>JANHMN010000009.1:63167243-63219114 GCA_030674055.1 Rhabdomys pumilio | reverse complement strand
TAAATATTTGATATTTATATGCACATATAATGTGTTTGGAATTAATTCATCTCTCATCCTCTTCCCTCCAACTCCTCCCTGTTGCTCTTTCACTTTTCCCTCCAAATTTCAAGTGATTTCATTCAAACTTTAAAAAAAAAAAAAGAGTACCTACTGAGTCCACTAGATGCTGCCTGTGTGTTCATGGGCACCACCTACTGAAGCATGGGTAGCCTCTCAGGCCCTGCATCTCTGAAGAAGTCATTCTCCCTCCCCAGGAACCAGCAACTGTCAAGAGTTCTTCAGATAGGGGTGGGGCTTCACGTCCCCTCCCTCTCAGGGCTGGGGGTTTTGTCTGGATTTGATCTTGTGCATTAAGTCCCAAGCTTTGTGAGTTTATGGGTGCAACTGTACCGTCACATCTGCCAAATTCCGGTTTGCTACAGACATCCACTCCCTCTGGCTCCTAGAATCTTTCCATCCTTCCTTCTACCATGATCCCTGAGCCTCAAAAGAGAATAGTTGCAACATTCTGAATAATTTTCTCCACCTAATATTAATGAGCTCCAAGAAATACTGGTCTTTGGCTCTTAGTGCATCAATGACATCTCTTCTCATGTGTTCCTTCTGCACACAAGCCCCTTCTTGACCTTGGGGCTCCCTAGGGAGATTCCCATGGTCCTTTTCTTCGTGCTGCTGAGTCATGGGTGCTTGTGGAGTTGTTCCACTGTCTGATCTCACCAGGCTTCCTGAGGGCAGAGCTGTGTCATGTTCTCAGTGTCTCGTGGTGCTCTGTATACATTAGAGCTGTGTGGAAGCTACAGACTGAGGGTTTTTTAATTAGAGGACCGGAAACTGACACTGGTAAATTTATGCTTTAAATAGATCACTTGGGTACATAAGATTCATTCTTTAATGGGCCAATTCCAGGACAAATAGGAGTGAAGTGAGGGACGCATGGAAAGTAGGGGACTTTGAGGCAAAGAAGCCAGCTTAGGGACCTATTCAGATCCAGGGGAGGCTTCTAAGGCAGAGTGAGAGAGCCTAGTGCTGCGCTATGAAGAAAAACCAGGTTCTTCAGGATGTTTTTTGAGCAACACCAAGGAGCAGGAGGCCATGTTCTAAGTCCCTGTGGGTCTCTCTGGGTTCCCCCGTTGAAAATGTTCATCAGTAGGTCCTGCATGCCCAAGGGGATGTGGTACAGGTACAAGCGCAGGTGCAGGGAGGAGATGATGCTCAGATCTAGACAGCCTCTTCTGGATCGACTGCTCCTGGTCCCCACGGTCCTATTTGATTAGCTAATTATGCAACTGCTCTCTTTGTTTTCTCCACTGATATTAGTGTTAAGCCAATTAAGATGGTGCTCTTTCAAGTAGGACTGCCTCCTTATTGATCAGCTGTGTCCTAAAGCCTTAGTTCTTAGTTGTGAGAAGCATGTCACTCTTGTCTAGAGACACAAAGTCTCCCGAGGTGACCTGACCCACCAGCAGAAGAGAGGCAGGCCTCTGCTGCAGGAAGCTTAGACACACAGATGCAGGCAAGTGTCCCTCTCTGGGCTGCAGCATGGTTCAGGGCAGCAGATTTGGGGACAAAGGTGGTCTCTATACAATATTATGAGAGTTTTCCTTTTAGTAGATATAATGTTTGTATTTACCGCCAGGGCTCAGGACCCAGGAGAAGTTGAGACTTTCTGTAGTTGCTCCAATTTGGTTGTTAAAACTGACCAGACAATGACTAAGCTAACTAGTTCACATATTCTTTTGGTGCAGGGTCGCAACTCCTGCTTGACCACTGATCTCTATTAGAGTTGAAAATCAGAACCAAGCAAACATGACTAGTCCACAGGAGGAAGAGATGCTTTGCAGTGTGTATGTCACCTGGCACCTAACTCTCCTGTGGCCATGCTGTGTGGAGAGGGACACTGGCCACATTCCTGCCCCTGCCCTTTCTCATCCTGTTCTCCAAGGTCTACTTATCTGAAGCATGTCCTCCCTTCCAGGTGGAGTAGATACTGAATTATGTCTTCCTAGACGGATTAATTTCATTTCCTCCCAAGATAAATCTCCATCCATTATGTGCTGACTGGGCCTCTAGCCTGCTAAGTTCTTTGGTGTTATCACCTGACCTGAATAGCTGGTCTATTTCTATTCCCACAACTTCTGAGGACAAGCAAGGAATCTACTTCTTTCCATCGAGGAGAAAAAGATGGAGAGAAAGGGGGTGGGGAAATCTAATCAGAAAAATCTCACAAGCAAGCAATGATCTACTTACTTACTGAGCAGGTTCACGTGATGAATTGTTTTGGACACAATTTTCAGCAAAGACCCAGCCTTGAAACAAATAGTAAATGACAAATAGGAAAATTCTGAGAGTTTTATGTGTGTTATCTCTTTCAAGCCTTGACCACTCTGCAGGGTAAGTATTATTATGAACTCACTTTTGGTTGAGGAAATCCAAGCAGAGAGTAGTGAATGCGCCCAGTACAACAAATTTTGTGTTAGGGCGTAGATCCTATTGAGTTTACATGTAAATTATAGACTGCTTACATTTTAACAGTTTAAAAGCTTTCCTCTTAAGCTGAGATGTGGACATTTAACTAACCTGAGTATGTTTAGAAAACCCATCGGGTATAATTTTCTTTCACAAGTCCTATGACCCACCCATTTCTGGGACATCTTTCCACATACCTTCATAGGTTTAAGTCAACATGTACATTATTGGTGTACACACACACGTGTATAAAACACATTTTGTCACTTATACATAAGATGAAATCACATTATAAACACATTTATGTCATTAATTTGTTTATTCATACTAATTTATAGAAATTCAATCTAGATGATGACTAGGGCATGAATTGTTTTTAGTGGCCATATGATTCTTTACTATATAAAGGTATTATATTAATAGAAACAATCTTTTATAGGTCAACACTTTATTTCCATAATGTTAACCATAGCTCTAATTATCATAATTATTATGTTGCATGAGCAATGATGTAATAAACATTCTTGAATGTATAGTCTTTTATAAGCAGGAATTATATTTCTGAAGAAAATAGTTCAATGGTCTTCAAAGAGTCACACAACCAAGATTGCTTTAGAATATTTATGATACCCATAGAGAAGACCTCTATCCAAAGTACAAATACAAACTTCATTGAGATTCCATCCCATCCCAGTCAGAATGGTAGTTGCCAAGAAAACAGAAGCCACGGGTGCTTGCAAGGATGCAGGGACAGGAACCCAATACCCGACTGATTCCTTAGAACACCAAGGACAGGACTTCTCAGTGGGTAAAGTGCTTGGTGTGTTGACATACATGTGAAAAGTGTGGCTTGGTGGCATGTGCTTGTAACATCAAAGCTGCTGAGGGGTGAGTGGACCTAGGCAGATCCTATAGGGGCTCAATGGCCAGTCAGTGAGAAACCAGTTTCAAAAAGCAAGATGGGGCTAGCTGGCTTGGTAAAGACAGCTTGATACATGAATAAGGAAAATGTGGTATAAGCACAATGGAGTATTATTCAGATATGTAGAGGAATGAAATTCTATATAACAAGACAATAGAGAGAGTTAGAGGACATTATGTTAAGCAAAATAATCCATACGAAGAAAGACAGTTGCTACGTGTTCTGTCTTCTATGTATAGCCCAGGGGCTGTGGGGTGGTGTTGAGGAGATAAAGCAGAAGACAGTTGGGGAAGGTAGAAGAAAGAGAAGAGAAGGTAAGGGGAGGTCAGAATGATAGAAGTATACCATGTATGTACATGAAAAAGGCACATTGAAATGCAATTAATATATACTAAAAATGTTGGGTTTTAAAAAAAAAATCTATCCAGTTGTCCACCTTTAGGTAAAATGAGTCTACTTTGTCACCACAGATATACCTGCTTTGGTCAGTTTGTGTAAATAGGGCCAAAATTGGGTGATCTTTTGTGGCTGGCTTCCTTCATGTAGCATTACTTCAATGTTCATGCATGTCTTAGCCAGTGTTCTACTGCTGTGAAGAGACGTCATGACCAAGGCAACTCTTTTTGCTTACAATTCCATTATCATGGCAGGGAACATGGTGGCATATAGGCAAAGACGGTGAAGGGGAGGTAGTTAAGAGATCTGCATCTAGATCCACAGGCATCAGGAGGAGAAAGTCACTGGACCTGGCTTGGACTTCTGAAAACCTCAAAGCTCACCGCCACACTTCCTCTGACAAGGCTACACCTCCTAATTCTTTCAAATAGTTCCACTCCCTGGCGACGAAGCATTTAACTTTATGAGACTTTGAGGGCCATTTTTATTCAAACTGTCACAATGCTTGTATCAGCATCCATTAGTACTTTATTCCTTTATACAGCTATGGCATTAAAACGTCAATAAATTGTATGGCTGTGGCAGTTTTTGTGACATTCATGGACACTTGTCAACTTCCTGCCTTCAGCTATCATGTGTATGGCTACTGTGAACCTGACGTCACACCGCTGTTTGCATGCAGGTTTTCTATTTTTCTGAGTCTAAACCGAAGAAGTGAATTGCTGGGTCATATGGAGACTTGGCATTTGGTTGTTTTAGAAAACACCAGACTTTTCCTAAGCTGCTTAGAACATATTGCTCTTCTACCAGCAGTGTCTGAAAGGCCCATGTAACCTCTCTTGTGAGACTGATCTTCCTTGTGGTTTCACTGGCAGCTTCCTAGTGGCCAATTGTGTCACTGATCATGTGTTAATGTGTCTGAATATGTCAGACTCTGGCAGACCTCTAAGGAGACAGCTGTATCAGGCTCTTGTCAGCATGCACTTCCTGACATCCACATCAGCGACTACCTTTGGTGACTACACATGGGATGGATACCGAGGTGGAATGGTCTCCAGATGGCCCCTCCTTCAGTTTCTGCCCTATACTCTCCATATTTACTCCCTTGAGTATTTTGTTACTCCTTCTAAGTAGGACCGAGGCATCCACACTTGGTCTTCCTTCTTCACGAGCTTCATGTGGTCTGTGAGTTGAATCTTGGCTATTTCAAGCTTTTGGGCTAATATCCACTTATCAATGAGAACAGAGCTCTTTATTTTGATGGGCTGATTCTGTTTGTTTTTATTTAAAGAATTTTGACTCTATTTATGTAAGACTGGTTTCTACATTTCTGTGGTACTTCATTAAATAGTGAGTTTTTAAATTGAAGCCATACCTTTACAAACATAAATTGGATAATATTTCTTATCTACTCAAGTCCTTACATAGCTTATATAATATTGACAATTACCTCGATGTTAAAAGTTGAAGTAAAGCCCAGTCATAAATCTTTCTAATTCTGGTGACTTTAAAGATGATAGTTTATTATCTGTTCTCACCTTTTCCATGGTGTCTTATGTATTCATAATTTAGGGTTATTCTTGCATGGCTTTGTTTGTTATTATATTTGTCTAGAATATTACTTGTCTCTTTAGTTTTCTGTAGAGAAGAAAGGTTTTCTTTTATTTTGTTGTCATTTCTTTCATTCCTACGTCTATTTTTGCTTTTCTTCTTTCTCCCCTTTCCCTCTCAGCCAGAGTTACAAAAGTTTCTTTTTTAATCTTCATGGTGTGTGTGTGTGTGTGTGTGTGTGTGTGTGTGTGTGTAAACATATGTACACATTTGCATGTGCATGCGTGATGTACACGTGGAGATCAGAGGACTATGTGTTATACTGGTCTCACTTTCCACCTTGTTTGAGACAGGTCCCTTGCTTGTCTGAGCACACGCCAGGCTCGCTTGCCTGCAGGTTTCTAGGGAGTCTCCTGTCTGCCTCCTTCTCACCCTAGGAATGCTAGCAATATGGAGATGCACTGCTGCACCTCATTTACATCAGATCTGGACCAGAACTCAGGTCCTGAGTGTACAAGCGGAGAGCTTTACCCACCCAAACAACCTCCCTAAGCTCAGATTCATCCAGCCTATTTTTTTTCACAATAAGCCAGGATAATGTAGGTCATTGCTCATTTTAAAATATTTTGAATTAAGAATTGTTTTTTTACTTTTAAAATTTTCATTGCTAAAATTAGATTTATTTTCCCCACATCAGTAGTTCAGTGTAAAATGTATGAAGTCCTATGGTATCTTTCTTATTCACCTCCTCCCACACCCCCTAAGAGGTAGGGATTAAACCTCCGTCCCCACCATGTGCGATGTATGCTCTACTGTGAGCCAAGAACCAGCCCAAGCTTGATAGCCTCTAATAGTTTCTTTATTGCGACTTTTTATAATCTCTATTTTTATCTAATGACAAGCTTTGAAAATCTTGTGATTTCTATATTTTGTTGTTTTTCTCTTGACTATATTGTATGTGTGCAATTTCTTCTTTCGTCAAAATTGACTAAAAACATGGACTTTTAAATTTTGTCAAACCTATGATAAAAATTTTAAAATAAGATACTTTTATTGGCCAAGTATATGATCAATTTTTAATAAAGAAAATATTATAGTTTTTGTTTGGTGAGTTTTAGTGGTAAATATATCAACAATATCATTTTTAATCTTTTATCACCCATTTTTCTTGACGTTCCTCTGTCTGCCAGCTTTTCAAAAGATACATGATAAAGTTTCACCGTATTTGAGTTTGTTTTGTTTTGTCTTGTTTTTTTGTTTGTGTTTTTTTTTGTTTTTGAGACAAGGTTTCTCTGTGTAACCCTGGCTGTCCTGTAACTCACTCTGTAGACCAGGATGGCCTCGAACTCACAGAGATCCTCTGCCTTTGTCTCAGCCTCTGCCTCCTCCTGAGTGTGGGGATTAGAGGTGTGTACCACCACCTCCAGCTTCTAACAGCCTTCTACTTAAATATTTAGAAGATATAACTGCATCTAGAATACAGGTTAATAAAACATAATATGTCTGAGATCCATCCTGTTTAATGCTTTAAATTATTACATTTCTTGTTTAATACCTTTAAATTAAAATTTTACCTTATCCGATGTTAACTTCTCCTTGAGCAAAAAGTTCCTTGGTGCCCATTTCTCTGAGTAATTGACAACTGATATATTTTCCTTGTCTTAAACCCCTTTCCAGTTAGGAGCATGTGGTCATTTGACTGTTTTTAGATAGGCTCTAAATCTTTTTAATTTAAATTTTATTTTTATTTCATGTATATGGGTGTTATTTCTGTGCACCATGTGTGTGCTTTGTGCCTGTGAAGTCGTAAGATGGCACTGGATCCCCTGTAACTATAATTAGTGATGGTTATGAGTGTTCATGTGGGTGATGGAAATTGAACCCAGGTCCTCTAGGAAAACAGCAACTTCCTCTAACTGCTGAGCAATCTCTCCAGCCCCGATCTCTGATTTCTTTTCTTTTTCTTTCTTTCTTTTTTAATTTAGTCACTTCATATTTATGTGGATGACCTATATACATGATCATCTTCTTTACAGTTTATGAAATCACCAGTAATTCCAAATACTATAGACAGACACCTCCCCTTCACTCAGGAGGTTGAGTTTAATTCTTGCCACACTTCCTGCTTGAGAGTTAGCTAGATTTAGTCCCTGGCGTCTCAAGGGTAGAAAGAGGAGAAGGGAATAATAGTAACTCTTTCTAGAGGAGAAGGATGGAAAATATCAAGTGAGGAAGGATAATATTATCAGTGACAGGATGGGGGTTCCATGTTGTATGTGGCAAGGAGATCGTTCACATTTAGGTCATGCTTTTCCAAACTTTGACAAAACATCAGAAGATCCCAGGTGTTGGAAGGAAGAGCTTGTAAGTGGAGGTGTGAAGTAATGGAACTCACAGGATATGAAGGCAGAGAGCAGAGGGAGGAATATTTAGGGGTAGGAAGAGAGTTAGCAAGAGAGAGGTATGATCATGGATTGTGCATCAAGAAGGGGCATGAACTGTAAGGGTCCATGATATCCATCCCAAGAATGACATCCCAGACTCAAATAGTATGAAACAGCAAGAGCATTTATTCTTCAGAGAACCTGCACGTAGGGTCTACCATACACTGATTGGAAGACAGAGCTGTGTGCTTTGCAGGGTCAATTTAAAGCCTCTTAGGGTAGGAGTGGGTGACTTTTACTTTTCTTTCCCTTGATTAGTTGGCTCTATCTTCAGGGGTGTGGGTACCTTTGTGATTAGTTAGGGCTCTAGGGACTTTTCAGGGTGGCAAGACATCCTCAGATTGGCTACTCACAGCTGTGGTTGGCTGAGCCTGGGTTCCTGGATCTGGGTTCTCATTTCTGGGAAACAGAAACTTCGGCCAAGTCTCCCAAACTGCCAGTTTGCAACCTGACATGGAATCAGACTGGCTCTGGCTAAATCAATCCTCTCAGAATAAGAACAAAATGTTATGATATACATACATATAAAACACCACTATGAAGCCCATCACTTTGAGTGTCAACTTTAAAAAAAAAAAAGTGAAACAAACAACCCATCCCCAAACCATATATGCAAATGTGAAATGTTATGCTTTTTATGCTTTTGAATAACTATACTAATAACTATTAATATGCAGTAATTTTAAAAGATTCGAAAAGATAAATGCAGTGAGAAGTACACTCTGCAGTTCTGTTGCTGGCTGCTCTTTGTTCTGCTCTCAATCACCCTCACTTGTCCAAAGATCTGCTTTGCCTTCCCCTGTGTTAACATCAATTCACTTCTGGCTGTGAGTAAGCAGACACATGCTTTTTCTATTGGATGACAGTGATGACATGTCATCTGTTTCCTCCACCAAGATGCACATTTGTCCCCATAAACATTTTATCTTCTGCTTCTCGCCACGTTTATAAGATAAGAATTCTAGAAAGATTTTTTTTTTAGCTTTCCCCTTTCTATCTCATTGCCGTTGTGTAGGTTTTCAAGTGCTTTTGGTCTACACAAGTATCTAATAATGTATGTCACATTATTAAGAAGTTCATTGTTATGTATATTGAGAGTGTAACTCAGAGGTAAAGCACAAGAATGCCCAAGGCCCTGGGTTTTATCCATAGCAGCTCCCCCCCCAGGTATGTACTTGTATACACATTGTCCCTCATATTTTTCCTCATACATCCACATTCATGTACACACACAGATACATAAATGCATACACACATGCACATGTACACACACACATGCATAAGCACATGCATACACACATACACATACACATGCATATTCATATGCATACAAAGACACACATATGCGTATGCATATGCACACACACATGCACACATACAGTCACACATATACACAGACACACATATGCAAGCACACATGCAGACGTGCAGAGAATCACACACACATGTACACATACATACACACACATGCATACACAAAATTTACTTACTTTCCTTTCCTCAGTTCTCTTTTCCTCTTTCTCTATGGTCTCCTTAATCTCTGTAGTACTGATAATTACATTTTGGGCCTCACCCATACCAAGCAATTGCTCTGTCACTGAGCTAAATCCCCAGCCCTGACGGTACTAATTTAAAATTTAATTTTGACTTTTAGAATTTGCAACAGACTCTCCCTGGCCCAGTTAGCCTTCATGAGTGATGAGATTGCAAACCTGTAGTAGTTACTTTTCTGTTGCTATGATAAAATTTCCTGACAAAACCAACTTAAGGAGGAATGGGTTTACTTTAGCTGTGGTGCTAAAGGGATAGAGTCCATTGTGATGTGAACGGTAAGGCATGGCAACGGGAGCAGAAAACTGGCTGACCACATTTTCATTCAAACAGGAAGCAGAGCCAGAGCAAGGGAGCAGGAAGTGAGGCGGGGCTCTAAAAGCTCAAGTTCCGCCTCCAGTTACATACTTTCTTTAGCAAGACTCCACTTCCTGAATGTTGTGCAACCTCCTCAAATACCACCTCCGCGGACCAAGTGTTCAACCACGTGAACCTGTTGATCTCGTTTACCTTTTTCGCTGTGACAAAGCACCATGAACAAAAGCAACTTGGAGGAGGAAAGGAGTCATTTCATCGTAAGACTCTTAGGTCTCGTTCCATCACTGAGAGGAGTCAGGAAGCTGGAGGCAGGGACTGAAGCAGAAGTTATGGAGGGATACCACATAATGGATTCCTCTCCATGGCTGCAGCCAGTTTTTTTTTCTGTTTTTCTTCTTCTTTTTTTCATTAATTTGCTTATTCACTTTACATTCTGATCACAGCCCCCTCCTTCCTTTACTCCTAGTCCCACCCCTCCCCAACTTTTTTCATCCCCACCCCAGCCACATACCAACTTGCCCTGGCACATCAAGTCACAGCAGGAGTAAGCACATCCTCTCCCACTGAGGCCAGACAAGGAAGTCCAGCTAGGGGAAAAGGATCCAAAGGCAGGCAACAGAGTTTGAGTCAGAGACAGCCCCTGGTCCAATTGTTAGGGGACCCATATGAAGACTGCTATTTATTTGTAGGGAGCCTAGGCCCAGCGCATGCATGCGCTTTGGTTGGTGGTCAGTCTCTGTGAGTCCCCATGGGCCCAGGTTATTTGACTTTATAGGTCTTATTGTGGTGTCCTTGACCCCTCCAGCTCACTCAATCCCTTCCCCAACTCTTCCACAAGACTCCTGAGCTCTGCCTAAGGTTTGACTGTGGATCTCTGAATCTGTTATCATCAGCTGCTGGATGAAGTCTCTCGGATTACAGTTATGCTGGGCTCCTGTCTGCAAGCATAGCCGAGTACCACTAATAGTGTCATAGTTCTCTCCCATGGGGTGGGTCTCAAGTTGAGCCAGTCATTGGCTGGCCATTCCCTCAATCTTTGTTTTCTTAAACCCACCCAGAGGTGGCACCTTTCCTGGTGGTCTGGGCCCTCCTCTATCAATTCTCAATCAAGAAAATGCCCTACATACTTGCCTGCAGGCAATCCGATGGTTTTATCAATTGAGGTTTCTCTTCTCATATGACTATGTTTGACTTACGTTAAGTTGACAAAAAACCAAAACCAAAACCCAAAAAGAAAACCAAAATAAAACAAATAAGTAACCCCCCTAAACCCCCAAAACCAAAACAACAACAAACAGGACAGGAACCTTTCTCATCCAAACCACCACAAATGTGTATCACCACCACACTCAGTTGGACTTATTTCTGAAACATCTTTGTTAAGATACAATGCTCTTAAAGTATACGATTTGTTGTGAGATTTAGTATATTCAATCATACAACTACTGGCACAGTAAGATTTCAGAAGACTTCTGACGCTCCTCAGAAGAAGCCCTAGTCCCATAACTTGTAACTTTCCAATCCATCCCTGCAAGTCCCAGGAAGCGACTAGCCTACTCTGGACATTTCATAGGATGTCATCAAATGGCATGTAACCTTTTGTGGTTGTTTGTAGGATACACCAGTCATACTACTGTCATAGTTGAATTGTTTCTGGTTTGGGCTCCTATGATACTTAATGGGCAAACTTTTGAATGAACAATGTTTTCATGATTCTTTGGTGTATATCTACATATAAAATGACTGTCTTTAACATCTTGAGAAACTACCAAACTATGGGGCAGTCCCAACACTTTCTCTCTCTTTGTGTGTGTGTGTATGTGTTTTCAGTGACACGTGAAGACATCGACTTTTTCCTACCCTCCTCTTATTTGCTGTTACCTGTCTTTTTATTGTTGTTATCTTGGTGTCTATCAAGTGGGATAACTTAACGAGTGTCATTAAGTGTCATTAACGAGACCACTGTGAGTATTTTCTTGCTTTTGTCTAGGAGTTCTCAAGTGTTTGGGCTTTACCCTCAGGTGGAGGCTCAACTTCGAGTTACTTTTCTGCATGCTGCTCCGTAGAGGTCTGACTTTGGTGCTTTGCTATTAGATTTTTTTTTCCCTTAAAAATGGGCTACAGAGAAGATGAAGTTAGATTTCTGCACACACCCTGTTCATTTTCCTTTCATTCAGGGGGGATGCTTTTGTATGAGTGCAGGACCTCAGTTGTGGCTTAGCAGATTCTATACATACAACATACTCTTTTCATCCTCCAAGGCCACAGTAAAGAAATATGAGCAGTTAGGTTACTTTTCATCATACACCTTAAAGCCCTTTTGTCTTGCTTGCCAAGTCTTTCTTTAGCCCAGTTTGGAATGTTACGAGTGTATTCCTTTTAAACTTTAAATTTAACATCTTGTGAGAACAAAAAGAAGTCTGAGCTATGACTTCCCTTCCTGGAATGCCCGCAATCCACACATGTGGCTTACATAGTCCCCAAGCCTCTTATCAGGATTTACATTTTTTTTTGTATTTAAAATTCATTTCATATTGGATCATTTGGTCTCTAATGTGGATTTTAATAATAATCACTCTCTGCTTTGATTTCTTCAAGTTTCCTCTCCCTCCCTTTCTGTTCCTTCCTTTTTTTCCTTCTTCCTCCCTGTTTGTAAAGTCTCAACCTTGAGCCAACACAAATGCAAAGCATTTGGTCTATCAATTAACCACATCCCCAGTCTAAGGGATGTTCTTGTTTTAAGGTCCCAGGAGACTATTTTGCTCTGGTTATTGCATATGTTGTAGCTGAATCTCAAGTACTCATTAGTTTTGTATTCAAAATATTCTCATTCTCTCTCTCTCTCTCTCTCTCTCCCTCCCTCCCTTCCTTCCTCCCTCCCTCCCTCTCCCTTCCTCCCCTCCCCCACTATTTCTCTTTCCTCTCTTACCTGATTTCTCTATCACTACCACTGAACTCAGGAGTTTAAGGGATCCTCCTGCCTTAGCCTTATGCAAGTGCAGGTCTCCACGTCTGGTAAAACACAGAAACTCATCACCAGCCCTATTCCACTATGCAAAATTTTGGTTTCTGATAGACTCTTCTATCTCTGGAAACCATATTTGAAGGATATTTGAAATCCCCCAGGGCTTAGAACTGCGTTACTATGGTCACAGTTTCTTCTTTACAGTGCTGGAGAGAGAGAGAGAGAGAGAGAGAGAGAGAGAGAGAGAGAGAGAGAAAGGTGAATGATGTTCAAGGCTCTGGGAGAGGCTCTCTTGCTCCCTCAAGTTCTCAGTTGAACCTGCCTTGGGACTTCAGGCCGACTTCTGTGGAGACACCAACTCTGCTTCATTTGCATGCCCAGGCCATTGCAGGGTCAGTTTGAGCATTCTGCTGCACTTAGATCCTCATTGGAGTGGGTTGTGTCCAGGCCTCCAGGGCCAATAGGCTTGGCAAAGTCAGAAGTAAAAAACTAACTGTGACTGTGAAACTACCACCTTCACAAACCGCATTGCCAGGGATCCAGACACTCCCATCTTAATTTGATGTGCTGCAACGGGCCTCCTTTCTCTCTGCCATCCCAAACAGTCCTCTTGGCCTGTGTTTGAGTCATCTTTGTGTTTATGCATCCAGTTCCTGGCACACTGCATGAGGCACAATGGAGTTTCATAACAGTGTTTGGAATGAATGACTTCGAATACAAAGCTGTAGTGAGTGACTTGGTTGGGAATACATCGGATCCCTATATCAAAACAAGGCCTCTGGCCCTGCTAATGCTTCAGAAGGGCATTTTACTGGAATAATATTGAGAGAGCCCAGGAATATGGGAAAGCATAGGGAAGGCTTGGAACAGGTTGGATCCAATAGGCAGGATCCAGCATATCCAGAGGCTCAGAGACTAACAGTCAGGACTGGTTGTGCAGTAGGGACCTTCTGGTCAGGGTCAGGTCACTAGTGGGATGCTAGTCAGATTTGTCCTTATATTGTTTATTTAAGATTCAAATTCCTGGTAGAGAATACATCAGTTATGTCACTGGATAGCAGCAATGGTAGAGTCCCCAAACCTTTGTTTCCAAAGTAGAGGCAAGCACTAGGTTCCCTATGCTTCTCTGGGCACACTTGGCAGGAAGATTAGTTTCTCTCATAGAATATACGTGTGCCAGGAAATGGATAAAAGTATGGAGTGACAACTAAGCAAGTTATATTCTAGGTCTCTAGGTCTCTGATTTCTAGCATGGAACAAGCAATGTCTTCCTCAACTCCATCCTCACCCTTTATGGTTGGAGCTCCCAATACCACTCTTGACTCAGAGAAGAGAGAACAGGAAATTGGGTGGCACAACAGTTTCCCACGCTCAGCCTGTGTCTTCCAGCTCTCCAGCCTCTGGGGATAGAGGACTCAGGCTACCAATCTTACAATTCTAGAGTGCCTTCTGCTCTGGAGTGGGACCCATCCTAATGGGAGCCATGAGAACTCCCAGAACTGGCTTTAGAGAGAGGCAAAAAGGCCCTGCAGTCCTAAAACTAACTTTTCTTCCTATCTCTCATGCAAACTGCCTAGACGGTATGTTTAGGTTTCTAAATTGAATAGGACTTTGTGGTATGGCCCAAGATTCTAGCCATAAAGTTGAGTTTCTATGTTACCTTCTTTCTTTGACCATTGGGGCTGATACAGCAGAGCATCACAGAGTTAGTGGTGCGTGCATAGCTTAAATCTAGGTCATGAAACTCTGGAGTCTGGGGAAGTCCAAGGTCAATAACTAGCTACCTTCGTGTCTAATGGGGGCTCATTTCCTTATGTATGCCACGGTGGAAATGCTGAGAGACCTTTCTGAGACCTCTTTTATAAAGACTCTAATTTCATTAATGACGGCTCCACCCTCATGAAACAAATCACCTCCCAAAAATCCCTTCTCCTAACACAATGATGGCAGAGTCTCAGCAGTCACATTTGAAATGGGAACCTGGACGTTCGGATCACAGTGCTCTTCTTCTACAACCAACACTTATTAAGCACTGGTCATTGGAAGCAAAAGTAGATGGTGGTCCTTTTCTTCATTCCCCTCACAGTCCAGTGGGAGAAAATGTGTATTAAACAGACAACCATACAACTAAATGTGTATTAAACAAACAACCACAGAACTAAACATGCGTTCGCAAAAATGGTGTAGATGCCTAAAGAACCCAACAATGTTGTAATAGGAGCAAAATTTAGGTGTGTGAGGTATGGTGAGGTATGAAGAGGCTTCCTCAGGGAGTGACACAGAGGTTACCCGATGGTTGGTTTGCCTAGGCAAAGTGCCTCATGCTCAGATTTGTTTCTCCTGAGTCAGGGACTCAGACATTTTATCGTTGCTATTGTCACAGAGAATCACAATCATGCCTGGAATGTACTGCAGAGAGGCAGGGACGTCAAATGATTGCAGTGTGTGTATACAGTGTCTCTCAACATCAATAACAAGAACAATGCCATCCTGGCTAGGAGGCTACCAGCATCCTTATCTGAGAAACTCAGCCTGCCAAAGACAAGCCTTTTCTAAAGGAGAGCCTCAACAGTGATTGTTGCTTTAAAAGTCCTGGAATAAAGACTTAAACAACTTGAATTCCCTGTCTGCCTAGCACAGTGGCTAGGAGTGGAGTGGTGGGTGACTCAGAGTCAGGAGGAAGTGAATCTGCTAAGGAGAATTTTGGTGCTGTTTGTGGATAGTAAGGCAGGGCTAGATCATTCTGGAACTTGTAAAGGATTTGAGACTCTAAGAGCCCTGAGGAACCATGGAAGATAAACTCTATTTTAAACTTTAGAGGTTTCATACATTTAAATAGTTTTCCAAGACTCCTCTATGGAAGCTACAGTACATCTTTATGTCCCTCAGTTCTTTCTTATAGTTAAAGGACTGTACACATTATATTGTTGGTTTTTTTAACCATACATGAAAATCAATAGCAGAGCTATGCCATGGGAGTCTCTCCTGCTGGCCTCTGACAGGGATGGCCTTTTGAACTGCAATCAGCACATTCCAGAATCTGCATTCTGGTTGGGAAGAAGAGTTGGGAATGAGAAAATGTCCTTATCCACGGAAGTCATTGTTTTAATCTAATTAAATGCCTAGTGGAAAATATCTCTCCATCCTAGCAATGCTTATGCCATTATGGTCAAGTCCAGGGCATTGCCAACATATCTTTGCAAATTTCATTAGCAGTGGCTGTTTCCGCCTTCTTCTAGGTCATTAATGAGTTTGTTAAACAAGGACAGTTCCAGTACCAGCCTCTGATATGCCCCAAAGGACCTTTTGCTTCCAAGCAACATAGTCCCATTTACTCCTGATTATACAGTCTTTCCACCACGCCGCATTCCATTCAGATGACGGTGCTCAAACACCAGCCGATTTCATTCTGAGCACAGATTTTATAGAGGTTGTCATCAAATGCATCAGTGCCACCCACATAATGTCATTATCTCCCAGCCCTTGCTCACTCTTTCATTTTGTCTTTTTTACCTGCTTGTTATTGCTGTCTTCCTGGCAGATTTTAAAATGTCTGTTTTTATCACAATTAAATGCACACAGCCTAAAGGCTACCATCTTTAACCACATTCAGACGGACAGTTCAGTGAACTACCCTGTTCATGTCCTTATATAGCCAATCTGAAAGATGCTTTCGTCTTTCAAAACCCAAACAACACCCTCTTCACACAGGGCTCCACGCCTTTCTCCCCTCTGATCTGACAGCCACTGTTCCATCCTTTGTCTCTATAAATGCTACTCTCATGGGAGCTCGATCTATGCAGAACCTTGCAACATTTGGCGTCTTGCTCCGGCTTTACTTCAATAAGCATGCCAGTCTTTGTAGTATGCGTCATAATTTCCTTTCAGTGTTAAAGGCAGGTTGATAGTCTGCTGTGTGTCTAGAACACACTGTGCTTATTTATTCATCCGTGGATGAGCATGTGTGTCGTTTTGTATCTTAACATGTGTGAATAATACTGCTATGAATATGGGCATATAAATATCTATTCTCTTCATTTCTTTAATGTGTACACAGGATTGGAATATTGATCACATGGTAATTGCATTTTCCGCTCTTTGAAGAATTACCATAATGTTTTCCACAGCAGCTGCCCCCGGTTAGTCTCCCACTGACACTGCTCAGAGGTTTCAGTTTCCCTGCCTCCTCTCCAACACTTCTTATTTTCTGTTTTGGATGGCAGCCATCCTAGTGCATTTGGGGTGATGTCTCCTGGTGGTTTTCATTTGCATTTTCCTAATGGTCAGCAATGCCAGGCACCTCTACACATGTATGCTGGTCATTTGTGTATCTTTTGGGGAAAGTCTTTTCAAGTCCTTTGTCCATTTTTAAATTAAGCTATTTGGTTTTGTCATTTACAGTCTGAATATTCACTCCTGAAGACATGACTTGAAATATTTCCATCCATTCGTAGGTTGTTTGTTTCACCTGTTAATTATGTCTGTTGCTGTGTAGAATTTTTACATTTTGATAATTTCTCAGCAGTCTTTATGGTTTTCTTTTAAAAACCACCATTATTGTCTGTTCCCTGTTTTTTCTCAACCATACAAATCAGAGAGAGAGAGAGAGAGAGAGAGAGAGAGAGAGAGAGAGAGAGAGAAAAGAATGCAGGGAAATAGCCCAGTTAGTAAAGTGCTTATTTCAAAAGCATGAAGCCTAAGTTTAATTCCCAGAGCCCAAGTTTAAAAAAAAAAGCCACCTCTGTCTCTGTCTCTGTCTCTGTCTCTGTCTCTGTCTCTGTCTCTGTCTCTGTCTCTGTCTCTCTGTCTCTGTCTCTCTCTCTCTGTGTGTGTTGCTACATTTTTGCAATCTTAGCATTTCCCTGGAGCTTGTTGGAGGCAGTAAGCCTAAGCAGGAATGATGCCTAGGTTTCAGTGAGTGACTTTATCATGACAAACACGGTGGAAGAGTTCTGAAGAATAATAACCTGAGTTTGATTCCTGAGTTTCACATGCAGATGCCACAGGCAGCACACCATGCACACGTAAAAACATGCACATACACAGGCACTCGTGTACCTATCTAAACGCAAAGAAAAATAAAATTGTGAAATAGACATTTCATTGGGGGAAATTTAAGTGGAAAGGGTTATGGAGGTGAGCTGAAATAAAAATAATTAGCCACGTGTCTCGTTCTGCCGGTAATCATTTTCTTCCAGCAGCCTTGTATAAGACACTTCCGTTCCACATTTCAGACAATAAAATAGAGACTAAAAAGGCATCTTGCTCAGATCCACAGGATCAGCATGCATGCAAACATCATCAACCCTTGTCCTTTGGCGCCATATCTCACAAAAGCTATTTTCAAATTCTTTTAGAAGAAGATTGCTCCTTAAAGCAGTCCTCTATTTCGGTGGTTCTCTACTTGTGCCTCTCGACCCCTTGTGGGGTTGTGGAATGATCCTTTCACTGAGGTCACATATCAGATATCCTGCACGTTAGATATTTGCATATCAATTCATAACAGCAGCAAAATTACATCAGGCTTTAGAAAGTTTGAGAACCACTGTCCTAATTTCACTTTGCCCTGTTTCACAAAACTGATACTATCTTATTCCCCAGACAGGCATTGTGTGGTAAACTCCATTTGTATTGTTTTATAAACCCACACTGCACTGTGCAAAGCAGCCCAAGGACCAGAGAAATCAGAGAATTTACTCAAGGTAGAAGAGTAAGTTTCTGTTCTCAAGTTAGTCCTTTCCAGGGCTTTTCTGCCTGAAGTTTAGCTAATCAAAGAGATAACTGAGACATTCTTAGGAGAAGCTACACTTTGCTTAAATTGTCTTCACTAAGCAGTAATTTAAAAATCCCTTCTATCGAGCCCTTTAGTCTCTGGGTCCCGCTCTGATAAGATTGTTCTAGAAGAGAAACATGCTTTTCAATCTGTCTTCTGTAGTTAGGTAGCTAAACAGCTGCTGAGAGTCATCAGCTTTCCTTGGGCTTGAATGCTTCATCTGAAAACTGCCCATTGTGTCTTTGATCTCATGTTGTTGACTTGCGCATTGTATGAATAGTTTAAGTAGAGACACTTAGAGGGCAGCCTCCAGTAAATACCAGGTCTGATCGTTATTCATTTTTAAAACCTATTTGACCTAGATCATGGTTGTACGTTCATATCCTAGTTTCCCACAATTCATTCTTTCTAAAATATAATGTGTAGACATTCCCAGTGAAAAGTTTTGCTGGGAACTTTAGTTGCAGACAGATTCTGCATATGTTGGGACTCGAACATGGCTATTGCATATTAGAGAAAACCCTGAACAGCATCAAAAGAACAGGACTTACTCTCTTACCTCAAAGAAGTCCAGGGTCAGACAGTACAGAACTGGCAGGGCTGAGCCGCAGTAGTTTTAGGGCCAGACACTAATTTGTCTGCCTGACCCTTTCTAGAACATAGAGTCTACCTTCAAGGTAATATAATTATTCAAAATGGCCCCCAAATCATATGGTAGACAGAAAACGCAGACAGAAAACATACAACTTCTAGTTTTAAAGATTCTTTCTAGGAATTCTACTTAACTTTTTTTGGAGACAAAGTCTTGCTAGATATGATGGTTTGTACATGCTTGACCCAGGGAGTGGCACTACTAGGAAGCATGGCCTTGTTGGGGTAGGTGTGTCACTGTGGGCATGAGCTTTAATACCCTCATCTTAGCTGCCTGGAAGCCAGTCTTCTCCTAGCAGCCTTCAGATGAAGATGTAGAACTCTCAGCTCTTCCTGTACCATGTTTGCCTGGATGTTGTCATGCTCCTGCCTTGATGATAATGGACTGAACCTGTTAGCCTTCCCCAACTAAATGTTGTCCTTATAAGAGTTGCTATGGTCATGATGTCTGGTCACAGCAGTAAAACTCTAAGTTTGAACCACAGACCCTCTTGCCTTGAGTACTGGGATTACAGGTGTGCATCACCATGTCTGGCTGGATTCTCATTTAACACTTCCATTAATATCTTCTTTAGTCAACGTCTCATCACAGACCTCGATGTACTTAGCAGCAAGTCAGGATGAGAAGTGTAGCCTTTTTGTTGGTTGGTTTAGGTAGGCAATGTCTTTCTATGTAGCCCTCCCTGGCTGTCTTAGAACTCACTATGTAGACTACATTAGCCTCAAACTCACAGAATTCCACCTTCCTCTGTCTCCTGAGTGCTAAAATTAAAGGTACGTGCCACCACACCCTCCCTCACACCCACCAGGTGGAAATGTAGTATTTTATCCAGTTCTATTCTTACCCTAATTAAAATCCTGGCACAAAGGACAAAGGACCAGAGACCTGGCTGCTAATACCTGGAGGTTCTCCTGCCTGTTATTTTGGTTTTAGTTTGATCCCATACCTGCCTCCGGAACCATGTTTTAACACTATTCCCTAGCAATTGGTACTGTTTTAGAAGGTTGTGAGACCTTTAGGAGTGGACCCTAGTTGGTAAGAGTAGGCCTGCAAAGAAGACCTTTTGAAGGCTATACTTGTTCTCCTGGTTCCTGATCTTTTTTCTCTCTGCTTCCAGATCTACTTTAACATGAGCAAACTGACCACACAATCCAGTTTCCATCAACTGAGTTGCTCTCCCATGTCTTCCACACCACAGTGAGCAGAAACCCACTTAAACTGTGAGCCAGAATAGAGAATTACTTTGTTCTGTTTGAGATTATGGTCACAGCAGAGTCACTATGTCTTCGAACCCTCTTCCTACTCTTATTGAACATGCCATTTGGGCATCTGGTTCCTGTAACAGATGCCACTGCAAGGCTTTCCATTTAAAATCCTGATTTTTTTATTATGTTCCTTATTTAGGATCACTTCCTAGAAGTTTTATGAAACATAACTTTTCTGCCTTTATCCCCAATTTCACCATGTCTCTTCATTACTGTGTGATTCCCTTCCATCACTAGCTTCTGAGATAAGGGAAGAGGGAGGATCACAGAGAGTCTGTTTCAGAAGCTCCGGCACAGAGTGCTCTGAGAAGGAACGTGATACTCAGGCCCTCCATGCCAGGCCTACTGGAATCTGTGGCCTCTATCTCTCTGGGGATTGCTTTCTTAGGTGAGTACCTCGGCTAACATATTCCTATTGAAGTCCCATGTCTGTGTGCCTGGAGCAATGTGTGGTAAGAAAGACTAAACATTCAACAGAAGAATGGATGGTTTGTGTGGGCATGACTGCTCTGTACTTCAGTTCTAAGCTCTTCGTGATACAAAGGGGAGCCTCAAAATCTGACTCTGCCTTGAAGCTTGTTAAAAATGTAGACTATTGGGTCTTACCCTAGGACTCTCTGATACAGAGAGACTGGAATGGGCATTGGATATCTGTGATTCTGAGAAACTCTTGTGAGGCAGCTGCTGGTTAATAGATGTCAGTATGCAGAGAGAACAACTCTGTGTAAACAGAGCATGCTTTTCCCTTGTGCGGTGTTATGGGAAAGTGCTAGCTCTGTATCCGAGGACTATGTTCCAATCTTAGCTCAGTGAATACCTGCTAGACACCCAGTCTGATTAGTGGGCACTGGAGCTCTCTCTCATGAAGAGGTTGAACTTTTCAACTAATTTAAGTTACTTAGGGCCTGAGGTCACCCCCAAAGGGTGAAGTAGGATCAAGATTTGACAGGGATTCTGTTAGGAATCTAGGATAGGAGGAAATCAAGGGTCTCTGAGAAATGGAACCACAGAAAGATATCAGGAACAGACAGAGGCAAAAGAATCAGGACTGTACTGATTGGCTAGACTGACTGGCCACCGAGGGCCCTGGATCCTCCTGTCTCTGAATCCTAGTGCAAAATACCAAAGTGAGCCATGTTGCCTGACTTTTTATGTGAGGGCTGGGGATGTGAACTCAGGTCCTCATGCTTACACAAGCTATCTAACCCAGGGTATCAGCTCCTCAGCCTCATGTCTATTTAGTTTTGATGTGGCACTATGTGAAGACCTGCCTTAAAAAGAAGCCTAGTTCTATTCTGATTACAAATATAAAATTCATATCCTTGCAAGACTATTGAGAGGGACTAGGGAACCCTGGGTTTAAAATATCTTTGTAAAAGGAGATGCTTCAGAACAGACAGCCATTGTGTACTTAGCTGTAATCACTGAGCCTTCTATTGTACCACACATTGGCCTGGGCATTTGAGAACACAGAAGGTGAGTCCAAAGCCCACAGTGACTCAGCACCAAAGACAAAGGTCTTGTGAAAGAGTCTGAGCATTTGCCTCACACCTGTAATCCCAGAACTCGAGAGACAGAGGCAGGAGGATCAGAAGCCCTGGTCATCCTTGGCAACACAGCAAGTTGAAGTTTAACCTGGGATGCCTGAAACGCCGTCTCAAAAACAAACAGACAAACAGACACGTCCATTACTGCACACAACCTTGTATGTAACTTGGAAATTGTCAGGTATTATAATTTGCATAGAGCTATACACAGATCAGAACCATATGCTTAAGAATCCAGCCAGATTCAAGAGTGTCCAAGATGGAGAAGGTCTTCAAAAGGGATTGATTTAGTTTTCTGCAGTTCACTGATGAGAGACTGAGGTCTACAGAGAGGAAAGACTTAGAACTGTTGATTAATTCTTACTACTTTACTAAGTATTCATTATTTAATAGGGTATTGCTGAGAATTATTACAACATAAACTCTGTAGCAGAACAAGCCTGAGATGTTAGCGCTGAAGTTTATGCAAGCATCCTCTGGCTCACTTTGCTGAATTTACTAATGAGGTACCGGGAGGGCCATTTTATCTTCCTTATTGCTGACTCAGAGCTTAAAGACAACTGCAGTCTTTGGGCTCAGGAGTTGGAAAGTAACAGGACACCAGCCTTAAATATCCCTTTCTTTTTTCCAGCACATTATTGATCAATTGCTGCTTAAATATATGTCCTTTCCTTCCCTGATTAATTAGTTTTATTCGAACAAATACTCACCAGTTAATTTGGACTTTAGGAAGGTGAACAGTGAGCAGACATCTGTCATGTGTAGACAAATGATAGAGGTTAGAATGCAATTGAATACAAAATGTCACAGTGCCCCAAAATGAAGGAACAGGCATACCATTATCCTCTATACCAGTGGTTTTCACCCTTCCTAACTCGGTGATCCCCAAACATAGAATTATTTTTGTGGTTACTTTATAACTGTAATTTTTCTGCTGTTTATGGATTGTAACATAGATAGGTTTTGGAGCTAGAGGTTTGCCAAAGGGAACACACAATTTGAGAACCACTGCTCTGTAGCAAGAAATGTGAAGAGGTGGGGATTATGGGATTAGGTGGTGTAGTGACTCTGTCTGTCATTAGAGACCTAGGGTTTTAAAAATGTCTTCCATGCAATACCCAGCTACATTATAAACTTAGCTACTATATCATGACAAAATATCTAATGAAAGCAATGTACTGGAAGGATTTACTTTAGTGCACAGTTTGCAGGAACAACCATCACGGTTGGGAAACACACGGTGGCAGGCAGGAGCATGAGGCCGGTCATCACCTGTGTCCTCAGACCAGACGCTGAGAGCTGCAAATGCAGGCACTCAGCTTGCTCTGTCCGTTTTGTTCAGTCTAGGACCAGTGCATGGAATGATATCTCCCAAATCTAGGTGGGTCTTTCCACTTCAATGAACAGAATCTGGAAATTCCTTAGCAGATTTACCCAGAGGTTTGTCTCAAGTGGTTTTAGATCTTGTCATGTTGACAATCAGCGCTAACCACTGCACACAGCTGCACATTTGTCTGTAGGCTGCGATGCCCAAAGTACTCAATTCCAAGCTTTACAGTTTATACTAATTGTGCTTAATTTCCGTGTTGATACTCAAAGGAACAAAACATAAAACGGAAAATAAAGAAAAGAAAAATGGGATACAGAATTTCAACGTGTCTTTAGTTATGATGGAGCAAGTTCCTCCCAGTTCTCATCGGCTACATATAGATTTGTGTCAGGTATCCACTAATCCTCAGCAAAGACAGACAGAATTGCCTTCATAGCTCAGACTAATCATAGTTCATCTTCTAGGTCTGAAGGAGAACAGTTTTTCTTAGAGATGCTAGTTCCTTAACAACTTGAAGTTTTGTATAGGAAAAGCCAAGAGGGGAAACATAGCGTATACCACATCACAGAGTCAACATCTTGGAGCAGTGTACTTACTAATAAATATTGCTACATATACTAAAAGTAAAACATATTTACTTTCCAGGCACGTCAATAATTAAAGCAAGTAAACTTTAGACAGCTTAGATTTGAGTCTCAGCCATGTATCCATCTAGTCTTCAATTTTCTTGGCTATAAGAAAGAAATTATAGTAGTATTTCCCTCATATTTCAGGATATTTGGTTTTTTGTAAGTAGTTAGGAAGCACAGTGTGATTTTTAATTACCCGAATCAGTGCTAAGCACACAGTCAGCCTTCAACAAACGCCAGCTGCTGGAACCACGGGTGCTGTTATCTTCATTTATGCCAGAGCTCTGTACTCCCTAAGCCTGTACCTGCTGCCCCTTTCTAAGTGTAAGATGCAGAGTCTGGCATAGCTGGTTCTCCTCCATGTGAGGTGTTTTGGTTTTAACTCGGGATGTACAGGCAGAATTTCTCTGGTTCCTCTTTCTAATTTTCTGGCTGCCCCAGAGAGTGAGCCTTGTTTAATCAGCTTACTCAGGCCCAGAATCCATTTATTTGATCTCAAATTGGATGTTTGCCTCTCAGGCCCAGACCAAAACAACAATGCAATTTACCTTATCTGCTTTACATTTCTGGCTCCCAGAGAGGAGACTTGGCAAGCTCCTCCTCCCTCAGGACACCAGGACTCCGAAGCCCAGTGAGCTTTCTCTCCCAAGCCCAGAAAACTGAGCTGATCTGGAAATTTTGGAAACTGTTCAAAGACTCACAAAATCTCGCTGCTATTCACTTTATGACATTGATGGCTGTGTACTGACTTGGACTCCAGATTCCGAGTCACGGATGATCTTGACAGGAAGTCAGGCTGGTTTCCAAGAGAAATGATTTTGTAGAACAGATCTGCTCAAGGTCCTTTGTGCCCACAATTGCCTTGACAAGCCTTGGCATGATTATTTGTCCAGACCTGACTGTGAGAGTCTCCCCGAGAGTTCTATAACCCAGAAGAAGCCCTTAGTGAGAGGAGTTCCTGTCTTCGAAATGATATCCCAAGAGCAGTTGCTTCCTGTTCAATTTCAGATGATAACTGGCAAATGTCTGGCTTCCCAGCATGGGAGAGAAGGGAACTCTTGTCTTCCACCACAAACAAACTGTACAATTATATCGCAAACTCAGTCAGTCTTCCCCTAGAAGGGGGATTTTACTGACTTTGAGAGATGTCACTAACTTCATAAACTTGGATTTGGGGTAATCACCTTGGAAACCAGAAAAACTCAGTAATTTTTTTTTTTTTTTTTTGGTTTAGTATATTTGGTTTGTTTCTTCTCTGGCTCCCTTTTCTCACTTGCTGTCTGAATGATCTGTTATCTCAGCTTGTTGAAATTTAGGGATTATATTTCTGTTCTCTTGGAAATTATTCAAAAATAGCTAAAATGTCTACTTAGTTGTATTCCCCCCCCCTTTGTTATCTGGTTCTTCTACCATTTTTTTTTCTGAGCAATAAATCATCTTAGGAAGTGAGTTTATCTTCTCTTTACCAATGTTGCAGGCTCTCATGCCTATGAATTTTCTTCCTGTGCTTCTGGAATGTCTTTTGTTCCTACCTATCCTGTCCTCGACCCGCCCCAGTACACACCACTCTTTCTGTGGTTATAGCCACCTGTCCTCCTCCATCCATTCTGCGTCCTTTGCTAGCCTTCCTAGAGTCCAGATCAGGCTTCCGGTCCACTTGTCTGGGTAGAGAGCACTAACCTTCCAGCAGTATCCTATTGTTTCCACAAAGGAATGGATTGTGGGAACATCCAGTTGTTCCAGACAAAGTATTGTAAGAAGAGAAGTAACTTTTACTATCAACTAGACCAGATTAAGAAACACTTGAAGTCCTGGGTGGATATTTCCAGAGGGGAAGGGCTAAGTGGCAAACACTTGTGACTGTGGACAGCACCACCCATCTTTCTTGCTTGTGCTGACACTGTTTAGTGTACTTACACATTGTGATGAGGCTGTGAGACTGAACAAATCTTCCTCCCTGAGTTGTTCATGCCAGATATTGTGTCACAGTGATGAGAAATTAGCAGCAGCAGCAACAACAACAACAACAACAACACAATAAAAATGTTGAGACCAGTACTCTTCCTGGCTTGGGGGCCAAAATGTCCCAGCCTGTGCTGCTGTTCTGGTCCAGGGGTCAGGGTCATAAAGAATGGAGACAAGACAGAGGTTCTGGAGTCAAGTCTCAAATCTCCTTTATTGTCTCTCTTTTATTGTCTATCTCATTGAAGGGCTCCTCTCTTATTTCTCTCTCTTATTTTCTCTCTCTTATTTTTCCTCTTATTTGTCCTCTCGTCTCTTATTTCCTCTTATTGTCTCTCTTTTATTGTCTATCTCATTGACTCATATTCTCCCTGACTCAAATTTCCCTTGACTCATATTCTCTCTTGACTCATATTCACCTATTCTGTGTTCCCTCTATTACAAGAAAATCTGGGGTATTTATACGCTTTTGGCACATGCCTTGTAGGCGCGTGGATACCACGTGCCTTGCAGGTGTGGATATGACGTAAGCCTTACAGGCGTGGACAGCACGTATACCACATGCCTTGTAGGCGTGGATACCATGTGCTCCTTGCAGCTGTGGGCACTAAACAGCAAAACAAGATGTGTGGGATATCAGAGTGTGCTTCAGCTGTTGTAGGCTGTTGAAAACCAAGTCTCATGTCAGGGTATATGGCTCAAGATGGCTGCAAAGCTGATAACTGCTTTCTAGCCACTTTCTGCTTAAAGTCGGCTCCCAACATAAAAATACTTTTAAAAGCCAGATGTGGTGGTTTACACGTTTAATCCAAGTACTTGTGTGATAAAGAGAAGAAAATCACTGTCACTGAAAATTTGAGCCATCTAGTGTAGATAAAAAGGTCCAGGTCATCGTGGGTTCCATGGTGAGTTCTAGGACAATCTGACTACACTGGGAGACTGAGGGCTACCTCAGTGATGTGTATGTTTTCACTGTTAATTTTTCTTAACATTTAGAGAAATTATTTAGTTCAAATGAGATCTGAGCTTTGAATGTTGGTCATAGATTCTGTAAGACATCCCCAAGAAAACATGTGACCATTGTTGTTATCTATGTGCTATCAGACTTGGTGTCATTATTGATGGCTTTTACTGCACTCATGTCCTGGTTGCCAGAAGCCTGACTCACCTTTCTGAGGCCTCCTTTACTTCAGGTGCTGTGATACCTTCTTGAAAAAGACAGGTATAACTTGAAAATTACAGTTAAAAGTTGAAATGCTCTTCTGTTTGATTTTCAAAATTGGCAAGCATTTGTGTATCTCATCCTGTGCCTGGCACACTGTCCATTCAACATGGAAATGGTACTACCATTTCCAAATGAACAAAGCGTGTGAACCCTGGAGCCTTTTTTTTTCCTTTGAGATTTAACATTGGCAACATATAGAAAACAACATCTCCCTCATGTAGCACTGCTGTACAGTTAAATAAGATAATGCAAGCAATTGTAGAGGGCTAACAGACAGGGAGGCTCAGATACACTTTTTTGATCCACTCATTTGCTTGTGATGAAATCTAACCTGAATTAATAAGGCTGATTATAATCTCTGTGAATTCCACTTAGTGTGAGTACTCTTCAGTTTCACTGGACAGGCATTTTGTGTTTGCCTATGGTTGCCAACTTCAAATGTCTGTTTCTTTGTAAGATCTGAACTGCAAAGCTCATTTGAATTCACAAATTTTGTATGGGGAATTAAGAATCTTTAATGAGCAGAACACATCAACGATTAGAGCCAATGCTATCAGAATTGGACACGTGACTCATCTCCAGAGAGTTATAGTGGGCAGTTGCCCGAGATTGGAGTAGGAGGCTTGGAGGGCTTCCAAGAGTCAGGGTAGTGAGGGGAGCTGATATCAGGTAAGTGAAGAAGATGCATTTTGAGGAAAGGAGACAGAACATTGCAGGGAATTACATTCTGCAAGCCAAGCTGCCTACTGGCTTGTGAGTATCTGGGAGAAAGAATGATTACCTTTAGGAGAGACCACCTTTCAAGAGGTACACATAAAAACTCGGCAGAGAAATGTGAAAAGAATCAACCCCGGTCATTCACTTTCTCTAGTCCAGGACCTATCCCTGCATCCTCACAGACCCCTTAAAACACCATCTTCCTATGGCAACAAACATTTGCTGCATTTAAAGATGTTCTCTTAAGAGCTGGGTAAGCCAGCCTTCTTTTCTCCTCTGCCCTCCCTTCTTTCCCATCTTTTCTTCCCCTTCCCTCCCTATCCCTTCCTTCTTTAATTTTCCTTCCCATTTCCACCCCCTTTCTTCTCTCCAGAGCCTCATGCATTTGAGGAAAGTGCTCTACCATTGAGACACCCATCCTTGAAAGACAATGTTTCTAAAATGCACAGCACAAACATTCCCCTATTTTCTCTGTTAGAGATGGAGATGAAATGATAAGCTACCTGAGTAGGAAGGGGGCTCTTTAAAGGGGGGGAATGATGAGAACTGGCTTATATTTCATAGAGGAAACAACAACAACAACAACAGGCCACTATGTGGTTAAAAATGAGTAATAGTAGACAGAAAAAAAAATCTTATTTAACCAGTCTCTTCTACTACATAGGATAGTACTAGGCAGGAATGTATGTTACTAATTTCTGTTTTTAGTCTTTATTTTTGAGAGTTTCATACATGTCTACAATGAAAGATGAACATATCTACTTTCCATTTTTGTCCTTTATGTCCTTCACAATACGCCTCTTCTAGTCAGTGCTACCCATGTATGCATGAGTATACGGGCCACTGGAGCATGGGAAAACATCACTGGCCAAATTCTCAAAAAAGAAAAATCCTCATGTCTACTCCCAATAGCTCCTTAGTATAAGGCAGGCCCGGAGAGCATCTACCCCATCCATGCAAGGAGTTTTGTTAGTTTGATCTGGGGTAGGTCTTGTGCAAATAATCTTAACTACTGTGAGGTGATGATTGTGATAGCCGTGTCACTTCCAGAAGTCAGCCTTTCCCCGGACTCTTCTCCATGCCCAACTCTTACATGTTTCCACCCCATCTTCCATCATGTTCCTGGGCCTTGGTGGTTTGGGGTTAATGTTGTTCTATTTAGGGTTGAGAACTCAGTCTGTCTTTCTCAGCACTCAGGCCAGTTATACATCTCTCTGTTGACTGCTTCCAACCACAAAAAGAAGCTTCTCCTACCAAAGTTGAGACCAGTCTGGGTCAATGGGTACAAATGCGAACATTTAGAGGGCAATTTAACAAGCTGATCATTTAGCAAAATACCAATAGAACATTCTGCCATAAGATTTATTACTTCACCAGCTATGACTTTTGACCCAAGTTACAGCAGCAGGCATGAAACTCCCTCCTGTATAGTGGGTCTCAGAGCAATTAGTTACCCCTATAACAGTCATGCCATTATTGCACCAGTAGGCACATCTTGCTGGACATGTTACTATTGTGGTATTCAGGGTCTAGCCCTGGATGTGAGCATGGTATATTTTCTCTCCCAGCAGCCCGCCTAACACCTTCTGGCACTATGGAAGCTAGCCAGAAGGGAAGACATTTTCTGGTTAGTTTGAAGTTGGTTTATCTGTGTCCTGTAGCTAAAGTATGTGCTACATTCAGCAGTAAGGTCTTACTGCGCAGTTACAGTGGGTAACCAATGCAATAGTCTATGTTGTTTTGGAGACTTCTGGGGCCTCTTTGGCCAATAACTCATAGAAAGATATCTCTTGTACTATGATCTTTATTTAATAACTTGCATCTTCTGGGAGCAACACTGTCCACCTGTGGAGGGCAATTACTCCTGTATTACTAATTTCTTAACAAATACAATGTCCATCTTCGTACTGCCTCTTTCCTGGTACAAAGAAAGGAACAATGACAACATATCGAAAATTGAGTGCAGAAGTTAAACTGTTCAATGGGAGCTGTGGGGTCAGAATACAGGCAAATTCCAAAGGGACACTTACTCACAGTGCAAACAGTGGTGTGGTCACATACTATTTCTGTAGCCATAGGCAAAGCTGAGAGCAATCCATGGGTTAGGATGATGCTGAGTGTAGACCACAAGGCACCAGCTCTGGGCTCCGAGTCTAACACAGAGTGAGAAGGTGGTTTGCCTTTTCTCAGAGTTGTTTCCTATCTTACTGTCTGGGTGGTTTCAGGTCGGTGACCCAGCAGTATGGGTTGTGTGGAGACCAAGGAGTGATTCAAGGGCAGATGGGAGGGAAGTAGAAAACATGCAGTGGGAAGATTTCTTGAGATGAGAGAGCTCTGGTGGGGGAATGATTGTCCATTTAGAGGTGAGAATTTGCTGCTTGCCCATCACTGTTGTAAAGCAGCTTCCTTCCACTTCTTGTTTATCCAGTTTGGTTATAGCTGAAATTCTCCTGTACATTTGTTAGGAAGGGCTACCTCAGTGATGTGTTTGTTTTCACTTAAGAGACCTTCTTTATTTAAGGCTTGACCCTCATGTTTAACTAAGCTTATTTTATTATGTCAATGTGGTGTGTGTGTGTGTGTGTGTGTGTGTGTGTGTGTGTGTATGTGTGTGTGCAGGTACACTCATATGGAGATCAGAAGATAACTTTGTGGGATTGGTTCTCTTCATCCACATTTATGTGTGTTCTGAGAATCAAACTCGGGTCACCAGGCTTGGATAGAGGTGCCTTTACTGGTTAAGCATCTACACAGCTCAGTTTTCATATTTTAGATTTCAGAATAGCTGGTGCTGACAACAGTGTCTCACCAGTGTTGAATTCCACACGCTAGATTTTCCTGAACACTGGGTATGCTTCACCCCCACCCTTCCAATAACTTTTTTGAAAGGGACAGTGTAACCATTTGTAGTATTATTTGTTTAATAAATCCTGGTACGTGATTACTACCTGCCTCAATAGTTTATGTTCCTGAATGAAAATCACACACACACACACACACACACACACACACACACACACACACATCTTTTATTTTTTAATATGCCTTAATCAGCATAATAGCTGGGCAACTGCCTAATCTCCATGCTGTTAGAATCTACCCCCTGCCGATACCTCAGAGTTACTACTTACTAATTTCTATGTTCCATCTTGACTGCTCTGGACCCAACAGAGTAGCCCTCTGGGCCTGATCTCTTGTCCCCTTTACATGGTGCTTTGGTTTTCCCTCCTGCACACCTCTGAAGGCATAGAGGCTCTTTCTGCACATGTCTTTCCCTTCCTCCTCCTCATGGTCCCAAGCCTGGGAAACCTAAATCTGACTTCTCTCTCTTCTCCCCAGCTATTGGCTGTTGGCATCTTTACTTACCAATCAGAATTAACTGAGGGCAGGTTTCCAGAAGCTACATGCAGACTCAGATCTTGAGGGCTCAGCACTTAGCACTACAATAACACCAAAAGACAAAACCTCAACAACCATTTCCACTTACAGGTGAAGAAATGGAAGCTTTATAATGGTAAACACCTTAAGGACATAGACTTGTAGACATTGCACTAAATGTTGATCCAGGAGGATGGGACAAAGCCTGTGCTGCCTTTTAAACAGAACTCTTACCGTATTCAAGAAAGCACTACGTTCACATAATAGGGATCTCAATGTGGCAGCACACAATGTTGTGTCTTCAAAAAAGTATAGTTGAGAGAGAGGGGATAGGGGAACAATTAGGAGTCAAATGAAATTAGAATAAGATTCAGAAAGACTTACAGTAGACTGTAAGGAGAAAGTTGCAGAGAGGAGAGCTGCAAAATTAGATGGTTCTGAGGAGCTCCAGGGAAGAAAGATGATTGGACCTTCGAAAGCCCAGGTGAGCTGAGTCCAAGAAAATGACTGGGTGATCCAGGAAGGAAGGGGGCTGCGCTGGCACACATGTTGGATTTGGTTAACAGTGAGCAGGTCTGATCAACTGAAGAAAAACTCAAGGTGGGATATGAGGAAGAATTTTGGATTTAGGAATGTGAAAGGCCAGGAAAAGAAGGATTACAAATTTTCATTCTGTTAGTAGGTTGTTGGAAATAAGAAAGAGTAATGGAACTTTCCAGTATTAGGTGACACGTTATTTTGGAGGTGTTCTGGGAACCATGTGCCAGTAAATTGCTAGGTGAGGCCCCTGGGAACCAGCTAGGAGAATGTTGCAAATGTCAGGGCATGGAGATACTCAGAACCATAGGTCATGGCCCCTCCCTGCCCAAGCTGAATAAATTAAAGATGAGCATATGACGTAACTGTGCTGAGTGGATGAGGCATCATTGCTTCCAATCAGGGGCAGCGTCTGAATCAGCCACAGATATTTGTTTGGGGGTTTTGTGCATGGAAAACCCACAACTAATTAATTTACTTATAATCCTTTTTCCAATCTAATTAATTTAAAGGGTTTTAAACAAGTATCGCCTCCTTTGACCCCCACAGTGGTAAAAGCCCATTTTTTGAGGTGGTTGCCTCTGATCTGAAGGGCCCTTTCTCTGGATGCACACACACTTACCACTTATCCACACTGCTCAGCCCAGGCTTTTGAAGCTCTATGCTCTTAACTCAAGAACGCTGGGGCCAAGGGCTGGCATTTCACATGCTTCTGTGGGACCACAATTCCCTTTGACAAGCTGTTTTTAATTTCAGGGGTCTGCACATTTCTCGGAGTTCATTATTTAGCCCAGATTAGTAAACAAGAAGGATTGACAAATAGAGATTGAACAGAAATTATTTCCTCAAAAAGAAACAAGGTGTAACCACAACGATAAAAATCAAATGGAGAAGTGGCGGCCGTCTAAAGAGAATTACTGAATATTTGAGGAACCATTTCTCCTATACTTTAAAACACACTGCTTCTTGATATCTGTTGAGCTGTCTGGACAGCTTTGGCCTTTGCATGTAGGTCTTTCCCCGATCTGCATCTCTAGTCTCTTGGGGAGCAATGTCTAGAATCTGGTATTTATGGGGCTACTTAGTACCATGTACAGTATGTCTTTAGTATGTGGAAAGAGAAGGAAAAGGCTGGAGAGAGAACTAAGAGCTGGGGAAGGTGGGGAAAGGGGTAATTTCAGACCATAGTCGACATGGACAGAGCTCAGGAAGCTTGCTCGCTGGCAGCTGGCTGAGCAGAAACAAATCCCGGCATCTAGTGAACTCCTCAGCTTCAGGGCTTTTGGCCAAAAAAAGCTTTAAGTTTCTTCGTGGCTGCACATTTGCTCCTGCCTCTGAATAGATTCAAACCCTGCCATCAATCTCTCCCCTCCTTTCCTCCCTACTCAGTTGCCTCTTCTGATTCTACTCACATAACAAAGAGGCCCGGGAAGGGATATATGGTTGGAGTTGACAGAAGAATGATCAAAGGACAGCAGAACTGTGAAAGGGGTTTCCTCAAGGCCCACAGCTGGCTGACAGCATGAGGACCTGGCTTGTTTCTCTCCCTTCTCCCCTGTGTTTCACTGGGTTATTAGAAGATGGATGATAGAATTTCTAAAGAAATGCTCTGTAAATTGCAGCCCATAAGTATCTAGTATCAGTGTGAGTGTGTCTGTCTGTATGTGTCTGCATCATTAAGAGAAAACTTTTGCTAGACGGTTAGCCAGATGGTTAAACCTCTGGCTCTAAAAAACGTAGGCTCACCTCTCTTACCCTGGTTCTGCTATCGGGAGATACTTAGCAGGTTTGAGAGCCCCAGATCCTTACCTGTAATTTGGGAGTGCCACTTTTGTTTCCTTGATGTGGCTCTGTCGCTCTGTTGCTCAGGTCCTGGCACATAGGCAATTCTTACAGTAAACAACATGAAAATAAATGAAGGCATGAGAACTCGCTTCCTCAAAATGTGTAGATATTTATCCCCATTTACTAGAAATTTCAACTCATTGCACCTATTGGTTAATAAGTGATTGTTGAGTCTATCCATAGACAAAGCAAATTGCCATTTTTGGTTGATATATGAAACCAGGGCAGGGTGACTGAGTACCGACTACCCAGAGTACGAGTGGTACTAGGGGGCAATAAGTAAGCCTGTCTACAGAAGGATCCCGGTCATAGGCTGACCTATTGGGTAGTAAATGGAGTTCAGCATCTGAGCAGGGGTAGTCTAGAGACACAGGGAGCCATTGTGTCATTGGTAGGGAGGGTAGGCCATGATGCAAGTGGCAAGGGTTGGCAAAAACCCGTTTGTCGGTAGGAGGTTTCTGGAGAACAAGGCTATATCTTCTAGCGTTGTGTGGCTTTTCCTGGGGAGACATGAGCAAACATTTATTTACCCACCCACCGGGGGACACTGGAAACAGACCAAAGAAAAAGCTCTCTATTCACTAACTTAATGAACCAGTCAGTTCATAGAGACTACTTCTAGGAGCATGGGAAAAAGATGACTTGGAGGAGTCTGGGTACCTTGGGGACAGCTACATCACCAGAAAGCACCACCCCAGTGTGGATGACAACTCGTGACAGCTGCATCCCTGAAGTTTCCTGTGCAACTTCCAGGTCATTCCGCTGGCCAAATAGAATCTTCTCCAGAGACAGTGTTTACTGCTTTCGTAACCTTAGGGAGGCATCTTGTAAAGCTTGTAGCTTTCTGAGGCTTAAAAATTTTCTTAGCTTAATGAGTCTTAAGAGCCTTTCTTCTTCTTCCCAGAGAGGATATTCCAATTAGGAAGAAATAGTTACTTAACACCTAGGATCCATGGGTTTCCTCTTACATAAGTAGCTATGCTATGCTTATCTTTTATTAAAAATTTGTATTTGAAAATTTATTTTTATATTTTATTTGCATAAATGTTTTGCCTGCCTTTAAGTCTGTGTACCATGTGCATGCCTGGTGTTCACAGAGGTCAGAAGATGGCGTTGGATCCTCTAGGACTGGAGTTAGAGATGATTGTGAGACACTGTGCATTCTGGGAATTGAATCTGGGTCCTCTGGAAGAGCTGCTAGTTCTCTTGACCATTGAGCCATCTGTCCGTCCCCCACATTTTGTATATTTTTTCCTCCAACAGTGCTCTCTAAATTGTACAAGCTGTAGACTCACTGGTACCCGTATCTGCCCCTGATCGCAATACGTCCGTTACACAGGTTGTCCTCCATAGAGAAAGAATATGAGAGTTGAGATATGACCTTTGGCCAAAAGTTTATACAAGGTAATATGAGTTTCTCGTTCATAGCCTGTATTGTCTTGTAGTGGCAAGCAAGCTCATGGAATGCCTGGGTACCTCCACTGTCAAAGCAAAAACGTCCTAAATATATTCTAGGATGGAATTATTTTCTAAGTTGAAGCTCAGAATTTAGTTCTGGGAAAAGTTAGTGTTCTTAATAAAATGTTCAGTCTTAGTTTCCTGTAATCAAGAGAGTTACGACTGTCTCTGGGGAACAAATTATCTACCAGCCAGCTGACCGTCAGTTAAGAACCTCGGCCTTTTATCTAAGATCTGTTTGGTGTCTTGTTTGGCAACGGTTATCAGAACGTTATATTTTCATGTATAATTTGCTCACCAACAGGGACTCTGGATTGTCTCATTGCTGGCTTTGTTCACCAGAGCAAAATTAGAGCAAATTGTCACTCTCAGATGTAGCCTTTCCGGCACGGTCTCCACCCCACTTATCATCTTGGACTCCCTTAGCATCTGCCATTCCCCTGTGCATTCTTCTGGATTTATCATCTCTATCTTGCTTTGTTAAATGCTTCGATGCAGCTATTGTCTTTCCTCAACTGAATAGGAAGCTTTGAAAACAAGCAACAAACTCCAAGGTACAGACTTGCTTACTTCCTCCAAATTTTATTTTTATTGCCTCACTCTTGGAACTCTGGTCCCCTGGAGTCTGTCACAGGGCTGGGCCAGATGCAGGACTCAGTGAATATTGGAATATGGACTGGTTATTTCCTTGGAGGATTGGGAGCTGAGCTAAAGCTCCATCTTTTTCATATACCATAGTGTATCCCAGCTTACTTTGGTTTGTTGATCAAGGCCTACAGTTCACACAACCTGTCAGAATATGGGTGCCCACAGTCATGAACTAGAGCTGCAAACTCAAGAGATACAAAGTCAGAGTCAGAGCCATCGAACAGAGCCATCAATGCCTTTGGGCACTCTCATTTGGGGAAAAAAAAAAACTCTACTGGATTCTCTTTATCTTAGGTGGATATAAGCTAAGTAACTATTATTTTTGTAAAGATTTATTCTGACACTTGTGGATCCAAATGAAAAAATTTTACCTTGAGGCTTAATATTTTTGCTCATGTGACATTATATAGTTTAACATGCACATGGTTTCAAGTAAACATTTTAATGAGGAAAGATAGTAATGATAAATATATAGCTTAGTATAGTATCATATAGTAAAGTATAGCATACAGATAAGTCAATAACAAAGTGGTTTGCTGTCACTATTAAGTATCAATCATTAAGTATAATTGCATGAGGTAGACACTTGTGTGATGGGCAGTGTAACAAGTTCATTTGCACAACCTGACCATACTATAATAGCTATCTTGTCACTTAGTGTGTAGGAATTTTTCAGCTCCAATATACTCTTTTTTTAAAATAGTATATATCAATACTTTATTGCCAAATACAATTCTATAATATGGATTTACAATACCACTTATCCATCATTTTCATTTATTATATTCAGTTACTATCAGTGGATAAGCAATTTGAACTGGGTCTACTTTTAAGGTTTTTATTTTATGTTTTTAATTGGATATTTTATTTATTTACATTTCAAATGTTTCCCTCTGCAAACCCGCTATACCATCCACCCTTACCCTGTTTTTATGAGGATGCTCCCCCTCCCACCCACTCCTGCCTCACTGCCCTAGCATTCCTCTACATTGGAGCATCAAACCTTCACAGGACCAAGGGCCTATCCTCCCACTGATGCCAGATAAGGCCCCTTCAGTTCCTTCAGTACTTTTCCTAACTCCTCCATTGGGGTCCCTGTTCTCAGTCTGATTGTTGGCTGTGAGCATCTGCATCTGTATTGATCAGGATCTGGCAGAGCTTCTCAGGAGACAGCTGTATCAGGATCCTGTCAGCAATCACTTCTTGGCATCCACAACAGTGTCTGGGTTTGGTGTCTGCATGTGGGATGGATCCCCAAGTGGGACAGTCTCTGTTCCACTCTTTGTCCTGTATTTCCTTTAGACAGGAGCAATTCTGGGTTTAAATTTTGGAGATGGGTGGGTGGCCCCATCCCTCAACCGGGGGTCCATACCTAACCTCTGAATATGGTCAAGATAGGTTCTCCATCCTCTTTGTGGGGTATTTCAGCTAATGTCATCCCCATGAGGTCCTGGGAGGCTCTTGCTTTCCTGGCATCTGGGACTTTCTGGTTGCTACCTCCAGTTCTCCATCCCCCATTGCTATACACCTCTGTTTAATTTTCTGACCCTCTGTATATCTCCTCGATCTTCTCCCACATCTGATTCTTCCCCCCTTTTTCCCTCCCCATCTTCTCTTCCTCCCAAGTCCTTCCCACTCTCTACTTCCCTTGATTATTTTGTTCCCGCTTCTAATTAGGACTGAAGCATCCATTCTTTGGTCTTCCTTCCTCTGGAGCTTCATGTGGTCCTTGACTTGGATTGTGGGTATTCCACAGTCTTTGCCTAATATCCACTTATCAGTGAGTACATACCATGTGTGTCCTTTTGTACTGAGTTACCTCACTCAGGATGATATTTTCAAGTTTCATCCATTTGCTTGTGAACTTCATGAAGTCATTGTTTTTAATAGCTGAGTAGTACTCCATTGTGTAAATGTACCACATTTTCTGTATCCATTCCTCTGTTCAAGGACATCTGGGTTGTTTCCAGCTTCTGACTATTATAAATAAGGCTGCTATAAGCATAGTGGAGCATGTGTCCCTGTTATATATTGGAGCATCTTCTAGGTATATGCCCAGGAATGGTATAGCTGGGTCTTCAGGTAGTACTATGTCCAATTTTCTGAGGAAATACCAGACTGATTTCCAGAGTGGTTGTACCAGCTTGCAATCCTACCAGTAATGGAGGAGTGTTCCTCTTTCAGCACATTCTCGCCAGCATCTGCTGTCACCTGAGTTTTTCTGTATGCAGCAAAATGCTGGGTCCTGTTTATGTATTCAATATGTTAGTCTATGACTTTTTATTGGGGAATTGAGTCCATCGATGTTAAGAGATATTAAGGAATAGTGATTGTTGCTTCCTGTTATTTATGTTGTTAGAGGTAGAATTATGTTTGTGTGACTATCTTTTGGCTTTGTTGAAAGATTACTTTTTTGCTTTTTCTAGAATGTAGTTTCTATCCTTGTGTTGGAGTTTTCCATCTATTGTCGTTTGTAGGTCTGAATTTGTGGAAAGATATTGTGTAAATTTGGTTTTGTCATAGAATATCTTGGTTTCTCCATCTATGGTAATTGAGAGTTTTGCTGAGTATAGTAGCCTGGGCTGGCATTTGTGATCTCTTAGGATCTTCCCAAGATCTTACAGCTTTCATAGTCTCTGTTGAAAAATCTAGTGTAATTCTGATAGGTCTGTCTTTATATGTTACTTGACCTTTTCCCTTACTGCTTTTAATATTCTTTTCTTTTTGTTTTGTGAATTTAGTGTTTTGACTACTATGTGATGGGAGGAATTTCTTTTCTGGTCCAATCTATTTGGAGTTCTGTAGGCTTCTTGTATGTTTATGGGCATCTCTTTCTTAAAAATTTAAAAAATGGAAATAGAAGTTTTCTTCTATAATTTTGTTGGAGAAGTTTACTGGCCCTTTAAGTTGGGAATCTTCACTGTCTTCTATACCTATTATCCTTAGGTTTGTTCTTCTCATTGTGTCCTGATTTCCTGGATGTTTTAGGTAAGGAGCTTTTTGCATATTGCATTTTCTTTTACAGTTGTGTCAACATTTTCCATGGTATCTTCTGTACCTGAGATTCTCTCTTCTGTACCTTGTATTCTATTGGTGATGCTTGTGTCTATGACTCCTGATCTCTTTCCTAGGTTTTCTATCTCCAGGGTTGTCTCCCTTTGTGATTTCTTTATTGTTTCTATTTCCATTTTTTTAAATCCTGGATGGTTTTATTCAATTCCTTCACCTGTTTGGTTGTGTTTTTCTGTAATTCTTTAAGGGATTTTTGTGTTTCCTCTTTAAGGGCTTTTACTTGTTTACCTGTGTTCTCCTGTGTTTCTTTAAAAGAGTTATGTCCTTCTTAAAGTCCTCTGTCATCATCATGAGATATGACTTTAAATCATAGTCTTGATTTTCTGTTGTGTTGAGGTATCCAGGGCTTGCTGTGGTGGGAGAAATGGGTTCTGATGATGCCAAGTAGCCTTGGTTTCTGTTGCTTATGTTCTTGCCCTTACCTCTCTCCATCTGGATCTCTGGTGTTAGTTGGTCTTGCTGACTCTGACTGTGGCTTGTTCCTCCTGTAAGCCTGTGTGTCAGTACTCCTGAGAGACCAGTTCCCTCTGGGAGGAATTTGAGTATGGAAAGCTGTAACACAGGGTCAGCTCTGGGGCACAGACAGAAACAGGAAGGATTCTGTCCCTGGCTTTTCCTTGGATCCTGTGTCCTGATGGTTCTGGGCAGGTTTCTCTCGGGCCAGAAATTTGAGCAGAAGTGGTGATATTAATTGTTTTCTCAGGTGTGTCAGCACTGCTAGGAGACCAGCTCTCTCCCTGTGGCATTTGGGTATGGTACAGGGTCAGCTCTGGGTGTAGATGGAAACTGGAAGGTCCAATATACTCTTATGAAACTGCTTTCATGTATGCTATCATCCTTGATCCAGATGTTCTGCAGCAGGTGACCATATCATTGCTATTCTCACTCCCACCCCCATTTATGTAAGGACCTGTTAGATTTGGAGCACTTAGTGGAATGCAGTTAAGAGTACCCATCCTTACAGACATTATTAGACAAAATGTTTTGTGGTTTGCAAAAAATGTTACTAGCAACAAGTTTAGCAAGGGTATACACAGTCTTATCTATCCCCCTGGCAGAGAGCTTATATATCACACAGGGGTCTCCTAAAGTCCAGGATGAGGTGGCAGAGGTACATGTGACAGATGAGGGAGCAAAGCCTCAAAAAGCAAGCTGGGTCATGGATCTTCTTACTCATCTGAGACCACAGTGACAGGATGGATAACACAGTATACCTCTGTCCCTTCACTCTGATATTTCCTGGGTCATAGTCTAACTCAGGGTCTGGTCCAACATCTGACCAATGGACATGAAGGTCCCTTCTCTGACTTTCTTTGTTACTTTTCTGATCCTAATTCACTGATTTTAGGGTTTTCAATACAGATAAGTTTGTTAAGCTCTCATTTTCCATGTTGTGGACCAAGACAATGGAAAAAATGACAGTATCTGTTTGCCCTGTGGCTTGTGGATATAGATATGGGATCCCAATGCTGGCCCACCAGTGCATTACCTTTCTCCATTGTCATTCTATGCAGCTTACTAACACATTCTTATCAAATCAACACAGAATTCCTTGTTCTTTTCCCAGAGGAATTCATTCTCATTAGGCATAGAACAAACTTGCGAAGAACTTGGCAGACAGATGTGGAAACCCCTCCCGCACATTTGGCACAGAAGAATGTCAGTAAAACATTTAAAGATTTTAAGTTAGATCCATAGCTGAGATGGGAAGACATCGAGGGAAAAAACTCTCAGGTAATAGAAAGGAGAAGGAGCCCAAGGCTTGACTGGCACATAGGTGCTGATCTTAGAATATTCAAGTGGATCAGATAAAGGGCTTTGGAGGTAGAGTGCTTTTATGCACAGCTAAGAATGGGAAGCTGAGTCCTCAAGTCTCCACAAGACAGGGAGTTAAAAGGAAACCGCCTGCATTGAGCCAAAGGACTGGTTTTTTTCCTTGGAGAGAAGACTAGAAATTGGCTACTGGTCTGGGGAGTTTGCCATCTGTTTGAGATCTTGCATAGAAATAATGTCACCTCAGAAAAATCAGAACTCTAAATATGAATCATGTTTGGATATTCAGTTAAAATTCTACCTTGCCTTTATTCTGCAGAATGACACTTTGACAAGTGGAAGCAAAAAACAATGCCTTCACCAGTAAAGGTCCTGGGGTTGTGGCAAAGGCTGCTACAGAATTCCCCTAAGGATGAAGCCATGGGTACTCGTGCTCTTGAAAAGCTTAACATAAAAAAATCATAAGTTAGCCTAGGAAGTGTATAAATCAAAGGGACCTAAAAAGGACTACAAAATAAATACCTGTAAAAAAAAAAAAGGCACAGTGATAGTATTTACTGTGCCACACACTGTTCTAGAAAAGCACTTTCCAGGCATTACTTTTATAGCTTTGTTGATTTTTCTGTTGCTGTGATAAAATACTAACAACTTACCAAAGACAAGGTTTGTGTGTACTTACAGTTTCAGAAGGATGAGAATCCATGATGGAGGGGTTCAGGCATGGTGATTACAGCAACAGCTGAAGGCTCATATCTTGGACCTCAAGTATAACATATAACAATCTAGGAATGATGCATGGCTTTGACTTCGAAGCCCACCCCCAGTGATGAATCCCTCCAGTAAGGTCACACCTCTCAAGCCTCCTCAAACTGTGCCACCAATGGGGGACCAAGTATTCAAACTCCAGAGCCTCTGAGGAGCATCTTGGGGAGGGAAGTGAGAAAACTTAAGGTAGATTTTGTCAAATACAGCCCCAGTCAGCAAATGATGAAGGGAGATTTGAACAGCTGGCTCTTGCATGATCTGTCTCTTAACTGCTATTCAAGGGGGATCTTTTATTATTTTCTCCCTTTTCATACAGATGGACTGACACAGGGGCAGATGGCTACCTGACTATTCTACCTCTCGTAGCCTCTGTGGCCCTTAGATAGGGCCACATGACCTACTTGTCTCTGATGAATGAGATGGCACTTTCTGCATGGAACTGGAAATAGTGGTGTCTCTCTTCTAAGAACTCATTCATTTCCAAGTTGGCTGCACCTCAGCTGCAGCAGCGACATAACTTCAAATATATACATTAAGGACAATGCCTTACAATAGTGGCATACATTAAAACCAACCGCTAGCCTTCACCATCTACCTCTGAGTGTTGCCTGAAGAGAAATACCCTTCCACCTCCTTCAAGCTTCAGGATTACTGTGTGGTCTGTTAGAGCTCCAGTGCAATTTGAAATCTGATTGGGTTAGCCATTAATCAGTTGCTTGGAAGGTGGCCATAATCTGTACCACACTCTGAATACATACCATAAATACTGCTGATCAAAGGATAGGAAGCGTAGGACAAAAGTGGGTCAGAGTGACAAAGAAGAGATGGGCTTTAAAAAGAACCAAATTGAGTTTTTAGAAATGAAAACAGCAGTGACAAATTGTCACACTGAAGGCTTTTGGAGGAGGACTTTGAGGCCTTGGTAGAATAAACAGAGTTCTGTGAGCCAGAGACAAAAAGAAGGAGTTTGGTGGCTCTGGCAATGAGCTTCCAGGAAGAATGGTAGCACCCCTGTAGGGTAGAGAGGAAGCATCAGGGATGTTCCTATTCAGGGTCTTTCTAGAAAGCCAGCTGCTGTGGAGGTCAGTGTCCATTTGGCCTGTGTGGAGGGGTAGGCTCATTCTGCCTGTTGGTGGGCAGCAGAGAGTCCCTCCCCGTTCTGCTGGTTCTTATGAGTGCTTCTCCTTACTCTTGAATGGTCTGGGTGAGAGAGTCCAGAGAGGACCCAGAGGACATTGCAAAGGCATTTCTATCTGCCCAGAAGAGTGGGGATGCCATTCCTTCAAGCAGGGCACAGAGAGAGTGGGGATGCCCTTTACTGCTCTTTAAATGTTCTTTTATGGCGTTGGAAAAATTGTCAAGCCTAGGATCTTAATTTGATCCTGTGGGCTCGCAAGGTGGGAGTAGTGATCCAATTCCTAAGTTATTTTCTAACACACACACACACACACACACACACACACACACACACACACTGAACAAACACAAGAGAAATGCCCTTTTCTGCTGCTGGATGTCTCTGTCAGCATTTGTGGACGACTGCAGGACATCCTTTAGAAATGATATTTGTGATGACTGTTCATGTCAAACACTTCTCTTGATTCTTTTTGTGTTTCTTCTTCATGATCATGGTCTGAAGAATACCAGAGAATCTGTTTTTTGAGCCTTTCCTGGAAGACAAAAACCTACAGATTACTGGCCTCAGGAGGCAAAGATATGATGAATAACTACTGAAGAATTTTCTGGAACTTAGAATTCTCTATGCTAAACCCAGATCACTAACAAGAAAATTAGACTGCTTGGTCAACCTCCTGAGGAATTATGGGCTGGATCACAATGCACCTGCTCCAAGAAATGGAATAGGTAACAGAGGAACTTTGTTTAGATTGTAGTCACTAGAGAAAAAGAATATTAGCAATTTTTTTTTTTTTTTTGCCGAGATTTCTCTGGGTACCATGTTTCTTCTTTTTCTGAATGTGGAGTTGAGAGTACAAAAGCTGACTAGCATAAGCCTCTGCATATCATAGCTGGGATAGTAATTTCCCCACAGCTGTAACCCTCACAATGTCTGGCTCTTTGTATTCATTCCTCTACTGTCTAGACAAATCCCTACATTTTAGCTTCTTAATGACCATGAACCCAGAGTGATTGAAACCTAAGTCAATTGCCTATTTATTTCTAGCAGTCCTTGACACAGTAAGAAGTCAGCACACAGATTCTAGGCCAGTCTTTGGAGGCGAGCAGTTTAAGACTTGCCCCCCACGTCGCCATCTTTGTCTTAGTGCTTGGTAGAGGATTCTACTAGCTTCCCCTGTAGGGTCTGCTTCCCATGTCCTGCCTGGGAAAGAGGTCTGCACAAGTTTTCAGCATGAGCATTTGGGCCTTGATTTATTTGTCTGGAGCAAGTAAAAGACATTTGCCAGTGATAAGAAAAAAAAATAACATTTATACAAATAGTAGTGTGCTACAGATAGATTGTCCTGATTAACAAGAGTCGATGGTTAAATTTCCAGACAAAATTGAGAGCTTGTTATTAAAACCCAAGTTAAGCAGTTATTAAAATATGTAGCATGTAAACTTATAATTAAATTATATTTAAAAGGTAATAAACAAGACTTATACTTCATAATTATTTTGCTACTACCTATGAGCTCAAAGTTATACATAGCTACTGTCCCTGTGTCAGCTATTCATCACTATAATTAATAATCTAACAAGTGCTTTTATGATGAATCATCATCACTGTCAACTTGCTGGGATCTAGAATCACCTAGGAGACAAGTGTCTAGGAATGCCTGTGAGGTATTGGCTACACAGGTTGTAGCTCAAAGGCCTGCCCACTGTGGGTTGTAGCTTTCTATGAGATGGTGTCCTAAACTATTTTGAATTAAAAAGAGAATATAGTACTTTGTAATGGAATGTTACTATGTACCCCTACTAAAGGTCGTGGTGCTGACTTTATATGGGATGGATCCCCAGGCGGGGCAGTCTCTGATGGCCTTTCCTTCAGTCTCTGCTCCACACTTTGTCTCCATATTTCCTCCTGTGAGTATTTTGTTTCCCCTTCTAAGAAGTACTGAGGCATCCACACTTTGGTCTTCCTTTTTCTTGAGCTCATATGGTCTGTGAATTGTATCTTGGGTATTCCAAGCTTTATCAGTGAGTGAATGATGTGTGTTCTTTGTGACTGGGTTATCTCAGTCAGGATGATATTTTCAAGTTTCATCCGTTTGCCTGCAAATTTCACGAATTCATTGTTTTTAATAGCTGAGTAGTACTCCATTGTGTAAATGTACCACATTTTTTTGTATCCATTCCTCTGTTGAGGGACATCTGGGTTGTTTCCAGCTTCTGGCTATTATAAATATGGCTGCTATGAACACAGTGGGACAAGTGTCCTTATTACATGTTGGAGATAGTGCAGATGCTTGGAAGTGCTTGCTGATGGGAGCCTGATATGGCTGTCTCCTGAGAGGTTCTGCCAGAGCCTGACAAATACAGAGGTGGATGTAGGCAACCATTGGACTGAGTGTGTGGTCCCCAATGGAGGAGCTGGAGAAGGAAGTGAAGGAGCTGAGGAGGTTTGCAGCCCTGTGGCAGGAGCAACAGTGTCAACCAGCCAGATCCCCCAGAGCTCCCAGGGAACGGACCACCAACCAAAGAGTACACATGGAGGGACCCATGGTTCTGGCTGCAAATGTGGCAGAGGATGGCCTTGCTGAACATCAGTGGGAGGAGCTGCCCTTGGTCCTGTGGGGGTTCGATACCCTAGTGTAGGGGAATGCAAAGGGTGGGAAGAAGGGAGTGAGTGGGTGGGTGGGGGAGCACTCTCATAGAGGCAGGGGGAGGGGGATGGGATAGGGGTTTTCCGAAGAGGAGACCTGGAAAGGGGATAACATTTGAAATATAAATAAAGAAAATATCCAATTAAAAAAAAAGATCGTGGTGCTGAATATGTCCAGTACACAACTGCAAAATTACTTATTGAAGAACAATTATGTGCTAGACACAGAATAAAGAGGTTCATAAGTTCTTCTTTCATTCATATAACCCGCACTCCCTCCTTATCAATAGTACCGGTACTTCTAATATTAGCTAAGTTACTGTGAACTCATAGTCTATCTGACCTTCTGAAAGGTACTTATGTATTTAGCTACTTAATTGTTGGCTTATATTTCAGGGAGATTCTGCTCTTATTTTCAACTTCCAAAAGAGAAAAAAGTGAGTCTGCTGCTCTCCCCATTGCTAGGATAAGCTATCTGACCAAAGAAACTCAAGGAAAAGGGGTCTGGTTTGGATCAAAGTTTGAAGAGCCTACCACAGCAAAGGCATGGTTGCAGCTGGTGTATCTGGAACAGGAGATATCTACATGTAAGGAAGAAGATGAAAGAGGTGAACCTTAGTATTCAGCTCGCTTTATTCTTTTTATTTTGTACAGGGTTCTAGTCTGTGAAGGTATTGCCCACATTCAGGGCTAGCCTTCTCTCCTTTATGACATACTTCTGGAAACATCCTCAAAGACATGCATGCCCTCTCCCCTCTGTGAACTTGAGACCCAGAACATCATTCTTAAACTACAACATTCTACCTATGACACTCAAAGGCTCAAGACCATCTCTCGATGACAAATGTAGTCATTCTAACCTCAAACGTTTTTTTTTAAGTTTTAATAGTTTCAAAGGTCGAAATGCAGACAATATAAGAGAATTTATGTAATCTCTCATCTGTGAGTCCTTGTTAAAATGTTATATCATTCCAATATATAACAATATTTAGTAAACGTTCCAATTCCAAAAGGTAAGAACAAACATGTAGTAACACAAGATTGAGCCAAAGCAAAACTGAAATCTAGCAGGACCTACACCAAGTCTTGTAGCTTTATGCCTAACATCTAGGGCTGGTGATGAGAGAATCGTTTTGGCTCCAGTGTTCTCAGATAACCCTGTTTCTCTTGCTCTGCTGCTTACAGCACACGTGAACTCTGACCAGTCTGGCATCAGCTCTGTTCTGTATCTGTAGCTTTCTTTGTGGGGCAGTCCATAGTTCTAGCCTTTCCAACATTCTGTGGCCTCCACCCCAGATTATGGTTAACCTTCACAGCTTCACACAATGGTTTTTAAAGAGTTTTTCTGAAGGGAAACTGAGTCCCCTACAACTCACCCAGCTTCTGTGACTTTCTGGAGTCCTGGTACAAGCTTCTATGACCCTGTCACTCTGGCATTTTACATTTACATCCTGAATAAAGAGAACCATGCAGGTGGGGCTGGTCAGTTTTATTGCTAGCTCAAGATGTAATCTGTCACCCTACAAGGTATAGTGTCCTTGATATGCTTCGGTAGCTCAACCCAGTGAAACACTTTTCTAGGTGGAGTAGAGAATCCCTGTTGGCTTCACTCTCAAGTCAGGAGGACCTCTGCTTTCAAATACTTTGTGTTCCTCTGAGATGGGGCTTTCACTGAGTAGGAGCATGACCTCAGGGTACCTTTTCTGCTGTCTCCTGTGAGATCTGTATTTAGTGATGCTGAGTCTTTAAGGATCATGCTTTTCCCCTACTGCCTGAGTCTTTGTCTGCAGCTCTATGCACTAAATTGTACATTTTCTCTTTTCCTGCTTTTTATCTCATTGAAAACTTGAGGAAGATCAGTATGTAATAACCATGACAACAGCCAAATGCTGCTGTGCTGAGAGGTAGAGAGCCACCAGAGAAGTGTACTTAGTCGTGGACTTGAGCCAATAGAAAATCTTCATTAGCTGGCCAGCAACTGCAATGAGTATTTGGGATCCAAGTATAGCCCCGAGCCTTTCTCAGGGTGAGCTTTTAATTACTAAAACATATCCTGGATTGACACATCCCAATTAGCAAGAACAATTAGCCAGAAGCGAAACTACGGGAGCTAAAAGTAAGATTTGTACACCTAGGGATTTTCCCAGAACTATGATCTTTTATGGATTAGGCTTTGGGTTTTGTTTTGATAGGTAGTATTGCCACGTCCTGGGTTCCTTGGCCTGAATGTCATTCCCATCATGGTTTCTGTTGTACTAAAGTCTGGCAGCCTGCTATGTTGTCTTAAAATTTCATTTTGTTGTTACAGAAAAGAAAAAAAAAGCAAAAAACAAAAATCAAAGAAGCTCTTTCCAAATAAAACCCCAAACAAAAAACCAACAAAAACAAAACAACAACAACAACAACAACAAAAACAAACAAACAGACAGACAGTCAGTGATGGCACATGCCTTTAATCCCAGCACTAGGAAGGCAGAAGTAGACAGATCTCTGTGAGTCTGAGGGCAGCCTAGACAACAAAACAAGTTCTAGGATAGCCAGTTAGGATTGTTACACAGAGAAACCCCATCTTGAAAGACAAAGAAAAGAAATAGTGTATTACTTTTGGATTAAATCTCATTAAGGTTTTAAGGGACAGATAGAAAGCAGCCAGTTTTTTTTTTCTTTTTTTGATAAGAATATTATAAATGTCCTGTAACCAAATTTCTAGTAGAGTTCTTATTCTCCTCTGAAACCTCAATAGGCCTTCACTGTCTTCATCTCTCTTGTCATCCTGGCCATCCACCCACCCACTAGAATGGTGATTAAGTTCTGTTAACTCTATTCTAGGGTATCTCTCCCTATAGCTCCAAGCTCTTCTACAATCCTCCTGCAAACCAGTTCTAAGGTCTGATAACCACATGGTTAGATTTATCACCACAACCATCCCACTTTTCAGAACCAATTTCCTGTATCTACTTTTTAAATCGGTGTGACAAAAGCAATTGAAAGAAAGAAGATTTTGTTTTAGCTGATGCTCTGGGTGGGATCCATCACAGTGGAGATGGCAGAGAGCAGAGAATATCTCTACCGCCAATCATGTATAAGATAGAGGAGATGGAGACAGATATTCATCAGTATATACAGAACATGCAGATGTCAGATGTTAAGTACCATTGGGTTAAAAGAGAGAGAGAAAACTGATAAAATACATTGAAATAGTAATGCATACTAATTCATGTTTTTATTTCTTCTACCTTAGTTAGGGTTTTACTGCTGTGAACAGACACCATGACCAATGCAAGTCTTAAAAAGGGCAACATTTAGTAGGTTTAGAGGATCAAAGGTTCAGTCCAGTATCATCAAGGTGGGAGCCTGGCAGTATCCAGGAAGGGATGGTGCAGGAGGAGCTAAGAGTTCTACATCTTCATCTGAAGGCTGTTAGCAGAATACTGACTTCCAGGCAGTTAGGATGAGGGTCTTAAAGCTCATGCCCATAGTGACACACATATTCCAACAAGGCCACACCTACTACAACAAGGGCACACCCTTTAATAGTGCCACTCCCTGGGCCAAGTGTATACAAACCACTACAACTACCCTCACTGAATGGATGAGCAAACAAGAGGCTAAAGGTACATCAAAGAATACAGACTTTATAAGTGGTGAAACTAAGATGTGCATCTTCAGTAGCTTGGCTCCACGTTTGTGTATTCCTTCTGCTTCACAGAAGTTTGTGTTTCTGCCCTTCACAGCCAAAGCCACTTGAGAGGATAAACAAATGTCTAGCTTCCAGTGGTGCTGGTGCTGGATGCTGGCTGTGTGGTGGGCCGCTGAGAAGTCTGCAGGGGTGAATGTAAGATCTTAAACGTGGACCCAGCCACAAGACCCTTCTCCTCACTGGGAACCTGAGGGGGTTTGTTGATGAAAATAGAAATATTGTGGCAAATATGGGTCACAGGTGGCAAAAGCCAGGGACTGACAAAGAGTTTAACTGGATTCCATTAACACTCAAAACATTGTGCTCAATGAACAGGCATTGCTAAGGCATGCTGGGGTGTGTGGGGAATGCTCTTTAAAGTACCCTGCATTTCCCCACTGGAAATACTGTATTTAATGTCAACTTGGTTTGACCTTTAGTTTTGGTGGCGTTTGCTAATTCTATGAAAGCAGCCATTTCTTTACTTCCCTGAAGCCTAATAAGAAATCAGACCATTAGTTAAGCCCAGCTCAGCAGATGCAGAGGTTGAAGACTTGAGAGTATTTTCCCTACAACCTGTGAGCAGATATAGAATGACCTTCGATATTTTAGTTTCTTTAAAGTTCTGACACCAAGAAAATCAAAAGAAAGTGGCATTTAACAATAGGTTAATGTGTGACATTCTAGGAATCCAATGGAAGCCAACCCTGGTAGAGTAGACTGTACTCTTTGGACAATAGAGAATATTCCCAGGTTACAAGTATTTTAGAATTCCCAATCACTCGCTGATAGCCATTTGGTAGATTAGTGTCCATTTGTCATAGTTGCACTCATTAGTAGCTTAAAACACAGTGATTCTTTGTCCCTTGTAGTTAGGCACAAGTCCAAGATGGCTCAGCTAGATTCTCTGTTAAGATGTTTAAAATGCTAAGTTGAGATACTGGCCAGGCAGAACTTTTGTTTGGATGTTCTCAGGCAGAGCTTATTCCTAGGCTTGCTCAGGTGGTTAGCAGAGTTTACTTCCTTGAACTTGACAGTTTCCTTCAAACCATGAGAGTTTTCACTCCTTGACTTAATGGCTTCTTCCATGGCCAGCACTGGACTCTCATTGCTCTTTCCAATGCCTAATTCTTCTTCCAGCTAGAGGGCTCATGTAATCAGTTTGGGTCCACAGGTATAATGAGGTGTCTCCTTCCCTTGCTCTATGCTTGATAACAGGAAGTTTGTAAAGTTCCTTTTGCTGTATGACAGACATCTGCAGGTTCCAGTGGTTAGGAAGTCAAACTCTTTGAGAATGGACATCTGTCTCTCATACTTGTAACTTTTAGGGTTCTATAGGGAATATCTGTGTGGGCATTTTAAAAGCTAAAAATATAACACACATGGAATGTTCAAGGAAAGAAACATTTTAGAAATAAGAATGCAGATGTTGTTAGAGTCACCAATTTTGGATGAGAATGGATGATTTTGTTAATATTATGGTATCACTTGTAAGAACATCTACCCATTCATTTTTTTACAATAGTTATTAATTCTTCTTATGTGCAAAACTATTCTAGATTCTAAGAGTATAACTATATAGAGTAGACAAAAGTCCATGTCCTCTTAAGCCCACAGTCCAGGACTTGCAAACATAAATAAATATATAACATAATAGTACATAGAAAGTATTATGAAGGAGAATAAAGTAGGGGAGATGGAAGGGAGTGTTCTAATCGAGTAGAAGTTGATTGCATCCTTTTAAAAATTACATTGTTTGTTTGTGTGTGTGTGTGTGTGTGTGTGTGTGTGTGTGCCCCCATATGTGAGAAGGTGTCAGAAGACAAACTGTGGGAGAGAGTTCTTGTCTACAGTGTTGGTCCTGGGTATTCAATACAAGTTCTCAAGATGGCTGCAAAGGACTTTACTTACCTGGCAATTTCATTGTCACTAGATTGCATCAGAAATATGGTTTGTCAAAGCCTCACTGGGAAGGTGACATGTCAGTAGAACCTTGAAAGAGAGTTAATGTAGATGATCTTTGTAACTAAAGAAGTTGTCCATACATAGCCAATTTCTGATAGGTTTGTTAGCCATGAGTTCAGATGAATTCCCAGTGGGAACACATTTAGGTGTAGAATAGAAAGAGGTCAGAAGCTCTATATGGTGGTGCCTGCTTGTAAATCACAATACTTCAAGTTGGAAGTAGGCAGACTTCAAGTTGAGTCTGGGATTCATAGTCAGTTTGAGATCATCTTGGACTCCATTATGAGAGTCTTTTCCCCTAAAATAGAAAAGAGTTTAGGAATGAGTCTTGAGCAACTGCACAGTTGGAAGTCAAGGAAGAGAGGCTTACCAGCCAGGGAAAGGAAGGGTGACTAGCTCTCAGGAGAGAAGTTCAAGTGTGTCCGACAGTGTTTCCGAGTAGAGGACTTGTTCCAAGTAGCGTGCCAAGTGTTACCTGTGGACCAATTAAGGTGAGAATATATAGTTGAGCCCCAGACTCAACAATTCAAGATCTTTAGATTCTATGTCATTAGAACCACAGAAAACAGGAAGAAAGGATTTGAAGACAGCACTAATATAGAACATTCAGGAGGTTTGAAGAGGAACAAAGAAGGGATAAAATACCTGGAAGGAAATGTGAATGGGGGTGAATGGATAGTGTGTTCGTGTACTGATGATAGTGAAGCAAAGAGAGGGAGATACAGATAAGAGAAGGAATGGGCATTTATCTCCATGGGGGACATGGAGCTGCAAGATTTAGTGTTTTCCCCATTCATCCATTTTGGTTAATGGATGTGGATTGGAGTTGTTTATTCTATGACAGGCATGAAAACACAGGGTTAGGTTTGATTTTATAGGAACTTTGGTTAAGAGCTTGCCTCAAGTCTTGGAAGAAATTTGGATTCTGGGGTCTATTACTAAAGTGTTGCAACTGTTTAAGACTATGGGGACCTTTGAAGTTGAAATGAGTGCATCTCATTTGTGATAAATTGCCACAAATCTATAAGGACCATAATTGGAAAGTTAAGCTTTCAAAGTAGTGTGTTTGGGTGTCAGGTTGGCAAGGAGGTAGCACTATTGTGTTTAATCTTAACTGTCGACTTGAGCGGGTTTAGAATCACTATGGAATAAATCCCTGTGTATGTCTAAGAGGGAATATTTAGATCAGTTTATTGAGGTGTAAAGATCCACTATAAATGTAGGCAGTGCCATTCCATGGTCTAGAGTCCT
>JANHMN010000009.1:63125432-63167233 GCA_030674055.1 Rhabdomys pumilio | reverse complement strand
GTGTGTGTGTGTGTGTGTGTGTGTGTGTGTGTGTGTGTGTGTGAGTGATATTTTTATGTGCTCTGGTTCCTGTCGAGAATTTGATCATTATTTCAATAATCAATTAAGTAACTGACTTAATGTGTCCTAAAGAAACAACAATTCTGAGCTGAGCATTTCTTGGGAGAAGCTGCACCCAACGCTGCTGTGAATGAATGAGACAGATGGCTGGTCTGCTATGGAAGCTTTGACAAGGTTAGTATCAAGTTGATGTGTTCTAATGTGACAGTGAACATCAGCAATGAAGTGTTCCTGACTTTCATCATTAGGCATGTCCCATTCTCTACCTCTTATCACTGAAATCCATTGCTGGTTGACGGCTTACTTGTTCTCAAGACAGAGAAGTGATCTCCACCAGGGCTGCGTTGGCTGTCTTTGCTCTGATGGCTTTGTTAGGCTCTGAACCTGTACTGATGATTTATTGTCTTTGAACTTCCGAAGATTCATGTGTCTCAATGACCCTCACCTTGACTTGCTGTTCTAACAGCTATGACAGAGAAGTAGACCTGCTTTAACTTGCTGCACAAAGAAGGAAGGAAAAAAGAAAGGAAGGAGGGAGAAAACTACGTTTTATTTTGTTGTGTACTGGCTTCTTGCCACGGGTTGAGTTTCTGCAAGTATTCTGGGTCGAGGTTAAAAGCATGGGTTTGAATCTCAGCCCAGGCACTTATTAGCATTGTGACCTCGGACAAACCGCTTAACCTCTTCAAGTGTGCTTTTAATTGGAAAAGTAAACAAAGCCAAGGGTAAGCCTGGTACCACAGGCCTACAAACCTGCGGCTGGGAGACTGAAGCAGAAGGATCACAAGTTCAAAGTTTGGTTGGACTATAGAATGAATGCAAGCTCAGCTTGGGCAGTTTAGCGAGTGGGCCTGTCTCAATGAAATAGAAGGACAAACAAAAAGGGTTGCAGTTATAGCTCAGGGGTAGAATACTTGCCTTGCATGTGAAAGGTTCTGGGTTCAAGCCCTAGACATACACACATAAGGAAGACTTACTTTTCAGAAAACTGGAATATACATATTTACAATAGTCTGTAATTTAGTAATGATTCAATAAGTGTTGGTCACGATTCTAATTAAGTTCCTGAGGGAAATGCTTATACAAGGAAACTCCCTCATGCATGTTAAGTATTGGCATTATTATTATTATTTTAAACAGTTTATTTTTCTTGCAGCTTTAGGTTCGCTACAACATTGAGTGGAAGACACAAAGCTTATGTTCCAGGGGATTTGACAGCCCCTTCTGGCCTCTGTGGGGACCATTGCACACATAGGGTACACTTACATACATGCAGACAAAACTTTCACATAAAAACAAAACAAATCTCAAAATTGTCATAGTTATAATTAGAGTAATATTTATCATAATTGTTAATAATTTCTGCTTGTTACCCTTGTTCTTTATTCCCAATTAAAAATATGTTTTACATTTTCTGTCTTTTGTAGTTGTAGTTGAAAAGTTTATGTGATTTGATTTCCTCCCCTTTTTTGTATATAAATTGTACTTCTTTTAAAATTTTATTTTACTGTCCTATAGTTTGCAAATAACAGTTATTACTAATCTACTCCTACTTCCAAATAAAACACACCTCATTTTGGACAAGGCTATCGTAGTAACAATTGATGATATTTATTTCATATATATATATATATATATATATATATATATATATATATATATATGTGCTGCAATCATTAAATATATTGTTGCTGATATTATTATTTGCACAAACATATTAGATTAATTAAAACCATAAAAATACATTTTCATTTTCCCTTCATTGATTCTTTTCCCAGTGCTTTCTCTTTTTTCAAATAGATCCAAATTTCTAATCTATCTAATTTGTATTCTCTCTGAAATGTATCTTTTAACAATTCTTATTGGCCAGAAATAATTCTTATCTAGAAGTATTTTTCCCCATAACTTTTTTTGAGATACCTTGTTGTCTTTGGTTTTCTGCAAGTTGACAATAATGGACTAATGGGTGAAGATTTATCTCTCTGGGTGTTCTCTGAACTTCTTGGATCTGTGATTTTGTATCTGACACTAATGTAGGGGAAGTTTTGGGTCATTTTGCTTCAAATCTTGCATCTATTCCTTCCTTCTTCCTCCTGACATTTCTGTTATGTGTGTATTACTTATACTGTAGATATCTGACCATTCTGGAATGTTCTGTTCTAAATTTTGCAATCTTTCTCTCCCTTTACTTTTCTATTGAAGGCATTTCTACTGGCGTTTTTGCAAGCCGAGATCCATTTTCCAGTCGTGTCCAGTTTAATAGTAAGCCCTTCAAATGCACTTTTAACTTTTGCTACAAGGTCATTGATCTCTAACATGTCTTTTTTTATAGTCTTAGAATTTCCATCTCTCTGCTTAAATTACCCCTTTATTATTATATTCATTACAATATTTCAATTATAACTCATAGCATATCTATTATAATTTTAAAGTTATAATTACTTCTGATACTTTCAATAGTCTTGCCATATGTAGTTCTAGCTCTGACACTTGTTAAACCTCTTTACATTATCTGGGCTTTTTTCCCCATTTTGATATGCTTAATAATTTTTCTAAGGTGTCAGAACATGATGATCTGGGTAAGAGATGCTGGGGAGAGGGTTCAGTGGGTAGAACATTTGTACATAAGGCACGTAAATCTAGACATAGTCACTCATGTCTGAACTACAATGCTCTTACTGTGAGACAGGAGGGGAGACAGAAGACTCCTTAGAGACTCACAGGTCAGCTAGCCTGGTAAATGCAGTGAACAGCAGAAACCTTGTCTCAAACAAAATGGAAGATAAAGACCAACATCTGAGGTTTCTGTCTGATCTTTGTATGCACACCATGAAATGTGCACGCACACACACACCATAGACATACACATGCACACACATCATGCATACATCTACCACAGACATATACATGCATGCACATCATACACACACACACACACACACACACACACACACACACACACAAACACAAACACACCCCTTTCACTCCTACAATAAGCCTTCAGTATTGAGTGTTAAGGTGTGGAGGAAGAAAACATTCCCTAGACTAGGATTGCCTCACTTGGTCCTTTTAGCAAGCCTGTGTCCTTAAGCTATGAATCACACACTTGCTTCTCAAGTTTCCTTCTCCTTAAATGACTCAGGAGGACTGGGCTGAGATAGAGCTGGACACTCCTATCTCTCCAGTCTAGGAGCTCTACTCAAACCCTAATAGATTAGGCCCTGGTGAGAGAGCTTCTTTTTCGATCAGACTCCTCTAAGAGAGAATGTTCTGGAACACTTCAAACTGACTACTTTTTCACTCTGTATGACATTAGTGCAAGGAAATTTTGTTTTCCTTTGATCTTCAGTATGTCCATCTGGTCAACCTCTTAGAGAAAGCTCACTAGAGGCAGGGTCCTTTATGAATCCTCCCCTTCATCCTTGGAGTTTTGTTTCTGAGGCTTTCCTGTGGTCCCTTAGAAGCTGAGTTGTGATTCTGGCTCTCCTCACTAACTGCTGTTCCCAAGGAGGTTTCTGCACTGTGCATGCGTGTGTGTGTGTGTGTGTGTGTGTGTGTGTGTGTGTGTGTGTGTGTGTCTGTCTGTGTGTGAGTGTGTGTGTGTGTGTGTCTGTCTGTGTGTGTGTGTATGTGAGAGAGAGAGAGAGAGAGAGAGAGAGAGAGTTCTCCTCAATTGCAATTTTCTGAATTTGCTTGTCTTTCCAATTTTAAGAGCATATGTTTGCCTCATGAGCTTATTTCTCTGATGAACCTAAGAATCATCAGTTTTTAAAGCTTGTTCAGTTTTTTTTCCTTGTTGTTAATATTGAGTGGTGATTTCCAAAGCCCTTTTGTGTCAGGCCAGAAACCCAAAGAACCCATTACTTACGTAATTCTCACCACAGTCCTTAAGGTAAACGGTGTTAGTGATTTTTAACAACATAAGAAAGTAGGCCGTGGCAGGCAAGGAACTTGTCCAAGGTCATTTGGCTTGGGAATGGAAGAAATGAGATCAAATTCACCTGGCATCCCAAAGGATGCCACCACACCAACAGTCCCTGCTTGTTCGGTGTTCAGTGCAGCTATCCATGGCTTCTGGTTGATTTGGTAAGATTTGTCTCAGGGCATGATTTGAAGCTTTTTAATTAAAATAAAGGTGTTTTGACCTAGTTTTCTCAATGAGTAGGTTGACTAGGGAGACTCAGTCTTGGTCACTACATAAACTTTCACCTAATTCCTTTCGAACCCATTCATTAGGGAAAAGAAAGAGAGTAAAGAGTAAGATATGCTTGCCATATTCTGTATTATCAATGTCTACCAAATTATTTAGAACGGCACAGTTCAAAAGAAGGAACCAAAATGTAGCTGCTGGCATGCATACAATTCTCATTAGTCTTGGCAAAGTGAAAAATGGACTCAGAGCCATAAACTAGAGTTACAGCTGAGTCCTGGCTTTGCCTTTGTCTACACATGAACCTGTTTCCTCAAATAAATAATAGTTACATTCTTACATTGTCATCATTCAAATAGGTCTGTAACCCAGTCAAGGGAGCTGGGAATAGTTCTTATTCAGCTGACTACAGAGCAGAGTTATAGAATAAAGGTAAAGGTATTTGAGTTGGGGGTCTTGAGGGATGAGGAGGGATTGTTCTGGCAAATTTTTATGCTGAGAGGATATGTTCAATGGTGCCTTCTGTTAAAGGATTAGTAAGACTTAGTAATTATGTGCTGGATAAAGGCAGAATTGAAGCTGATGAGGGCAAGCAAGGCCAGGCCACAAAGAGTCCTGTATGTTAGACCAAGAAGTTTGACTCTTTTATTAGCAAAACACTCATTTCACAAGAATGCAGCAGACTGATGATTTGGTCCAGTGGAAGGATGGTAAGGTCTCAGTGATACTAGAGACACTGGCATTCATCAGTGACGAAAAGCTTTTGATATTAGGGAACACTAACCCGTGTGGTATGTTCATAACCTCTAGCTGGCCCAACTTCCATGAACTTAATTGGATGATGACCGAGCTTCTTGAAACCTCCAGTTTTCCACTATTCAATGGAGTTCTGATACCACTGTTGGCTTTCATCTCTAAAACAAGGCTAGTCAGGCCATTGTCTGCATAGCTGTGAAAGACTCCCAAAGACCTTCAGTATGCCCATGGCTTCTTCCATTCAAAGTGTGATCCCTTCTTTGATCTCACTCTCACATCTTACTTGGTCACTTTTTCCAGTGAAATCATCATAGCTCAGCTAATCATTGAGCCATAAATGTCTCATTTCCCAGAAGTCTTTAAACCTTTATAGAAGCCCATGTCACTACTTCTATTTTTTTAAATCCTTTTTGAAGTACCTCATAGATCCCCTGGTACTCTTGCTTGTCAGTTTGACCTTAGCCATGTCATCCAATATGGTTCAGTAATTTTTAGTATGAGAGTGAGTGGAGGGGTGAGATGCAACACAAGATCTATTGGGCCTCACATTTTACTTCCTTTTTTAAAACTCCCTGTCCTTCAAGCTCAGCTTCATGCTTTTATTACCCTTCCCTCTTGAGTGGGAGTAGAAGCCATGAATAAGGTGGGACATTACTTCCATAATTTGGTAATGAATCAGTTGAATGAACTATGATTTTACTAGATGGGTCTGATGTCATCAAAGGCACCTTTTAAAAAATTGAGACACTTCTTTTTTAGCCTTTATAAAGAAGGGATTCTGGATGTGAGATACTCTGGGAGGGAGACAGGATAGCCATCAAGGAACTGCAAGTGATTTCTAGAAGCCCAGGGCAGCCACTGGCAGCCATCCTGTACGGGAATAGAGACATCAGTCATACAGTCTTATGAAACTGAATCCTACGTCCCAAGGCAGGGACTTGAAAGAGAATTTGGAACTCCAGGGGGAAAAATGCCTCCCAATGTTTGCATTGGTTTCTAGACAGAATAGAAAACCTCACTCATTCATGTCTGGACTTTCAATCTAGGGGAGAAAAGCAATCAATAGATGCTATTTGAGGGGGCTAAATTTTGGACATTTTGTTGATTGACAAAAGAAAACTATCATAAATAGAAGTCACTGTTTCTTCCCACCAACGGACCTTTGGGATCCTTATCCAAACTCATCCTTGCCTCAGCTCTAGTCATCAAGAGGACCAGAGAAGATGTCAAGCCTCAAAGTTGTTATCATCATTGTCTACTGAATACCTTTTTGTTTAGAGTTACATAACCAAAAGTGATCACTCTGAAAGAGGTTGTTCTTTAATAAAATTCTGGGTCAGAAGAACTTGCTGAGGGAGGCTATCTTCACAGAAGCAGTGCTGATAAGGTAGGTAAGGAAGAAACTGGGTTTTGCCCCGCCAAACATTTGATTGTGATTGACAGAGAGTGGTGGTATGAGATGCTAGGCAAGATCTGTTGGTCCTCAAACTTTGCTTCCCCTGCTTATCCTCTCTGATCCCCAGGCTCACCTTGATGCTTTATTATTCTTCTCTCCTGAGTCGGGGTGGAATCCACAAATCAGATATTACTTCTGTAATTTGGTAATGAATCAGTTGATTCTTGCATGGGTCCGAGTGAGATAGGGAGCAGGAGAAACTCTGGGGAAGGCAGTAGAGATTGTTGCACATAGTTTGTAGAATGTGTCACCAGACAGCAGCAACAACAGCATCAACATCCAGGAATTCTTTAGAAATGTGAACTCTTGGGCCCCATCCCAGAAGTACTGACACAGAAACTGTGTTTGAAACAGTCTTCCAGGTGATTCTGTTGTGCAATAACTTTGAAACCACTTATGCTGACAAATCATCATTGGTTATACGAATAGTAGAGAACAGATTTTGCTGAGGGAAGCCTTCTTTTAAAAAAGGACTCAATGACAAAGGATGCAGGCCACACATAAAGCTCAAAGCTGCTCACAATGTCCACAATGCTGTGATGAGCTACCCTTAGGCTACTATAGATCCCACACTAACTTGAAGGGATACTCTGATAGAAACTGTCAGAGTCATTCTGGGATAAAGCTGCTATGAATTGTTGTTCAATAAATAATTGTGAGTTGCATCAATAAACTGGGACCAAAGATCTTGTCTGTAGGTTGCAATCTTTTTCCCAGGTGCTCCCGGATAAATCTACCCTCACTCAAGAGAAAGGATAATTTTTCTCTAGTTAGAAAACTTGTTCTGAAGCAGTAGAATTATGGTACTCAGTGAGCAAGTGAGGAGTGCCTTGGCGTGAGAAAAAGAACCACAGAGCAGGACAAAGTGCCATTCAGGAGCCCAACTCTTCCTCTTCTGCCTTCAGCTTGGCAGCTGTGCTCAGTCTTCTGGATGGACCCAGTGCTTCTGCTAGCCTAGGTAAAAATTTTGCCTGTCCCTTGAAGAAAGCCCAGGACAGAAACTTCTGTACTCCTAATGGAATGCGGACATTAAAGAGAAAACAATCAGCAGTGAGGCGTGCATCAACACATGGGTGATTTAAGGACTTTCTAGGCAGTGAAAGCCGCCTAATTCTGAAGGTACAAGGCACTTTCTCCGTCTGGTCAACCAGACCTCAGTCCCTTCTGTACCATGCACTATTGTGCAGTTCTTGTTACCTCAGAAAGCTCAGATAATTAAAACAGTTTATGTTTGCTGTTTCCAAGAATCCCTCTCGCTATTTAAATGATTCATACACCCAGGGCTTAAAGAAGAAAATAACCTCATTGTTGTTTGCTCTGTTCGAGCTCTCAAGTGCTTGGCTTATTATTTTGTTATCTGGTAAAAATGAGTTTATCTCTAATTCTCTAATCTTTTCCATGGGTAATTCTTATGGGATAATAAAAATTCCTTATTTAACCAGCAAAGAAACAGCTGCTCTTTTCATCGCTTCTCCCTTTGGGAGGAGGGTGGGAGGGGGAGATACCTGCTGTCATATGTTAATTTTCTTATGTCAAGTAGCAGATTTTAGGAGAATGACAGAAGAGACGAGGTAAGGCTGGGCAGCCTCCTCTTATCCCTACACAGGAACGGGGCTCGTGGGTGGCACGGACTCTGTGGCACCCTGGCTTCTTGATCTCCCTGTTGTTACACAGCCCTGTTTTGCCTGCTCTGTGTCGCATGCTTCTGTTTAGATGCAGAGCAATTCCACCACCACAAAAATCCCTCAAGATGCTCTTCAACCCCGCCCACTTCCCTACTGTTTTTAAGCCCTGCAAACCACCAATCTCTTTCTTGTTTCTGTGGTTTTGACATTTCAAGACTGTTATGTGAAGGGAACTGTACAGTGTGGAGTATTCTAGGACTGTCTTAAAAATCAGCATAATTCCCTTGAGATTCATCCAAGTTGTAGCACGCACTAATGATTTGGTTGGGGTTTCATAGTAAGGGTAGACCCCGGTTTACTTACTAAAGAAAATCTGGTTGTTTCCAAATACGGACTACAGGTTCTTGAGGGACATGTGCATTCATTTGGGAGGAGTGAATGGAACAACTTCCGGGTTGAATGACAGATGCGTCTTTAATTCTATAAGAGCACATCAAATCGTTTGCCAGAATTCTTTTGCCGATTTGCATTCTCACTAGCAGTGCACAGGTGATTCAGTTTCTTTACGTCCTCACACAACTTTGTGCTGACAACTATTTTGTGTGTGTGTGTGTGTGTGAGAGAGAGAGAGAGAGAGAGAGAGAGAGAGAGAGAGAGGGAGAGGGAGAGGGAGAGGGAGAGGGAGAGGGAGAGAGAGAGAAACAAAGAGACAGAGAGAGTGCACGCATGTGCAAGCACACATACGTGTGAAGGCCAGAGGTTGATGTTTAATGCCTTCCTCGATTGCTCTTCACCTTGTTTTTCTGAGACAGAGTATTTCTCTGAACCTGGAACCCACTAAGCAGTTAAAATTGCTAGCCAATAAACTACAGGGATCTTTCTGCCTTTGCTTCATCAGCACTGGGATTAGGGGACCCATTGTTCGGCATGGTGTTTTATGTGGGTGCTGGGGATCTATCTCACACCCCCATGGTTACCTCACAAGTGCTTTACTGACTAACCATCTCCCCAGCCCTGTCACTTTTTAAAGTCATCCAATAAGCACGTACTGATAACACTTTGTGTTTTTAATTGTTATTTTCCCAATGATTAACGGCATGGAGCTTCTTTTTATGTATGTATTTGACATCCGTATATGCATTTTTAGTAAAACATCTAGCTGTACATATATACTTAATTTTTGTGATTGTAATTTAGTTCTAAAATTTCTCTCTTCTATTTCCTTCCTCCAAATCATCACATATACCCTTCCCCCTCTCCTTCAAATTCATGGTCTCTTTTTTACAATAATCATTTATTGCATGCATATATGTGTTTGTATATGCACATATATGCTCCTAAATATAATTTGTTGAGTTTGTATAATGCTATTTGTAGGTATGTTTTCAGAACTGACTATTTGGCATTGGAAAACCAATTGGTCTGTTCCTCCTTGGGGAAGACCCCGTCTCCGGCTCCCAGCTTTCTTTAATTGCCTGTAATTTTTGTGTGTAGTACTGAGGCCTCATGGGCTTTCCCACTGACCAGTTTGTCGTGCTCATTGGTATCATCTTTGTTCAGCTCACGTTTGGGCAGTCATGTTGATGAGACCTAATGGGAGAAGCTTCTGGTGTTATTAGGAGTCACAATCTCACAGCAAATTCCCCGATCCTCGGGCTCTTGCAGTCTTTCTGGCCCTCTTCCACAATGTTCCCCGAGGCTTAGGAACAGGAGTGTTTTGTAGATGTATCCATTGGGATTGAGTGTCACAACTCTGTATTATGATTAGTTGCCATTTTTCTGCACACACACACACACACACACACACACACACACACACACACATGCACATATTTAGACATTTTCTAATTAAATTGCTTGTTCTGGAGATAAAATTTTAAAAAAAATTATGAGCTCCTTATGATTCTAAATATGGGTTCTTTGTCAGATGTGTGATTTCTAGTAACCTTTCTTTTAGTGACTGGCTTCTTTGAATTTAAAGTAAGTACATGGTTATTTAACCAGAGCCCACCTTTCTGGCAGTTATATGTGGTTACGTGGCAAGTTTCAGGCCAATGATGAGAGAGTGGACATGACACAGACAAAGTCATAAGGCTGCTTGCTCTGAATGTCTGTCCTCTTCCTCTCCTGGGACACGAACTTCAGCAGCCCAGCTTCGACCATGCAGATGGAGCCAACACTATAGGGTAAGGACAAGCTGTTAAGAGACAAAAGGCAAACACTTACTGCTTGTGGGTCTTGTGACTTCTTTGGGAAAATTTCAGCTCTGCCATTTTAGTATAGTAGCAGACATGGGCGATGTAGTGAGAAATAGAGTTGGGTATGTAAATATAAAGCTGTTTATAAAAGCAGTATATTCAGGGACTATAATTTGCTGACCCCTAAAGCAAAGGCACAGACTGTCAGAATCTGGATTCCAGAAGATTCTTCACTATACCACTCCATCCTCATCCACAGAGCACACGCTGTACTAACTGTATAAAGAGTAATTCACACATGCCTCTTTCCAGACAGAACTTGAAGTGGAACGACAAGAAGATCCAAGAGCAGAGGAACAGGCCTGCGGCCAAGTTATAAAGACAATATTGTGAGAGTGGGTAAGGGTGACTGTGAAGAGGGAAGACCCCGAGTCTGTAACATACACAGGGCTTCAGTGTCATTACATCTTCAAAGGTGCAGAAAAGCCCGTGAAATGCTTTATTTCAATTTTAGAAATGAAAGAAAATAACTAAGTCTCTGAAAAATTATTTAACTTTCTCAGGGGCATAGCTAAATTTGAACTTTGAAAAGTATCCACTCCGATAATGGATTTATTCATGGTTCTAATTCAGAGACTGACCTGTGTGTCCTCTCTCTGGAGCACAGCCAGCCGGTTCCTTCCTCGCTGCCAGGTAGCTCCCATCAGCACAATTCAAGCTCAATAGACGCTTATTAAGCTGCATCTGTCTGTCTGCTTAGAAGCAGAGCCGGGACCGGGACCAGGGAAGCTGGAGGAATGAGGGAAATGAACTGACCTTTAAAAGGAACAAAGCTGTTGATGACACCACACAGAAATCTTTCTGCTCTCCTGTGTTTTGTCGTGGCCAATCAGAAAACACCATTCTATTCTTCTGTGTTCTAGAAGAAAACCTGTCTCCATTCTTTTTCATGATGCCCATGAGATTTGTGGAGATGCCCATTTATTTACCTGCAGCTGTAGAGAACCTTCTGTCCTCTTCCTCTGTCTTGACAAAAATGAACACTTTCTCTGTTGGAACATTCTGAGATGATCCATCTCCTTTGTTCCCTTGTGTTTTCTGTCTTTGGCATATTTCATGCTGACTCAAGCAGCATTACCCATTACTTTTAAAAATATTAAAATAAGAATTGCATTAATAATTACTAATTATTAACATAATTAATAATTTTAACATTCAGATTTTATAAATATATGCGTGTAAATATAAATATATAAATGAAATAATATTAAAAGTAAAATATAACTACATTAACTTTCTCCCCCTTTTCTTTTTCCAATTCCTTCCATGTGCTTTCTCTTGTTTCATCTCAAAATCATGACCTTTTTTTCCTTTAGTTATTGTTACATATCTATGCATAGATATTATGCTTAAACATATAACTATTACCTGCTTAGCCTGCTAATTGTTATTTGTGTGTATGATTTCAGGACTGAGCTCTTGGCATTGTATAATCAATCAGAGGCACTCACCTTTGAGTCCTTGTGCCCTCCATGTAGGTAGCATGAGTTCTCAGAGTGATGTGTGTTTCCTCTCTCACTTGCATTTCATGGAGCCAATGGTGGTCCCAGTTTCTGTTTCCTCACTCTGCCAGGGCTCCTGTCTGTTAAAGGTGGCATAGTGAACATTTGAATTTACTCCTTTTTGAGTATGCACGTGACATCTGGTACTGGCCTCCCTTGGTTTTGTGGCCTAACAAATCAATTTCCTCAGCAAGTAGATTAATGTAAATGTAATAGATGTGATATAACCAGATATTTTCCTTGTTGGATGAAAGGTGACAAATAAGCTGGTCTAGCGGTCATTGTAGGTTATGTGTGTGTCTAGTTTGAAGTCAAAAAAGTTAAGAATTTGTGCCCACTATAAAAAGAATATACAGAGGCTCAGGAAATTGAACAGAGGTGTGTAGCAATGGGGGATGGGGAACTGGGGGTAGCCACCAGCAGGTCCTAGGTGCCAGGGAAGCAAGAGGCTCCCAGGACTCAACGGGGATGAGATTAGCTGAAATGTCCAACAAAAAGGATGGAGAACCTGTAGAGACCATATCCAGAGGTTAGGTAAGGCCCCCGGTTGGGGAATGGGGCCACACACTCATCTCCAAATTTTAAACCAGGAAGGGCTCTGTCTAAAGGAAATAAGGGGACAAAGTGTGGAGCAGAGACTGAAGGAAAGGCCATCCAGAGACTGCCCCACCTGGGGATCCATCCCATATACAGACACCAAACCCAGACACTAGTGTGGATGCCAAGAAGTGCTTGCTGACAGGAACCTGTTACAGCTGTCTCCTTAGATGCTCTGCCAGAGCCTGACAAATAAAAAGGCAGACGCTTGCAGCCAACCATTGGATTGAGCACAAGGGTTCCTAATGGAGGAGTTAGAGAAAGGACTGAAGGAGCTGAAGGGGTTTGCAACCTCATAGGAAGAATAACAATATTAACCAACCAGACTCCTTCTCCCCCAGAGCTCCCAGGGACTAAATCACCAACCAAAGAGTTTACTGTCTATATTTTGAAGAGACTTTTATTAAGTATGTAATATTTTCCTACTTCATGTTGGTACTGCCATATTAGAGTTTAAATTTTCTTGTTAGATATCTGGTCTGATTAACTTAGCCTACATAAATTAAAATTTCTAGAAATTAAGGACTTAAACTTTAAATGCCCTCAATGTGGGGAAAAATACTGCTGTGTTAGCCAACTCAGAGATGTATCAAGAGTTCAGGGAGGTCTTTGGCAAATAAGACTAGTTTAAATAATTTTTGATTAGCCAGACTGAACTTGGGGACCACAGTGGGGGAGTTGGCAGAAGGACAGGAGAAGCAGAGCGGGATTGCAACCCCATAGGAAGAACAGTGTCAGCTGGCCTGACTACCCAGTGTTCCCAGGGACTAGACCACCAACCAAGAAGTGTACAGGAAGGGATCCATGGCTCCAGATACATATGTAGCAGAGGATGGCTTTGTCTGACATCAATGGGAGGGGAGGTCCTTGGTTTAATATTTTTAAAAAATATAGCTTTGTATTTAACCAAATTGAATCATTAATCTGAAAAAAAAACCCAATATTTTCTCACTAGATTTTATACTGTGAGAACTTGAAGGTAATTTTGAAGACCTTTGAATAACTCAAAACCTGACACTGCTGCTGAGTTAAACTAATTCTGAGATATCTGTTATATATTTGCAGTATTTCTATAGAAGATAGTGTGGAAATATTTATTATTAATAATACTTTTAAGTTTGCCTTATTCACCCATTCTGCCTAGTGGCTGTATATTTTGAATGAGGTGAAGACCATGTTCCTTTTCTTCCATTTTGAGGCACGGTGTTATTAGAGACATGTGGTTGTAGGAAGCTGGGGGCTTGGCTGATCTGGAAACTGCTGATGTGTGATAGACAATTCTCAGTTATCTGATTCCCAAATTTCTCTAAGGAATAGAGAGATTACTGTGGTTAAAAGTTACGATCAATATATGTGAATGAGCTTCCAGTAGGAGCAATATTGGCAGAGGGACAACGTTTTATGCAAAGTAGGAAGAGCAGGTTTTCTTTAATGAAAACAGAGAGCAGTTTTCCCCTGAACTGAAATGACTGGATGCTGCAGAACGAGAGAGCAGAGCAGGATCAAGACTGAATGAATAGAAACATGTGTGAAGATTCGGGGAATATTATAAATAAATATTGTATTATTTACCATTGACAAAACTAGGATTTGATGGACTTACTAAGATTTCAGAAAGAGCTTTAATATCAAATATTAATCAGATGCAAGTAAAACCTTAGTTCCCACCTTTACTAAAACAACAAAAATTTTCTTGGATTATCAGTCTCTTTTTGATACAAACGTATAAAATAATTTTCTTTACCCTCATATAATCTTCTTAGATAGCAAAGACTTTGCATCTGACAGGATAACCAATGGGTGGTCAGTTTTATGATATTTCTGATGATTTAAGCAAATGTGTTTTCTCACTTAGAAAAGGGATAAAAAAGTCTATGCAATAATGTTGTCGTCTATGCTTATTCTTTTAATAGTAAGATTCTGTCCCTCAGGCACTCCAAAATCCAATTTTTCCTCTGAGGTGTTCAAATCTCCTAACAACCTTTGATTTTTGCCTTTCTCAAATCAAATCATGAACGATATCTTTTACAGCTAAAATTGTATTTGAGGTTCTTTAGGAGGCCCTGGAAAAGCACAACAGATTTGTTCTCTATGAAAGAGAGTTATTAGAGAAAGATAAGGTTTGATGCATTACAGAACTGCATGCAAGCAGATGGAGGCTTAGCCTTCTTAAGCAAGGTGGGTTAGGGTTTTAATGCTATAAAAGTATACCACGAGCACAGCAACTCTTATAAAGGAAAACATTTAATTGGGGCTGGTTTACAGTTTCAGAGATTTAGTCTATAATCATCATGGAGAGAAACATGGCACCTTTCAGGCAAACATGATGCTGGAAAAGGAGATGAGAGTTCTAACATCTTGATCCACAGGCAGCAGAAGCAGAGTGTGCTTCAGACTGGGGTGCTGCTTGAGCATGTAAGACCTCAAAGCCCGCCGCCACGGTGACACACTTCCTCCAACAAGGTCACACCTTCTAATATCGCAACTCAAACATCTGCGTCTTCGGGGGAGATTCCTGTTCAAACCACTGCACCAGGTTTGCATGGCTGACATTAACAATACAAATGCCTGGCAATCATACACTGATTGGGATTCCCAGGGATTTTTCAAGCCCTTGCTCTCTATACCACTTTTCTTTATTCAAGTTTTGGTAGTGTTTTGCTGGATTTTAAACATGTCAATCTACGTTCTGCTACTACGAAATAACACCTGTGATTAAGAGCTTATAAGACAGAAAGGTTAAACTGGCTCACAGTGTCAGCTTTCAGTCCATGGTTACTTGGTCCTGATATTTTAAGGCCTGTAATTGCACAGCATAATATGGCAAGAACACTGGGCTAGGAGACTCACACACTCTGTGGTGGCAGGAAGCAAAAGGAGGGACAAGAAAGGGACTGGGATGACATTCCTTTTAAGGTCATACCTTTCAAAGACCTAACTTTCCCCATTATATCCCTCCCTTTAAGGGTTTTGCATCTCCCTATCGGAGGACCAGCTAGAGACTAAATCGTTAACATAAGCTTCTGGGGGACAGTTTAGGATCTAAACTTTAGATTCAAAGTAGGTTAAAACAGCAATAGTGTACGGTATGTAACAATTCTAGATTTTTAAAATTATATTTGGGCCTTCTGGTCTGGGCCCAAGCACTCAGCAGATCCCAGGAGATAGCTCTGCACCCAATCTCACAGAACCCAGAGGAAGAGGGGCTCTCGGAAGCTCTAATCTGAGCAGTATCTTAGGTAAAAATGAATCACCCGTGATGTCTGCTGTTAAAAGTTCTAATCCTGATGCTGGCCTCCAGACTTACACTACTCAGACCTTCGATGGGCCTTTGACAAGGACATCAAAGAGCTATAGATTGACATCACTAATCTGAAGAAATCCCTTGTTTTGCTGTCTGAAGTGATCTCCAAAAATTGCAAAGGACTTTATTGGACTTGATTTACTCTTTTACAATAGAAAAGACTGTGTACAGCTCTAGACTGTGCACAACCCTTAAAGAAGACTGTTGCTTTTACATAGACAAAACAGGGATGATTAAAAAGAACATGAAAAATGTCAGAGAAGGCCTTGAGAAAAGATAGAGAGAGAAAGAAAAATGAGAGCTGGTACAAGAATTGGTTTTCAACTTTTCCATGGTTGTCAATCCTACTTCCTTCCATCTTGGGACCATTAATTGGGTTATTTTTGCTTATTTCTTTTGGTCCCTGGGCCTTAAATAGGCTGACTAACTTTGTGAAACAACAGATAGATAATTTGATAGCAAAATCTATTCAAATACATTATCATAAGTTAGCTATGGAGGACCACGAGACTCAAGATAAGGCTGTTCTTCTATCTAGGGTGTTCCCAAATCCCATCTCCACCCAACCTAAAAGAGGGGACTTCCTCCCCTAGACCAAGCATAGAGGGCCACTCAGAACCCCCTCTGACTGGCAATCTGAATTCTTGCTCAGACTGCGAGGCTAAGCACTGCAAGGGAATATAAATAAAAGTTAAAAATATCTTTCTGGGTTCCCTGAGGGACAAGCCTGACTGCATAGGGGTTGATGTCAAAAGTATCCCCTCTCCAGAAAAAAGACATCAGGATGGGTATGGCCCTCATGCCTCATTGAACAATGACAGGAGGACTGAAGCTATTACAAGGTCCCCTTTAATTACAGGAGGTCAGGCCTCTATCCCTACCTTGGCAAGATTAGAATCACCATGGCCCTTCTATACTTGAAGAAGGGAGGAGATGTCAGGGGTAGCCCTGCTTATACACTGGAGGCCTAAAATCAGCAATAGGCCTGATGTACATGTTTGGTATCTTTGTGATATATATCTGATTTATTATATCATCTGTATCATATATATAATATCAGGTTTATACTAAATTAAACTTGGAGACATAAACTTGAAGACTTAAAAATTGTTTACCCTCTTTTTAAAAATTAAATATAACATCTAATATTCTTTGAAAATAGAGTTAATCATTATATTTTATAGGCATTTTGTTTAAATTTTTTGAAGGATTTACAGTCATTCACACCAAAAATTCTAGTTATAGTTACACTCTTCCTGTGTGTGTGTGTGTGTGTGTGTTATATGTGGGTTATCAGTGTGTACACATGTGCATGTCAGCGGTAAATATTAAGTATTGTTCTCTATTAATCTCTACTTATCTTTTCAAACACGGTCTCCAGTGAACCTGGTACTCACCAATTTCTAGACTGGGTGAGCACCAATCCCCCAGCATCCTGTCTGTCCCTCTTAGTGGCAGTATTACAGGCACACACACTGCCTCACCTGGTATTTCAACATTGGTACCGGGTATTTGGTACCAGGAATCTAAACTCAGGTCCTCATGCTTTTGAGATGAGTATTTTACCCACTGAGCTTTATTCCCAGTCCCTGCAGACAGTTTCTTTGTGGGCAACTTTTCATCAAATTATCCATTTTTAAAATTATATAGGTGAATGAAACGTAAGAATACTGTCTTGTCTGATAGCGACTTTAATGTTCCCCTCCACCCCCCAATGCCTGATTAAAGCTGGACTTTGACCAAGTTGTCAGTATATACCAAAATTTCAATCTCTCAGTATCTGGCTACCGTCCTCAACATTACCTTTCTTCTAATTTTTTTGTTTATATTTGATTCTCCACTGAGTTAAAAGTTGGCTGTCTGGATCCTTATCCAGACTCAGGTTATCTCCTGGCTGGTCCTTTGTCCTGGAATCTGAAGCAGCTGTGTAATCTGAAGCCAGACAGCTTGATCTAAGCCATGAAGGGTTATGTCTAAGCCCTGAGGAAGTCTTGTAAAATGAGATCATGCTTACTTCAGGTAACCAAGACAGTGGATAACATTCCCCCCCAAAGCCAACACCCAAGCTCCAGAGCTTTAAAAGAAAGACAGGGTGCTGTCAGCTCCCAGGGTTCTCCAGTATAATCCTTCACACCAGCACTTGGTTTATTCATCTGTTTTGAAGATGTCTAAACTCCAGACCAACTGACCTTTGCTATCAATCCCTCTCCACAGATGTTTCAGCCAGTTTCACCTAAACATCACAAGAACACATAGGAGAGCATTATGGGCTTCCTCTCCGCATTAGGAGGGTTGTCAGCTCCTCTGAGCTATCCAGGGATTAATGAGATTTGTCTTGAACAAAACTGACAATTTTGATTTTTTTTGCTCAGGCACGTGCTCCCTGGAAGTTGTGACTATTGAGAAGTCTTCTGTACTACTTTGTGACCCAGGATCTTCTAAATGCAGAGGACCACACTGTCTTTGTGTGGTTGCATATCCTAAGATAACGCCACCACTATCATTCCGTACGACTCTAATAAGACTCATGGATAGATAGCTTTCATGCTAATGTGTATATTATGTAAAACTCCAGCTGTCTGTCTGTCCTTCCCTTTTTTGGTGGGGGTTGGGGGGGTGTTCATCAAAAAGTTTCCTTTCCACAATAACATTTTCTTAGCTTTCGGGATATGGTCTGTCTCCTATACCTTTTATTTTTCTCATTTCTGTGGTGGAATCCTTTCAACTTCTTTCTTCACTGAGCTGTATTTCCTTATCACCTGAGGATTATTACCTCCACTTCTAAGTGGTGTGAGGATTAAATAATGATGAGAAAGAGCCCGAGGACCAGTAAGTGCTCCACCGACATTAGTTATCCCTCGTAGATAAAATCCTCCTAATGTAATAGGCGGTAAGTGGGAACTGATTTAAAGAGAGAGAATCAATGAGCAAATGCCCCTCACAGAAGGGAACGCGGTCCAGTCAGTGCGCATGCACAGAAGAGAAAGCAGTCCAGTGTGGGCCTGCCGCCAGAGTGAAACACACAGGGCAAGAGCACCAGTTCCTGTATGGAACAGTCACTAATCTATGGAAGAAATATTCTTTCCTCCCTCTCTCCTTCCTTCCTTCCTTCCTTCCTTCCTTCCTTCCTTCCTTCCTTTTTTCTTTCCCAGAAGCAGATACCTTGTCTACTTTGGTTTTTAGGAGGGGGAAGGAAGCCTGTCTCATATTAACACTCAGATTGCCTAAAAATACGTTACCTTTATGACACTAAAGCAAAGAACATCACAAATGGTAGATACTCTCTTACTTCAGCCTGACTGGGTAGACGAGGACTCACAGTCTAGACTCTGCGGTTCTAAGGAAGCCCTAGGAACTGCCTGGCAGGCGGGAGTGCCAGACTGGCTGTTATAAGAGAAGCAAGGTGTAGCCACAGGTGAAGAGGGAAAGATCTAATGAATCGATACGAGGTTGTCTATAATTCTCCACGCTGTTTGTAGAGCCTGGCCAAGCCAGCTGGCAAGGACTGTCCTCTGGTAACCGTATAGAGATTACTAGAAAGAAGAGCTAGAGAAACTGTGTACATTACATGGCCAATTACAAGTAATCAAATGAAGTCACTACTCGATAATTCAATTGGAAGCTCGAATTGATGCAGTGACCACGTAGGGAATAGCAGCTGTCAATATATAATTGCAAAGTAATCACAAAACATTGGCTCCTGGAGGAGCAACCATGGTGCTTTGCATTAGGCTGTAATCAGCCCAAATAGAAAAAGAACAGTCTCTAAACTTCAGGAATGCAACTTTTCAGGTACCCAATTGTGTTTGGGGACTGTGGTAAAGGTGCATCTACAGTTCCCTCAAACCCACCATTCTGTCCCCTCAGTGACACTCAGGGTTTTTCACATTTTCAATTTCTTTCACCCTATCATCACTTTTTAATCTAATTCTGACCCTTATCTGGGCCAAGTAACTAGAGTAGATGCAGTGTCTCAGTCCTATAATACACTAAGGGACCACCGAACTGCTTTCATTTCCTCCAATCATAATAAAAAATTAAGTCCATGATAGCATTTAAAAATACATGCTATTAACTACTTTTATACATATGCATAAAACACAAATTTACATATGGTTATGGAGATGGAAGTTAATGAAAGCAAATGTGCTGGATCAAACCAGCTGTGTTTGTGGGTTTAGTTTTCTCCCCAAGGGAAGGGTTCTGAAAGCTTAGAAAGTACCAAATTCTTTACTGCATATTCTGGATTTTTCCTATTTCTACCTCTGTCTCTTTCCATATGTACACACACACACACACACACACACACACACACACACTCTTATAGATGTTTGTTTAATCTTCATGATACATATGTTATATTGTTATATATGATAAATCATATATATTTATTATCATATATATTTACTTTATAATGTAGGTATAGTAAGACTATTTTATTTCTTAATGAATTAATTAAACTCTTTAATAACCAAATCCAACAATATTGAAATGGTTGAGGTAGTAAACACAGAACTTAAAAATCTGATATTAAAAATAATCTGTGACCCCAAAGCAGACTCCAAAATAGACGAATGGGTTAAATAAATCAATTTAAAACTTGGAAGATATCCAATTATTAGGGACCTGCAAAAACACAAGAATGTTGGGGCTAGGGTTGGGAAATACTGAGAATGAAAAGTTTAGTAAATTACATAAAAAAAAAAATTCAGTGTAAGGCATCTCCAGGAGACTAGACCAGACAGAAGAGAGAGTATCAGGAACTGAAGGTAAGACTGAGAAATTTATATTCAAATAACAATAAAGAAAATTCAGGCCTTTGGAGCATAACTAAGGGATTCAAACCCTTTCAATCAGTGAAATTATAGCAGAAAATTTGCCACATCTAGGGAAATAAATGGGCGTCCAAGTACAGGAGGTATTTACATTGCCAAGTAAGCATGACCAGGACAGAATCACTCCACGTCATGCCATGGCTAGTGTCAAGGCTACAGAAGAAAGAAAGAATACTGAGAGTATTCCTTCAGACTTACTGCTGAACTCTACTGGAATCAAATTAAAAAAAAATGCCCACTTTCTTCAAATGACCAGATAGAATAGAAAGAGAAAGAACATTTAAAATAATAGTTAATAACATAGAAAATTATAGCAGTATACTGTGAAAGTAGTTATGGGAATATGCACTCTCATGAAATATCTTACTACCTTTCTACTTCAGGGAAGCACTGTCTGATGCAGCCGCATCACTAGCATCCTTACTCATGTGTTTGAGGCCATAATTAAGTAAAATAAGTGATACTGGAAAGCAAATGGCACACTAACAGGAGACTTGGTAACTGAAATTGTTGTTGATTGGGAAGGTAGCATCTACATTATGGATTCCTAGCCATGGGAATACGTCATTTCCTAGGAAGGCTAGACGGTGGATTCAGAAACTTTACCATACTTTTCAGAATGGCATATGATAAAACTTGTAGTTTGAAACGTCCTCCCATAAGCTCAGGTATTTTAAACCTTTGGTTCCCAGATCGTCACCCTGTTTGGGAAATTTGGGGAACTTTTAGAAGGTAGGACCTCACCAGAGGAAATGAGTCACGGGAGGTAGACATGGTGGTTTTACATCCTGGCCTGATGAGCTGTTCACCTTTTGCTTGCTGAGTGTGGATACAATGTAACCAACTGTTGTCAGCTCCTGCCTCCTGCCTTCCTGGCAGTGATGGACTGTTGCCTCTTAAACTGAAAACCAAATCTTTCTGTAATTTGCTTTTGTCAGGTATTAGACCATAGTAATAATAAAAGTAATGAATACATTTACAAATTGATTCTGCAATTTTCCATGTAATATTTTCCCACCATATTTAACTGCAAGCAACTTAAACTACAGGATATGAAAACTTAGAGACACAGAAAACCCCAAAGCCCCCCCCCCTCAGGCCTCAACATCTGAGTTGGAGACTCTGCTTTCCCGAAGAGCATAGTGAACCTATGGAAACTGCTAAGTCCTGGCTCCATGTCTCCATGTGCTGGCTCTTAGGCTGTGGAAATTGCAACTTTCTGTTGGCAGTGGGACTCATTTTGAACATGGAAAGGACACTTCTGATTAACCTATTTTTTTTTAAAGCAAAAATCAAGGTGCACAATCTGAAATAGGATTTCCTTCTATATTTTTTACAAATTTAAATGGAAATTATTTATGTCCTTTATTACAATCTTAAAATGAGAAAATACCACAGTCTACCCTGTAAAGGGAGTAAGTGGCCTCATCAGCAGTCTCACATTTGAATCCTTGTTACTCAGGAGCCCTAAAAGCTCCAAGCTTCTGAAGACTCCCAAATTCGGGAGACCCTTACTCAAGTCTCGGGAAGTCGCGAACACCCACAAACTCCAAGACACCGTACCTGGATGCAATTAGCAGAGGTTTATTAGGGAAGAGAGCTGGCAGCCAGCGTTCAAACTGCACACTCGTGCAAGAGTACAGTTTGACCCTGCATGGTAGGCTAAGGAGCCTTTTATAGTAGGGGGTAGGGAAAGGAAGGAATTTTCGCGCGGTTACACATGATTGGTTGTTTTCCGATTCTTGAACATCAGTAGGTTGAACCGGTCCATGGGGGTGTAGTTCCTGCAGGCGGATGTTTGTCTCTCCTATCCGGCCTATTCCTCAGATGACTCAGCAGCTCTTTGTCCTGTAACTCCGAATTCTTTGTTAACTGATTAACTGTAGGCTGCGGCTTCAGCTACTCAGGTTAGGGAGAAGGAATCTACAGAGCCCTATTTCTGATTAGTTTCTCATGGGTCCCATTAGATTTTCTTTTACCTGTATATATTTTATAGAATGGTCTTTATACTTTTTCACTCTACACTTCAAGCAGCAGTTGGCATCAATTTTCTTCTATCATGAATTCAGTGTCAGATACTACGTGGATGGTCTTATACTTTTTTTTCTTTTGAGGGAACACATTTAACATGTCTTTGCAATTGCTATATTGGGTGCTCATCAACCACTTAGACCATGAAATGTTGCTGCAATGTCTCTTTTCAAACTGACTGGAAAGGTCTAGAAAGGTTAGATATTGAATAGTCACTTCAAATTACTGGAACATTTTGAATTCAGAATGCCAGTGAGCCTTCCAGGTATGGAAGGGTTACTTCTAGATCGTTGGCTCTGATGCTGGTGTGGGAGTCCCACAAATGCTAAGGCCTGCTGGGAGACAAACAGAGAGACAAGAAGGAAATCTGGCTCAGCAGAACTTAGCTGGGCTGGTTCAAAATTCTGGAGTCTGACACCAAACCGTTTGTTTGTTTATTTATCGACATATTTGAAGACATTACAACTCTGGGAAAAGATTTTCTTATGACAGTTATCACAGTAAAGGCTAAGGTGTGACTACATCCTTTACAAAGTACATCTCTTTTGCAAAGCACCTGTGACCTCTTTCATAAGAATGGGATCTATTGACAAGAGACAAAGCTCAGAGTAAGGGCCTGAAGGAGGAAAGGTTTGCAATAAGCACAACAAAAAGCTCTTTTGCAAAGTACATGGGACCCTTTTCATAAGAATGGGTGATGCTGGGCTCTACAGATAGTTACAGCTCACCAGGCTATTCAACAACATCCACTCCCAGCCTTCTGTATGGGAGACAGGAATACATGGTCGTTCTGATGGAGAGAAAAGCCTGCATGTTTAACAATTCTGTTTTTTTTTTTTAATTGCTATCTTTAAGCGTGGGGGCCTGCTATCCTATATGCTGGCCCTTCAGTGAGAGAGCTCTCAAAGCTCTCCACACCACAAATGTGTGTCACAGGCCCTACCCAACTCTCCTAAGGCAACGTCCTTTCCCATCTCCAAGGGTTGGGTTATATGGTTTGCTTGCTTGACATGCCCTTCCTCTCGTCTCTCTGGTTCCTGGGTTCAGCTCAGGTCCCGTTATTTGCAGTCAGTCTCTTGAGGGCCCCATTTCACCCAGGCTTTTCTCTTCTCCACATCTCTGCTATATTTGTGGAAGTAGCTAAGAGGAAAAAAAAATTAAACTCTATTCTCCTCACCTTCAGTTCTCAGATTTGAGTGATCTAAATAGCAAAGAGAGGTCTAAACTCTTTACCGTCTTCCCCCCACTGATCTTGAGTCAGCTTTCCACCCGAGCCCTGTCTATGTATATCTAACAGCTAACATACATAGCATGCTCAAAAACAATGCAAGGGCTTTCAGAGATCAACTTTCCTCTTTTCTCCCTGGGTTTCAAGAATGCTCCAGAGATCCCGCTGAAAGTTCTGCCTTAAGCAGCCTCTTGGTGCACTGCAATTCTTAGAAACCCTTTCAGCAAGACCAGGATTGTAGAGATGCCTGTCAGATACTAAATGTGAGTCAGCACGGTCAGCTTAGGATGAGGGTGGTTTCAAACTCATCTTCTATTTCTTTCCACTTGTGTTATCACGTCTTACCAACCAGACTACACATTCCTTGTGAGCGCAGTCCAGACTTTCCATTTATTTGGTACCATGGGTCGGTTTCCTCTTCAATAGACCAGTGCACACTGTGTGACTTTTCTCTTGTCTCTGATGAGAGAAAACCAGTGGATATGACACAGCCTGCTCTAATGAGGCTCACCTCATTGCTCTAATCGAGAGATTAGAAGAAGGTGATGGCGGAGGAGTGTGGTCCTTCAGCTTTCCCTGGAGCCTCCCCACATCAAGCCTCTTCTCCATGCGTGTTCTGTAGCAGTGTTGCTCCCTGTGTTGTCAGAGTTGACGGGAACCCCTAAAGAAAAACAAAAAACCCAACATGGTTAACACTCCTGAAGATTAAATTTTATATATTAAAAATGCTGTAGGTGCTAATAAAGACAGAAGGGAAGCAGAGCACAGTATAAGAAATCGTTCCAGCCACTTCTCAGCAGGCTGCAGCTCCTTTTCATCACCTTTAACGTCTGCCTTCTTAATGCTAGGTCATGAAGATTGACTAGGCTCCTTCTCTTGGATGCTCTGCTACCATACAGTAATTTCTGTTCCATGGAGCCCCAAATTAACTGAAAGCACATAGTAAATCAAATTTCAGGAGTCAGGGGATCTTGGCACCACCAAAATCCAAATAGATGATGTTTACTGTCCTAGAAAAAGGACACTGGCATAGTCATTGTGTGTGGGGTTTCTTCTTTCCTTCCAGTCTACTTATGTGTGGCTTAAGGAACAGTAAGAGATGGCATGAAGCACTGGATTGTTTCCTGGTCACTGTGAGCAAATGTTTAAGAAAGTACTTAAGAGAATAAATATTTGTTTGGGATCATGGGTTCAGAAGGTTCAGTCCATGGTTGGTCAGCCACGTGTACTTAAGCAGAGCATCACACTGGGGAGAAGATATGGTTGACGGACAGCCATTCACACACTGTGAAAAGGAAGTGAGGATGGGCAGGGGCCAGGGACAAGGTTCACTTGAAAACTTATGTCCTGTGATCTCCCCTCAGTGATACCTCACCTCTTAACAGGTGCCAGCACTGAATTAGAGTGTCCAAATTTGAGCTACCAGCTAGCGACTAAATAAAACCCATGACCCTGTGAAAGACATGTCATATTCAAATGTAATGTTCAGTCTCCTGACACCAAAGGTTCATGGCCATCTCATAATGCATCACAACTGAAGCTTTATCCTTACAGCCTGAATAACTGCCCTCTCGAGGAGCTCCTGGTAGGGAACATGACTCTTCTACGTAATGTATGCCCTCCACTGAGTGGCTTTTCTTAAGAGTTTTGGTGGGAACTTCACGATCCCACAACTCTCCTGCTCTATGTGTTCACAGAATCACAGTCTGTAGATAACACAAAGGTCCCCTGTCACCTCAAGCAGTAACTATGATCCCTTGGGTTCTGGACCTTTATGTGCTTTGGCAGCAGAATCCAAGAAGTCACTTCTGTAGGTACCCTTGTTAAACAAAGAAACAGGAAACAGGGTGCCTCAGTAACTCTCTCTTCTCAATGAGTTTAAAAATGCATAGATTTCAGTACCTGTAGTAGGCAGAGTCTGGCTAATCCTAAGATGCCTTGAGAACATCTTTCTATTGCCCTGGTGTCTAGTATTGGCATGCTTTTAATGATATCAATCTTGTTAACAGCCATACGTTTCTTGTTCACAACTTGTAGCTTACTCCCTTTATGGTTATACGGCATGTTTTCCAAATCCTTCCTCTTGCTTTTTATTTCAGATTATTCCTGTAAATCTGGCTAAAGGAAACCAGCCAAAATCATGTGACAGGAGCACCTTGAAACTCTGCCTCCTGTAAGGACAAGACAGAGAGAAATGACTGACCAGAGTATAACATAAATGGCCTCCAGTTCAGTTCCCATCAGAGTTCTTCTGAAACTGTATGGGTGCATCTTTATGGTCCACATTCCTGCTAGCAGCCTAGACTTCCAAACTCCCACCTGCATCATTAATTATGCTCTGCTTACGACAGTCTACTAATTCTCTGGCCTTCATCTCCAAACTCTTCCAACAAACTACTTCCAAACAAGTCGTGAAGGTCTAAGAACCAAATGAGAGAGACTCACTCGAGACACCAATACTTGGCTCTAGTTGCTTATTACTGTGATCAATACCTGACAGAGACATTTATTTTCATTTTCTATTTGTTTTCATAAGACTGTATCTTGATGTTTAGCCCACAATGATCTCAAACTGGTAGTCCTCTTGCCTTGGTAGGGTTAGAGCTATGCACCACAACATCTAGAGTGTCTTCTGGTTCCTTTCTGTGGGAGCTGAGTGAGAAGGGTTTTTTTGTTTTTGTTTTGTTTTTTGGTTTTTGGTTTTTTTGGCTCCAAGGTTCACAGGGTTCAGCCTGTGGTTTCTTGATCATATCGATAGGAGTGATTGGCAGAAGGAGTGATTGGCAGAAGGAGTGATTGGCAGAAGAAAGCTGTTCACACCATACTCGACAAGAAGCAAACTAAGAGAGACAAGCAGGGGCTGGGGATAAGGTACACCCCTCAGATATGCACCAATGATCTTATTTTCCTCTTCTAGCCTCACCTAAAGTTTCCAAAAATCCCCCCAAAGAACTGTTATGACACATCTCATAACATACATAACAAGGTTTCTTTTGTAAGTGTAGGGAATCAGGTTGAGAATATCTCAAACAAACAAACAACAAAACAAACAAATAAACAAAGAAACAGATAAGCACAAACAAGAGTTTGTGACCCATTTGTAGTAGACCCTCAGAGTAGCTGCCTGAGCAGTTTGATTGTATCTTTTTGTTCCTCTAAATCCTTTATTTCCACTGTCAGTGAGACTTTAGCCTACTTAGAACTGGAGGGGTTTAAGTTAAACGGTTATAATCACGAGCAGTTGGCATAACTCAAAAGCCACTCAGAACTGGCTTGAATCTTCAAGAATCAGAGCGGTGGAACTTTGTACTAGTAGCAAAGGACGCAGGGACCAAATAACTCTGAGTCAATTTATAATCCAAATTTACATGAAGTGCTAATATGGTTTTTCTCTTGTATGCAAATACTATTTTACTTTTGAGTAAATGATATATGAGCATGGTCTGAAATAAAACTGTTTAGGAAAGCTGACGGTAAATGGTAGGATTGTCTCACCATGTAGATTTCTTTCTGCAAAGCAGTTGCCACTAGTGGATTCTTACATATCCTGCAAGTCATGTTCAATACCTACACAAAACACATGTATGCTTCACTGCTTTTCTTTTCCTTTGTTTCTTTTTTCTTCAATAAAAGTCTTTTATTGCCTCCAAAGAGCCCAAGTTGTACTTGTGATCAGGATCTTGTTTCTGGAGCTAGGAAACTGAGGTCTCACCAGCCTGCTGCACGGTTTCCTTCTTAGATACGTAGATGCCATTGAAAAACTTCCTGATATCCTTGACTTTAACTGTTGTGGCTTGCTGAATTAGAGCTGCCGGGTTTGCAACAAGATCAATAGCATTTCCTTCAAGGATTAATTCATCCTCTGGGCTTGAGAAACAACAAGCAACACCTGTCCTCCTCATCTGAAGTCTGTGGATGAATTTTTCACCCAAGAAATTTTGGATTTCAACCGAAGACCCATTCTCCTGAATAACGACGTTGATGGGGAAATGAGCTTACACAGACCTCATCTTGTTACGGAAGCCCCGTGTAACACCCTTGATCATGTTCTGAACATAACTGCAGATGGTTCTGACAGTGACCAGTTTCCTTTCGTTACCCCAACATTTGTCAACTCGGAGCCTTTTCTTTTTCTTTCCAAGAAGACTCAGCTCTACACTGATGTGATTGAAGTCCCTCCACAGAGTTCCCCTGAGGCCCTTCACAATGACTGCGTGCCCCTTCAGAGTGATGTCAACATTTTCTGGAATGTCGACAGTTTGATTGCTGAGAATGGTCTTTATTCTAGAAGTAGATGGGGCAAAGAGAGAACGTCCTTTGTCATCATGTTCTTACAATCCCGTGTATGTTTCTTATTCCTTTAAAATATGAATGTTAGTATTGTAGTCTGATCTTTTTCACTCAACAATATAGTGTCCTTGGTGATTAGACCATGTCAATTTATATTCAGCTGACCCATGATACTTTAATGGCTACACACTATTCAATTATAATAACATATCAATTTGTTAAGTTCTCTACTGATATGTTTCCAACAGAGTGTGTCTATAAACAAAGCTTCAGTGAGTTACAACTGGCATGCTGTTCACATGTGTACTGCTCATATATGTAAAGTCCTAAAATTATATTTACTAAGAAGATGTACTCATACCCACAGACACACCACAGTCCCACACATATACATATGCAAACACAAACACATACACACACACACAGACACACACACAGACAGACAGAGAAAGAGAGAGAGAGAGAGAGAGAAAGAGAGACAGAGAGACAGAGACAGACAGACAGAGTTTTGATAGATAATGCCAAATTTATTTGACCAAAGGTTTTTTATCAATTTATATAACCATCATCTATGTGAGGAGAATGTATCTAGCTAGTTACAGCATTGCCAACATAATATAGTCTCAATATTATAATCTTCTATTATGTAGCTGATTATAATAGGAAAGCTTATATGCTGTTTAGTTGCAATTGTCAACTTGACAGTCTACAATCATGGGGATGGAGTCTGGTAAGGGATTGTCTGGACTAGTTGAATCTAGTGTGTGCTTTCTGTGGGAGATTTGCTTTTATTCCATTAATTAAGATGGGAAGACCCATTTTCTGGAATGTCGACAGTTTCTATCTCAATGATCCATCCATTGATAGAAGCAGGCCTTGGGGTCCTCAATTATTTTTCTATTTGCTTCTCCATTATCTAATGTGTATTTTATATATTTGAACACCACAGCATCTGATCTGTAGTATTTACAAGTGTTATTTCTTCCTGTTGAGTCCTTTATGGTTATGCCGTTTATCAAGTTGTAGTGACCTTGTCTGTTTTTATAGTTCCTCATTCTTTATTAGTTATTACATTTTATTGTTTATTGCAGCTGCTGCAGCTCTTATCCATACTTTTTATCCAACTTGCTGAGTTCTTTAGCTCCAGGATTTTATCTTGATTCTCTCTTGTAAATCTCATCTCCTAGTGAATTTCTCAGTCACTCTATGCATTTTCCAACTAGTATTGTTGAACTGACACTGTTTTTTGAATCTTTTTCCTTGCAACTTTTCTTCTGAATTATGTTAGGTATTTTGTTAATTTCCTTTTTAAAAATAAGCTTCTTGTACATTCCGTTGCAAGTATCGTGCTATCTTAATATTTTTACTTGTGTCCCTGTGTCAGTACTTGTATGTACACCTGGTATGTCTGTTTGCCTATATCAATTTGACCTTAATAGCAAAAGTCTTTCTGTTTGCTTGTGCCCCAGGGTATTGATTGATATGCTCTTTGGATTTGGTTCAAGTGGGCCTTGATGTCCATGCAGTTTCTTTAGCTATAGCCAATGTTGGCAACACCAGTGAGTGTCTTGGTGGCCTGGGGTCTAGGAATTATGGGATTATATTAGTTACTTGTACACAGTACCCTAAGGTGGGCCGTGCTTGCTGGCAGTTCTGAGCACAGTATTCCTGGTTGTGGGTATGAATAGCTCATCAATTTTTATATGTCCAGTAAAGGTCATTCTGATGGAGTCATGTGACTGTATGTAGCAAGACCTTCCCAGTCCCATTGCTTACCAGGGCCTTAGAGGATAGACTTCTTAAGTGTCTGAGTAAATCAAGCCATTCTGAAAAGACAAGGATATTTTCCCAGATTGTATGTGGATGAGCATGGACTCTTCTCTGTTTCTGAGAGCCTTTTGGGGCCTCTTTGGCTGTCAAGGCTGATTGCCTGGCTGCTTCCCAAGGCTGACAACATTTATATAGGGTCACTTGGCTGCTGACTGGGCATCAGTACAGTTGTGTGGATGCTTCCAGGGTGGTGGGAGGATTGGGAAATTATCCAGATATTTTCTTGGGGCCTCTGTAAGATGAAGCAACCATAAGATGTGGGCTGCTTCAGTATTGTGTGGCACTATGGGAGGTTAGGCTGAGTCTTATATTGGTGTGCAGGATTTGGGGAGTAGCTGTTGGAGAATGGTGCACATTGGCTTGACTTTTCTCTGTATGTGAGTGCAGCAGTGTGGAAACACAGAAGTTTCCCTAGGTGGGCTCAGGATCTGCAAGGGCTACAGGGTGCTCCAGCAATAAGTGGTCCATGGCTTAGTTGAGACTTCCAGGGGCTTCTGCTTACTCTTCTGCTGGCCTGCTGAGTCTCTTTTAATGGGAGATGTTAGCACATACGTCGTGTGCTTAGGAATATATATATATATATATATATATATATGTGTGTGTGTGTGTGTGTGTGTGTGTGTGTGTGTGTGTGTAGGTGTAGGTGTAGGTGTAGGTATAGGTATGTATATATAAACTCACTATGCAGCTCTTTGGCCTTTTACATTACTGCCATTTCCCTTCTCTTCAATGCGGCCCCAAGCTGGAGAATTGTCTTAGGGTTTTAGTGCTGTGAACAGACACCATGACCAAGGCAATTTTTGTAAGAACAACAATAAGGGTTGGCTTACAGGTTCAGAGGTTCAGTCCAGTATCGTCAAGTTGGGAGCATGGCAGCATCCAGGCAGGCATGGTGCAGGAGTTGCTGAGCGTTCTACATCTTTATCTGAAGGCTACTAGCAGAATACTGACTTCCAGGCACCTAGGGTGAGGATCTTAAAGCCTACACCCACATTGACACACCTACTCCAAGAAGGCCACACTCTCTAATAGTGCCACTCCCTTGGCCCAGCATATACAAACCATCACAAGAGTCAAAGTGCCATTATTTTTCCCTTTGTTTGGGCCTCTGTTGGGGAGTGAAGTGGAAATGTTCCATGTCTTTTCTTCTGCTGTGTTGGTCCTGGAAGCTATTTATTCACTCAGATTTCATGTTTTTTAAATTTTTCTTTTTATTTCATTTACCGTTTCTCTGTCCCGATGTTCACATTCTTTGCTACGTTCTCAATAAGATTTCTTTGCTCTTATGGTGCTTTTAAGGTTTTTTTTTTTTTTTAAACTTGTGATTGCAAGTTTTTTTCTAACTCACATTTAAATTTCCATCATCTTGCTGTATCTCTCTGTCTCCTCTGAGCCTTTAAATCCCTTCTCTAAGGATTTGCTAATGTGGTGATTTTGTTGTTTTTTTTTTTTTTAATTTTAATAGTTGTTTAAAACTTTCAACCATTTTCTTATGCGTGTTCTCTCAAGTACTTGCACTCTCTGCTTCTTTTGGGTTTGTATCCACTTACTCCTTAAAGTCAATACTCATTGTGGAATAGTCTGTCCTTTCTGGGTGAGCGACACGCCAGAGATCTGTGTATGAGTGGCGGTAGGGGGAGGGGCACTGAGATTTGTTCAAGCATTCGGGGATGGGGATCCTTATGACAGGATGCTGTCTGCAGAGCTTGTTCCTCCAGCCTTCCATTCTCCTCAGCCAAACCAGATTGGAGCAGCAGTGTACTCCCAATATAGAGTCTCCCTTCCTCCTGCCATTCTGACAGATTGCCTCTTGCAAACAGCTTGCTTGTACGAGTCCTCATTCAGTTATCCCTTCCTGATTTATCAAGGCTTTGTATCAAAAAGTACCAAGGAAGACTCCTTCCGAACTCTGGTACTGCCCTGTAAGATGTACTCGTGTTTTGGGAACTCCAGCTTTGCGTCAGCTCTAAAGCCATAAGTATCTCTTCTCAGCTGCCGTTGTTCTTGTGAGATCTTTAATTTATGAAGTTTCGTTTATATGGTGCCTCATGGTTACATATAGCTCACAAAATCAATGTTCTTCAGCAGTAAGCAATATGCCCTCCGTACATCGATTTTGTAACTCAATAAGTGGATGCTCACATATCAGACCCAGCTTGGGGTAGGTGGTGCTCAGGTCCGTTTGCAGCCATATGGCCTGGGGTGAGCTACTTAATTTATCCAACCTCCAAAATCTTCCTATCTAAAATGCATGTAACTGAACTCACATTCTGGGGCTCTGAATGGCTTGAACAAGATCAATAAAATGTTTTACATAGCCCTTGGCAGAAGAAATGCACAACGATTATCAGTCTTGCTGTCCAGAGAGTTCTTTGAAGTGCAAGATCCTGGGGTCAGTAAAACTCCCAGCAGATTCCAGGGCTAGAATCCTAAGTACTGGATTTGAATCCTCTTTGGAGGTGACAAAGATGAGCAGAGTTGAGTAACAAGGCACCATGCCTCTCAGACTCTGCAGTGAATATGAATAGTGCCTGTGCCTGCCTGTGCTCTAACAGTTAGGAACAGATGCACGTCACATGACTTGTAGGCAGCAACAGGCCACACAAATGTGAACATTACTATTGCTGATGAAAAGGCCTCATTGGAAGAGGGTAATTAAAATCTTAGAGCGGTGCATTTACAGTGAACACCTGTGGCATCCAAGGCCCAGAGAGGACAGGAAAAACTTAGACTACTTATAAGGACTATGGGTTAGAAGCTCAGGCTCAGAACAAGGCTGGATGAAGATAACACTTTTACCCACTGATTGTGAGGACTGGGAAGTTTCCTGCCTAGGGAAACTCCAGTCTCCTTAGCTGTACAACGAGGTTAACCTACCACTTCATTCAGAGGGTAGTTTTGAGTATGATGAATCACTAAACTCTCTGAACTTTAAAACTTAGAAAACTGTTTAGCAGTCTTTTGTAAAGGCTGGCTGGAATTCTGTTGGCTGGAATGTGTGGGTCCCACATCTGTCTCACCACAGGGCTAGGGCCACTCATGGAAGACAGAGGCTTGGGAAGTTTGACTGTGCTCTCCCCACACTGGCACAGAGTGGGCATAGGGCTATGTGAAGCCACAGGACCCCGCTCCGGGGATGGGGGGATGCAGTCTGAGGTACCTGGGGACTGCCAGAGTTGACTGGGGGTACCCGGGCCAAAATGCAGTCGGGAATTGTCTGGTTCTCAGGCTCCTGGGCCTCTAGGCGCTGCTAGAAGCCACGGAAGAGCCAAGAACAAAATTGGATGTAAGGGCTGGATTGGCCTGCAGCCGAAGGGGAGAGGGGGAGAAGCTCTGGCTGTGTCCTGTAGGGATGAGAGGCTCGCTTGCTTGCCTCAGCTGCTCGCTTGGCTTGTTTGGGTTGGTGGGCTCCGTGGCTGGGATAGCGGAGAGGTCTTCTGGGGCGGCTCTGTAGATGAAGGCCTGCTCCACTGTTCCCCACTGCGGATCCAGAAGAAGAAAAACAGTCCATGGTTTTAAGATGTTGTTGTCATGACAGAAAGTAGATGAAAACTGTACCCCAGTTTTCTCAGGATTGCCTTGAGGTTAAATACCTTTTGCAGAGAGGAGGGTCTGGGAAGGAAAGCTTAATTGTCTAAGCCCCTCTGGCCTTTAGATACCTCATTAATATGGAGATTTGTCTTGAGGCTCTGTGGCCTGTAGTCAAGGCCATCTACCTGTGGAGGGGTTAGGGAACAACGTTATCCTTACAAGACTGAAGGACACAAATCTATGGAGGGCTTCAGCCTCATGTCAGGAGCCTGGAGCCTAGAGCCTGGAGCCTGGGAGCATGGTGAAATGCCTGCCGGGTCTCCAGTGGTTCCTAGCAGGTGCCCAACCAGAAACCAGGCTGCTTTTCACGGTCCTACAGGATTCCCTTTCTTCAGAGCAGGATATGACAGTTTCTTTGTTATTCTGTTTCCTTGATTTTTTTACATTATTTTGTTCTCAGCTTTTGTTCCAAATTCAATCATCTAGCACTTCTCGTGTTTCTCACCTATGTGAATGAACTCCATAATAACAGATTCAAGGAGGAATGCTTTTAACTCAATTGGGGGTGGGGGAGACAGCACGAAACTACTTAAATTTAATTTAGTCTGCACCCTTGAAGTGAGGGATGAAGTGAATAAAGAATTTCTGAGTCTGCAAATATAAATGTGCATTGTCTTAAAACAAAGAGGTGCAGATTTTCCCAAGTATTTCTAGTACAGGAATGCAACCTCTTTTTTGGAAGTGACCAGTGAGCATGTAATACGTCACTGAGGACAGTTCCTCTTGGTCTTAGGGGTGATGTACTGACCAGTATACATACAGACGTCACAGATCACCATTGAGCTGCTCTCCACGTTAAGTTTAATCTTATGAAAAATTAACTAATTCTTTGAGAATTTCATGCAATGTATTTTGAGCATGCTCACCCACAATTCCTTCTCTTAATTTTGTCAGATCCACCCCCACCTCCACAGCCTTCCTCCCACTCATATCCACAAGACCCCAGGATCCCCAGTCTCAGCTTCCCAGTGCTGAGGTTACAAATGTACATTAGCACACCCAGCTTCACGCCAGTGGGTGCTAGGAATCCGAACTCGGATTCTTACGCATGCGCACCACGTATTTTAGCCACTGGGCCATCTTTACAGTGCATAGATTGGTTTTCATGTGGTTATAGTAAGGTCAGTTTACAACGAGGACAGAATCCTAGACTTACAATGCTGCTGGCTATCTACGGAGCTGGCTTGTTGAAGTTTACAATAATCGTGTGTGTCATGTATGATTTCCTTATTGTACTTGAGGACGCTCAAGGTCCAGATGGATGGATAAATATCGTGGCCATAGAGGGATTTAAACTCAGCTTGAAAATTCTAAGCTTCTGTTCTTTCTAACAGAGGTGAAACCCACATGGCATTAGGTGACTCACAATGGCATTCCGCTCAACGCCACATCAGGAATGTGAGTTGTGCAATGGGAGGTAAAGGGACAGCTTCCGGTTCCTACTGTGAATAAATGCTAAGTTTACTCTAAGGCAGACTGATCCAGGCAGGCCTTCTCCCTCTGCTCTTCCTCCGTTAAGTGGTAGCAGTTTAAAGATCATTCAATTTTTGAACTTTAAAATGAGAATAAGCATAAGGTTGTTCTGAGGGGTGAACGAAATGAGTGCAGGCGACATGCCTAACCCCAGTGTGGCACTTGACATGTGGCACTTGGTTATTAAAGGTAAATGTCTTCAACGACGACAGTAGTGACAGACAACAGAACTTGCTCTGTGCGAGTTCTGGAGCAAGACTGATGTGCCATCGAGGTAGTTTCAACGTACGGAGACATGGATTTTACAGGTCATGTACTTTGCCCTACGAAATGGGCTAGCGTGGCCTCCGTCGGCAGTGTGTGTTCACATATATTTCTGTGCACTGTGCGTTTGCACGGATGCACTTGAATAGTTTCCCTTCTTGGCACCTTCCACAATTTCCTGGGCCTCTTGAGAAACTTGGAGCCCCACTGCCCCCTGAAACCCCACACTGCAGCTCCATCTGACAAGACAGCCTTGGCAAGTCCAGCTTTATTACTAACTCCCTAGGCTCTAGGAAGCAGGGGTCCTAATAATTTGCTGCATTCCAGCTGCCAGGGCCCTCCCCTGCTTCTGGCACTTGCTCCCCTGTGGCTTTCTGATCCTGTTAAGGTAGCTCCTAATTGTCTCTGGCTTCTTGTCCTTCTTTTTCTCTGTGAGTAAAGCTCTGTTTGTAGATGGTTTTCTGCTAATCAGTTAGTTAATGTGCCTTCCATTTGTCAGTGGGCTTACATCTGCCCCACTCTCTTCTTTTATGCTGGGGCAGGTGTATTAAAAAAAGGTCCTTATTATCCTCCTAACCTCTCCCGCGATGTGCCTCGCCCCTCCCCTTCTCTCTCTCTCTTTCCCTAAGCTTTTACTGACACAGCGGATTCTTAACTTGCTTCCTTTGATTTTTTTTTTTCAAAGTACAGGCGGTTGCTTAACCCCTTGGTGTCAGGAGTTGATTTATAAAGCCTTTCCCGATTCTTTTCACGTTCGTGTTTCCCTTTATCTGACACTAACTTTAAAAGAATTCCCTTTTCGTCCTAGAGTAAAGAATGCCTTAGAGTATAGCTAGGAAGGCAAGCAAGCTGAGCGAGCACAGAGAGGTTGCTTCACCTGCTATTTGATGTTTCTTCTTCCCTTCAGTTATCTATTCCTTATCTGTTATAACCTGTATGACTTTATCTATATTTATAGTTCTACCAATATCCATGTAAAATGTTGGTTGATATTGAGTCTGGCAGCCTGGGAGCAGACCAGGCATGGTGAGTATTCATAAAATTGGGATTAAAGGGCATACATTCAGACCCTATAGCAGAGTCTTCTCCACAAGTGGAGACAGGAATGGCAGCTAGTCATCTTGGGCCGGTTTCTCACCAGGATGTCAGACTACTCATCAAATGCTGGGATTTCAGTACACGATGGAGTTTAGGACCTAAGTTGCTCTGAAATGTCTCCCCCCATCTCCTTCAAAAACCATCTACTTTTTCTTAAAATACTATTTTTTTTGTTTTAAGTCTTCTCTCTCTCTCTCTCTCTCTCTCTCTCTCTCTCTCTCTCTCTCTCTGGAGTCTTTCTGGTGCACTTGGCGTTTGCGGCACAGATTTTTGGCACGGTGGCAGGTCGTTTTGTATCTTCCTGTGTGTTTGCATCCAGCGTGTTTGGGCTCATGCCAGACTGTGTAGTATGTGCGGAGTTACAACCGCGATGAAACGCTGTATATCACATAAATGCAAAGCTCTTGAGGTTTGGGTATCTTTCATACCTTTGTCTTAATCTACCAGTAAGTTCTTAGTGCAAGTAGGAACACCCTGGGGATCTGCATTCAAAAGATTCCAGCCTTCTTCTTCAGCTAGCTCAACCCCACATTGCAGGTCTTAGGGACCCGAAATGAAGCGAACTCCTGGGCCACATACTGCCGTGCTACTGCTGACAGGGATATCTGTAAGATAGCTTTCATCTTTCTCTTCCTTGATCTTCTTACCATTTTCTCACTAAGCCAGGTCCATCCGTATTCGTGTCACTCAAACACACATGTAGCTTGTGTACATACATGTAATTTTATTGCTTTTAAAAGTTTTCAAAACTTTAAGTTTTAAGGTTTGTTTGTTTGTTTGCTGTTTTTTCGAGACAGGTTTTCTCTGTGTAGCCCTGGCTGTCCTGGAACTCACTCTGTAGATCAAGCTGGCCTCGAACTCAGAAATCTGCCTGCCTCTGACTCCCAAGTGCTGGAGTTAAAGGTGTGAGCCACCACTGCCCGGCAACTTTAAGTTTGTGGGGGGCGGGAACTCGAGGATGGGGAGGAGGTGTGGGGGGGAAGTGGGGGGTACATCCTCATAGAAGCATGAGGAGAGGGGATGGGAGAGGAGGTTCCTGGGTGGTGGTGGGAAGTGGGGTAAGGGGATAAAATCTGAAATGTAAATATAATATCCAATAAAAATAAGTTAAAAAAACACAAAAATAAACTTAAACTCTGTAAAATGGATAAATGCATAAAATATATTTAGTACTAAAAGTGTAAAATTTAATATGAAACCCCGAGGTGGATTTTATTCTGAATGTCTAGTCTAACTTTATAGAATGAGTTGTCTAGAGTTGGGGTCTGATTAATTCTGGAGTATAATTTTTTTTTTTTTTTTAGTTTTGACTACTTGACGGACATCATTAAGTGCTTAAGTATGCACCAGGCACTTGTAGTTATAGAGATAAGTAAACTGTGACTATTCTAGGGCCATCGACAATGCCAAGAGGAAGACACATATATAGCCAACAAACAAAGGACAAGGCCTTGAATAAACCACAGCTGCTTTCAGGCTGTGCTTAAAACATAGGTGTTAATTTGAGCACTCTTCAGAGATAGAAGCTTGCAGTCCATTTAGCTTTCTATTTATTTTATTTTATTTTTTGTGAAGAGGAAAATGCAGCTGAGCAAAAATAAAGAGAAAGAGAACATGGAGAACATGGTATCTATCAGATACCAACACTTCTTCCACAATTCAGATCTGTGTTCCTCAGCCTTCCACCCAAGGGTAGGTATCCACTGCCCCTGTGGATTGCGGGCTGTTCATTGGGTGGCTGAGGACTTTTAATTAAGTACACGGTAGAAATGAGCTGTCTACACACGTACACAGGACGCAGATTTGCCGTAGGTTGTTGTAACCCAGGATCTGCGGTCTTGGGCTGTATTCCTGGTAGAGTGGTTCGGCTGATTCATGATTACCATGATACAGAGAAGGTCAGCAATTTCCACTGACCCCTGGGGCACTCTCATTTCTTGAAACAGAGCCTGCATTTCAGAATATCTAACACTTCAAAACAGCTTATTGTTAGGGGTACCATGGCAACAAAAGGAGGCTTTCTGTCATTTGTACCAAGTATAAACGGAGGAGGGAGAGGTGTTTGGAGAGCAAACAGCAATAGTCTGCGGTTTGGCAGGAGGGGACATTTGAAGAAAATGGCAGGAGTAACATCTTCCTTTGCAAACTGACAGAATTGTTCTCTCTCCTCTGTCTCTGGTACCTACCATGAGCCTTACATTGCAGCAGGCACTGGGATCAGGGTGGCCGTCTTTTCTGAGTCATCTTTTCCCTATTTGTTCTTGATATGAGCATTCTTTTCTAGTGATGTGAGACAATGTTTGTGCTAATGCCTTGGCTATGGGGCATTATTCAGGTTCAACAAAACAACAACAAAACCCAGCTACTTCTGCTGTGGGTTAAAACCATCTCTTGCCCAGCTTCAGCTTCTTATAATACAAGTGACTTAGAGTGGATTAGTGTTTTCCAACATGGGATGGGCATTAGATCAGCTCAAAAATCAGGTCATAAGTAAAGGTTTCAGAGACCTCACCCAATGCTACTGAGAGCCATGGGAAAATATTTTGGTGGTTTACATGCTTGCAGGCCTCTCTCTAGCATTGAGAGCCTCTGTTTCAGTTGCTCTGCCCTCCTGGCTCTGATCTCCAGTGTTCAGCCTGTACCCAGTTCTCTCTTAGTCCCTCTTATGCACGTCGGTCTCTCGTTTGGTGACTCCTTTGGTACTAGCAGGCTAAGTGGCAAATGCTCCCTTTGTAGGTCACTCGTCATCACCGCTGGCAGATTGCTGAGTAATGGAGGTGCTTTGCACAATAACATACTGTCTTTGTGCTGAATTTACAGCTTCTTTTCTGGTACTCACACGTATTTCCATGTAGGACCAGACTCAAAGGCTATATATCTAGCTGTGTGGCTGGAAGACTACAGAAAGGACAGAGCCAGGGTGATACAGAGCTGCAGCTTCTAGGGTAAAAATCGACCACAGATGAGGCTTCAGAAGCATCTTTGTGTCTGTGAATATGTTGAGCACAGCACTCTCCCAGACATCCAGGAGAGCAAAAGTCACACCAGGTGAGGAAGACCAGGCAGCTGATGTCCTATCTGTATCCTCCTTGGAAAAAAAAAAAAAGAAAAAAGAGAAATGATCAAAGAAAAATAATCTTGAGTTTGTAAAATGTGGTCCATTGCTGTAGTCTGATCTGTTTCTTTTCCCTTGAGGGAAACTATGCTGGCACTGGGCACACTTAGAAAGCACAACCCCATTCAAATCAATAGAAAAGAAAGCCTGCTTTGTCAGAAATGAACTTACTGGTAATCCGGGAGTGTGTTCCTGATGAAGACTTGGCAGGTATCCAATTGAAGTGACCAAGGATTTTCATGGCCAGCGGGTTTCCACGGAGACCTACAATCAAATCAACAGTGTAGTGACCTGCCCGAGTGAAGGGTGTGGATTGTGTGGCACATGATAATGAGAGTCAGGCAGAAGGGGTTTATTCACTTACTCAGCGAGATGGGAAGCCTGTCAGACAGACTGAGATGCTGTGTCACCTAAAGACCTGCATCAGGAACAGTGTCAGCGTGAAAATAAATTATGTTAAAACATAAAGTATGCGTCTGCAACTACATTTACTAAATAAATGTAATTTTTAGCTATACATAGCAGTAGATTTCATCATAACAATTTGATACACACACACACACACACACACATATACATATATATATACATATATATAAAATCTCCTTTTACCCCATCTTGTCTCCTCACTTCAGCTGATCCCTTACTTTTTCCAATTAGTCTCCATTTAATTTTCATTTTTTTTCATGACCCAGAGAATCTCACCGGAGTTGCTTATACAGCAAAGGGTTTTTACAGAAGCATGAATACCTCACCAGTGACTGAAACACTGAAGAAAACATTTCTCTTTGTCAACCATTACCTGTATATAAATTCTCAGGGTATCTTGAGCCCTTCCCCGACTCCATGAAACAGAATATTGATCGACCCAGTTCTGTACAGACCTTGTATAGATAATCACAGAACTTAAGAGTGCAGGGGCCATGTCACAAAACCTTTGTAAGAATAATATGACATAAGAGCATCATTATCTGTACTTTTTGATGAGGAAATTGTTGACTATGGAATTTTCTAAGCCAGTCAGTTGGAGATGCAGGATTGTAAAGAAAGATCCGACTGTCTCCAGGGCAATGGTATTGGCTACTCTACCTCTCAGAATCTTGGTTCTGCCTTCTAATTCTCCTTAGCTGAAGAATGACCACATTTTTCCAACTGCTGGTCATTAATACCATGGTACTATGATTTCCAGGACCTCCATATAGCGAAGGAAGATGTTTTGATGGTGGGAATGGTTATCATAAAGAGCTTAGATATTTATCCCCTACTAATCTGCTCAGTTAGAGATGTTCCTCACGAGTCTGCATGAACTGATAGGCGTAATAGAAACACCAGAATCTGTGGGTGAGAGCTCGGGCTCAATACTTAAAATGGCCTGGGTTTTATTCCTGAGGCCAATGCCGATTAGCCACCCCTGACTTTCAGCTCTTTCATCTGTAATGCATACACCTGTAGTTCACACTTGCCAAAATGATTAAACAGAGGGTACTTAGCCCAGGTCCCAGCATGTGGCAGGCGCTCAAGACACATTTCTGAATTGCATTACTGAATCCATGAAGCCAGGCCTTGGTCTATGGTTATGTCTGTGGGGCTGTCATCAGCTCTAAACCATTCTCTCTGGTGAAAGCTTTTTGGCTCTCACGTACAGTAATATCTTTCCTGGGCTCTCATCCTCATGAAATATGTTTTTCACTTATCCATATAACTCTTTTCAAACACTTTATTGTTTTCATTTTTAATGAAATATAAATATATTTTATTATATATTTTAGTACATGAATACAAAATTAAACATACATCTTACTAGCTTCAAAGTCTGTAAAATTATATGAAGCTAAGACTTGCCACCCTCCCATCTCTCTACCTTTTCAAATGAAGCATTTATGCACTGTAAAGGCATTCCATTTGTCTTTTTAATCTTCTAAAGGTGAATCTTACTGTGCACAGTGCTCTTTAATCTGTTTTTAATTTTTTCATTTCTTTACATTTTTTTCCTCAGTTTACAAATACAATGAATAGTCTCTCATATTAATTGCCAATTTTCAGACATAGCTCTAGGTTATCATGAGACTTTTCTATTGAGGCTAATTCTTCAGGAAAGGTTCTTCTGTACATATACATGAACTACTTTTATTGGATTATTTTTGTAGACTATCCTAAGAAGTACAACGTTTGGGCCAAAGGGTTCACTGTTATAATTAACCATTCTCTCTCTCTCTCTCTCTCTCTCTCTCTCTCTCTCTCTCTCTCTCTCTCCCTCTTTCTCTCTCTCTCTGTCTCTCTCTCTCTCTCTCTCTCTCTCTCTCTCTCTCTCTCTGTGTGTGTGTGTGTGTGTGCCTGT
>JANHMN010000009.1:63106250-63125332 GCA_030674055.1 Rhabdomys pumilio | reverse complement strand
CTCTCTCTCTCCCTCTCTCTCTCTCTGTGTCTCTCTCTCTCTCTGTGTGTGTGTGTGCCTGTCTGTCTCTATCACTCTCATTCTCTCTCTCTCTCTCCTTTTTGTTTTTCAAGACAGGGTTTTTCTGTGCAGCTCTGACTGTCCTGGAACTCACTCTGTAGACCAGGCTGGCCTCGAACCCAGGGCACCTGTCTCTGCCTCCCGAGTGCTAGGATTAAAGGTGTGTACCACCACTGCCCGGTTCAGACCATTCTCTTTTAGACAGCTAAATTTGAACCATATTTTTTTTCACTGATTAGCTAAATCATGCTATAATAATAGCCGTTGATATCACTTTGCTTTTGAATATTTTAGCATTTTTCTCATTTTATTAGTTCTTTGAAAAATCTATACAAAGTATATTTTGAGCATAATCCTTTCATACTCCTACTCCTTCTCCCAGATCTGTCTCCCAGTTGTCTCCTCTTTTTTCAGTTTTATTAAATAGTTTTAAAATGAAAACCTAATTGCATCACTCATTCTTTCTCTGTCCTCCTTCCAACCTCTCCCATGTTCTCTCCTTCCAACAATTCCCACATCTCCTTTTCTCTTCCACATTTCTCTCTCACTCCTTTTTAAACCCATGGCTTCATTTTTATTATCAATTTTACACATATATGCACAAATATATAAATCTATCTTGTTGAGTACATTTAGTATGGCTTGTGTGTATATGATTTCAGAGCTGACCACATTTGATTGAATAACTAATTAGAGACCTCATCCCTGGGAGAAACTCATAGTGTCTGTCTGTCTGTCTGTCTGTCTGTCTGTCTGTCTGTCTTTGTAGTCATTAGTTGCTTGTAGTTCTTTGTCTAGAGTGGGATCCAGCGGGATTTTCCCTGTGTGTGTTAGCATGTCTATTGTTATCATCATTGTTTAGGCAGCCATGTTGTTGAGATATCTTGGGTGAATCTTTCATTTTTCAAAGATAAAATTTCACGACAGACTTTCTATGTCTTTTAAATTCAATTGGAAAGTGTTTGTTTACTCCATCAATATTCATGCCACAGTCGCGCAAGCAAGCACTTCTTGGCAGATCAGTGATTGTTGTAGCTCATAGAATTCACAGCCAGGTGAGACTGGTGACTACTTCTTTCCACTAGGAGCATGCATAATACAACTTCCAGCCCTATGGACTCTAGACCATAGGAATGAAACTTTCAGATGAGTGCCAGCTCATCATATAACTCAACGTCATATCACTCAAGGGTGTGGTTTCTTCATCAATAGGGTCTTATCATCAAATTCTGGAGTATAACCAAAATATTGATAATAGCCTTTAAGATATTTGTTAGTAAATAACACTAGATATTATAGTAAGATATGTTGTAGGTCAAGAAACACTTGCATGTGAGCTGTACATCGTATCTGTCTCCTGGTTATATGACTCATCTTACAGGTGAGAATGCCTAAAAGATTGATTGGGTCATAACCTCCAAGTGGTAGAGCTAAGAGTTTGAATTAAAAACTGAGAGTTTATATCAAGTTGCCTTTTATTTTGAAATTCTTAAGCTATAATGTGCTTGTTACCAGTGGTGGGGAGGAACTACCATGGGACCATAAGAGTAATGTGGTGAGGAATGAGGACTACCATGGGACCTGAGGACAACCATGGGACCATAATATATATATATATATACACATATACATATACACATACACATACACATACACATACACATACACATACACATACACATACACATATACATATACACATATATATATCAGAAAACTTTCATTAGTGTGAAGGAAATTTTCTGAATTTGTTTAGTGGTATTTATAGTCTCCTTGTATTGAATAACAGTAGATAATAACCCATTTTATATATGGGAGAGATGAAGCCATGGAAGATTTATATCTATCTAACCTGCTTGAGATGTTGCTTGCTACCAAAGTCACCATGAAACTGTTTATTTAAAAACATTGTTCTTTCTCCAATCAAATGATGATCTCAGAAATGTAAAAAGAGCAGGCAGGGTAATCCAGTCAACAAGCCAAGCAAGGGGAACCTTCAGGAGACGGAAGACTGCTGGGGAAAAAGATGATTTTGTGAGTAAGACTTCCTCCAGAAAAAGGATTATAAAATTACTTCAAGGATCACTGGGTCAAAGGACTCTCTGGGATGGCTGGTCAACTTTGACACTAAGAGATTTGAGAGTCAGGCGTAGCTGCAGTTCAATCAGTGGCAGATCCGTACTGGGACTGATGGTAAAGTAAGAGAGACCCTGATGTGGTCTAAGGAGCTCAGGTTCACTGAAGCTAAGCAGGGCTCTAGGAGTTCTCCGAACACTCCATGTTGACTCTGAGCATCCTGAAATCTCAGCACTGGTGTCTTTTCTCTGACAAGTTGTCACATCTGGTAGGATTTTGTGGAAAGAGATGAATAACGACCTGGCGTGGGATGGGAATGAAGTATAGATAATAGCCACATTTTTCATTAACCTGAATTATTTTGCCTCACAACTTCCTCTTCTCTTTTCTCTCTTCTGCTTATACATCCACTCCTTATAAAAGTTATTTGTTCTAAAAAAAACACCCTCTGGGCATCCAGATATTTAGGCCATCTGCTTTATTGCAGGAGGTGACACACTGCTCTCCAGATGCCACTTGATGGCTTAAGGATTCCCTGTTGCTTCATCTATTATATTCCTATTTAAACATCTCAGTTGACAGCTAGGTACCATACAGGCTGTTTGCTCTTATTCTTTGGTGCTTTTCCCTACTTTCTTGGCTCCTCCGGGTTTGGTATTTTCTCCAGAACCAGGAAGAAACAAGAAGGCTTTAGGCAGGACCTTGAGAAGCTCACAGTCTCCAAAGTTCCCATCAAAGACTGTAGTGGTGCAGTGGGAAATGTGTGTGTGAGCCACCCTGGAGTTCTCTCTTTGGCTTGTAGATGTAAGGTATGGGAAACTCCCAGTGAATGACCTGCTTCTACAGAGCAGTCAGAAGTTAGTGTAGAGAGTCTGTGTAATCATGCAAGCAATTATCACTGGGAACAGCACCTCAAGGAGAGCCAGGCTTCCCTCACATGGTCGATCTGCATGTGTGCATCAGGATGAACACCGGCTCAGAGCTATAGCAAGCATCCATGAGGGACCTCTGAATTCATCTTTCAACACTGCAGCTCTAAGACCCAAGAGACTTTCCTCAGAGGAAACTTCCTGAAGAATGTATAAGGTAACTTGCACCACTGAGGGGTTCAATTAGGAAGCAGAGCACCACAGTTATTAGGGAATTAGGAACACATTGGAATAATCAGTCCTTATATACATATGTAAAAGCACAAGGAAGTAAAAGCCTGAAAGAAAAACTTGGGTGTTCTAAGATAGTTATTAATCAGTTGTCCCAGACTTCTGATGTGGATACACAAAGTTAGAGTTTACAAGGAAATTTGCATGCCAAGCAGATCCAGCTGAAACAGGGAGACACTAGAGGATAAGGCATGTACAAGCAGGTGTCTATTCCGAGCTTGAATTCTATAGCAATTAATACCATTAGACTCTATAGATCAAAGTGGAAAACTTGATTCGGGTAGTCAAAGGATATCAGATGAAGTGAGTTTTTGATTGAAGTCACATCAGTCTTTTCCTTAATTATAAAGTTGAAGCTTTATCCTATGAGAAAGGTATCACCATTGAAGAGTTTTAAGCAGGAGAAAGAGAAGAAAGCACACTAGGGAAGAGAAGGCCATCCTAGTGGCTGAGACATTAGGAAGCTGCTACAATGTCTTCTCAGACTTATGTCTAACAGATTAAGATGAGAAGTGTGATGGAGATGTCTGAGGATAGAGAAGTGACAGGCAACATGGCTGGGTTCTAAGTGGAAATCACGTAAGAGAGGCACCCAGGATGACTGACTGTAGGCTGTCTTACTGGGATCTCTGAGTTAACAGTGGTGCTGCACAGGGATATGCAGGAAAACCAAAGAGGTTTAGAGAAGAAAAGGATGGGTGTCATTTGGAACAGTGTTGAGTATACATATCTGGAGTTCAGGGAGAAGTCGACCTAGATATGTCGATGTGGAATGTGATACCTTCAGGAGACGTTTCCCTAAAGTTTTCATGGATCTCCTTAAAGAATGTGAGAAAAGTTATTTCCATACATTTGTCCCTCAGGGAAATACACAGATCACTTGGAGCCCATTCTGGAGGTAATTTGGGGATCCGAGTGTGTGACTGGAGTTTGGTTAGAGTGAGAGAAGATGAGGATGACTTGGGGTGGGGGGAACAATGGAGAAAGATGCCGGGAGGCTGGTGTGAGAAGAGACCGCCCAGAAGTGCACAGACCAGTTAAGGTAGAACATTTGAAAAGATGACAACACCATAAAATCTGTAGAAAGGGAACAAAAGGTAAGGTTATTTTTTCTTTTTAAAGACCATTCTGTGCAACACATGACATTCTAATACTCTCACCCTCATTATTTCTTATCTCCTGCTATCATCTACCCTGCCATGCTTCCTATAGATTTCTTCCTCATTCGTATGTTTTTTGTGTGAGACACTGAGTTTGACCATGGTTTTAGAATTATCCATTGCAGCCTGGTAGGCTCACCAGTATATATACAATAGAAGGCAAGGATTCTGTATTCCAGAATATGTAGCCAATAGTTTAGCAGGGAGAGACAGAGGCCATATTTGCACCCATCTATATCTTTATGTCCATTCTGATTATGGACAAGGTTGGTTTTGTGCGTGGCCAAAGCAGGTAACCATAGCTAGTGAGAGTGTATGATTTCAATGTCTGTGTTGTGCCTCCAAGATGGCATTTCACAGACATTCTCCCTGTCTTCCAGCTCTTACAAGTGCTATACATCCTTTTCCTCAATGTTCACTGAGCCTCAGAGGAGAGAATTATCAATGTCTTGTTTAGGGTTGAATACTCAACTGTCACTTGTTCTAAGCTCCTTATACAGCTGTCTCTGTATTCATCATCACTCACTGTAAAGTGTGATTTCTCTGATTAGAGTGTAGCATTTGTTAGGGAATTTAAACACAGATATTTATAAGTGAGTTCGATGCTATGCCAAGTTTGCCAATCAACAGAAAGTCTCCCTCCCCACTCACCACCCAGGGCCTGGGGTCTCTCTTGCTATACACTCTTGACCATATTTATAATACTAATTGTGGTACTGTGAAATGGGCCTCAAAGCCAAGCATAAAGTAGTTGGTTACCCTCAGAACAGTCATGTCACTATCGCACTAATACATATATCCAGCACGGAAGTTTAGTATTATAGTGAACAAGATCCACAGGCTGGGTATACTATAGATGTCTTTTCTCCCTGTAGCATGTAATTATTTAAAAACAACAACAAAAGAACCCCCAAAACAAAAAACAACAACAACAACAACAACAAAACCAATCCACGCTATGTCCGGCTACACACTGGCAACTCGGTCTCCCCTCCCCCATGGGGAGCTGATAGCCTCAGTCTTCCCAGGTTGCTAAGGGTAGCTGTTGCCAAGCTGCTAGTATCATTCCAAGCCATCTGCCCTCTGCTAGCTCTGTAAAATGAAAACTCCAGAGGCATATAATTTACCAGCCAGATGTATAACAGTAAATCCTTAGCCCTCAAAATGCCCACACAAAGAACTCAAAACTCAATTAATATAAGTACAAGCTGCCCAGCTAAATGGGACAAATGTACCTCATTTTATTGTCCTTCTGTGATATTCATAGCAACCTGTGGCTCTTTCAGGTCATGTGGGTCTAGTTTATTGTCTTCCTCCATCTTCTCTCTGTCCGTCTCTGTCTCTCTGTCTTTCTGTCTCTCTGTCTCTCTGTCCCCTCTCTAAAACTTTCAGCTCCACCTTCTTTTTCCACTGCCCAATCACAGGCTTTAGCCTTATCTGACTAATTAAGATTTTTCCTGACCTCACCTGTGTACAGACAACAATCCACTTCTCCCCCAACCCCCCCCCACCCCCCAGAAACTGACAAAAGAGTTTTTAAGCCCATGAACGCTAACCAGCAGGGCGGGAATTCCCTGCTCAGCCTCAGTTTGTTCTGTTTTTATCTGTAATCATGATGTGTGTGTATGTAACATGTTTTCATTTGTCAGTAGGACTCACTTCATCCAGTTCTGGTGGGGAAACAAGACGAATGATAAGAGGTTGTGCTGTTTCCGAGGCCTCTGAGGCCTCTCTCACCAACTCCCATGGCAGTATCCCACACCTCATTCTGGGAGTTTGGTTTAGTAACCCATAGTGTTTAGAAGCAGTGTTATCCAGCTAGGCAGACTATCTCCCTTCCAACTTTCTTTCAAATCATCATCTTTAAAGTTATTCATATAGCACGTGTTTTGATTAACTTCTCTGACTCGCCGTTTCTCCCATCTTCCCATCCCACCCCTTCTTGTACTTTAATGTTTTTAGTATTCCCTTCTATATTTTTATTTTACTAATGTCCTACCTCCACCCTGCTCTTACGGCAGCTTCTACCCCATTGTCTTAGTTAGGGTTTCTATTGCTGTGAAGAGACACCATGACCAAGGCGACTCTTATAAGAGAAAACATTTAATTGGGGATGGCTTACAGTTTCAGGGGTTCAGTCCATTATCATCATGGTGGGAAGCATGGCAGCATCTAGGCAGACATGGTGCTGGAGAAGGAGCTGAGAATTGTACATCTTGATCTGCAGGCAGCAGAGATGACTGTGTGTCACACTGGGTGTAGCTGGAGCTTCGGAGACCCCAAAACCCCACCTCCACAGTGACACACATACTGAAACAAGACCATACCTTTTTAAAAAATAGGCTACACATCCTAATAGTGCCACTCCCTATGAACAAGCATTCAAACACATGAGTCTATGGGGCCCTGCTTATTAAAACCACTACACCTATCATGGTTTCTTTCTAATGTATTGGCTTCCACAGATACTCCATAAAGAACTAAAAATGAAGCTAAGATCCGCATATGAGAGAGAACACATGGTGTTTGCCTTCCTAGGTATGGGTTGCCTCGCACAGCATCATTTTTTCAGTTCTATATATTTATCTGTATATTTTATGATTTTATTTTTTTTATAGCTGAATAAAATTCCATTGTCTGTATATAACATATTTTCATTATCTGTCCATCAGTTGATAGACATTTAGACTACTCCCATGTCTTAGCTAGTGTGAACGGAGCAACAGTGAACATAGCCATGCATATATCTCGGCAGTAGGATATAGAGGCCTTTGGGTGCATGCCCGGGAGTGATATGGCAGAATCATATGGTTTCTAGCTTTGTGAGAACCATCTAGACTCATCTCCAAAGTGGCTGCACTAGTCTGCGCTCCCGTCAACAGCACATTCCCCAAGTGTGCACTGGCATTTGTTACTTGTATTCTGGATGGCGGCCATTCTGGCTGAAGTGAGATGGAATCTTTTCTAGAAGTAGTTTTACTCTGCGTCTTCCTGATGGCTAAGGATGCCAAACGCTTTTTAAAGTGTTCACCAGCCATTTGTGTTTCTCCCTTCGAGAACTCTTTGCTTATTGACATAGACTTTTTAAATTTGGGGTTTTTTGTAAGCACTCTAATACAACCTGTATTTCTTTTAAATTTTCTCTCTCTCTCTCTCTCTCTCTCTCTCTCTCTCTCTCTCTCTCTCTTTTCTCAGAAAGTAATTGGCTCAGTTTTAAATCACTTTTCCCAGTATCTTATATTAACTTTGATAGGGAAAGTTATAATCACAGTGGCGCACTGTGTCATTGTCCATTAAAGTAACAGTTAGGGTGTTGTGTACCATATGAGCTGTTTGACACACCTTGGCTCTATTTCCAAAACACTCATATGGAGTGTTGATTTAATATTCTCTCATTTAATTGTGGAGGAAAGGGGGGTTTGGTGAACTAAGGCAACCAGCTCACAAATTCCAGCTCCCCAGGCTGCACTCTGAGCCTCGGGCTATCTTGCCTCTATCCCTTCACTGAGTTTGTTCCATTCTGAACCCACCAACCTCTCAGCATCTCTCACGGAGACATCATTTCACTCATGGCAGGCATTGTGTGCTATGACAAATTGTGTTGATAAGGGCAAAAGCAGAAACGAGCCACAGGCCTGCTTTATTATTTGGATTCAATAGTAAATAGTTACTGCAGCAAGTTTGTGCCATCTTTGGTAAACACAAGAGAGAGAAAAGTTGATTGCACAACTGGCTAAATTATTTAGGTTTCATATATATATAAAGGATTCTTCTGTTTGTTAGGTATTATCATGGGCTCCCTAGAAAGTTACCTACCATTGCTACTCAGAGACATTATTTAAAACATCCTCCTTTTCTCCTTCCTCTTTCCGTTTGCGTGGAGTCTTTTCTTTCCAAATAAACTCTGAGAAGTAATTCTATCCTTTTATCCATTTGTTCCACAAATGCAGAACCATAACTACGCTGGACACGATGCTAAGCTGAGGAAGTACTGTTGAACAACAGCTAACATACCACCCTTGGATTCTAGTCTGGGCTCTGCTCTGGTTGCAGGAAAAGGCCCCAGTTCGGTTTCCTCCTTCCTTCCCTGTCCCTAATCACCCCACAATGCCAACACCCTGCAAACTCCACGGAGATAACTGTCCTGTAGAATGAAGAGAAGATTCAGGTGTAGATACCCTCCTGAGTCCCCATTGCTTCATCTTGTTCTTGAAGGGTCCATGGGGTTCTTGGGATCCCATGAGCCCACAAGATCACATGTTTTGTAAATGTACACACATGTTTGTGTTTGGGGAATTGTTTAGGGCAGAGCTTCCTGGAAGGACAAAGCCGACTCTCTTCTTGAACTTCTCTGCCGTCCTCCCTCCCACCTTTCGTCTCTGTCAATCTACCTTCCCCAGTGGTCTCTGAGGCAGCTGCTAGAGTTGTCTCCATAAAATTCCCAATGGCTCCCTGCTGACTTCTTAATACAGTTCAGCCTTTTAAACAAGTGTTCAGGGACCTCATAATCTGCACTTACCCCTGACCTCTTTTTAATGGTCTCGGTTTCCATTGCAGCCATTAGTGCATGCTGCATGCAGTCTTTTTCAGTGATCACCTGTGCGATCCCCAGGCATGCAGCGGTTCCTGCCTCCTCACCTGTGCTTGCCCCGGAATGCCTGAATCAAAACCTTTGCAGCCTTCAAGGCTCAGCTCATTTGCAGCTCATCCAGAAGTCTTTCCCTATCACTCTGCCAGAATTAATTGCTTCCTTCTCTGAGTTCACGCAGCCCACCTTATTCTTCTGTTTAGTCCATTTTATTTTATTTTATTTTATTTTATTTTATTTTATTTTATTTTTTTTATGTTGCTTCATCCAAAGAAAATCTGCTTATGTTTCTGTTTCTGCAACCCTCTTGGATGTTTCAGAATCAAGGTCATGGGTACACGGCCGTCATCATTTCATCTTTTGGTGCTTTTGTTATAAAACAACCTCCACAAAATATCACACATGACTGGATTACAATCACATACTAAGTTTCTGCAAAATCAGCTTGTGGTCCGTTGCATAGGTAATTTCATCTGTAAAAGTGTATGCTTGCAACTTGGCATGACAGCGCCAGGCTGAAGCTCGTTTCCCTACTTACTTTATAAGCTATGACGAATGACTTCACATCTTCGATCTTCATTTTTTTCTTGTCTGAAAGTAGGCATTGCACTTAACTTAGTAGACCGTTATGAAGATAAGAAAGCTAAGTGTTTACAAGATGCGTGCCGCCTCATAGTGAGGAATACGTAATGACCATTATTAACATTTCATTTTAGAAGGAATCACAGTTTACATTATTGACGTCTCACTGTGTGTGAACTTGTCTCTGTACTTCACTGTTTTATTTCATTTCCCAGCCACACCCATTCCTCTGATGGTTTACTGTTGCTATAGATGGAGAAACCAGGAGGTAAGTATCCAGGCTTATGGGCAACCAGGGAGGGGTGTACATTCATGGGATTCTCATCCTCAGGCCAGTTGTTTGTTTCTTTGTTTGTTTAATGTATGTTAGTGCTGTATTTGCACATATGTATGTGTGCCACCCATGTGCTTGGTGACCATGGGGCACATACGAGACCATCAGTTCCCCTGGAACTGGAGTTACAGGTCGTTAGGAACCACTCTATGGGTATTAGGAACTGACTCCACGTCCTCTGCAAGAGCAGCCAGTGCTCTTAACCGCTCAACCGTCTCCAGAGCCAACACACTCTTAACTATCGACACTATTAGGAGGGTTTGATAATTAAAAAAGGAAATGTTACTATTTTGATGGGATGGAGAAATTGTATTGTGACACTGTCCCTAATCAGAACATGTACAATAGTATGTACCATGAATGGTATTGCGGCAATGGTATCTTCCAACACCACTGCACTGACAATCTTTCCGGCTCTCCACATAGTCTTTACTTATTTTTTTTTTTCAAGATTTTTTTTTTTTTGCTCATTTTCTAAATGATTTACTCAGCTATAATATGTCAAGACAAGCTAGGTTTATCATTTCCTCAAAACCTTTCCCTAAATTAGAAAGAGGTAGAAGTTTAGTTAGATCAGATGACACGATGCCTTTAACATATCTAGATTTTAATAATCAGTCCTAATATTCCATTTAGTTTCCTAGGAGTTTCACTGTGGTCAACAAAAATGGTGCCTCTTGCACTATTCAGAGTTGTATCTGCCATCACAGTCATTGCCAGGGTTTGCTATTTTATTCACCCCGAGACTGACTTCATATGAACTAGCAATTTCCTATGGTCTAACTAAACACTGTTTGTGTTATATTTTATTTTAAATAACTCCCAGGTCCAAATCAAAGAAGTATCCAAGAATCTCATATCTCTAAAGCTTTGGAATTTGCATATTCTTGCTTTTCTTTTAATATGTTTTTTTTCCTTTTTAAAAAATGTATAGTTCTCTGAGAGTTCCATTCATGCTTGATTATACTCACCCCTCCCCAACTCTCCATATCCACGCCTCCTCCTTCTAACTCTGTGTCCTTTTCTTGTCTTTTAAACCAATCAAGACCAGTTTGTGCTACCTGACTACTCTTGAATGTGTGACCTTCTCTAGGAGCATGGTCAACTTACCAAGAATTATACTTTCTGGGAAAACTGATTCTCCCTCTCCCTGTGCTAACCATTGTCAGTACCTCCATGACTAACAGTGGGATCTTCTGTCCAACTCCTCATCCAAGCTTGGATTCAGTCTGTCTTAAGCTTGGACAAGCCATTGCAACTTTTTGCAACTTTTGCACATTATTGCAACTTTTGTAGATTCCTGTGTGCAGCTGCACTGTTGTGCCTAGAAGATATGGCTTCCACGGCTTTTACACTCTTTTTGGCACCTCATCTGCAATGATCCCTGGGCCTTAGGAGGAGGTATATCTGTTATAGTAAATGCAACAGTATATGTGTTCTGTGCCTTGTGTTCTCTCATTTCCTGTGCCTTGGCCAATGTGAGTCTGTGTTAATTACTATGTGTTGATGAGGACTGAGAGATGCATTACTTCATGGGTATAACTATATGTTGTTAGGGGTAGATTTGATACATGTCTATCTAGAAAAATAATAGTATTAGGTTCTTCACAAGGTCCTATGGCCTCTCTAGCTACACGTTCTTAACATGAATGGTGCCAGATAATGGCTTCATCCTATGAAGCATGACTTAAATACAAACAAAGCTGCTGGTTACTTCCATGATGGTTTCTTGTTATTTAACATCTCTCAAATATTCATAAATCTAATATCTACAAGTGAGATTTTTACAGTTGGATTTTTTTTTAATTTTTACAATACTAAACTCCAAAGCTTTCTTCGTCCTCTCTCACCCCTTCCTTTTTTTCTTAAACTATAGATTAGTAAAATATATATGATCATAAAAATGTAAAAAATGTTGCTCAGGTATACTCAACTGCAGTCTTACTGTGTGTTAATTTCAACATTTTCGTAATTAGAGAACACTTGTCAATTTATATATATGAATAGCTTATTAATTTTTCTCTTCATTTGCAATCTCATTTGAGGGCTTTTCCTTATAAATATTTAATTAATCATTTAAAATTTGTATTCCCCAGTTGTAAACATAGTACATCATTTATTTTGCAAAGCTTAAAACAAAGATTTGAAGTGAGATTTTACATTGGGAATGTTGAGTCAACTCAATCTTATTTATATCTCTCCGGCCCTTGAAAATCAAATGACTGAGATATTGATTAACTAGTTAATTAGCTAATTAATTGTGTATGCAAGTGTGTGTGTGCATGCCATACATATGTAGAGGTTAAAGGAATTGCCTTTCTCTTTCTATCAAGGGTCTCAGGCAGGATCAACCACTGGTTTACCCACTGAGCCCCCTCACCAGACACTGACTGAGATTTTTAAAGGTACTAATTTGGAAGCACAAAATGAAATTAACTAATTTTCATACATTGAAAGCAGGAGAGAGAGAGAGAAAGAGAGAGAGAGAGAGAGAGAGAGAGAGAGAGAGAGAGAGAGCTCACTGACCAAGCTGAGTGCATACAGAGTGGGATTCTGATGAAAATAAACAGATTCCCTGGACAGTCCCTAAGTGTCAGTATGTCTTCAGGGAAGATAACTCATGGTGCCTCAATTCAGTAAATGCAGCTCTCTTGGAGTGACAGAGAAGGGACTGGCTACAAGATGCTTCACAGAGACACGAGATCGTTCAGATCTCCCTACTCACTCTACACAACCACGTGACTACACATCTCCTGACCTGTTTCTCCCTTTAGGAAGTAATATTTTCAAAGTTGGAAGTAGAAGGATATAGAGAAGGCTAAAGGGAGGGGACAAATAAGTCTAAATTATGGATGGAGCCTTCATCATCATGTCTCCCTCCTCTGAATTTGCAAGTCCCTCTAAATTGTCTTTCTTGTTCTGTTTCTTTAAGGATGGACAACAAAGACTTTTTCCCTGAATACATACTGACATTCAGGGAGTTTTCAGTAAAGAATCTGCCCCACCCACAATTATTGTGAAGCTCAACAGCTGAGGATCATTTCTCTCACAAAATTGAAGAGAACATAAGATGAAGTACTGGATTTTATTTGAGGAAATGTTTAAAAATAATGTCAGTACTGGGAAACAACAAAGAAACAGAATTCTAGAGAAAATTGATAGTTCTTCAGAGAACAGAAAAAGCTAACAGTCAGAACCACACTGTATTCCTACAGTATACCATGTTCAAAACAAAGCAAAATAAAACAAGACAAAACCCCTGGAAAAGTAATGAACTCCTATAATTAAAAACAAGAAATACATGTGCGTGCGTGCAGATGCATGTGCATGTGCATGTGGGTGTAGTGCTCACAGATGCCAGAAGAGGGCGCCAGATCTCCTGGATCTAGAATTACAGGCAATTGTGTGCTGTTCCCCTTGGGTGCTGGAAAGGAAATTCTGTTCTTCTGCAGTATGTACTCTTAACCACGGAATCATCTCTCCAGCCTGCAATATAAACACTTAAAAGAAAGACTTCCAGAAGAGACAGCAGAGTGACAAGTTATAAACAAATGCCAAAACAAAAGCAATAATGATGCAAAGGAAGAAGACAGGAGAAAAATCAGTAATTACCACCTCATCCTAAGAATAGTGTTCACATTTAGTGCAGGTTTTAACGTTTAGAGTGTTCACTGTCCAGATTCTACACCTAGCTTTTACACAGCTGTATTCATACAATCGGCTGCTGTGTATTTCTTAGCCTGTTACCACCAAATCACATTCTGCCATGTTATTTGTTTATAATTTTTATTTTATTTTGTGTGTTTGGGTGCTTTTCTTTCACATGTGTCTGTATACTATGTGAGTGCCTGGTGCCCACAGAGGTTAGCAGAGGAGAGCGCATCCCCTGGAATTGGAGTTGCAGATAGTTATAAATGATCAGGTGGGTGCTGAGAATCAATCCTGAGTCCTTAGAAGAAAAACCACCCCATGATCTCTCCCCATGTTATTATATCATATTAATATTGAAAGGCATTTTAAGTGTCAGCAGAGAGGGGTTGGGTTCCAATTTACTTTTACCATTGCCACATCTGTTTCTTTGTCCCCAGCACTATCCAGTGGATAAACCCTCAACTCTCAAATGACCCGTTGCTCTTCCTCTACTTCAGCCATGTGATTAGGCGACAGCAACCAAGCTGGGTGAGGGTTCCTATTTATCATACACTTCCTCCATCCTTTGGCTACCATGCTGAGAAAGGCTGGAGTAGCTCATCAGAAGTTTCTTGGAGAGAACCCGGGTGAGGTGGGAATGTAATCCTGGAGCTAACATGTGAACCTGGGCTCCCAGAACAGTCAGCCTGAGAACTTCAAGCATAGAGACATGGAGAAGAGAGAAGGAGGAGAGAGCCAGTGACTGGAAGAGAGGAGGCACAGAGGAGAGGATTGAGTCCAGCAGCCATTACACCAAGGTTCCTGAAGCCCGCCCCTATGCCTTTCTGGAATCTGGCACATCAGCTGATGTGTTCTTCACAGCTCTCATGCTCACGGAACATGACCGTCTTCTTATTATTTATAAATTACCATGTCTTCCCCAGTGTAACTCCAGAAATGGGGGCTGACATTCAAGGTTTTTAGAGCAAACGGTTGATGAACACGGTCAAACTGAACTGACCTAAGTGAGTTTCCCCAGGAGAGAACCACACAGTGTACAGTTCTGGCTTTCGATGCCGGCTGACAGAGGGTCGAATTGTGAATTCTAAGACACTTGACAATTGACTTCATATACACGATGTTTTCTTCACTTTCATATTCATTAACACTATAACCCCAAGCCTTTGTCGAGCGCCTGTGTGAGGCATATGGTAACCCGTGGTTTGCAGTTCTGGATAAATTAATCCCAAGGGTAGATTTTCTCATGGCATTGTTATGATCTGTAAAGCTAGAATTAACTGAAATAACCAACAGGAAGCATCAACCCAGACAATGTTTTTTTTTTTTTCTTCCTCCTTTTCCTTCAGGATGTAATCTTAACTCTTCCTGCATGGCCAGAATGCAGAAGCCCCTTGACTTTTGGACAGGCAAATCTGTTTCCTGTTTGTCATTCTAACTCGTTATCCTTCATCTCCTGGCCTTTGCACAGCAATTGGTGTGAGATCAGAAATGACGCACGCCACACAAGACTGGAACCCGGCAGATGCAAAGGTATGCTGTGCTTTCCTTAGGAAGAATAAAAGTCACAAAGACTCCAGCTCTCTTTAGTTTGTAAATGTAATCCAGTTCTCATTACTGGTAGAAAAGATACTTGCCTCTCTCTTCTGCAAACCAAGAAAGCTGGTTTTGAAGTTTACACAGAAACTTAGACAAACTGGAATATCCAGTCATTTCTGAGAACAAACATCAGTGAAGACGAATTAGCCTCTTCTGAAGAGCAATGGCGTTCTGCAACTTCAGAAATGAAACAGTGAACAAGCGCACCATAAACAGACTAGAAAGACTAGAAAAAGATCCAGCGAAGAAAATGATTTTGTAGATTTAGTGGCGAAAGTGGTACTAAAATCCATGTTAGACAGCACACCGTTGGCAAGGTTCTGAACACAGACTGGAATTCTATAAGGAGATAACTGCTAATATTGAGTAAAACTACATATACGCCCATATGCGCCCAGACTTCTTCTGGAGTCCCATCTGTAAATTAAAATGTACATATGTAAAAATGTTAGGTGTGCAAAAGGTATTTATTTTAGCCAATATATAGTAAGAAGTCCAAGTGTCTGGCAATAGGAGTCTGGATAAACTGTGGACTAACCACACTGGAATGATAATCAGTTTCAATAACACACAGGAAGTGGCAGCCAGGCAGTGAGGTAGCCCATACCGAGCTTAGCGGGCAAAGGCTTACAGCAAAAGCATAAGGACCTGAGTCCAATCTCCAGAACCCATGTGAAAAGGCCAGGCATGTGGCACATGTGTTAGCCAAGCATGGAGAAGCAGAAGCAGGAAGATCCCTGAGGTTGGAAGAAACAACATGGACAAAGCTTCCTGTGGAATGGCCTAAGGTCCTCTAGCCTTCACATGTGTATGTATACACAAGCACACATGCACACACATGCACATACATGTAATCATATGAGCAGGTATATACACACAGACACACAGAGAGAGACACACACACAGGAACACACACACACACACCACTACCAGCCATGGTGATGCATGCCTCTAATCCCACACTAGGAACAGTGAGGCAGGAGGATCAAGGTCAGAGTGTCAGCTACTTAGTTTGGTCAAAGCCAGCCTGGGTGACGAGAAAAGCAAAAATCTCAGAAACAAAAATCAAATAAGCAAGCAAACAAAATTAGGTGGCAAGATTGAAATGCTGTGTAATCCACTTGCAGAGCAAAGGGAAGTTTTGAATATGTTTATAGTTGCCGCTGTCTGTGTAAAGAAACACCACAGAATTGCAGAAGAGAGAGGACCTGTGAGGAAAGGGGGAGTTTATTAGTGGAGATGAAAGATAAAGGCAAAAACTCATCAATGAATGCTTCTCAAATGCCAGTGTTGTTATTTTTATTGTGGTTTATTTTACTCTCTCAAATAAAGCAGAAAGGGTTAAAAAAAAAAACCTTTGGTGAGCACATACTGTGTGTAAGAAACGTACTAACCTTGTAAACACATCATCTCACTTAATCCCAGGAAAAGTCCTATGAGGTTTTAGTCTAATCTCCGTTTTTATGGATGAGAAAAACAGCTACGTAGCTTGCTTAAGTGATTTGTTCACTCCCCTGTCAATCTCTGTCTCTCATTTCTTTCATGGCCTCAGCTCAATTCCAACTTCCTGCCAGTCTGCAGGAGCTATTTGCATCTCATGCTAGCTAGTTATCTCTTTGACTCTCTTCAGCAATTAAATACTTACTTTATGGCATTTTTAAAAATTGTAACATCCTCCAGGCCACTGGCCTGAGCTTGCTCCAGCCCTCTGAGTAGACATTATGAATCGGATTGTACACACACACTCTGTATTAACGTCTTTGCATCCAGAACTACCAGCCATTCTTATGTACAAAGACTCAAATCATTTGTGAAGGTTCATGGAGCTTACATAATTTCTAATTAAACTGAATTTATCCAACGGAGTCAGGTAGGTTTTCTTATTCTCAATTTATACCAAAAGAAACAAGATCCAGAAACTCTAAGACTAGCTAAGAGTCTGTACTAGGACCTTTGACTAGATAAGGGTGTTTTCCATCACATTACAGATATCTCTAGATGGTCTCCTCCCAACTCTCTGGTTGTACCATATGTACCGCAATAAAATGTCTGACTTGATTATTCTAGGAATGAGGGCATGGCAGTAATTTATGTTTCATTTTAGGGAACTGCCAAATATTTTACAAAGTAACTGTAACATCTGACATTCTCACCAAAAAGAAGGAGGGCTCTGGTTAACAGTTGTCACTCTTTTATACTGTTACAGTGTATATGATGAGACCTTGGTGAAAAATGACAACCAGGTATAGCGTTAGTCTCAGTTTTCCTGTGATGAATAAAGCTGAGAATGTTCAAACTGTAGTGCTGGTCTGGCAGCTTAGACCACCACCTGACTTGATGCAATCAAGAGTTTCCAGTCTCGGCTCAGAACAACAGTTTCAGGATCTGCCTCAGACTCCAGGGTAATTAACTCCACTCTGAAATCCGGCTCAGTGGCAATTCCCTATGATTTTGTGATCTCGAATCTTTCCATCTCAAAGACTCAAGCATTGGGCTTGCCTTGTTTTCCTCCCTCAGATTATCTGGCGCACCTATTAAAATTCTCTAAGCCATGTTTCAGGATTGTTTTGGTCCATGGGATGTGAGGTTGGTACTAATTGGAAGGATTCTTTTAGAATTAAATATGAATAGCCACAGAGAAGGATAAAGTTTGAAGTGTCCTGCTGGATGGTCAATACATCTCTCCTTGCCAGGAGACTTGTTCATAACTTTGCGCTGAAAGAGCTGGGATAGTCTGCTCTGGAAGTTCCTACCACCTCAGAAGAATGGAATCCCAGGCTGCTGTGTGACAGTTTCTAGCTAGCCTGACTCAAATTCCTTTGGAGCACATCACCTTTACCTGACATTGCATCTCTGTGACCATGTTTGGTGCCTTTTCGTCTATGAATTCTAAAGGCTGTTGCGGTGCTAGTCAACTTGAGAGCTTATGTCTGTTGTTTAAAAAAAAAATAGCTTGTATGCCTGATATTCGTGTTTTGATTATAGTATGGAAGACGTTTCAGATTATAAAAACAGATTATTTCCCAATGGAAGAGCAACAGAAATTTTGTAAATTAATACAATTAATTATATTTTCCTAAACTTTTTGTAGTATGAGGTATCTCTTTATTCCTAAACTTTTACATTATTTTAAATACGTCTATAAGTTTTCCTAGTTGAGAAAGAAGAATCTTTGTGTGGAGGGGGTGTGGAGAGAGGCACTAGGCAGTTGAGAGAACTTACTGCTCTTGTGGAGAACCAGACTTCTGTTCCTAACACCTACACTGGGCAACTCACAGCCATAACTTCAGCTCACTGGGATCCAACACCTGCTTCTGGCCTCACTGGGCACCTGTGTAGACATGGTAGACACACGCTCATAAAAATAAATAAAAATTAATACTAAGAAGAGCACAAGAGCCAGAGAGGCTGGAGAACATGAGGAGAAAAAGTATCAGCTGAGCAAAGCTTACATGAGCTCACGGAGACTGAAGTAGCAAACATGGGGCCAACCTGGGTCTGCACCAGGTCCTCTGTGCTTGTATCATGGCTCTCAGCTTACTGTTTTTATGAGACCCCTGAGTGTTTGAACAAGTGGGTCTCTGATTCTTGTGCCTGCTCTTGGGGCCCTTTTCCTTGTCCAACTTCAGTGGGATGGTTTTTATTTTAATAGTCATAATATTAAATGTTAATATTATTAATACTTATAGTAAATTTAGTTATGATATCTTATTTTGTCATGTTTGAGTGTTATCTCTTAAAAGCTTCTTTATTATCTTTCAAAAAAAAATTTTTTATTTTTTTCTCATACATTCCATCCCAACCATAGTTTGTCCTCCCTCCATCTCCCCCAGTTGTGTCCTCCCCACCTCCCCCTCCATCTCTCCCAGTTGTGT
>JANHMN010000009.1:63086004-63106240 GCA_030674055.1 Rhabdomys pumilio | reverse complement strand
CCCACCTCCCCCTCCATCTCTCCCAGTTGTGTCCTCCCCACCTCCCCTCTGCTTCAGATTCCCTCCTCCTCCACTTCCCTTCAGAAAAGAGCAGGCCTCCTAGGGATATCAAATGAATACAGCCTATATAACAAGAGACAGTGAGGGATAGTCTTGAACTCAGGGATAGAAGACAGTTTCCTGAACAGAACACCAATAGAGTAGACACTAAGATCAACACAATAAGATATGAAACTGAAAACCATCTGTAAAGCAAAGGACACTATCAATAGGATAAAATGGAAACCTGTTATTTTCTATTGAGAGACAGAAAAGGACTGGATCTGGAGGACCACGGAGCTCTGGACGAACTGGGAGGAGTAAAGAGAGGGGAAACTATAATCAGTAATCTATTTTCAGTAAAAGTGGGAAAAAAGAGTATCCTTTTAAAGGAGAGGAGTTTTATTTTTGAAATATCTGGGAAATTCAGAGAAGTTTATGGGAAACTAAAAATAATAAACTCTAACACTTTACATTTGATCTTGTCTTTTTCCACTTTCTTATTCTTTTGGGGATGTTCTTGCTTACTTCTCTTTGCAGCTTACAGTAGGGAGGCTTATTTGAAGATGCTGCACTTCCTCATGACAAGACAGGCACAGTTCAACGGGATGAGTCAGCTAAAGCAGCAGGAAAAAGACACACACAGACACAGTCTTGGGCCCTCCTCAGAGTGTCTGCTGCTTGCCTCTGACTGAGATCACAGGGCGCCCTGAATCCCACAGGATCCCTTCCGCACTGACCTGTGGTGCCTGCAGCTCAGCTGACACAGCTGCTGGGAGGGGCTAGAGTTGTTTGCTGTGACCATCCTGCTTACCAGAAGGGCAGCACCCCCTCAGGCTCAGCCTGTCTCCTTAGCCTACAATGTATATGATGCATAGTCTACCTTCCAGTCTATGGGGAAATGCAAGGAACTTGACCATCAGTGCCAGGCATCCCGTGGCTCTAACAACTCTAACTCACTCACTTGGTAGTTTTATGCTCAGGAGTGTTGTAGCACTCACCTTCTCCAGGTCTTAGCTTTCTTAGCTGTAGAGCAGGGCTACTGAAACCTACGCTGTAGGGTCAACATAAGGACCAGAGATTATAGGTGATCATTACCTGCAGATTAACAGGCCCAGGATGAGTTATTGATAAAACAGTCATTGTCCCTTTAGTCATCATCTCTGTGTACTTCAGTCAAGCCTGCTTTGAACTGCTCTGTTATTTCTCATCTAAGTGAATGCCTTCTGGGATCACAGAACTAGCCGTGCATAATTCCACCTATGTCCTAAGACTCCAAATATATTCCTATTTTCTCTCCCTCTCTTTCTTTCTCAGACTTTCTTGCCACTGGTAAGAATGTTCAAGGGAAGACTCAAACCTGGCCTCTGTCCTTTGGGAGCTTTTCATCTCCCTGGGGAGACAAGACAGACAGAAGATGCAATTAGAGGATAGTAAGAGCAAGCGAGAGAGCTCGAATGCGCTGAGCATCGTGTTCTGCGCCTCTTCCTGCTTCTGAATTCCGTTCTTGCTTCATTAAACAGTGCTGCCAGATTGCTGACTCATGTTCTGACTCTGGACCTATAAAGACCACGCTATTCCTCTGCTGTAGGTGTGACCAAGTCAGGTTCCTCTATTGCGTATAATGTATTTACATCGCATTTGGGCAGCTTTCCCTGACTGTCTTCCATAGCACTTGTCTCCATCACAGATCATTCTGGCGTCACATGATTATTTTCTACACTGGCCTCCTTGTAGCTAACACGAGAGCTAACATGGCTTCCTCCCAGAGATATCTAAGATAAAGCTATCTAAACACCCATCCTTATCTGCAGTGTCTGATACTTTACACTACTCTCTGTACTTGAATCCATACCCTTAGTGTCCTGGGAGTGATGGGAGGGGGTACAGGTAGATGATCATGGAGAGATCCCTTCTATTCCCAAGTCTTTAGTTTGCTTTCAAGGGCAAAGAAGCTCAGTGAAAATCTGGATGTGCCGTGGTCTGACAACGGGTGCTCGTTATGATATTACCTTACCAACAGGCAATGTGCTGTCGAGTGAGCAGCTACATGACAGGGCACACAGCACAGCCTTCCCCCCTCTCTCCCATCTTAGACAGGCATGTCTGTGGAACTGTGAATTTCTTCTGGAAATGCTAGAAGGACCGTCGTCTTCAGAGTCCTCATCTCATGATGGGCTATGACATAGGCCCGTTAGATCAGAGGGATAAGTTGCTAGGCAAGAAAGAATGTGTTTAGCAAGAAAACATTTTAGTTTCCTGGTTGTGCTAGAAGCAGAAGGACAGCTAGGCAGGTACACAGCTGTAGCCAATAAAATCAAGCACTCCTGAGGCAATGGCTGGAGGTGGAAGTTTCAGGAGCTGGCCTGACTCCTGAAGGAGAGGAAAGCCAAGCAGTACTCAGAGGTGTAACCGAGAAGCCACAGGAAACTGCATTCGCCTGGGGCCTCGTGCGTGCCTGCGTGAGCACCGAGGAAGGGCTTAGGAGTGGAGATGTGATAAGACCATCTCTGTGTCACACTGTGCAGATAAGAGAACTGGCTTAGAGGTCAGATGACGGGAAGAGAACTGAGAATAGAAGCCCGGTTTCCTGTTGATTCTGCCATTGCCCCTTATACTGCAATATTCTGTATCCGCTGAGACTATCAGACATGGGCTGGCTAGCTAAGGTTACTTGAGATGGAAGTTTGCTCAGGTATACCTGGGATGCATATGTTTAAATTCATATAGGTGGTTTTATGGTAGTGAGTAAGTACCAAAAACGTCTAGCCTACTATTAGTGGGTCTTGAACCTCGTAGACATCCGCCAATAGTTACTTGAAACTTTAAAAGATTACTGAACACACAACAAAATTAAAACTCTCGTCATCCTTCTCAGTTAGTATTTCTTGCTGGAGGTGGAGGTGACCGAGTCTACTTTGTAGGCGGAGTTACCTAATGGTAGACAGTGCTACCCAGGGATGGTGCTGACTGAACCAGAGAGAGAGAGCTTCCTCTATAAGTGGACACCATGACTGGAAGAAGAAAGGACTGCTGCAGCCAATCAGGGAGCTTAACAATTTGCCAACTTGTGGCAGAGTTTTTTGTTTTTATTCTTGTTGTTGCTGCTCTTTGTCTGAATGCTTTTTAAGCTATGGAAGAAAGTGTTCACACAAAGGAGCTTGGGTCCTGAAATGAGTCACCGTTCCACCATTTGTCTTCCTCACAGACAGATAGTGCCACAAATACTCTAGCCCCTTCTAAGAACGCTGTGATTAGAGATCTACTCCATTGGAAAATGCTAAGCCAGTAAGGAAGCTCAAACGTTGTTCTCCTAATAATCGATACTTTGTTTAGTAATAGTTGGGCTTTCCAAAGCTGTGTTAGTTACCCATGGGACACGTGACATTTTTGAACACTGGTCAAATACGGTTTGATTACTTCACAGTCATGTATTATCTCCTAAAATTCCCAAATTCTTTTGAATTATCTCACCATAGCCACAGAAGAGTCTTCTGAGAAGATACTGACAAAGAGTTCCACATTAAAGAAGGAACAGAGAAAGAGTCTTGCTGGAATCCGTGGATGTGAAATACGGCCTGATTTCAGTTGAGGTCTTGGGTGACCACAATGTGAGTTAGAAAAAAATTGTTACTTAGGGGCCTTCCATGCTAGGTTAAGAGAGGTTAAGTGTTTGTTTCAAGACCACACAACCATCACACAGCAAATCCAGAGTGCCATGCCAGGAGCCAGGTTCTTTTCAGTTCTCTCCAGCCCACGTCAACAGCCCATCAGCATCTTTACATGAGAGCTGATGGAAACACAGACCACCAGGTCTGCTCCAGAGCACTGGGTTGGAGAGAGAAGGTAAAGGGATACATGTAAGAATCTGTATGTATTTTAACAAGTTCTCTGGTAACATTAAAGTACTGGTCTGAAAACCACACACTGGGAGAATCACTGAAGTGCAGTCCCAGCAGGCATCACCCAGAAGCTCCTAGAACTGCAGCAGCTCAGGCCTGCCAGATTAGAATCTGCATTTTAACAAGATCTCCAGACGATTTGTATGCAAATTAAAATTTTAGAAGGCTCCCCTACACCACAGCTATCAGTTTGCAGAATACTATATTGAGTCCTACAGAGACAGGAGAGAATGGTCTTGCTAAGTTCATTATCAGGCACTTTGTATTACGGTAGAAATTCCCCTGAACAATTTTAGGTATTTAATTTATTCTTCCAATGATCTCACAGGAGAGATACTAACACTGTTCCCATTTTAAAGTTCAGGAGGTACCAGGAACAAGACATGTTGGCAAATCTGACACAAGTAGGCAAGAGTCAGGGTGTGAGGCTGGACAGGCCACTCTCAAAGACCACACTGCTACCTACTAGGCTACACATTCATAATCCCTGGTCATCACTCATATAGTGGGGGAGGTAGATGGAAAGGTAAAGTGATGTGGAATGAAAGAGAGGTCTCAGTGGGTCGATGGTACAGGCGTCCTCTCCTACTTACTGACCTCACGGACTTGCTATAAACATCAACGGAAAATAACACAGAGAGCCTAGTACAAACGTGAGGGTTTTTTTTTTTTTTTTTTTTTTTTCAAGAAGAGACTTCTTTACCTTTGTGTCATCCATGTGTAGAACAGTCCCTGGTGCACAGACACGAAAGTCAGAAGCAACCCAAACTCCAAACAAACGAGTCAGTTCTCCTTCCAGATCCAACCTTGGGATTCCCTCAAGTGGAATAAACATGCATATCCCCTCAAATGGAGTGAACGAATAATGAGTGTTTGTGAAGGGACGGCCATCACCTGGGCACAGTCATAGCACTCTGTAACAGTTGTGGGCAACCTCTTAACAGTCTCCTGGACTTGTTAGTAGAAATATATTCCCTTCACCCAGAAAATCTACCCTGGAGCAGTAACCACACAGCTAAGTAGCAGCAAGCTTTATGCCCCGTGGAGCTGGAGCACATCACTCTGTTAGCTGGGTGTCACTTGTAATCACACACCATGTTTAACACGGTGATTTACTTAGGTGCTTTTGTAATAGACTTGCACAAAGCAGACGTCAAGGTGCCTGGAACACAGTGAACATTCGTTCCGAATGCCTTTCAGCTCTGCAGGTTCCATCTATAGCTAAAAATCTCTGGGGATGCCTTTGTTAAGCAGGAAGCTGCAGACAGTTCCTTGTACCTGAGAAGGCAGACCTGTTTGGTGTTGTGTGGCTTCACTTTTCTCTTCTGGTGGTGGCAGTACATGACCCTCCTTGTCTTCCTTTCTCTCTTGGGCTCAGTTTCTAGCTGTCATGACTCCTGAGAGATGCCCCATGGCGGAGACATCTGGTATAGGAAGGAAGTAGATAAATATCATTTGCAGATAGCAAAGTAGAAGCCTTAGGAAACAGGCCCTACAAGTTGGAATGTGGACCAGTGCTTCCCGCAAACCTACTGTGTGCTGGGTCAGCCCAAGGAACTCCATCAGAATTCCTAAGGGCAGAAATCAAGATAAGGAACATACCACAGTAGCTTCCATTCCCACTTCCAGCAACCAGGGAGACAACTGTCATTGAAACAAAAGCAAAGCGCATTGTCAGTAGGTTTAGTTACTATGGTGGCAGTGGCTACGAAGCTCCTCTCTGCTCAGGAAAGATTGGAGGCTTGCCAATGGCTCCTCTGCGATTCCCAGTGTCTTCCTGGGCCCAAAACCTGCTCTTAAACTGGACAGGACATGGTTGTTAAGAATTGTCATGAACACAATTAATTTTATACTGTAACTTTGTTGTTATTTATGACTGGATTAATCAATACTCACTATTTGTTATCTGTAGCATTAAATGACCAGAATACAAGAAAAGAGTCTTTTTCTTACAAGGAGAAAATGTTAGTCTAAAATGTCAGATGTGTAGTTCTCTCTGCTTGCTAACACGAGGGGTATTTCTTGCTTTCTTATTTATTTCTTTGCATGGTGGGGTAAAGTGTTTGAGACTGCACTAACGAAGCAAGTCAGCCTTTGCCAGTGGGCAGCAGCATGAACTCTCATGGGTTCTCAGAGGTCTGAGACCTTGGGGTCTTGGTTGGTTTCAGATGACCTCACTATATTGGAATGGAAGTTGACTTGGCCAATGGTAGTGTGGCGCCTGACAACCCATTTTCACAGTAGTGACAATATTTAGTTGATTGGCTTGAAATTTCATTGTCACTAAAATTGTTCATACCTATTCCTTTCTAAGTTTTGTTTCCATCAATGTGTACATCGTGCAGGGATCAAATCAGGGTAACCATCAAATCCATAGTCTTAAATATTTAGCATTTCTCCGTGATGAGAACATTGAAAAATTGTGTTTGCTTAGTCGTTTGAAATTAACAACCTTATATTTACAACTTTATAGTTAACCTTTCTGTATGTAGCAAAACACTATAGAACTCGCTCCTCTTGTCAGCTCGTTCCGAGCTCCCTAACGACTCCTGTACCCTCGAGCTCCGTAGATGAGATTAGCATTTCTAGATTCCACAGCTGAGTGAGATTATGTGGGATTAGTTTTTCTGTGCCTGGCTTGTTTCACTCTTCATGGTCTTCACACTCATCCATGTTGCCACAAATGACAGGACTTCATCTTCCTTTTATGACTGAATTATATTCAATCGAACTAGACGAGTCTCAGTGGATGGAGGTCAATGCCAAGAAGAACATGTTTTCTTCCTATTGGAGTACAGTATCTTTCAGGCAGGGGAGCTCTAGCTATTTTTGAAAGAGTGTATGAAGTCCAGAATTCAGCCAGATGCTGCTGCCTCCCCCTCCTCTTCCCTCTCCCCCGCTCCTTCTCCTCATGCTGGTGCTAAATCCCTGGACCTACTGTCTGCCAGGCAACAGTTCTATCACAAAAGCCCTACTTTGCTTTTCTGGTGCTTTAGTGTTGGCTGTGGGTGATGTTACAAGGTGCTGTCCATGGGCATGACTGGGTTAATGCCCTGAAATAGTTGGATCCACGCTGCTGACAAACGCAGAGAAATCTGAAAGAATAAAAGCTGATGGCAGGCAAACTTCTGAAAACCTAGAATTCAAACATGAATGCCATATTCCTGATGCTAAGTTCAAACTTCCTAGTTAACTTCCCTCTCTACTGAAGAGGAGACAGCAGCTGAAAGCTATATATTTTGTAAATTGATGACTAATGTTTAATGAGATAACAGTGTAAGACATGCCGTATTTTTACTATAGGGGACATAACTTTTCTGACTCAGAATGTACTTTGGTACCTTGTAGTCAGTGAGAAAAAAAAATAGTGTAAGAAATTCCATTTTCACGCAGTTAATTGAATCTCAGATAAACTCTAGCTTATCCTTCCATTAGCAGCATTGTCAAGATTTCTGGAGTTCCTCCTGCTCTTAGGATGCTGTGACACACGATAAGACAAGTTGGGGTAAATGAAACAGGACAGCGAGACCATGTAAAGGACAGCTCAGCTGGAAGGAACGCTGAGCAACAGTGCGAAGGCAGAAAGTACAGGATGCAATGAAGGATGTGTTTGGAAGTAGAGGCTTCTACAGGAAGTAATAACAAAGATTTCTACAACCCACATGCCATTTACTGAGCATTTAGCACCCATTAAATATTGTGTTAAGTTCTTGGCAAGATGGAAAATCTGTAGACACTACTGTTAGTCCCATTTCTCAGATGGAGATACTGAGGCACAAAGAGGATTAATGTATTGCCAAGGCTTGTGTCCAGGCATCTGACTCCAGAGCCTGAATGAAACATTAGAGTGGAAATGTGTAAGGAAGCCCCTGAGCTCCTTATTAAGATATTTAACTAGTCACTTTCCTGAGCTGGGAAACACCTGTATTTTCCCACCACCATTAAAAAAAAATCTTTCTGGGAATACTTTTATATAAAGATGAGTAGATTAGGACTGAAGACAATCACGATGATAATGGCTAGTCCGACTTTGGACTAGCCACTCAGCCTACCCAAGCTGAAATGTTCTCAACTATAAAAATAGGATATAATAATTCCAGGGTCGTCGTCACCCGGGTCAAGTTGAATATCATTTATAAACTTTACAGGGTGAAATCTGAAGCCATTCACGGCAGCAAAGTGGCTCCAAATAGTCTCTTTCACAAAGGTTATCAGTTCCAATTATCTACAATAAGCAGTTATCCTTGAATAATGATTTGCTCATCGGTCTCCCATCTGCAAACGAGTGCTTCAAGGCTAGTCGTGACATCTCTTCATACCTTAGAGTCCTAACAATAGCACAGCTCTTGCCGAAGTTTTAATGACTCCAGAACCCATCCTCAGCATGATAGAGCTGGGAATATCACCAGTTTCATCAACCCACTGGGTTATGACCTTGTAGATGAGAAGTCATCCGAGAAGCGGTGACTTGTTGAGGGGCCAAGCAAGGTGTGATAATAGGTCAGAAGCAATGTAGACAAAGAAAGACATAATACAGCAAGACATGCATGGTGGACAAATGTCTCTTAGAAGAAATGTCTAAAAGGAATGTCCTGAGGATGTCCCACTGGCCCTGGCCTGTCTACGCCTGCATGCCCTGGCTGGTTTTACCTTGTTTCTACCGTCCTCTGCAGTAGGATATTAATGTGACTGGAGAATTCCTTGGGGATTCATTTAAAAGTCTCTCTATACTTCACCTTCCTTGTTTGAAAAAAAAAAAGATAATAAGATTGTGTCTGCATGTGATGTGTTCTGAAATATGAATTATGACTGTTCACTAGTTCTCTATTCTAAGGCAGTAACTAGGCTAGCTCTTTTACATAAATTATCTCACACAAACCAAAATCCTCCTCCTCTTCCTCCTCTTCTTCCTCTTCCTCTTCCTCCTCCTCTTCCCCTCCTCTTCTTCCTCCTCCTCATGCTTTGTTGCTGAGGAAGCTCCTGAACCAGTGACCTGACTTGTAAGTGATGGAGTCCAGTTCTAACCCAGTTCCACACACTGAAGGCCTTGGTACTGTAGCTAGGAAATTTTGTTCCTGCTTGTGTGGCATAAAATTGACCACATCACTGGCTTTTCAACATCTTGTCTATAAGTAAGATATAAAGAACAGAGGATACAACCACACTTTCGCTGCTTCCTACCCAGATACTTACGAGGCCAAACAAAATGAAGTAGTTTGCTAGTTTGTTTTATGCTGCCGTAACAAAATTCCTGACACGTATTTATGAAGAAATAAGATCTCTTTAGCTTGCAGATTTGGAGATTCCAGGGTGTAAAGATTACAGTGGCTCAGCTTTGCTGAGGATATCATGACAGGCGCCCTCACAGTGGCAAAGTGCAATTAGAGAGAATTGTTATTTGAAGAAATATTGAGCCAGCACCCAGGGAGGGGCTGGCATTTCTCTTTTAATGATAGTTCTTCTTTTACTAATTAATTGTTGTCCCATGAGAACTATGTTAATCCTTTAAAATGGAAACTTCCCTAATAATCTGATGGCCTTCCTAGTTCCCCCAACTTCCTCAATGTCCAACACCCGAGCCTGAGGGGAACCCACTGAAGCCATATCTAACCACAGCAGATAGTGAATGTGATGATATTCTTTTAAATCACACATTCCTCTGTACAGGCCAACGGTACTCAGACATTAGATATTGCTTAATTAGCCCATCCCCTGTGGCCTCTGTCCTCAGGGTTAGACTTCTGTTTGAAGTGCTTTGCCCAGGCCGTAATTCTTGGGAAATTCTGCTCCTAATTCAGAGTCTTATCAGCAAAGCTTTCATTTCCTTCCTCATCCATTTTCCCATCTAGCAAATGAAGATGAAGGAGCAACTTGCGCTTGAAATCTCTGAAGAGAAGCACTGACTAATACAAAGCCTCATTTAGGGGGGAAATATCCATCCAAAGCCGATGCACACCAAGTGTCTAGTTCTTAGCTGTTTTTAACAGACACACGGACATGACAAGGGGTGAACAATCCACGGGGTCATTCTGAACAGTGTGCTCTGTAGAACCAGGAAAAGGCCTCAGCTGCCTGCTCAAGACTGTAGACATACAGCATTATGTTCAAGGGAAATAAGTTTTCCCAGTCCTTACAAATCTTTCCCACAGTGCAGGCCTGGCACTGGCCAAATCTAGGGAGAATTCGATCTGGTGGGATGCCCTGAGAGTGCTGTGTGACACTATGTGACCAGATGGCCAGATGGCATTTTTAATGTAGCGTGTACTGTGGATTTGAGAGTGCAGCAAGAATGCAGGCTTGGTCCCATCTGCCAGGTGATGCTATTAAAAGCCGAACAGACATAGCACTCATCCTTCCTGATCCATAAACTGACGTTTCCTGGAACACATTGGCATGTCTGTATTTGCTGGATCTGTGAACACAGAGCCCTCTGAACTCAAGATCACATTAGCAGCAGCCCTGGCTGCATACTGTACTGGAGACTTTATGTTTGATCTAATGTGCTCACAGCTAAGCGGGAAAGAATTGTAGAGTACAAGGGTGTGGCTCTTGCTTGGTGATCCTCCCACTCAGAAGCAGGAAGGACCCAGGAATTCTGGCAGGAGGCGGGAGGTCAGTGTGAGTTTCAGAATGGAGCCAAACATGCTGAGCTTGTAAAAGGCAGATGCCAGCAAAAGAGCAGAAGGGCTAAAAATGGGGACTTAACGTGTGCATCTTGACATTACAAGACACATGACCTTGAGTAGGTCAGTCAGTCAGTCTCTCAGAGTGGCCCCATCCTTGCCTGTTATTCTTGCCGTAGAGGGCAAGTGTGCACCGAAGCACTTTGTGGACCACAGAACACATTCATGATAAGGATTAAGTGGACAGCAGACACTTGGAGATATTCCTGTTTGCATGCACAGCACTTAGGTCACGACTTGGCATAGGGTGAATGCTTAATTATGTTTGGGGACTAATGGCACAAATCATTGAGCTGCAGGAGATGGGACTGGTAATGAGCTTGGCTGACCTAGAAGACAGGATTACCAACGAGTCCAATTTGCCTCACATCTGCACAGGTGAGAGAGGTTAAGGGCATTCTCATACATGCAGCCCTAAATAGTCAAGATATGCCCTATTTCTAAATGACCACGGAGTCTTCTGTGATGGGAGAAAGTTTCCTGTAGATTCCAAGGACTCACTGAAGTTATCTGTGTGTTTGTTTAAACTGAAATGACTAATAAGATGGAATCACATAAAAATAAAATAAATAAAATAAAATAAAATAAAAAACCCCTGACCATGGAGGTCATCAATCCCTGTGCGATTACAAAAACAAGAAATAAATTTATAAATTAAACCGAAGTGAAATTCAAATTCAAACGGGCATTAACTTAATTGAATGGATGATGCTGTTTTCATGGAACGGAGCTGACCTGGCTGTGAACAAGGTACAGAGCATTAGGGAAAAACTTTTTATTTAATTCTTTCCAATGCTTTAACATTTTTGGCCATCTCGCACATGTATTCAATGTATTATGGTTATTCTCCCACCACCTCACTGTCATCTCTGATTCCCACTTGAGCCTGTTGACACCCTTCTTTCCAGCTACTCTCCCTCCATTTTCTTTCCAGCCACCTCTCTCTGTCTCTGCACCTCTTTGCCTCTGTCTATCTCTTGCTCTGTTTGTCCGTGTGTGAAAGCTTTGTGTGGGTGGCCACAGCTTCTATGTGCTCCTGATGGCAATGGTCACGTCATGTTGAGAGGACAGAATTGTATAACACTTCCCTGCATCCTCTACAGTCTTCTCGCCTCTTCTGTGATCTTTCCTAAGCCTTGAAGGGGTGATGCAGATGTCCTATTTAGGGCTGAGCACTCAATAGTCACTTATCCTCAGCACTTACAAAACCTGGGGGTCTGTGCTTCAACTGTCACCAACTGCAGAATCCTGTACAAGGCTGAGAGCAGCACTAGTGTATAGGTAAACACATAAATGTTTAGAGGGAAGCTTTGACTACATGCCAATTCAGCAAAACAACAATACTAGGAACTTCTCTCCAGCCTGTGGCTTCCCATCCTTGCTATAGGCTTTTGACCAAGTTTACAGTACTAGGCATGTTGTTTTTCCCTGTAGAGTGGGGCTCAGATCTGGTCAAAGAGTAGTTGGTTGTCCAAGAACAGTCATGCTCCTGTTGCACCAGTGGACATCTCTTACTGCAAGGTTAGTATTGAAGCATTCAGGGTCCACATCTGGGTAAGATTATTGATGGTTTTTCTCCTCCAGCAACCTGAAGAACACCTTCTGGCATTACAAATACCAGACAAGATGGAGCTCCCAGCTCAGTTCTAGGTTGATTTCTCTATTACTTTTATCATCTCCGTCCAAAGTATGTATTGTCTTCAGTGATAGGATTTTTGGTCTGGTTGGCAACCGCTTCTCTGTATTGCTTTGGGAGCCTCACAGTGCTTTCTGGCCAGCAACTTACAGGGAGATATGAAAAGCACATTCTTTTGAATGTGTAGCAAGTGTATACCCTCAGTTTCTATATAATGGTTAATTGCTATCTCCACATTTAAAAGTCATTTCACTGTAGAACGTTTGCTCTGTGACACTTGATAAGAAGACATCACTACACAGATTCGTATCCTGTTATTTTCTTCTCAGGGAAAATAAATAGTGTTACTGGTGCTAAATGTATTCATTCAAAAGTTGTTCTCTGAGAACTTACTATGTTCCAGATGGCACTTCTAGCTGCTTGGACCACACTAATAAAATATTTTTAAAAATTACAAGAGCTTAATTTTGATGGTGGAGGATAGAAAAAAAAAACTCCTAAGTATGTAAGTATATAGCATGCTAGAAGTTAATATGTGAAAACCAAACAGGCAAGATAAGCAGGTATTTTTTTAGCTATGCATGGAAACATGGACAGATACTTCGATTTTTAGCAGCATGGCATTGGGTATCCCCAAGGAGGTCACAACTGAGCAAAAGCAGCAGGAAGTGAGGAGTAGGTGTTAGGCAGAGAGAAGGATCAGTAGAAAGACTGTGTGTACCAGAGGCGGAGGCCGAGGGGACAGCTGGGATTGACAGAAAGGGGTGTGGCCAAAGGTAATGGATTGACAGAAAGGGGTGTGGCCAAAGGTAATGGACAGCCAGACCTTGAAAGGGTGAGCAGTTATTCTGACCGAAATGGGATCTGCTTAGAGGATGGGGAGATGACCCATGTCAGATTATGAGTGACATTTAGTAGCAGCCAGACTGTGGGATTGATGTTGAACTGTGAGGTGATAAGCCTTGATTAAAGCTTTTCTTTACAGCGATGCAGAAGGACTATGATAATGACTCAGACTAAGATGGTAGCAGCAGACACAGAGCTAGAATTCAGTTTCTGCACATTATAAGGATAGAGCCAAGAAAATGGGAGAAGATAAAACTAGACTTGAGAATTGGAGTGGTAGTGGTTGTCACCAACTGAAATAGAAAAGACACGTGGACAGTTCGCTTTTACCTTTTTTATTATTTTATTTTTACACTTAAAAAAATCTTTTGGCTTAGAGGAGACTGTGGACAACTTTTCTTGGTCATTCTGAATCTGGGCTCATGTGAAACTAGCCTTCTCCATCTTGTGTGCCATGTGAGACTGAAGTAGGTGCATACCTTCTGTGGCCTGCCTGTGGGTGAAGTCTTCACCAGTGTGCTCTTCCAGAGTGAGCTCCAGGCCATGGCAACCTTTCCTTGGGCCTCAGTTTCCATGTGTGTAAGTGAGGAGGGAGGACAGATGCTCTTGCAGCCTATGTGCCTTAGGTGTACCAGACATGCACCAGAGGTGAGGTCAGCACCACTTCCACCTTGGCTTCCCCAAAATGTAGGTGATGGCATTGTAAAAGCTAGCTGTGATTGGGAAGGATAGAGGCTCACAGTGAAACTGACCAATCAGAGAAGATAGCCCATATGAGGCAGTACCTTCTGCCTCTGCTCTCTTGCTAAAACCGACAAGGAGCCAGCCGCCAAGAGACAGAAAGAAGCAGAACATTAAACACCATGGAAATGTTATTTTGAATGAAATTGTCACTGTTGCCCAGCAGATACCACCAGTCTTTGGCCACAGAACCTTCTGGAACTATGAAGGAGGTCACGAATACTGCAGCCTGTGTGGTGGCCACTCTCGTGACACCAACAATGCTACAGTGCTGTGCTCATCTGCTTAAGAAGAGACAGAAGAATACCAGAGAAAGTATTTCTATATTAGATCATCTGACAGCCAAAAATATATACTTAATTTTCTCATTTCATGTGTATGGATGTTTTGCCTCCATGTGTATCTATGTACCACATGAATGCAGGGTTTCTTTAAGTAGACATCAAAACCACAAGTCTTTTGGATGTAAATAATCGAACTCACATAATTCCGAGCTGAGGTTTTAGTTCGGCTGATTGTTGCTTGCATAAGTTTAGATAAATAACAAACTCTCAGTGACTTTGTTTTGTTTATAGAGATGTGTGTTACATACAATCAAACAGCATTGTGGGAATAAAGTATGTCAACAGCATCCACAACGCCTAAGAAGTAACACATGTTTAAATGTTAGTTGCTGCTATTGTCTGCCATCATTATTAATTTTAATATATTGAACAAACATTGCTAGGTTAGTTGTGGCAGATTTCAGTTGTGGTAGGGCTGCTTTCATTCTGCCATTATGTAAATGCTAACCTAATAGACTGATTTTTTTTTTGAGACAGTAATTTCAGTTCCCACCTCTGTTGCTAAATATAAGAACTGACTTTGATTCCATGTATTCAGGAGACGCTCATTATTCATTAGTTCCATTGTCTCCTTTAGCCTGAGTTTAAACTGAGTGGGTTTCTCACTTGATCAGGCAGTGCTTCCTGTTTGTAGAACTCCATTTAGTCACATCGTGTGTTTACTTAACAAAGGTTTATGGAGTTTCTGCTATGTGGTAGTCAGTGTGGGATCTGCAACACTCAATCAGGCTGGAAGACTCCCTTCGGAGGGCTTACGGTCAATCGAAGACAGCGAATGGCAGTCATTAAAACAAGATGAAGAAGGGTCACAGTGGGGGCACTGATGGCACGCCATGGCTGTGAGAGAAGATGACTTCTGTTGGGGCTAAGTTTTATCAGAAAAGTTTTATCATAGGAGGCAGCAAGAGGAGAGAAAGAGTATTCTGGGAAATGGGGAGTTGCTTATGCAGAGGGGAAGAAGGGAGGCAAAGAGAGGGAAGGAGGGAGAGAAAGGGAGAGAGAGAGAAAGAGAGAGGTGGAAACAGATAGGGAGGCAGAGAAAGGCAGACACGCACAGAGAAAGACAGAGACAGAGAGACAGAGACAGAGAGACCCTGAGAATATGGGGAGAGGAGAGAAAGGAGGTCTCCTATGTGCCTATAAACTAGATGGAGAGCATGGACAGACTGCAGTTCCCCTTCTAAATCTGAGCTTCCCCTGAGCCTGGCAAGCCTCCTTTTTCACAGATCATCTGGTACTGCTGGCTTCATGTCAAGCTCACACTAAATACTGAGGACAAACCCAAGAACAAGATATTGGGGATCACAAGGTCATCCAAAATTTCAACTCCAGCCACAAAGTTAAATCCTCTCAGCTCAGCCAACTTATTTAAAAATTACCTTCTACCTCCTTAAGCCTTGCAATCCAGAACCCCACCAGCTCCCTGCCCTCCCTCACCTCACTTCGGCCCCTTTCCTCTTCACCTGAGTCCACATTCTGGAACTCTAGCCCCTCCTTCCACATAACAACTCCGGGCTCCCCACCCCCCAAGAGTTCCCTGTGGTAAATAGCTAGCGGAGTTGCCCTGAGACTTAAGCAAATGCTCCATTTGCCTGAGAGAAGCTGAGCGTGGATGAAAGACAGGGGTGCATGTTTGCAAATAAGATTTCTGGGCATCTTCAATTGCTTTCCCACCACAAGCCTTGAAGGGCTTTTCTACATTGGCCATGTCATGTCATCCAATTGTGTTTTCTAAATGGGGAAATTCGCCTCCTTCATCTTTGAGATGGCTGAATGCCTTTCCCATTCTCTCCAATCTCTCTCACTCCCTCCAGTTGCTGTGCTTGTTTCAGATAAGACAGACGGACAAACGTGCATCACTATCTGAGACAGTTTCTCCAAACTACTGCACACACGGGAACACGGTCTTTCTATTAGGTGTCCGCCATGTCTCTCCAAGATTAATCCACCCATCCACCCGCACACACCTTTTTTTTTTTTTAATTATTGCTTTGCTCCTGTCTTTTCTCACCACCCTAAGCAGAATTTAAAGTTTTTCCTGTTTCTGAGTATGTTTGTGTTATTTTTGCATGAACTTGGTTTTTCCTTGAGAAAAAGTAACTAGATGCCTAAATACCTTTGGATAAATGGCTTAGCTTCAGAGTCATGCTTTTCCTAATTACACATTGTGGATAAGAACTTGATTACAGTGGGGATCGAACACACTGATCGAAGAATGGGGTAAGCTATCAAAGCCCGTAGAGAACCAGGGAAATGAAAAGTGATTTCATTTCCTAGAGGCCACTGCTGATTTGATGTATATTACGTAGGTTACATGAATAACCTGTATCAAATAGGTAGTGCAAATTAAGAAATGTGAATTTAAAAACCGCAGAGGTGTGGCCAAGGTTAAAGCAACAGACAAGACATGTGGAGGTACACAGAGTTTAGCCATAGAGAGAGGCAGTTGTCACCTTAAAGATGTAGGGAGAAAAAGACAGTATTAGAACTGGGCAGCTCAGAGGAAGGAACTCTGGCAGCAGCAGTTGTCCTAGAAGTATGAAGCTCCCGTGAGGGGACTTGGTACTGAAGTGGCATAGAATAGGAGAGGCCATGTCCAATGAAAGGCAGAAGAAAAGCAACATAGGCTAGGTTGACAATGGGACCAGCCTCTGGTCACCACATTGCCAGAAGAGTAGAGAATGCACTGAAGAGGGGGCAGTTCAAAAGTACAGAGCAACGAGTGGAGCCAAAACAAATCAGAAACGAAACATCGAGAAAGATGTCGGCCTTAAACCTACATTTACGCCTAGAATTATTTTCTCTCTGTAAAGCAAATGTCTTGGAAGTCAGGTTACAGTCCAGCAGGCTCCAGCTAGGAGTTTAGAGGTGGGAATGCAAGCAACTTTCTAACTTTTCCTATTTTTCTATGGCTCATTTTCTGCTTTATTCCTACTTCTTGTTGTTTTCTTTTTTTAAAAGAAAGCTTAGTTATTGAATAATTGTTAGCACATAGCATGTATCTGATGCTCTCCCCGGAGGCTTCCCACTTTGCTTGGTATCAGTCAATCAGCATGCTTCCCTCTCGACAGTATTAACATCCAAGATGGTGAAATAAACAAGCTCATTAAAAAGCAAGTTGCTACATGAAGCGAACACCTTAGAGTAATAAAGCTTGGCATCCTCCATGGTGCGCCCAGGGAAATGGTATTAACAGCCTTGACAGTGGTCTGTGTTTAAGGGAAAAGCTCAGAAGGAAGCCATGGAATTATTCAGTCAGCCTTCTCCATTTATAACACCATGGGGAAATAGCAGGCCCATGTCCTCAGAGAGAAGCGTTTAGATGGCACACTTAGAGGGGAATCTTTTCACTCACATAGAGGGATGTTGCCCATTCGTTCAACATTTATTGAGTCTAAGTGACATGCACCATGCTGCGATCTGGGCATCTAAGGACAAATAAGAAAGCATTCTGGCCACAAGAGGGCTCCTGCTCTGTTGAATGAGGCTTCGGATGGGTAAACAGCCACAGGGAAAGGGTTAGTGGATAAGGAGCTTGAAGAAGACAAGATAGATAGAATTAACTTGATTAGAGAAGGCAGACAGGATGGAGACAACAGTTCAGAGTCCGTAACTTCTTTATTGATTTCGGGATCAGTTAATCCAACATCAAGTGTGGAGTATTCTAAGAGCTATGCTGACAAGTCTTGCTTTCTACAGTGACTGAACTAGCTGGTGAAATGTTTTACCAGAGACCATGTGACATGACCCAGCTTGAATTGTTGAATCTACTCCCTGCCTTCAGCCACCCCAACAGGGGTGGGAACTTCAGTGCACACAGCATCCAAGCTGCTCGTGGTGTCCTGAGATGAATGCCTGACTGAGGTGGTCAGGGTTCCCAGGAGGGCAGGCTACTGAGACCTAATTTGAGTTGACAATCGGCATATTCAGCCTTTACATGTCTAAGATGAAATTTGTGAGATTTCGGTTGAACTAATCTGATTGTTGAATAAATTTGGAGGTTCAAGGCTTACTTTCCCTCTTTGACCTAAAGGAGGGATCCAAGTAGCTCTTAATCTATAGAAGTAAGTATGGGAAACTTAACCCATAACAAACCTATATTACCAGCTTTGCAATCCTGAATGCTGTTCACTAATTTTCCAACATTCCTATTAAATAGGTAGGTTTTCTTCATTCTTTTTACTCTGTATCCTAGCCTGAGTCTTGGCATTCCTGTGAGCTTTGAGAACTAAAGACATAAGAGGTGGGGAGGGTGGAGCTGAGATTTGGCTGACCTTCCCACAAAACACCCCACAGACTCAGCCTGGGTCTGGGCAGCCTCCTGGTTCTCAGTTTGCTTTGCAGGTGGCTGTAGCTCCAGCCACGTCCTTGGGTGTCCTTGGAGTACCATTTGGCTGGTGAGTCAGGATGCTTGGCAGGCCCGTACCAGTCTGTGCTTCAGTGCCAGGTGATTGTTGCAACAGACCCTCTTGTCAAGGGAGGAACACCCAGTCCCCAGGTCTCAGTGTCACTTTAGAAAGAAAGGGGTCATCAGATGTTTGTATAAGTGCATTATTTGCTAAAGAAAACTTCTATGTTGGCTAATTTTTTTCAGAAGTATTTTTTTGCTTGTCTCTTTCTGAGCTTGTATTGGTTCGGTTGATCTGGATTGAGGCCTGAGACTGGATCTTTCCCAGTAGGCTGTGGGAGGTACTGTTGTGTCTCTTCTCTAGCCGGCATTACACCCACAGCCTTGTCCAGCTCCCCAGAGATAGCTCATAAGAATTTCTTGAGTGATTATGTTCCAACAACAACCAGAAAAGGCCACCAGTGCAGCTCTGTGAGATCACCCTGGGCTGTGGGTTCAAGTGAACTGTGCCCAAAGGCTTATGTGTTTGAATGCTTGTTCCCCAAACGGGAGAGTCTATTTCAGAAGGTTATGGAACCTTGAGGCAGCAGAGCCTCACTGGAGGCAGTGGGCTGCTGGAGATGAACTTTGAGGTTTATATCTGAGCTTCATTTCCTGTCAGCTCTCTGCTTCCTGGCTCAGATACAATGTGAGCATCTGCCTTATGCACCCGCTTCCCTGCCTGCCCTCGGTGATAGACTGTATCTCTTCTTAGACTGTGAGCCCAAAATACCCTTCCTTCCTTCCTTAATTTGCTTCTGTCGGGTGTTTGGTCACAACAATGAGAAACGTGATTAATATAAATGGCCACTGTTGGGAACAGAAGCATGGTGATCCTGGCACCTCTCATGTGCCCGCTGGGTACCATTATCATCAAGTTCCCCAACAGAAGTAGAGACCATAGTGTTCACGTTTTATAAATCTTGGGGTTAAGTTCCACTTGCTCATGCTGGATCTCTAGTCTAGAAGTCCCTGGAAATGACTTTGCTTTGTTGTTTCATTTGGTCTCAGGCTCGTAAGTACATGGATCTGCAGTTTCTTTCCTTACAGTGTTGTATGTGGTCAGTACAATGACGTCATAAAACAAGTTGGGAGGTGCTTCATGAAGAAGCTGTATTTCCTCCCTAAATGCTTGGTAGAACTCATGAAGGAGGCCACACAAATGCAGAGCTTTATCTAGGGAGAGAATTGAACTGTAGATCTGATTATTGAGACTATGTCTGTTGAACAAGTTTTGGTTGTTTGTATCTATCAAAGAATTGATCCATTTCACCTTAGGTTTCACAATTATTAGCATGCACTTGATAGACTTGTACTGTTAACGGAAAGTACAGTGATATCTTGATATTGACAACGGCACTCTCGATATTAGTAATTTGTGTTTTTGTGGAATTTTTTTTAAAAAATTCAGTAATTTTCATCGATTCACTTTATTGTTTTTCAAATCATTCAATTTCAAATCATTGATTTTTTTCATGAACTTTATTATTGCCTTCTGTTTGCTTCAGATTCAATTTACTCTGTTTTGTTTTCCTAAAGTGAAAGTTTGTATCAAATTCACTTGTGCTTTCTCTGTCTCTGTCTGCCTCTGTCTGTCTCTCTGTGTCTCTCTCTGCCTCTCTCTCTCTCTCTCTCTCTCTCTCTCTCTCTCTCTCTCT
>JANHMN010000009.1:63075924-63085994 GCA_030674055.1 Rhabdomys pumilio | reverse complement strand
CTCTCTCTCTCTCTCTCTCTCTCTCTCTCTCTCTCTCTCTCTGCTAGGAAGTCAACCCAGGGATTTTGCATGCCAGGCACACACTCAACTACTATTTCCCTTCCCCAGATAAAGATTTTTGGTTTTTTGTAAATATCATTGTTTTGTTTTTAAGCACTGGTTCCCTCTTGCACTGTACATCTTGATTGACTGTTTTTTCTTCCCATTTTGTTGTTCATCCATGTTTTCTAATTCCACAACAGGGGAGACCCTCCGGTCAAAACCAAGAGACAAAAGAGAACAAATATCTAATGAGTTTCCCCAAGTTCTGTACTGGTTGTTTTGACTTTCCAACTTAATCTGAACATTAATGTCTACTTTCAGAATTCTCTAATAGTTATCTCTATAATTACTCAAAGCCCTCATTTTATCAGTGTTAGAAACTAAAATCCTATTCTGTGTGAGAGTATATATCAGATGAATAGTACAACTATGTATTGAAAGATACTCATCTTAGTGGGAAAGGATCCTTGACCCCCTTGTATAACTCGTACCCATTAACACCACCTGGGAAGAGGGGACAGGAGGAAAGACTTACAATATGTCCTCTGTTCCTAAAATAGAGTAACAGCCACTCATGCTTTCAAAAGGAATAAAAATTTCTGGGTCACTCTCAGAATAGAAGAATGACTTCAAAATGGACTCTCTTCTGTAGAGACTGGAGGATAGAGGAGGAAAGGGGGATCCCTAGCAGACACTATAGTAGACACTCCTCTCATTGCTGTGACTCTGTATCCCATAGAAACAGATTAATGGAGGAAGAACTTACAGCAGGCTCCAGGTTTCAGAGGATTCCCTTCATGGTAGTTTGACCTCATGCACTTCGGAAGAAAATCATGACAAGTGAGAGCCATGTGGCAGAAGCTGTTCTTCAGTATTGGATGATGGAAAGCAGAAAGAAACTAGAGGAAGGAGCCAGGGGCATAGCATATCTCCAAGGATATAGTTCTCAGTGATTTATTTTCTTTTTAGCTACCTGCCAATAATACTATCATGTTATAAATCGATCCATGGATTGATCCATTGATTACTTCAGAACTTTGTCATCTACTGGTCTCTGGAAATATCATAGACACACCCAGAAGCATGCTACACTATCACCATGGACACATCTTCATCCAGACAACCTGATGATAAAGACTGCTTACCACACTGTTAATCTGCAGATACTTGCATCTAATTGAGATATTGTCTTCATTTTTTTAAAAATGTCTTCTTTTCCTTTTCTTTCTTTTTAAGCTTAGATCACAAATTGGTTAGGCAATGGTCTCAAACTTTTTAGGTGACTATCTCTATAAGTAAAAAAAAATCAATACAATGATTCCCTACGATACTCTGCTATACTCATAGATCAGCCCCAGCCCAGACATCATCACAGATTCTTTCTTGGGCAGATGATGGGAGCAAATACGGAGACTCACAGGCAAACATTAGGCAGAGAGAGAGCCCAGTTGGAGATCTCCACCAGGTCCCTCTCTTTGGAATTCAGGGAGCCTCACAGAAGAAGGGGGGAAGAATTATAGGATTCAAAGGTCTCTAGGACATGAGGAGAACATGGCCTACAGAATTAACTAAGCAGGACTCATAGAGACTCACAGACTGAAGCAGAAATTGTGGAGCCCATGTATGGGTTTTTGCTAGTTCCTCTGAGTATATTTTATGGTTGCTAGCTTGGTATTTTTGGTAGAACATCTAACATTGGGAGTAGAGGATGTCTCTGACTCTTTTGCCAGCTCTTGGGAACCCTTTTCTCCTTCTGGGTTGCCTCATCTAGTCCTGATATGAGGGTTTGTGCCTGGTCTTATTGCAACTTGTTTTTCCATATTTGTTTGATATCCCTGGGAGGCTTGCTCTTTGATTTTGGAGGGAAATGAAGGAAGAGTAGATTTGGGGTGCGGAGTGAAAGGTGTGGGCTCTGGAAGGGGTAAAGGGATGGGAAATTGTCATTGGGATGTATTGTATGAGAGAAGAATTAAAAACAAGATAATTTTAAACTCATACCTCATGCAAATATATACAAATTATGCAATTTATACCAATTTCTATAATATTTATTAGATATGTCACATAATTATCTAGTTAACTAATAACTCAAGTAAATGTGAATAAAATTTAATTGTTTTCTTTCACTTAAAATATGAATGTTAGTGTAAGTTCTGAGACGATCTTGTCACATGACTTTGGTGTCTTGAGCACTTTGGGTTGCATTTACTTATTTCGGGGAGCAATTCACATCATTTGGAACTAAATGACTATTAGCACTGTCTTGTTTGTTGAGTACTCAGTAAGTACTGGTGCCTGTTTCATAGACAGACACTAAGCATGGCACGAGATGAACACACTTCAGGGAGTTACTGGTACCCATGTGATAACACCGATATATAGGAGAGCTTGGACTTCAACCTCTAGTCATTTGATTTTTTTACCTCAGTTCTCCAGAATTACATTTTCTATGGCTTATTGGTATTCCTAATAGAGAAGTAGGGCATGCTGGATGCCTGGAGACAAAGGAGCAAAGTAATCCTGGGGGCAGCTATCACAGGAAGTGGAAGCTTCTGCTCTCCTTCATACTCATGACTCTCAACACAAAAAAGGAGATCCTCTCTTCCCTCTCTCTCCCTGAAGTCAGCTTCTCCACCGTTCTGTCCAGTGTGGCAGCAGAAAGACCAGTGGGCTCTGTCTCCATGGATATTGCCTCTTTCCTCTTTCCGCCTGCCTTTACCTATCAGCTCTCACCAGCCTTCTAAGCTGTTCCTTGCAACCCACTAATGAAATTCCTGTTTCTTTTGTAATTGTATTTTAGCATGGTTCATGCTTTGATACCAACTTTAAATCAAACTCTTTGCAGGGAGACTATCACAGGGTGACAAGCTCCCTTCTGCATGTCTCATTACTGAAACATTTATTCAGGACTTTCTGAATGATTTGAATGGCTGCCTTTGAGTGCAGCAACGACTTAATATGCTACAACTAAAGGATTTTAATTTCCTCTCCTGGTCTCCTCACTTTGGTTTCTGCCTGAGTTTCTCTCCTATTATGAATATACCATTGGGAAGGGGTAGTGAGCCCCACTTGGAGCTGTAGCCTGGGAATGGTCTACTGTGGCCCTGGAACCTGAAACATAGATCATACAGAGAACCTTCAGATCTTGTTCAGCATGGCTTCCCAGATTCTGGGCAGTTTTTTTCTCATTATGGCATGCAGTTTCTCCCAAAAAGTTATGGGTAAATATAAAATTGAAAGAACAGCTCTTAAGAGGAGAAAATATTTAAAATGAAAATCTTATTGGTTTCCCTATCAAGTGACTGATATCTAGGATGCTTTATGATTATTTTTGTTCAGCAGGTGAGAATGATGCTAAATGTCTCATGGACCCTAGACATAAAAAAAAAAAAAACATGAACAGGTAGGAGTCTACATAAGAAATACAGAATTATGGACAGAGACCCACCTGTGGGCTTTTGCAAATAGATAATATCACTCAGAAGATGCCCATAACAAGACACTAAAGATAATTTTCCTTTAATTCCCAAATTGGCAAGTCAGACTCAAAGACAACAACAGAAGGAATAATTTCAGTATATTCTAAAAAGAATCAAAATCAATTAGAACCAGACACCTATTAAGGCTTAATTAGAGGCAGACTGTCCTTCCTAAAGTGTTCCATGTCTCCCTCACACTTTGAACTTCATTCCATGCGACCGTCAAACATTTCCAATCATGTGTTCTACTCATTGAATCCCCGTTTCCTTGTCTTTGTTGCCATCTCCAGCAAACCCCATAGTGTGTCAATCATTTTAATCCCTGAGGGACACAGGTCTGATACACTGAAGATAGCTAATAGCTAATACCCTTGCTTCTTCACAGCTCAGGATAAGTCAGTTCCTCCACTATGCTGTCAGAACCCCATTTTGGCTACTTCTCCTCTGACTCACACTGACTGTTTTCTAAAGCCTTCTGTATAACAGCCTCTGAATATAGTCACTCAAGGATGCAGACTTTGAGTAGGGTGGGGGAGCTACTTTCCATTCTTTGTCTTCCCAACATAAAATACTACCTCTGGTTTGATTGTTTCTAGAAAACTGATTTTCAGGCTCCTAGAACTGCTTGCTTCCTCTGTAGCACAATCCTCGTAGGAGAGGTAACAGCAAGATATCTTATATCATGATGCTTCTGAAGCCTCTGCTTAGACTGAAGAAAACTTGTGTGCATACCTTGATTCAACATAGGTATATCACTAGATTCAACCCATGACATAAATGGTCTCAAGGTTAGAAATCATATCATAGTCTTAATAGACTTAAGAAGACTTTTGACAAAATCAAGCATTACTCTGGGGATTCTGTTTTCTCTAAGGGTGTGACCATGCTCCAATGGAAGACCACATTCCTGTACATGTATAGGCAGGACTCGATGGATTTGGTAAGGTACTGAAAGAGAAGACACAAAGTTGGAAATAGGGGGAGGTGGAGCCTGGATCTGGGAGGAGTTAGGAGAAAGAGTAGAGATAAATATGACCAAAATACATTATATAAAAAAATTTAAAGAAACAGTAGAAAGATTTTATTTTTCTAAATGTCCCAGAAAAACTAGGAATAGAGGAGATATATCTCAACTCAATAGAGATTAGATGTGATAAACCTGTATCATGCCAAATGCAGAAAAACACAAAGCATTTTCATCAAGGTCAGAAACAAGATAAGGATGCTTCCTCTCTACCCGTTTATACAGTACCCGAGGCTTAAAGCAACGAGACAAGAGAAGGGAATAAAAGGAATGCCAAGAAGTTAAAGCATCCTCATTTTCAAATGCATGACTCTATACACAAGAAACCATAAAGACTACTGCAGGAAAGCCCTGGAGTCGATAAACACTTTCAGCAAAGTAGCAGGTTACAGGACTGACATACCAAAATGAATAGCTTACTATAGACCAATAGCAAACATACTAAGAAAGAAAACAGGGAAATAATTTTATTCAAAATAAACTAAAAAATAAAAGATACCTTGGAATTAACCTGAGGAAGTAAAATATTTTTACAATAAAAACTTTAAAACACTGAAGAAAGAAATTGAATGTGACTTTAGAAGACATAAAAGCCTTAAATGCTTGTGGATTGGTAGGATTAATACTGTGAAAATGGCCACCCTATCAAAAGCCATCTACAAATCCAACACAATCCCAATCAAATTGAGAACTCAATTCTTCACAGAAATAGAAAAAAAATTAAAAATTCATGTAGACACACAAAAGACCTTGGATAGCCAAATCAATCCTGAAGAATAAGAACACTGCTTCAGTATCACAATCTCTGATTTTAAGTTATATTGTAGAGACATAGCTGTAAGAAAAAAAGTTACAGTAACAGGCACAAAGATGGAACAATGGAACAGAATGGAAAACTCGGATATAAGACTATATAAACCATAGCCACCTGATTTTTGATAAAGCTCAAAACACACACTAGAAAGAAGAGAGCCTTTCTGACCAAAGATATTGAGAAGACTGAACGTGTGCACTTAGAAGAATGAAACCTGAGTCTTGTTTCTCACTCTGTACAATAATCAATTCCAAATGGATCAAAGACCTCAGTGTTAGAACAGACCATCCCAAACTGCTATCAGGTAAAGGAGAGAGTACACTTAAAGATGTAGACATAGCCTAGGACTTTCTGAACAAGATGCTAGTCACTAGGGAAGTAAGAACAACAGTCAAAGGCGAGCTCATGAAAGTAAAAAGCTGTCAAGCAAGTGAAGGAACAGCCTGGAAAATGGGAGACCATCTTTGCTTATTATACTTCCGGCAAAGGGTTAGCGTTTAGAATATATAAAGACATTTAAAAACTAAATGTCAAGAAAACAAACAACTTCACTAAAAATGGAACATGGAACTTAACAAATGACTAATAAGTGCTTTAAAAGAGTTTAAAATATGTAACCATTAGGTAACTGCAAAATAAAATTGCTTTGATATTTCATCTTACTCAAGTAAGACTAGCTATTAACAAAAAAATGACTACCAAATGCTAGCAGTCATGTGTGGGAAAGGCTCACTCACACTCACTCTTAGTGGGAGTGCAGACTGCTGCAGCCATTGTGGAAATCCATGTGGAGATTCCTCAAACAGCTAAAAACAGAGCTGCCTTACGATCCTGCTATACAATTCCTGAGCATACACTCAGAAAAAAAACAAAAAACAAAACAAAAAAAAAACCTATGCTCTACCAAATAGGGACCTGTACTTGCATGTTCATGTGGCTATTCACATGGTATTCACATACTATTCACAAAAGCAAAGAAATGGAACCAGCCAAAGTGTCCATCAATAGATCAATGGATAATGAAAACATGGTACATAGCCACAATGGAATTTTATTCAGTGGTAAAGAAGAATAAAATTGTGAAATTTGCGGGAAAATGGATGGATCTGGAAAATATTATACTGAGTGAGGTAATTTAGATGTAGATGAAGAAATGCCATATGTTCTCCTTATATTCAGGTCCCTAAGATGAAGCTTTAGTGTAGTGTATTTAATTATGAGCAGCGCCAATTGCCAGAAACGTAGAAAAAGGCTCTTAGAGGATCGTGGGGGTGAAGTGAGAAGTCTGAAGGGATGCAGGACAGTAGAGCATACTGGACAGGAAAATGAAAGGACTTCCTGGGAAGAAGAGTTTCAGTAGAAGAGGAAGGAGAAAGGGGAAAGGGTGAAATGACTAAAATACATTCTATAAATGAAGAAAAGCATCAAAAGTTTATTAAAACATCTTCATGCCTGCTGACACCGATGGTGGCTGTGTGGGCCTCCACCTTAACCTCACCCTACCTTTGTGCCAGGTTTCTTTCAGAAAGTCTCAGAGTCAAAATAAATCTCCTCTCTGGGTAATTTCCAATCTAAAGATGAGAACATTTCAATCCACATAGGTACCAACAGTTCAGCTATTGATTTCCTTGGGGGCTTTCTCAGCTTGGAGGTAGCCTACAAGTGGACATCAATGATTTCCCTAATCTCTCTCTCTCTCTCTCTCTCTCTCTCTCTCTCTCTCTCTCCAGACCTCCAGGTTTTAAATTGGCTAAATGCAGGTGCTCATTGGTTGGCATTTGCAAGATAAGGTTGGCTCTGGTATAATTAGACTAGATGTCTGCCATTACTGGAGACCATGCTTGCTATGGTCTCTTTCTGCCTACAGTATTGAGATCAGGTTATCAGTTCTTTGAGCAGCAGGAGAGATCCTAGTTTTAACTGAGTTGCTATCCTCAGTTTATACAACCACTGGCTACCAATTTAGACCACAGGAGTTGTGTGTCAGGGGGCGGAGGGTTGTGGGTCAAATGATTGAGTCTTGAGGGGTGACCTGGTTGCCAAACCAGCAGGCACAGCAGTAAGACTTCTTTTCTGAGCATTCCTGGGACGGATGGCCTTATGACTCGGGTGACAAGTGAAGCCTGACCTTGTTGCTGAACTACATTCTGCAGCTTTGCTTTGCCAGCCCTCACCTGAGTTCAGAGCCACAGTGGGATGCCTGGAAGTCACGCTATGCACAGGCATTCTGAGAAAGCTGCTCCCTTTTTATTTCAGATTCTGTTTGTACCTTCTAAGGGCAGCAACCTCGAGGTACTGTCCACCCTCTCTCTCTTTTATTTTTTTCCTAGAAAACTTTGAAATGAAAATTGTGACTATTCCTCTAAATGTGACTAGCAACATGCATATATGTTATATATACATGCACACACACATATAATTTTTTCGTATTTGGAGTTGCATTGTTAAAAATGCTTTACATATGTAAATTTACTCAGTAATGAGCAACCACTCCAGAGGGTAGATGTTATTTTACTCATAAAGAAGTGTTATAGATGCTATTTGCTCTGTAGAAGACAAGGAAATGAAACTTTTGATCAGATTTTTCACAGCAGACAAGCAGTGAATCTAGGGTTGATGCCAGGCGTCTGATCCCACCACATTACCCAGATCCACCGGGTCTCATGCTCTGGCACTGTGTTATACTCCTGTCTCAGAAATAGTTGGCTTTTTTCTAGAGCTAATGTGTCTACAAGGTGTCTGTCTACTTAGCTGGAAACATTTTAAGAAAATCCTGGTATGTATAGATTGGAACTTAGAGATAAGAAGAAAGAAGTCTCCCTCATTTTATAGCCATAAGGTTCCTTATAGTAGAATGTTTCCTTGCAAGTGCCCTAAAAATATGGCTTGATTTTCCATAATCTAATGTGCCTGTGGCTTTCTAAAGTGTATTGTATCAGTTACTTTCCTTATTGCTGTTACAAAATACTCAGCAAGAGTAAGGTCAACATGGAAGGGATTATTTTGGGCCACAGTTTGTAGCTACAGTCTGTTATGGCAGCAGGGAGAGGGGTCATGGCAGAAGGAACTCTGGTGGCTGGTCACATTGTGCCCACAGTCAGGAAGCAGAACAGATAGATGACGTCTTTCACCCACCTTTCTTCCTTATGTGTAGTCTAGGACCTTAGCTCACTTGGCTGAGCCCATCATGGCTTCCATATTTACAGTAGGTCTTCACACTTTAATTAACCCAATCTACAAATTTCCTCATACATGGGCCCCAAGGTTTGTCTTCAAGGGGACTCTCAATCTTGTCAAGCTGTCAATAAGTCAAGATACTAACCATTATAGGTATCTTAGGTTCTCTGTCTCCACAAAATGAGGAAACTTTGGAGCGATGTCTGAAAACAAGTTGCTGTAGGATCCAGAAACAGAAGCAAATTAAAAATAACCCAGGCCTCACCAGTACTGAATATATTTAGGGACTTTTCCAACAATAAAGGAAGACAGGAGGAAACCTTAAACATATGTGCTGGGTTTTGCTTGTTTATTTGTTTGTTCAGCAAAAACAATCCTGGAGTCTTATGTTGTTGAATTCTTTTAAAACTCAGTTGTTTTTCTAATATTCTCTGTCAGTAGGCCTGGACTTTTGTGAGGTTAATTACACAGGTCATTGAACCTCACGCTTCAGGTTTCCATTAGTTTCCCCATGGCTTAGGGACAGGATTTAGAGACATAAGTCCTAAGTGATTGGAAATCTGAGAGACAGGTTTGTCAATTGTGGTTTTGGAACCCTGGCATGCAGAAGCCATTTGCTGAGGGGGATGTATTTAGTCAAAACTCCATAATATGAACCAAATTAGGGTGGAATAGACAACATGCAAATACATTTTTAAGTCAAGGATCTGGAGTCACAGTGAGGGGTGGGGCCAGATTCAAGCGAGTATTGGAGAATTTTTTAGTAAGCCATGTTAAGCATCACCATTGCGTGCCTGGGGAGCACTGTTTCCTTCTGAGAAGAAACATGGCAACGAACCCCTCCATGTAGGATTGACCTGTGGTGGAGGCAGACTCAGTGCACACTGGACTCTTAGATTTGAGCTTGTCCTTCCACTTACTAGTTTTACAGGCATTAACAAATTCCCTACCTCCTCCTAGGTTCTTAGTTACAAACTTTAATCATTTATGAGGATTTAATATGCTCGTGTCCATAAAATGTTCACAGTTGCATGTAGACTTTCAAAACACTATACAAATAGGTAGCTGTTAGTACAGTCATCAAAATAAAGTCGGTGAGCCTGCCATTAAAAACCTCTAACACCAGCAAAGGCCTTCACCTGTTTAATGTTTTGGGATCAACCCTCTGATATTAAAAGTGATGACGGCCCTGTTCCAGCCCATCTCTAAGAGTTGGGACTTTTTGATGGTGCTTCTCTTTCTTGAGGCTTCAAGGTGAAGACAAATTCTTCCTGGTTAGACCCAGTTGCTCAGGACTTTGGCACCCTCTAGTGCATGATGTGTGTTGACGCTTTTCAGTTCCCATCCTACCAGTCAGGGCTTCTGGAAAACCCTGCAGCTCTGGATATGTGAAGCCTCTTTAAAACAATTGCCAGGGCTCCATGCATGTTGAACACCCCTGACTTGGCCAGCAGCAGCAATGGCAGACAACCATGGCTGTGGTTGATATGAGAAGGGAAACACCACGGCCATATATCAGTGTGTGACAGGTATG
>JANHMN010000009.1:63052949-63072104 GCA_030674055.1 Rhabdomys pumilio | reverse complement strand
TCCCTTCCCTTCCCTTCCCTTCCCTTCCCTTCCCTTCCCTTCCCTTTTCTTAACCTTTCCTCTCCTTCCCTTCCTTCCCCTTCCTTCCTTCTTCTTTCCTTTCTTCCCCCTTTCCTTTCCTTCCCCCTTCCTTCCCCCTTCCTTCTCCCTTCCCTTCCCTTCCCTTCCCTTCCCTTCCCTTCCCTTCCCTTCCCTTCCCCTTCCCCTTCTCCTTCTCCTTCCCTTCCCTCCCCATGGACAGTAGGATTGCCTGCACACTCATTTCCAAGCTTTACTGTCATTTGAATGTAGACCCTGACCAAACCACGCTCCACAGAATTATTGACAGATTTCTACAAGACTACGCTTGGTCCTTAGGAAGCACACAGCAATGTCTGTGGAAAGATACTTAATCTATATTGGTTGCAAGTGTAAATATGGTTTGAAAATAAGATAAAATGTTTTGAAAATGTGACTTTGGTGAATAAAACTGCCTTAGATGTGGCTAGAAAGTATCGCCTATATAGAGAGCCTTGAAAACGTTATTAAAATATTTATTTATATTTACAGAATGGTAAGTTTAAAAATGATAACGGAAATTATTCTTCCTGGAATCCTGGGCATAATGGATGGCTATTGCAGTTTTTATCCCTTTATAGGTGTCTTCATTTGCTCTGATCATTCATTGAGACTGATGAAGATGGAAGAATGTCTATATCCACAAGCTGTTTTCATTTTGGCACAAAATGGAATATATCCACTTTGCATAGCAAACCTCCTGAAGCTATGCAGTTCTGCAGCCAGGGCCTATCATGAGGAGGGCAGCAGAGACACTGGAAAACATCCTTTGGGAAAAAATGAACAATTTCTGATTGGGCTGGGTGTGCATGCCACCTCACTTTTCCATACAGGCCTGGGCTAAGGCCCTGGCAGCTCAGTGTTTCCAAATACCTTAGCTTTCCTGTTCTGGATGTTTCTTTATAATATTCCTCAGTGTTTCACCTGGGAGACAAACCCCAAGCCAATGCATCCTGTCTAGGAAGACAAGGTTTGCTTTCAAATCTGGTGCTTACCGAAAGTGAGCAAGACAGGTCTGAGGCTCACTCAACTACGCCTCCTTTCTTATTGTGTACACATGAATACCCATAGTTGGCTCCTACATAGACTATGTGCTAAAGAGTCTTGATATCTGTTCTTTGTGCTCTATAACATATGTAAGTATTATTCATAGAGGCCCAGGAACGGTGACAATGATATTTAGAAGTTTCCACGGGAAAAATACCTCTATGATCTTCTCTTTTGTCATTGTTCAGTAGCTATTTCTAGAGATAAAGAAGTCAGATACTTTCTTGAATCTCTTGCCAATGGTTTGTGTAGTAGGGCACAGTTGTACTTTTAAAATAAAAGGTTTACTAGTGCATATACTTTTATAAAAGTCCTGTCTTAATTGGCCAAACCCATTATGGCTCCATGCTCTCATTTATTCCAAAACCCCTGTTAACACAGAATTATCAGCACTCCTCGTTTACAGCTGAAGAAACCAAGGCACCAAGAAATTAATGTTTCTATGTATGGCCAGCAATTGCTAGAACAGGATGTGGACCCAGGTCAGCGAGCTACAGAATCTTCACCTTTAACCTCCATGCTCCACTGCCTCTTGGTCAGATGGCAGAGCATTGCTGTGACTCATATTTAAGGCTCTCCTTAAAGCTAGAGTGGTGGATGTTTTTTTTCATTTTGTTTGTCACAGTTCTCAAGTCTTTTCTTCTGGGTTAAGCCAGCTGCAGAGGAGGGCTCAGGTATAGCCTTTGAGAGATGCTTCCATTCCAGCCCACCATCAGGTGTGAACCATTTCCCTCCAACAGAGTAGCTAACTGGCTGTTAGCAAACTTCTAGCAGCAGGCATGCACAGAGAGGCACGTCTAGTCATCTCCATTCTCGGCTTTTAGGTTTATTTTTAGGAAGAAATGGGAAAGATTCAGATCTGTTCAGATGGCTGCTTCTTCATGTCTTTGTGCTGCCTCTTGTTTCAGACTTGGTAAGTCAGCTCATTTCCTTCGGATCCGTCTCTCCCCTTATTAGAAGTAGGTCAACCCACTTCTTACTTTCCAGGTAGGAAGCATTTCCTGTCCATACTGGTGATGGTGAACCTTACTCTGTTTGAATCACTTCCATGGGGGATACATCACGGTGATCAGATCTGAGTTACAACCCTACTCAAAGGAACTTGTTCACCAAGTTGCTGTGGCCTCTCTACCCTGAAGATCTTCGGATGCACAGCAAAACCCCACTGATGCAAAGATTACCAGCTTTACAGTAGACACCCTGTCTTAGCTGCTTTTCTGGTGCTGTGATAAAAATACTCCCACAAAGCAATTTAAGGGAGAAAGGGTTTGTTTGACGTAGTTTCTGGGGGATATAGTACATCACATCTAGAAAGTCTTGCAAACAAAAATAGGAAGCTGACTGCTCACATGGCATCCACGGTCAGGAGGCGAAGAAAGTGAGGCCTCAGGAAGTGAGGCCAGGCTATAAAGCTGCACCTGTTGACTTAGTTTCTCAGGTAAGGCTCCTCCCCCTAAGAGTTTACAACCTTTCCAATCAAACCACCACCCAGGAAATAGCTCTCCAGACATGTAAGCATATCTGGGACATTTCACATTCATCCTCTACAGTAAAAGATGAATGGAATGTTATGGTGAATGGACATCAGATAACACTCCAATTTTGCTCTCTTGTCAACTTTGAACATACGTGAGCATATTTGTTTTTTTTTTTTTCTTTCCTTGTGTTTCTTTAACAGAGCACTTGATGGAACTATCTTATGGGAAGAAAGATATATTTTGGTGCACGATTACAGGGATTTGTTTCGGGTTAAGTAGACCGTGCCACTAGACAGAAGAACTGGTAAGACTGAGCAGGCTCAGACCCCAGGGAATCTCAGAATGGACAATGGCAGGAGTGGAGCCAGCTCCTGCCGGACTACCTGATCTGGTACAGGTGACCGTGACAACCCACTGAGAGGACCATGGTAATCAGTTACATAGCTTGGACTTCTTCGTGCTGATGACGCATCTAGATTGAGTGTTGAGCCAATGAGCTTCCCTTCCTGGGTATGCCTTCCCCCAAAAGGTATTTAATCCCTAGTTCACCCCGAGTAAGGTGTATGCATTTACATCCACCATCAGATAAAACAGTTTGGACAAGCAGGGACCAATTCTTCATCAAGGATTGGAGTCGGAGAGGCTCCATCATAAAGAGACAACCTAAATCCCCTGCAGAAGGCCTTCTCTTTCCCAGCTCCTCCGGATGGATGCTTAGTACTCATTCAGAACCAAACAGGATTCTGCCTTGTCCTGGGCTCTGCCTTCTCCTTCCTGCCTGGTGAGTAGGTACCCTGAAGGAAACCAAAGACCTTGGACCCCTGTTCCCAACTCCCAGTGGTGTCTGGGTACACAGGAGACAAGGAACCATAGCAATCCTCCCAGATGCTGCTGTTTCCCACCCAAGAAAACATGGACTGAAGATCCCCATTACAGAATATGTTCTGCCTCCCCTGAGCAGTATGCTGATGGCACTCAGGTACCCCAGCATTGAGGCAGATACACAGCCCAGCAGGTTTGCAGGCCCATCATGGTGGGTTTTCTGACAATGACAATGGAGTAGAAATCAAAGACAATCCGGCATTAGAAGTGGGCCAGGGTTATTATACTCCTCAGAATTTGCTGCTAGCCATCTACTTCTGCCAGCTAAGTCCTACCTCCTGAAGATCCCAACACCTCTAAAAACAGTTCTACCACCAGGAGAACAGGTCCTAATATATAAGCCTCTGGGGGTGACATTTAGATCTGAGTCATAACAGAGAAATTCTCACTGGTAGAGCATGGCCCTGTAACCACCATCAAAATCCCACAAGGCTGCATGTGTCCAAGCGTAAAGCAGTGTGTCTAATTTTAAGCTGCTCCAGAACAAAGCATTGGAAAGAAAAGGATTTTAAAGCTGAGAATACTACACTGGGGTGTGGCTCAATGAGTAAGGTGCAGATCTTGAATTCTGCAAACAGTGAGCTCTGTCTCCAGCATTGAAAGATGAGACAAGAAAAAGACCCTCCCTCCCATGTTGGAATCACAGTAAATGATTGTTTTTCAAAGCTAGAATACCAATGTTACTATACTTTCCCCTAAGAAATTTCTGTGTCTCTTCTAATCCACATAATACTCAATGGTAGGTATTGATAAATGACAAATAATTAAACAAGGTTTATCAAGTTGAAGAAGTGTTCAGAATTAGACTGTCAGTTGATATCAGGCAAGATTTGTACATGGCATTTTGACTTTACTAGATTTGCCTGACGTGACCTCCAACCATGTAACCTCTTAGAACTTGATTATTTTCCATGAAGCTTGGCCTTGCCAAATACAACCACTGGGTAATCTACCTGATGCATCTCACCCTTCCCCAATTCAGATGAACTTCTGCAGAATTCTGCTTTCCTAGCTTGCCAAGGTCACGTCCTGGACTTCCCAGTTAAAACATTCCTGTTTGCCAGGTTCCTGATCAGATGTGTCTTTTGTGAACTTTGTATGTTGAGATTCCTGGCAGAACATCTTTGGAGATTCTTCGTGGTCTTGACTCCCACCCCCCACCTTCATCCGTGCAATTCTCTGTTGTCTTGGTTGCTGTCATAGTCTCTCTCACCTCCAGCTTCTTCCTTTCTTGCAGCCATTGTAACTCAGAAAACTCTCCATGCCCCTGCACTGAGCTGTGGAGTAGACTGAATCCTTTACACCATGTTTCAGTCTCTAGGAATTCTGGCTGTAAGACAAGTTTCTAGAAATTCAAGATACGCACTGCCACCAAGTCTGTCTGTGCTGCTCCAAGGACACATTGCATTATTTTCTTGTCTTAGATTTTTGCCAGGTGTTGGGCTTGTGATGACCTTGTTACCTCTCTCCATCTGGTGACATTTACACTTTCTCAGGCCACCTTACATTATACTGTCTCCTTTTTGAGGATCTTCTTGGCCTTAAATACGCACACTTGATTCCTATCTACTTTTATAGACTTCTGGAGTTTTGTTATTAGTGCTTAATGGCCTCTGTCTTGAGTCATTCTAGCTGTTCATACATAAATGTCTCTCCATTCTGTGCCTTTCCTAGAGGAAAGACAATTTCTTCCTTAAGAATTGTAGCCTCTGCGTGGCCTAGTGCAGCACCTTGCTAATAATAGGAACTCGGTGAATGCCTGACAACTTAAATACGTTTTAATAAAGCTGGCTTCTGACTGTGTGACAGAGGTTATGAAATCATTAAAAGCTGGCTGTTTAAGAACTTAGCGCTAAAATTATTTTTAGAATTTTCTGTCACACTGACAGAATTATATACTCAATAAGATGTGTTCTTTAATGGAATTCTTTCTGAAACTCCCAAAAGCCTGATGCAAAGGAATCAGCCACCTGCTCCTGGTTCTAGATGTTATACTCTGCCTGTTTATTTGATGGGGATTTAAACAGTTTTTGGAGAAACTGAAGAACCCAGGCGAAGCCCATCTAAATGTTTGCTGTGATCACGGCATGTGGAAACTTGGTTATTTTCTTTCGTTCTTTACATAGTTACTGAGATGAAATCCACATGACAAAATTGATTATTAGAAGCCCTTAGTATGCCAAAGGGCAAATTTCTCTCTCTCTCTCTCTCTCTCTCTCTCTCTCTCTCTCTCTCTCTCTCTGTGTGTGTGTGTGTGTGTGTCTGTGTGTGTGTGTCTCTCTGTGTGTATCTCTGTCTCTGTCTCTCTTTTCTCTGTCTGATTTATAAGGCTGTGTTTTAATCATAACCCATAATATATTCATTTATCATTTTATCATATATGTAATTACCTACAGTATGAAAATCCCTCCCCCCACCAAATACAAACTTTGGAAGCTAGTAATAATAGTATTTTCAGTGGATAATGCTCTAAAATGAATGTATAAGAAAAGGTGGGGGAGATGGCTCAGTAGGTACGGAATGTTTGTTATGCACATATGAAGACCTGAGTTTGAATCCGGCACCAACATTCAAAATGCTAGGCATGACTTTGCATGCCTGTAAGTCCAGCACTGGGGGCATGACTTTGCATGCCTGTAAGTTCAGCACTGGGGGAATAGAGACTCTGCATGCCTGTAAGTCCAGCACTGGGGGAATGGAGACAGTTAGATCCCAGGAGCTTAATGATTGGCCATCTTAGCCAAGATAATGAGTTTCTGGTTTAGTCAGAGAACCTGTCTTAAGGGAATAAGGCAGAGAGCAACAGAAGAAACCCAAATACTTCTCTGGGCTCTACATACATATATTCAGGTATACACACTTGCCCACTTATGAGATGAGCATACACACTGCAATCATAATAATGATGTCATAAAGTCAATTTGTAACTACTATGCAAACATTTTAAAACTTAACTTATGGTCTTTTGTGACAAATGGATACCATTCTGAGGCTATGAGATTACATTTTGGGACCATATAACATGACTGCATAATATAACTCATCTTAGAACTCCACATGGTTGTAGCCTATGGATTAAAAGGCATATGGAGAATTTGAAATCTAATTTTAGATTAATAATGGAAAAATAAAGCTATGTAAAATATGAATAAAAGTATATGTGAATAAAACATGAATCCACCAAAGTAGAATTTATAGCATATTTTTCAAAATAGCACCTACTACATGCCTCCTTCTTCATTCCAGCATCCAGGCAGACACTTCGATACCAAGTAGTAGGTACCGGGAATAATGACCCTCTCCTGGGTTGAGATTAAAGTTCCTTTCCTCTTCTGGGAGAATACATGGTCAATTCTCTTTCTGTTTTGTCCATGATTCTGAATATGAGGTTTGTTTTGATATCTATATATGATACATATATATATCTATATGTCTGTAGCTTCTTAACTTTTGTGCTATGATCCTTGATTGGAATCTGATTTTTAAACATCTCAATAGATGCAGAAAAGACTTTTGACAAAATTCAACATGCCTTTAAAATAAAAGTCCTAAAGAGTGTAATATTGGAAGGAACATGCTTCAACATAATAAAAGCTATCTGTGGCATACCCTTCAGCAACACCATCCTAAATGGAGAAAAAAGTGGAAGCTATCTCATTAAAATCAGGAATGAGACAGCTTCGTCCATCACCCCTACCCACTCTTTGTCATTACAGCGCTCAAAGTACTAACTAAAGCAATAAGGCAAGAGAAAGAAATTGAAGGAATACAAATAGGAAAAGAAGTACTCAGATATGAAATTATAAAAATAAAATAAAAACTAATGTCAAGTGATGGGTGCATTCTAAAAAAAGTGGGGAAAGCAACTTGTTTCCAATTCCTATGCAATGGAAGCCAGCCATTATGCCGAGAGAAAGCCAAGCAGCCATATGGAGAGGCGCTGTAGAGGTATTTGGCCAACAGCTTCTACATAGCTTCTAGCCAGCAACCAGCACCAATCACCAGGCCCAGGAGTAAAGAAACCTTTAAATGGTCCCAGCACAGAGCTATAGTGACAACACTAAGCTCTGGCTTTCCCAGGCATCGCTTTTCATCCTTCACCATCTAGTTTATAGGTTGACAGAACCATGAGCACAGCTGAGTGGGTGTTGCCCTATGTCATTAATTTGGGGCTTTTGTTAACATAACTAAGGATAAAAGAAACAATAGCTAACCTTCTGTGAGTGTTTACCTTGGGCTTACTACTGTTCTGATTTTAAATATTTGCCATTTTGTGGCTAGAATATTTAAGATCTCAGTGTTTATTATTCACTGGAGTAATTGTGCTGGGCCTGAGAAGATCAGAATGTAAAGCTTTGGACCTCAGATAGACACTTCCTCTCTAGCACCTGCCTTTAGCTGTCATAGATATTTTTAGATTCCACATCCAAGGATACAATCTAGTATTTGTAGCTCTGTGCCTTTGTTATTTCAGAGGAATGTCTAGGTTAATATTTTAGGTCTTCTAAAGGGCACAATGAAATAGTATGCTGAAATAAATATACATGTTAAAAACCCTATCTGTTTTACTTAGTCTATGGCCTCTGAGAACATATCAAAAGAAATAAAGATTTACGTCAGGGCTTCAGAGGTTTCTAGTCAGCTGGTTCCATCTCTAGGCTTTTCTAGGATGTATACCTTCTGATTAGGCCCACCCATCCAACAATGCCACCAATTTAGGATTCTATCCACAGACTAATCTCCTGGTAAGGTTACAACATATTTTAAACCAATAATTTCCTCCAAGCAGCCAAGCCTTTAACACATGAGCCTGTTAGGGGATCACAGCATTATTCATCCACTGACGGCCTTTTCTGCTGTTTTTGTTGTTGTTTGGTTTTGTTTTATCAAAAATGCTCTATATATATTTGAAAGTTCTTTTGTTGTTCAATATGAATTTAATTTATCAGATTTTTAAAATTTATCAGGGAGATGGCATCATGATAGGAATTTCATTAACTATGTAAGTCTCTGACTAGTAGAGGCGTGGGAATGGTGGCAGCTATGCCAGTTCTCAGAAGCTGCACGTCTTTCTGGTCATCTGTATCACTGTGGGTTTCCTTCACCAATATTCTATAATTTTTATGTTAGAACACTGTCATCTCATTGGTTATATCTGCTTCTATGTACCTCGTTTTATTTTTAATAATATTGTTAGAGGAATTATTTTCTTAATTTCTTTATCACATAGTTTCTGTTAGCACGTGGAAGTCATACATAGCTTATAGCATAATATATAGAAATTTTTGAATGGTTTGTATTTTATCTATCCTACAACTTTACTGAATTAGTTTATCAAGTTAAATATCTTTTTATCTTAATGAAGCTTTAAAGACTATCATAAGATATTGTGCCAATAAACAGAGACACATTCACTTCCTCTGGTCTGTTTTGCAAACCTTGTATCTATTTTTCGGCCTACTTGATTTGGCTAAGACTTGCTGAATAAAAGTGAAGAGAGCTGAGTTTCTTGTCTGATCTTCAGCCATTGATGAGAAGACCCCCCCACCCCCACTTCCCAGCGCTGTGATGTCAAGCGTGAGCTTGGGGTGTCTGGCCTCAGTTGTTCCCCGCAGACACTGTTCGCTGCAACTTCTTAATATTACAAAAAGGTGCTGTTTTATCAAAAGCTTTTTTTCCTGCACCCACTAAAATGATCAACTAAAAGTTGATATATATTTAAAATATATTTAATATATTTTAAAAATATATATTTTACTTATATATATAATATAATTTATATTATATATATAATAAATTATATATATAATTTATAAATAAAATATATTTAATATATTTAAAAGTCCATCATTTTTAATGTACTGTAAAATGTTTATTGATTTAAGTATCTTTAACCATCCTTGAATCCCAGAAATAAATAGATCTGTTCATGATGTGTGATCTTTTTAATGTGCTGTGGGATTTAGCGTGCTATTTGCTGAGAATTTTTGCACTCACATTAATCAGAGAGCCATTACATACTTTTCTCGGGGTGTCATTGTCTGGTTTCTGCATCAGAGTAATTCTGGCTTTAATAAAAATGAGTTTGAGAGGGTTCTTTTTTTTCCCCTGTGTTTCTGGAGCAGTTGAAGAAAGACTGGCAGTGACTCTTCTCTAAGTGTTTGGTAGAACTTGCCAGCGAAACCATCTGGTCCCAGGCTTTTCTTTGTTGGAAAATCTTTGACTACTGATTTAATCTCCATACTCATTATCAGTCTGTTCTGACTTTCCATTTCTTCATGATTAATTTTTGGTAGGTTGTGTGTTTCTAGGAGTTGACCGAGTTTTTCTAGATTAACAAGTGTGTTCATGTTCAGCTCTTACTATTATATATCAAATATACAATTTTCTCTCTCTCCTTTTTTTTTGTCTAGTCTAGCTAAGGGTTTGATAGTTCTCTTCATTGTTTATCTAAATTTTGTTTTATTGACTTTTTCCTATTATTTTTCAATTCTGTATTTTGTTTATTTCCACTCCAAATCTCTGATGTTGCACTTATTATAATAAACTCCAATCTAGGTTTTTCTTAATTTTCTAATCCTCTGAGGTGTAAAGTTAGTTTTTGTTTTTTAATTTGACACACTTCTTTTTTAAATGTAGGTTTTTTTTCACTATGAAATTATGTGTTACAGATTGAGTATACCTTATGCTTGGAATCAGAAGTGTTTAGGAATTTCAAATAATTCAGAGTTTGAAACATATAATGAGATACTCTGGGAATGGGACCCAAGTCTAAACACAGAATTCATTTCTGTTTTATGTACACAAAAGCTGTGGATATTTCAGACAGTATTTTTAGTGTAGCTGTGTTTTACTGTGACCTGTCACATAGAGTCAGCTGTGGAGCTTTTCACATGTGCTATTATGCTGCCATCCAGAAAGTTTCAGAGTTTTGAGCGATTTAGCTTCGGTTTTTCAGATTAAGGATGCCCAAGTGGTGCAATACCCCTCAGGGGCTCGCATGTGGTGTTGTCATTTGCATTTGTCTCAGTGACCTTCCCCTTTGGTTTTTTCTTTGACCCATTTGTTATTTGAATGTGTGCAGTGCGTTTGTGTGTGTTTGAATTTCTTCTACTTTGTGATGTCTAGGTATCTTTCAAATGCTGAATTATAGCTTGATTTCTTTGTGGTAAAGACTCTTTGTAGAATTTCAGTCTATTTAATTTTGTTAAGACCTGTACTTTACGTGTGGTCTGTCTTAGAGAAAGCCCTAGACACACTTTAGAAACACGTGTATTCTCTTGTTGTTGGGTTGGATGTTCAGGAATGTTCAGATGCATTCAATCTACGGGCCTTGTTCAAGTTTGTTGTTTTTCACATTTTCTGTCTAGTTACTCTGTCTATTGGTCAAGAGAGGAAGTTGACATCTCCTGCTGTCGTATGACTATCCAGGTTCTCTGATATTGCAGCATGTGTGTGTGTGTGCAGCATTATATATATATTATTTACATATGCGAATATATCAATTATACATATAATTATATATGTATATATGTAATTGTTATATCTGTAATATGGGTCAACCCTTTTATTTCTCTGTAATATTCTCTGTTTCTCTTGAATGTTCCTTCCTTAAAGTTTTGCCTTAATGCCACCAAATCCAACTCTGCTCACTCTCAGTTAGCATGTCATTATTTGAGATCATTTGGGTTTTCTGGATCCAGCTGTTCACTTCCTTTTCTACATTTGGGGATTTCTCAGCCATCACTTCACTGAATAAAGCCTGTGGTCATTTTTCTCTTCTCTTTCTAGGACTCTAATGACATACAGTGGATGGTACCCCATAAGCACCTGAAGTCATCTTTATTATTTTCTCCTTTTTTCTGCTCTATTTGGATAATTGAAAACTGTCTATATTCAACTTGAATAATTATTTCTTCTGCATATTATAGTCTGCTTTTAAACACCTTTATTATTTTTTAATTCATTTACTGTATTCTCTTCCAAGCTTTCTGTTTTGAATGCTTTCTACTCTGTTAAAATTCCAACTTTGTCCTTTGTTCATCCAATGCTGGTCTCTTATTAATATTGATCAATTTTTTAGCTTGAGCCAGTAAGTACACTTTCTCTCAATAAAGTAAAAGATTTGCTTTAACAGATTCTTCTTTTTAAATTTATTTATTTTATTTATATGAATATACTGCAGCTGTCTTCAGACATATCAGAAGAGGGAATCAGATCCCATTACAGATGGTTGTGAGCCACTATGTGGTTGCTGGGAATTGAACTCAGAGCCTCTGGAAGAGCAGTCAGTGCTCTTAACTGCTGAGCCATCTCTCCAGCCCCATAGATTCTTAATTCAAATATATTACCACACAAATAGACCTGACAGGGTGTTTGCCCCTCCCCCGAAGATTTACAAACGAAGCCTCTGTTGTCTTCATTGCTCTTAGTATTATTGTCCAATTTACAACAAGAGTGTACTAGGCTCTGAGCACTCAATAGCCCTTCTAACCCTCCCAAAACCTCCACCTTCCTCCAATAAAACCCCAAAACATAAAAGTCACATGGTCAGGTCCATTAGAATAAGTTCAATCACTGTATCAATTTCCATTCTAGTTGGCTTTTCTGTTATAAAAAAACACTAATTAAAAGTAACTTTGGGGAGGAAAAAGATTTATTTGGCTTATGGGTTATAGCCCAGAAAAAAAAAAAAAAGGCAACAACTGAAGGAAGGATCTGATAGAGACCTTGGAGGGACGCTATTTAATGGTTTGTTCCCAGGCTTATCTTCACATGCCTTTATTATATAATCCACGCCTGTTTGCCTGGAGTCAGGGGCTGTGATGGTGCCACCCACGGTGGGCTGGATCCTTCTATACCAGCTAGCAGTATAAAATGCCCTACAGACACAACTGCAGGCCAATCTGGTATAAGCTGCACCTCAGTTGAGAGTCCCTCTTCTCAGGTGTCTCACTGACATCCAAGATTAACCGTCACAAGGCTTCAGTGAGATTAAGGCAGAAGAGCAATGGAGAAGGAGTCCCGCCCTCAGTCTCTGGCCTGGAACACATGGGAGTGTGTAGACACATAAGGTAAAAGAGCCCTATTTACCACAACAGAAACAGCCTCAGAATGTCACCTCCTCAGTGGCTAGTAATGCACTTTACTTTTGATTGTCCCTTAACTTCCCATACTATCTGGAATAGACTAGATTAGAAGTGTTTGACAAATGGATAAAATCATTTTATGGTTGCTATATTCCAATGTATTCTTTTACTATTCAGGTCCAGTGATGTTTAGTGAATATTTTTATTATCTATAGCAGGCCCAATGATGACTTATCCTTTCCATAACAATAATTTAATTGCAAAGCAGGTTTTAAAAAATGTACACACACATACACACACACACACACACACACACACACACACACACACACATACACACACACACAAAATACAAAGAAACAAAGAGGTAATGAGTTAACAGCCATTTAAGATGAAATCTACAAGGAAAAAAATTCAAGCATTAAATGTTCTCTCATATGCAGAATCTACACTTAAATGTAAATATATGTAAAATGTGGGCTGAGGAGATGGCTCAGTTAGTAAAGTGGTGTCATGAGAGCATGAAGTCCCAAGTTCAGATGCCCAGCACCCACAAGCAAAGATGAGTGGAGTGGAATGCACCTGTAATTCCAGGAGGCAGAGACAGGCAGGTCCCTAGAACGAACTGGCCAGCCAGTCTATCTGAATCAGTGAACCCAAGGTACAGTGAGAGACCACACCTCAAGAAATAAGAGTCATTCAAAACATCCAACGCTGACTCTGGCTTCCACGGGCACGGTGCTTATGTGTGTTATAGGGAAACTTGGGGGAACAGGAAAGGGTGAAGGAGCAGAACAAGAGGAAAACATTATGTGCTTTTCTATATGAAGAAATTAGATTTAAATTCACACAGGCACACACACACACACACAGTCACACATTCACTCACATCCCACACACCCACACTCACACACTCAGACACACTCACATGAATACATTCACACACAGAGACTCTCACACACATTCATACACATACACACTCTCACACACACACACACACACACACACACACACACACAGACTCCCATACACTTTCACACACACACTTACACAGAGAGACTTCTACACACATCTCAATCACACACCCCTGACACACTCCATAAAAGCAGAAGACAAACTTTTATGTTTGTTGGAAGGAAGTGGGGGCCAGCGGAGGGTAGGCAAGGAGAAGGGGAACTACTGGAGAGCAATCATGAGCAAACTACGATGATTTATCTGCATGGAACATGTTTGAAAATGATGAAGACCATCATTCCATGCTAATTAGAATGAATACTATAATAAAGGATCACAGGAAGCATGTGCATCGACATGTATAAACATAACAGCAAGCTTGAGGGGCGGTAGAAAAGCCAGTGGACATTAGACATGGGTTCAGCATGTTAGAGAAAAAAGAAAAAAAAAAGTCAAATTGACTGGGAGAAAGGACAGTAAAAGTGGTGTGGTGTCAGGTGACCAGCACAGCTAGGTCACCCAGGGGCCATACTTTAACACAGAGATGATGGGAAGCCATTTGAAGGTTTTAAGCATGGACTTGCGTGATTTGATTGGCACCTTTAAAAGATGAGAAGTGATCAGTGGGTTGATCGACTTAAGTGAATTCAGAGACTTGTTTAGATTCAGTTGCAAAAACCAAGGAAGGGAATAATTAATAGTGATTCAGGATAGAGTGACAGTTACCATCAGACAGAGAAACAGACAGATATTAGATATTTTTAGGTAGCAGAGTCTCCTGCTGTATTAGCACGAGGGAGTAAGGAGTGAGTGAAACCCTGGTTATGAGGGAGTGATGAGTGACTATTTCATTCCCACTGAAGCACTGTGGGAAGCAAGGTGCTAACTGATGAAGGACGAAGATGGAGATGGTTGAGTGCCAGTTAGAGGACATGAGAAGAACATCCTTTGTTGTCACTGTGACATACTCGACAGAAACAAGATAGGAAAGATGTGTTTTGGCTCATGGGTCCAGGAAGTTCAGGCTGTGGTTGCTTGGCACCAGGAGGAGGGGATGTATGGTGTGTAAGTGCTTCTTACAGGAATGAGAAATGGAGAAGGGCCTCTCATACCCAATACCACCTTCAAGGGCACACCCCTAGAAACCTGTGTGCTCCAGCTAGCTTCTACTCTTCAAACACTCGAAACAAGAACCAGTAGGAGACATTTTACACTGACGATGTAATGCTCAAATACGTACAGTAAGGCATGCCATCAGATACCGCATGGGTACACTGTGACAATTGCTACAATTACCTAAATGTGGCACACTCATTTTACTAAAGGATGTGAAGAGGTTAAGGAAGATTGAAAACTGTACCCAAGGATGTTTGGTTAAGAGGAGGATCCACTATTGGAATTCAGGTTGTCTAAATGAAACAACTTATTTTTTTTCATTTACATGGTCTGTGTTTATGCTGTAGGCTTTCACCCTGGATTTGCTGCTCCCAGCTGTTCTATTAATGAATAAAACTGTCTGTAATTAGAATGGAGTGAGTTATTAATCAGCCATGTTCAATTAAACTCCTCCAAATTGGCTCTACAACAAACTAATCATTGATTCCACGTAAGGTCTTTGTGGGGCAAAGAAGAAGCAGGCCCTGCCATCGAGGAATTGTTACAAGCAAGACAACCGAACAGGAAAGAAATGCTGTCAGGGGCAGAAGACACAGAGAGTGATCCCAACAGGAGCCGTCTGCCCGGCAGAAGGGTTTGAACTGACTCCTGAAGGATGGATGGAGGTTGTAGGGAAAAAAGCACTGCAAACTAAAAGCTCAGCCTGGAGGAGGGCAAAGATGTGAGGAGTGGTCAGCATGTGGGCAGAGTAGCAGGAGACCCCAACACAGCCATGAGATGTGTGTGTTGCTGCTGTGTGGGAAGCCTAATTGGCCTTTTTAAATCTGCTTTTTCTTTTCCACCATAGGGTAGGCAAATCATCTTTTCTAAAAGGCAGCTCATGAGATCTAAAAGTCAATGAATTTGTAGTTCTGACCGTAGTTTCAAGCTCACAGAAAGTTGTCATGGACAATCACCTATGGATAATCATGGGGGGAAAGGAAAGCCAAAATGTTGGAATCAAGGCTTTGAGTGTCCTGCCAAAGAGTTCTCCCCTTTACTCTGGAGGCCACAGCGATCTGCTGAAGGCTATTAAACATCAAAATGACAAGCATAATGTGACCCGCGCAATCGTCTCACTGGCAAGAATGCACGCGGGCACCAGGATTCTTCTGCAGCAAGCGTTTATTACCATGTGAGGAGGAAGAGAGAGAGCGCCAAGATGGCGTTGCTTTATATACACCCTAGGGTGGCATGGACATATTTGATTGGCTGCTTGCTCAAAACCCTGTATGACGCCCCAGGTTGGACGGTGACTTGGGGGGCTTTCACCACTTGCACATGCGCAATTTTACTTGTTTACCCACGAGTGCCAGGTGGCAGCGCCATGTTCCAATGGCGAATGCTGTCACCGTTTACCGCGGCTCTCCACAGCATAAGAATTTCTAAGAAGCCCATTTTATGCAGAAAACCAGAAAAGCAGGTGACCAGTTTAAAGGCTGCCACATTTCCTCATGTAGAAAACTCTTCCAAGATTTTACAAAGGTGTTTTGCTCTACATTTTCACCAATTCATTTCACAGGAATCAAACGAGTCAGAGAGTGATTTATCATGGTGCCTAAGGAAGGGGCCAGGTGCTTCCGCTGAGAGAAGTGCCTTCAGTTTCCTGAACACTTCCATGGTGGGATTTATGTAATGGAGAAAGAGCACACTCGGCTTACTGAGCATATTAAAAAAGACAAATACCTGTGCATTAATTTTTTTGTGAATAATATCTTTTAAATTTCTAGCAAAGGTTTCTTAGCCAACTAATTTTTCTTCGGAACATGCAGATTATCAGAAGAGAGCAACTCTTCATTTCCACAATAGTATTAAGACGTTGGGAATCTAACTTGTAAGGTGAGCTCACAAATCACTAGGCTCACTCTGACTCTTTTTATGGTTTCTATGAATTGAGTCTCTAGAGCAGTAACTTCTCAGCAATTTGCTTTCTTACGTTCATGTTAAAAATCTAATGCTTAATATCGTTTTCCTTGTAAACACTTTTCTCTTCACTGACCGCTGTGGTGTGAAGGTGTTTAGTTGTGTCTCTGCCAAAGGTTATTGAGAAACTGGTGCACAGATTTGTTCTATAGGGAGATGGAGGAGCTTTTGCAAGGTGGAGTCTCTGGGAAGTCACTATGTCATGAGAGCAGGCATTTCAGGGAACTGTTGGACTTTAGGCCCATTTTATTCTCGCTTTTGTTTCCAGGTCACGAGGTGAGTTGTTCTGACTCGCCATGTACTAGCTTCATTGTCATCTGGTGCTCTACCCAAAAGCCAGAAAACAGTGTGTCTATCTATGACTTAGCACCTCCAAATGTGAGCACAATGACAGCTTTGTCCTTTTTCTTTTTTTTTTAATTCTTTTTTACATTTCAGATGTTATCCCCTTTTTCCATTTCCCCCTAGAAGCCCTCTAGCCCATCCCTCCTCCTCCTGCTTCTGTGAGGATGTGCCCATTCCCACCTCCCTGCCCTCAAAGTCCCCCACACTGGAGCATCCAGCCTTCACGGGACCAAGGGCTTCCTCTCCCACCTATGCCCGACAAGGCCATCCTTCCCTATATATAGAGCTGGAGCCATAAGTCCCTCCCTATGCGCTCCCAGGCTGGTGGTTTATACCCCAGAAGCTCTGGTTGGTTGATATTGTTGCTCTCTCCATGGGGCTACAAATCCCTTCAGCTCCTTCAGTCTTCTCTCTAACTTCTCCATTGGGAACCCCATGATCAGTGCAATGGTTAGCTGTGAGCATCCACCTCTGTATATGTCAGGCTCTGGCAGACCTCTAAGGAGACAGCTATATCAGCTATATACTGTCAGCCTGCACTTCCTGGCATCTACATCAGCATCTGCCTTTGGTGACTGCACATGGGATGGATACCCAGGTGGAACAGTCTCTAGATGGCCCCTTCTTCAGTTTCTGTCCCACACTTTGTCTCCATATTTGCTCCAATGAGTATATTGTTACTCCTTCTAAGAAGGACCACAGCACTCACACTTTGGTCTTCCTTCTTCATGAGCTTCATGTGGTCTGTGAAGTTGTATCTTGGGTATTGTGAGCTTTTGGGCTAATATCCAATTATCAGTGAGTAAATACCATGTGTGATCCTTTGTGATTGGGTTACCTCACTCAGGATGATATTTTATAGTTCCATCCATTTGCCTAAGAATTTCATGAATTCATTGTTTTTAATAGCTGTGTAAGTAGTACCATATTTTCTGTATCCATTCATCTGTTGAAGGACATATGGGTTCCCTTCAGCTTCTGGCTATTATAAATAAGGCTGCTATGAACATAGTAGAGCATATGTCCTTGTTATATGTTGGAGCATCTTCTAGGTATATGCCCAGGAGTGGTATAGCTGGGTCCTCAGGCAATGCTATATCCAGTTTTCTGAGGAACCGCCAGACTGATTTCCAGAGTGGTTGTACCAGCTTGCAATCCCACCAACAATGGAGGAGTGTTCCTCTTTCTCCACATTCTCACCAGCATCTACTATCACCTGAGTTTTTGATCTTAGCCATTCTGACTGGTGTGAGGTGGAACCTCAGGGTTGTTTTGATTTGCATTTCCCTGATGACTAAGGATATTGAACATTTCTTTAGGTTCTTCTTAGCCATTCGAATTTCTTCAGTTGATAATTCTTTGTTTAGTTCTGTACCCCATTTTTAATAGGGTCATTGGTTGTCTGGAGTCTAATTTCTTGAATTCTTTGTATATATTGGATATTAGCCCTCTATTGGATGTAGGATTGATAAAGATCTTTTCCCAATCTGTTGGTTGCTGTTTTGTCCTATTGACAATGTCCTTTGCTTTACAGAAGCTTTGCAATTTTATGAAGTCCCATTTATCGAATCTTGATCTTAGAGTATAAGCCATTGGTGTTCTTTTCAGGAACTTTTCTCTTGTGCCTAAGTATTCAAGACTCTTCCCCACCTTCTCTTCTATTAGTTTCAGTTTTATGTGAAGGTCCTTTATCCAGTTGGACTTGAGCTTTGTACAAGGAGATAAGAATGAATTGATTTGCATTCTTCTACATGCTGACCTCCAGTTGAACCAGCACCATTTGTTGAAAATGCTGTCCTTTTTCCACTAGATGGTTTTAGCTCCTTTGTCAAAGATCAAGTGACCATATGTGTGTGAGTTCATTTCTGGGTCTTCAGTTCTATTCCATTGATCTTCCTGCCTGTCTCTGTATCAATACCATGTAGTTTTTTATCACTATTGCTCTGTAGTATAATTTGAGGTCAGGGATGGTGATTCCCCAAGAAGTTCTTTTATTGTTGAGAATAGTTCTTGCTATCCTGGGCTTTTTGTTATTCCAAATGAATTTGCAAATTGCTCTTTTTATCTCTATGATGAATTGAGTTGGAATTTTGATGGAAATTGCATTGTGTACACACATTCACCTGTCACGAAAGAGTTGAATGGTCAATAATAAAGCAGGGAGCAATAGGCAGGGCATGAGAGAGAGAGAGAGAGAGAGAGAGAGAGAGAGAGAGAGAGAGAGA
>JANHMN010000009.1:63041361-63052939 GCA_030674055.1 Rhabdomys pumilio | reverse complement strand
GAGAGAGAGAGAGAGAGAGAGAGAGAGAGAGAGAGAGAGAGAGAGACTCTGGGAAAAAGAGTCAGTGAGATTGACCATATGGACTCAGAGGAAGTTTGGACTAAGAAACTGAAGAGAGTCACCAGCCTCTTGGCAGACATAGAATAGTATAAATGGATTAATATAAGTTAAGAGCTAGTTAGAGAGCAAGCCTCAAGTACTTACTGTAAATAAAAATAGGCCTCTGTGTCCTTATTCTGGAACTGGGGCAGACTTAGAAAAGCACAAACAGTTACAAATGGTATCCAACATAAGAGCTCATAAAATCCAAACTTACAGAAAGAGCAGTTCTCAGCTTCATATGGAAAAACAAGAAACCCAGGATAGCGAAAACAATTCTCAACAATAAAAGAACTTCTGGGAGAATCACAGTCCCTGACCTCCAGCTGTACTACAGAGCAGTAGTGATAAGAAGCACATGGGATTGGTACAGAGACAGACAGGTTGATCAATGGAATAGAATCAAAGACCCAGAAATAAACCCACACACCCACAAGTGGACACTTGATCTTTGACAAAGAAACCAAAACAACACAGTGGTTTAAAAAAAGCATCTTCAACAAATGGTGCTGGTTTAAATGGCACTCTGTATGTAGAAGAATGAAAATAGATAACCTTATACAAAGCTCAAGTCCAAGTGGATCAAGAACCTCAACATAAAGCCGGATAAACTGAATCTAATAAAAGAAAAAATGGGAGAAAGCCTTGAACACATTGGTACAGGGAAAGTTTCCTGAACAGAGCACCAGTGGCTCAGGCTCTAGGATCAAAACTTGACAAATGGGACCTCATGAACTGAAAAGTTTCTGTAAGGCAAAGGGCACCATCAATAGGAGAAAACAGCAAACTATAGATTGGGAAAAGTTCTTCACTAACCCTACATCTGAAGCGGGCTAATATCCAAAACTCAAGAAGTTAGACTCCAAAAACCCAAATAACCCAATTTTAAAAATGAGGTACAGAGCTAAACAGAGAATTTTCAACAGAGGAATCTTGAATAGCCAAGAAGCACTTAAGGAAATGTTTAACAAAATGACCCTAAATTCTACCTCACACCAATCAGAGTAGATAAGATCAAAAACTCAAGTGACAACACATGCTGTTGAGGATGTGGAGAAAGAGGAACACTCCTCCATTGCTGGTGAAATTGCAAACTGGTACGATAATTCTGGAAATCAATCTGAGGGTTCTTTAGAAAATTGGAAATAGTTCTACCTGAAGAGACACAGTTATACCAGTCCTGGGTATATATACCCAAAAGATGCTTCACCACCTCACAAGGGCACTTGCTCAGCTATGTTCATAGCAACTTTATTGCAATGACCAGAAACTGAAAACAATCTAGATGTCTCTCAACTGTGGAATGGTTACAAAAAAATGTGTTACGTCTACACAATGGAATACTACTCGGCCATTGAAAACAAAGAAATCATGAATTTTGCAGGCGAATAGATAGAACTAGAGAATATCATTCTGAGTGAGGTAACTCAGACACCAAAGGACATGCACGGTATGTACTCACTGATAAGTGGATATTAGACAAAAGTACAGAATACCCAGGATACAACTCACAGACCATAAGAAGTTTAAAAAGAAGGGAGGCCCAACTGAGGAGGCTTCAATCCCACATAGAAAGGGAAACAAAATAATCATTGAAGGCAGAGGGAGGGAGAGGGTGGGAGAGGGAAGGGGGAGGGGAAAAGTGAAACAGGATGTAGTGGGATATTTCCCCCGAGAGTTGGGAGGAGCTAATGTGGGAAGAGCAAGGAGAGGAAAAGGAGAAAGAAGAAGAGGAGCTAGGGGCAGAGAGGTAGGAGCCATGGATGACCACACATGTATTGAGAACAGTCCTGGGTATCAACTTATATCAAAGTTAGATATTGGGTTACAAATCTAATTGTATGGGTATCCTGTTTATTGAGCATTTCTATATTATATTATATTATATTATATTATATTATATTATATTATATTATTATATAATATATTATATTATTATATTCTAATTATATAAAGCTTTTGAATAATATTAAGCATTAGAGTCTCATTTCTACTGGGTACCGTGTGGATAGTGGGATGGTCTGGGCTCAGCTCAGCCTTGTGGAGACAACGTGGTAGATAGGCAGAGCCATCTCCCATGCTGGCATCTCGTGGGTGGCAGGGCCAGAGTTCTGGCCCGCCTGAGGCAGCGGCCTGATCTGAAAGCAGCAGCTGCATGCCCTCAGGCCTAGCCTAATAGAGATCATGGCAGCTCTGTAACTACAAGCCAGATCAGGTGCCACCGATATAAATATTAATACCAACATAGGATCAGATGTGTGTGTGTGTGGGGGGGGGGATAACAGGAGAGAATCCCAGAGGGCCAGGAGAATGAATGCAAAGATGCAGCTGAGGGGGTTAGGGTAGTGGGGAACCTCTAGGATGTCCCAGAGACCTGGGATATGAGAGGCTTCCAGGACCCAATGGGAATGACATTAACCTAAATGGAGGGGGTGTAGGGTGTAGTTGGAGGAAAATGACCAACATTCTAGGTCATTGGCTACAACACTGTTAGAGAGTTATGTGGATTGAATGATTACCCACCCTCATTTCCCTGGGTTGCCAGTGCTGCTTTAGGTCTCTATTCTTCTAGATGATGCAAGGCAGATGGGGGAAGAAAAGTGGAGGAACAACAGCGACCAGAGCTGCAGACCTCAGGGACATCCCATGCCACTCATAAGAAGGCTGGAAGGCAGGTTGCAGAGTTGGGAAGCTTGGGGACTGCTCAGCCACATCGGTGCTCTAAATGGTGACATTGTTAAGAACATAGGACCCAGGGTCCCAGGGCCTAATTCCATTCATCCATTCTCCTTGTTGATATGAACCACTAGAACAGTTCTGGGAGATAGCACGTGTGATTCATGTCAGAGAAAGCATGCAAGGAAGGTCATTTGCTTACAAGACCTTTCAGTAGAATCCCATTGATACTCTCCTCCTAAAGAAGTCTGGGAGCTGAATCAGCTTGCAGGTCCCTCTCACAACACAGGCGTTGTCCACTGCGTTACTTGTGAGAGGCCCATTGGAAACGCTTCTCTTTGTTTCTGAGGAGTTATCTGAAGGAAGGTCCAGAATCTTCTGATCTGTGACCATCAGCGGGTCCAACGAAGTGGCTTTCTTCAGCGGCATCACCGCGTGACTTGGTGGTCCCTGCCATCGTTGAGCTTGTGCACAAAGCACTCTGATCATCCAGATGGCATCTATCTCCAGATAAACTTAGGATTTCGTTTTTATTGTTATTAAATGAACCCTTGAGAATCTGCTGAGGGAAATTGTTACCTTTCTCCCAGAAACATAAATACAACATTTCAAATCCCATTTCAGAGAAGTAAACACTCTGGTCTAGTCATTAATAAAAGGTTATTGAACTAAAGGCAATACTGAGTTTATTTGCAAAATCTTGCTGCTTGCACACTGGATCATTGTGAATATATATATGTATATATATATATGTGTGTGTGTAGCACATGACTTTCTCCCTGGGATTTGTGTTTTATAAACTCAAAATATTTTAAAGTATTCTTTGTAGAGGAGTCTCTGTTTAACGAAGTACAAAACATTTACTCCGGAGCCCATTCTAGCTGCCACAGAAGACGACAGATTCCAGAAGCTTGGACTTAGAAAGCCTGTGCTGATTTCTCTCTGCTTCTGACATCTATGTGATCTCTGATTGATACAAGTAAGAGATTAGAAAAATCCCAATAATTTTTTGCTAGCTTGGATGGTGTGGTTGAAAATATCTCAGGAACCAAAGAATATTTAGGCTTTTGAATGATAAAGAAGGCGGCCATGAATGAATCACAATCTCCAAATCTTGTTTTGTTTTCTTTTTGTTTGGTTGGTTTTTTTGTTTGTTTGTTTGTTTGTTTGTTTTCTAAATGATGTGCTCACCCAGAGGTCTAAAAACAATTAGCTAACATGTGCAGTGTTCACTTAGTATAGGTAACAAAATGTAAGCAGACCAGCAGTTGGAAATGCACTAAACACGTACAATAATCTGATTGTACACTGAGGGGAGGCAACGTAAAAAAAAAATCAAGGGTCAATTTTGTGGGTGTGCAAGTCTGCCATCTGCTGGCCATATTGAGGAAAAGCACAGAGATTTTTACAACGCCCATTCTTTCTTTCCAAAAGTATTTACCAATCATCCGCTCTGTGCCGTATACAATCAAGTGTAATACTAATGTCTGATACATTTTTGTGTGTTTAAGATGTTGCACCAACTATAGTATATAAAGAGCAAAAATGTCAGAAGATTACAAAATATAATTATTTTATATTTTTAAAAGAAATTTTGATAGCTACTTTGACCAATGAAATGAGCTGAAATGTGCTCATTGATTATAAGGTCATAGTATTTTAGAACTGTGGAGGGGGGGTGATGAATACATTTTTTACTTTAGTACCATTTATTTTAGAGTTAAAACAGAAACCTAAAGCTTCAAGGCATTAACACTTAATGTAAAAAAAAAATTGGAGAAAAGAACAGTAAAAATATTGAAATTTTATTTCTAGTGAATTTGTTAGATGCGTGTGTTTTGATTTTCATTTGTCTTTGTACTGAGCAGTGGTCACCGATTTGACACACAAGAGCTCATTTAAACTACTCATGTAATTATTCAAATTAATTCTGAATTTGAAGGTAATGGCTGATACTACGGAACGGCTGAGAATCCCAGGCAGCAAACTGAAGAACAGGTACGAGGATCTTAGACCGTTGGATTATGGGAAAGCTGATCCGAGAGCGCCACAGAATTTAAGAGTAAGAGCCCTGGTTAGAGCCCGATACAGTTCAGAAGACCGCAGACACAAGAGGCTATGGCGTGCCAGTCATGGCTGAAGACTTGGTAGATAAAATGCCTAATCCTGAGAGACCCAACCATTAGCAGGGAAAATGTAGAGTCACCTCATGTGGTGGGTGCTTGTCCTTTTTCATGAGTCATGAGTATTCAAGCATGGGGAGGGGGAGGGCAGTTTTCCAGCCAGCACCATCAGCAGAATTTCCCTAGCAGTGGTGAGGCTCCGGACAGGTTCCAGAGAGCCCACCTCAGCAGGAATGCTGCAGATAAGTCTGGCTGAGGACTCACCCTCTGGGAGATTGTATGGCTGTTTTAACTAAAGCAGTCAGGCAGCTTCTGTGCTTTTTCCCATCCTACCTAGGGAGACTCAACCCCACTTTGAAGACCGTTTTAGTTCAAGTCCCTTTTCATGCCAGATGACAGTCCTAGATACCAAACTATGTTCAGGATGAAGGCTTTTCTCTTGGGCCTTGCCATTTCCACTCATTTTCATACAAATCAAGAAGACTTCGATGATATACATCTATGTCAAATAAGTAGTCGGAGAATAGCAAAATTTCAAGATTCAATCATAGAATCTACGGCCTAACATCTTCCTGCTATTTTTGGGGTGCACTGATTTTGTCTTGTTTGCTGTAATTGTATGTACTACAGCCACCTAGCCACCATTACCCAGGACTTCACTAATGATACAAGACTGGAGATTATCACGGAGAATCTATTGACATTATTTTACTGATAATGCTAAGTACAGGTTGTCTGTTTCAGGTTCATGTATCAAGTGAGAGAGAAGCAGCGTGGGCTACATATTCTTTGACAAGAGCTGCAGTAATGAACAGTACAAGGAAGAGACACCAAAATTGAATCATGCTATTCAGGCAGTAATTATGGTGTTTACATGTGAGCAAGCATTCGGAATGGTCAGGTTACATTTACTGAACACTGGTTGAGAAAGCAGACTGTAATATAATAGCTTCATCAAACTGTAAAGTGAAACTTCAAGGGAAGCAATGGAAAGATTTTCTTTCTGTGTGTACTATGTGCATGTGTGTTCATGTGTATACAGGTTTGTTTGATCATGTGTGTACTTATGGAGGCCAGAGCTCAATACCGAGTATCTTCTTCCATCATTTTTAATCTTATTTTTTGACACAGGGTCTCTCACTGCCTTGGAGATTCCTGTTCTAGTACTCTAAAACCCAGGGTCTGCTTGTCTCCAGATGGTAGAAGAAGAGAACCAATTTCCACAAATGTACCATAAAATACACACACACACACACACACACACACACACACACACACACACAGAAAGAGAGAGAGAGGGAGACAGAGACAGAGACAGAGACAGAGACAGAGAGAGACAGAAAGACAGAGAGATAGAGAACACAATAAAGAATTAAAATGTAGTCTTAAAAGATTTTGTTATATAAGTCTGTATTTGGGTCTTTAGAATATGATTGAAAAGAAACCAAATCTAGCCTTTCTGTATCAAGGTTTCCACATAAACACTTGTAATTCAGAGTCAAAGTCCCTCTGTATTCAAACACTTATGAATCCCGTGCAGAGGAGGAAAGGACCATGGGAGCCTGTGTTTCTCTGTGAACAGCTCACAGCATTATTGAAAACATAAGACTCCATGTACATGAAGGAACATACTCAGGTAGTCCAGAAAGTACAGAAACACAGCAGTAAACTTCCATGGCCATCTGGGGAAGTTAAGGTAATCAGAAACAGGGTAAACTTAGGCTTTCCGTTGAAGATAAGCTTTGTCATGTGAAAGCCATGGTACCTTTGTCATCTTTTATTCTCTGCACAGTCATAAAGAACCCTGTGGTGCATTTGGGTATCCTCAGGACCCTCAGCTCAGTATCAGAAGGATCGCAGAACTTCACCTCTCTGGCAGGAACAATCCAATTTGCTATCTCTTTTATTTAATACATTCCTGGCTTTGGAAGTTTCCATTGGCTTGTGCGCCTGTGCCACCGAAGCTTGCATGTACCCGACAAAGGAAGCAGGGCCCACAGAATGATCTCCATCAGGGAAGGATGGATTTCTGTGGATGGTACAATAGGTAATATGCTCACTGCCCAAGAACAAAGACCTCAGTTAGGATCTTCAGATCCAAGCTCCAGGCAGGAGAAGCACAGATCCTGGGTCAACCAAGTTAGCCAAAACAACAAGTTCAAGGTTCAGTCAGTGGGAGACATTGCCTCAAAAAATATCGTGAAAAGCATTACAAAGACACTGGAAGTCAATCTCTATGTGTCCATGTATAGGTGAGCATACCCACTCAAACACATACACACATACACACATATGCATATCATGCACATACGTACATGGAGAGAGAGAAAGAGAGAGGATTCAGTCACATGAAGACTCAGGTAACCCTCAATCTCACAAAACAACCTGGGTCTGGTTTCTCTGCTCCATAACATGGCCACCTCCATGTTAGAGGCAACCTGTCAACAACCCCTTATAGCTTTGTAGGTGACAGAACAGAGCCAAGGCAGCTTGAGTGTAAGCCAGCTCCCACTTCCTGCAGCAATTTCTCCTGCCTAGTCCTGGCTCCATTCTCCTCTCTTGGTCTGCTCTCAGAGTTTGTTCATCGCATATCATCAAGAGAGAGTGTCCGACTGGCTGTCACAGTCATCCTTGATTATTTACCAGTGCTCTTTCTGAGTGCAACTTGGTGCACAGTGATAGCTATCATCCTGTCCTGGCTACATCTTGAAAGAGGGGCACCTATAAAATTCCATTTGAACAATGTCTTCCTTTAGGGAGAAGAGCCCCCGACGGCAGTGGCTTTACTAAATCTCTCTATGCCCCACAGAGAGGAATTTAACAGACAGCCACCTCTGAAGAGCTGGATCACTGCATAGCTGTAGCTGACAAGCGTTTCTGCAATATCCAACTAACACACAAATAAATGAGAGCTAATCTGCAGGGTGTCAGGTGCACTCCTAAGGGGCTTACATAGTTATGTTTTAAGTTTATAATGCCTGCATGGGAGAAAACTTGCATTCCGCTTAGGGAAAGAGTTAGCCCAGATTTCCTGGGGTTGTGTAATGAATAAATTGTGGTTCAAAAGTCTGAACACTTGATGTCAAAGCTGCTGTCCTTTGGCAAACATCCTCCTATCTCCCGTTCATTCTCCATCGATATTTCTCAGGCATTTGCTTATCTGGATATTTAGAACTTCACTACTGTAAAATGTATTTTCTTTACTGTTGATTACTTGCTGAGGCAAACTGTTCTAATAGACAAAGGCAAAATATGTATTCTCCTGACTGCATTTATAAATATTTATAACAGAGTGCCTCCTTGCAGTGCTTTTCTTCCATGTAACTGATAAATTACCTATTAGAGGGATGTGAAATCAGAAATATTTTTCAATCAGACTGTATTTCCCAACATGAACCTGTTTATCATCTTGATGCACTTTAAGTGTCTGGATAAAAGAATTTCTTGTTCAAAGTCTCCCTTTGAGAGATTCATGTTCCACAGCCTCAACTCTCAATTTCTGTCTCCCAGATGGAATTGCAAGTAATGATCACGGAAAACATTTGAGCACTGTAAGATATTTGAGGAAAACCTAGCTCCACCAATCTCACTGAGGTCAGTAGCGCTGCCGTCAGTATTTCTCCAGCCTCTTTCTGATCACACAACACGACTTCTCTCCTATCAGCTTTGGTGCCACTTGTGGTGATTTGTATCGGACACATAAATGCAAGCAGAGTGGCCTCTTTCACTCTCACGCAGCATCTAGAAGACATAGTAGCAACCATGTTCCTCTGCTAAGGCTGACGACCACGGGCGGGCATCTTTAGCTTAAGTGCCAGAGCGATTATTGTGAGCACAGCCTTGTCATGTAGCACAAGCTTTGCCTTGAGACACAGATTCTTAGGGACTTTTGCTACCATAACGTAACCTAGAATAAACTCACCGATAAGCTAATATGATACATATTCACACTCTATATTTCCTTCACATTTTACCTGTATCAATAGTTTTTATGTGGATGTAATTACAGTATGTAAATACAACTTTCTGTGCTAAACTTTTCAAAATAGTATGCTACAAATATTCCTTTAGTTTTCTCAGACAGTATGCTTATCATTTTACTGATGGTATAATGCCTTATGTAGTATTAATTTAGTTGTTTTTATTTTTGTTACAAATTGTGGAATAATGGAAATATGGAAATATGGAATAATACTCTTTAAAACATGCTTTGAGGGCAAAATAATTTTCTTTTTTTTTTTATTTTCTGTTTTGTACTCAAGTATTTTACAGCTAAACTCACAGAGCCTTTTCTGGATATTTGTACAAGAATTTTAGCAATAAAAAAACTGAAATAGTTCTTTTTTTTTCTTTCATTTTGACACCTTTTCAGGTCATAAGACTAAACTGTCCTGAAACGGAATGTCAGAATAGTCTTTCCAAAAGATCCAAACTTTGATTACAGGAAGAAGTATACTACTTGAGCCAGTTATATACATATATAATATCTGTTCCCTAGGGCAGAAAGAACACAAGCTGGAGGATAGCCTGGGCTACATAGCATGTTCCAGAGGCCAGCCTAGGCTGCATAGTGAAGTCCTACTAAAAATGATGTTTGATTATAGAATTTTGTATCTACTATAAACAGCTTAAAGTTATACAAATTAGTATCCCAAAGACAGAAGGATCACTTACACTGAGACCAAACTAGCAGTGTTTCGCCCTCTCAGTGAACCAGAGAATATTTCTTTAGTTGACGGTAAACATGTTTACACAACATCCATCCTAAGGGAAACCAGATTGGGTCACCCCGCCAGAAAACACAATAACTCTGCCTTGCTCACTTTGCATTGATCATTTTGATGAGTAAAGCAATTTCATTTCTTCTAATGCATGGGCTGTATATCTGAGGTTGTTGTCTGGTTTTAAATTCCTAGTTTTTCATATTTCTCTAACACCACTTTCTGAGTCACTTGGTGATTTGTAACTATTATTCCATAAATACTTCGTAGAATGATTTATGATTTTTATAGTCAGCCGTTTATGCAAACATCTGAAACATGCGGAGACCCCAGCTGCGATTCGATGACCGCTGCTAAGGGTTCTCTTTTTACTTCTCTCCCTTTCTGTCTTAGCCCATGCCTCAGTTGGATTTTTACCTTGTATTTCAGTGACCAAGACAAAAAAGCAGCAACCCAATGGTAAAGGTGAGATCTGCACAAAGATTGGGGATGGGTAACACGATGGTTTATGAATGCCAAGCACAGGCAAGACCCTTAGTGACACTGTCAGATCAGCACTTGCAGGACACCTTGGGTTGGTCATTAGCTTTTTCCAACACCACAGCTTACCGGTAAGATTCAATTAGTCATCTTCTAGTTTTTCGTTCTCAAAGCATGGTTGTACTATGAGAATAACATGTGCTATTACTTTGTAATTACCTAAACTGTAGACGGAACCACAGGGGTGTGGACACACCTGAAAAGAGGGACCCTCAAATGAGGGCTTGCCTCTAGATTGGCATGACTCTGGGACATTTTCCTGATGGCTAACGATGTAGGAGGGACAGCTTGCTGTTGGCAGTGCCAAGCCAGGCTGTATAAGGAAGGCGGCTCAGCAGACCACAGGAGGAGCCTGTAAGCAGCACCCCTTCATAATCCCTGCTTCTGTTCTTGTCTCCAGCTTCCTGCCTTGGGCCATGGAATGCCATCTGTAAGTCAAATAACCTTTTTCCTCCCCCAAGTTCCTTTTTGGTCAGTGTTACATCACAGAAACAGAAACCAAACCAAAATAGCATCAATCTGATAAAAATATAACTGACAGCATTATTAAATAATGTATTTCAAGAGAAACTAAAAAGATTTTAAGATAATTTTTCTAAGTGAGAAATTATATGCCTGAGTATAAGAGGATGCTGGAAAAAAAACCCTATTGTTTTGAGAAATAGAAGACATTTTGAGGAGAAAAGCAGTTTTTATAGATAAAGACCCCATTACAATGTAATGTTCTAGCAGATCAGTCACAAGGCCTGACATTTACCCACTGTCAGGGCAGAGTTCAATCTAGGATTACTTTATTGTGATTCGATGATAAATTATACAGTTCCCCACATCTGTTCCACAGATACAACGGATGCAGCCATACCTGTCTGAAAATATTCTACAAGGAGTCAGCAAGCTGCCTCGGTGGGTAAAAGTGCTTGCTGTGTAAGTCTGAGCATTGTAAGCAGCAAGATAAAAAGCCACTTGCTTTGGGGCCAATGTATCAGTGCTGTGTTGTAAGCAGATTGCAGGGGGAACAAATGCATGCAGGAGACGGAGCTTAGAGAACACTTTGTGAACCCAGGAGAGAGAAGATAGGGCCCCTGGCATGATGGCATGTGTGCATAGGAAAGGGCAAAGCAAGCAATCAGAGGTATTGACATTTTCAATAATCTCAAAAAGGAGCAGAGATTAGGTGGTTGGTTGAGAAATGAACAGATGTCAACAGACTGTGTGTGTGTGTGTGTGTGTGTGTGTGTGTGTGTGTGTGTGTGTGTACATGTGTGTGTATGCATGTGTATGGAGGCAATGTGTATGTGTGTAAGTTTGTGTGTCAGTGTGAGGTGTGAGTGTGTATATGTGTGCATGTGTGTGGGGAGCATGTGTGAGGTGTGAGTATGTGTGTGTGTGTGTGTGCATGTGTATGGGGAGAGTGTGTGT
>JANHMN010000009.1:62986646-63041351 GCA_030674055.1 Rhabdomys pumilio | reverse complement strand
TGTGCATATATGGGGTAATGTGTGTGTATGTCAGTGTGAGGTGTGAGTGTGTATGTGTGTGTGCATGTATGGGGGAAATGTGTGTGTGTCAAGGTGAGGTGTGAATGTGTATGTGTGTCTGTGTGAGGTGTGAGTGTATGTATGACTCTGTGTGTGTGTATGTGTGTGTGTCAGTGTGAGGTGTGAATGTGTCTGTGTGAGGTGTGAGTGTATGTATGACTCTGTGTGTGTGTGTGTGTGTGTGTGTGTGTGTGTGTGTGTGTGTGTGTAAAATGACACATGTAGGCAGGTGCCATGGCACACAGATGGACGTTAGAGGACAACTTTGTGGGGCTGTTCCTCTCCTCCCACATTTCTGTGTCCTGGGGATTGAGCTCAGGCCATCGGGCTTGCCAGCAGGTGCTTTATCCTCTGAGCCACCTTACCACTCCTGAGATTCATTTCTAATGAGAAAAATAAGTACTTTTATCTATTGATAAGAATCATCCAGGGGAGAGTAGACCTTTGGATGTGAGTTTAATTAAGTAGTGAGTAATAGTTCTTTATTATTTAATTTATTTATTTATTTATTCCCTTTACAACCCACTGTCAGCCCTTTCACTCCTCTCAGTACTCCTTCATGCAAGTCCTCCCCAAATTCCCTCTTCCCCTTCTTTTGAGAAGGGAAGGCCCCCTCGGGGTGTCAACTCCTGATTCTTCACCATGATAATCCTGTCCTCTATGAATAATATCCACTTATAAGTAACTACAAACCATGCATGTCATTTTGGGTCTAGGTTACCTCACTCAGGATATTTTCTAGTTCCATCCATTTGCCTGCAAAATTCATAGTCTTTGTTGTCAATGGCCGAGTGGTATTCCATTGTGAAGATGTACATTTTTTTGTATCTATTCCTCAGTTGAGAGACATCTAGATTGTTTCCAGTTTCTGGTCATTGCAATAAAGCTGCTATAAACATAGTTGAGCAAGTGCCCTTGTGAGGTGGTGAAGCATCTTTTGGGTATATGCCCAGGAACGGTATAGCTGAGTCTTGAGGTAGCACTATTTCCAGTCTTCTGAGAAACTGCCAGATTGATTTCCACAGTGGTTGTAGAAGTTCACACTCCCACCAGCAATGGAGGAGTGTTCCCTTCTCCACATCCAGTGTCCTTTGACTTACAGAAGCTTTTCAGTTTCACGTGGTCTCATTTGTCAACCGTTGACCTTAGTGCCCGAGATACTGATGTTCTGTTTAGGAAGTTGTCTCCTGTGCTGACAGGTTCAAGGTCATTCCACATTTTGTTCTATTAGACTTAGCACATTTGGTTTTACATTGAGGTCTTTGATATATTTGGACTTGAGTTTTGTGTAGGTTGAGAATTATAGATCTGTTTGCAATCTTCTACATGCAGACATCCAGTTAGACCAGCACCATTTGTTGAAGATACTCTCTCCTTTCCATCATGTGGTTTGGATTCTTTGTCAAAAATCAAGTGTCCAAACATGTGTGGGTTTATTTCTGGGTCTTTGACTTGATTCCGTCCATCCACCTGTCTGTCCCTAAACCAACACCATACAGTTTTTATTACTATTGTTCTGCAGTACAGCTTGAAGTCAGAGATGGTGATATCTCCAGAAGGTTTTTTTTATTGTTCAGGATTATTTCAGCTATTCTGGTTTTTCGTTTGTTTGTTTGTTTTTGTTTTTGTTTTTTTGTTTTCCATATGAAGTTGAGTATTATTTTTTTCAAGATCTGTGAGAGACTGTGCTGGAATTTTGATGAGAATTGCATTGAATCTATAGATTGCTTTTGGTAAGATGGCCATTTTTAGTATACTAACCCTACTGATCCATGAGCATGGGAGATCTTTCCACCTTCTGATACCTTCCTCAATTTCTTTCTTAGATATTTGAAGTTCTTGTCATTCAGATCTTCCACATGCTTGGTTAGAGTGACACACATGTATTTTGTTATTTGTGTTTACTGTGAAGGTCACTGTTTCCCTGACTTCTTTCCATCGATCACTTGTGTAGAGGAGGGCTACTGATTTCTTTGAGTTAATTTTGTACCCAGCCTCTTTGCTGAAGGTGTTCATCAGTTGTGCAAGTTCTCTCTTAGAATTTTTGGGGTCACTTAGGTATGCTATTATATCATCTACCAATGTCGATACTCTGACTTCTTTCATTTCAATTTGTATCTCCACGATATCCTTTAGTTGTCTTGCTGAGCTAGCTAGAACTTCAAGTGCCATATTGAAGAGATGCGTGGAGAGTAGACAGCCTTCTCTTGTCCCCAGTTTTAGGGAAATGCATTAAGTTTCTCTCCATTTAATTTGATGTTGGCTATTGGCTTGCTGTATACTTCCTTTATTGTGTTTAGGTATGCCCCTCATATCCTTGCTCTCTCCAAGACTTTTATCATGAAGGGATGTTGGATTTTGTCAAACACCTTTTCAGCATCTAGTGAGATGATCATGTGTTATTTTCCTTTCAGTTTGCTTATATGGTTGATTGCATTGATGGTTTTTTTTCTATATTGAACCACCCCTGCATCCCTGGGATGAAGCCTACTTGATCATGATGGATGATATTTTTGATGTTTTTCTGGATTCTGTTTGTGAGAATTGAGTATTTTTGCATCAATGTTCGTAAGCAAAATTGGACTGAAATTCTCTTTCTTTGTTGAGTCTTTATGTGGTTTAGGTATCAGGGTGACTGTGACTTTGTAGAATGAGTTTGGCAGTGTCCCTTCTGTTTCTATTTTGTGGAAAAGTTTGAGGAATATTGGTATTAGCTCTTCTTTGAAAGTTTGGTAGAATTCGGCACTAAAATCATCTGCCATCTGCTGAGCATTTTTTTCTTTTTTGGTTGGGAGACTTTTAATGACTGCTTCTATTTTCTTAGGGTTTGTAGGAAGGACTGTTCAGATAATTTACTCGATTTTGATTTAGCCTTGGTAATTGATAACTGTTTAGAAAATCATCCATTTCATTTAAATTTTCCAATTTTCTGGAGTACAACCTAATGATTCTTTGAATTTCCTCAGTGTCAGTTGTTATGTCTCTTTTTTTTTTGTTTGTTTCTGATTTTGTTAATTTGGGTAATGTTTCTCTGCCTTTTAGTTAGTTTGGCTAATGGTTTGTCTATCTTATTGATTTTCTCAAAGAACCAGCTCTTGGTTTCATTGATTCTTTGTATTGTTTTCTTTGTTTCTAATTTATTAATTACAGCCCCGGGTTTGATTTCTTTACCTCTACTCCTCCTGGGTATGTTTGCTTCTTTTTTCCCTAGATACTTCAGATGTACTTTTAATTCATGAGAACTCTCCAATTTCTTTATGAAACTACTTATTGCTGTGAGCTTTCTTCTTAGCTTTGCTCTCATAGTGTCTTGCAAGTTTGGGTATGTTGTGCCCTCATTTTTATTGAATTCTAGAATGTCTTTAGTTTCTTTTTTTATTTCTTCCCTAACCCAGTGATCATTGAGTAGAGAGCTGTTCAGATTCTATAATTATGTAAGCTTTTTGTTGTTTCTGTTGTTGTTGTTGAAGTCCAGATTTAATCTATGGTGATCTGATAAAATGCAAGGGGTTATTTCAATTTTCTTGTATCTGTTGAGGTTTGCTTTGTGACCAATTATATGGTCAGTTTTAGAGAAGGTTCCACGAGGTACTGAGAAGAAGATCATGCACATTCTTTTGTGTTTGGGTGAAATGTTCTATAGAAATCTGTTGAGTCCATTTGAATCACAATCTCTGTTATTTTGCTACTTCTCTGTTTAGTTTCTGTCTTGATGACCTGTTCAATGGTTAAGAGTGTGGCATTGAGGTCTGCTACTATTAATGTGTGGGGTTCAATGTGTGATTTAAGCTTTAGTAATGTTTCTTTTACAAATATGAGTGTCTTTGCATTTGGCACTTAGATGTTCAGAGTTGAGATGTCTTCTTGGTGGATTTTTTCCTTAATGAATATGAAGTGTCCCTGTGTCTCCTTTGATTACTTTTGATTAAAAATCCATTTTATTATATATTAGAGTGGCTACTGCAGCTTGTTTCTTGGGTGCATTTGCTTGGAAAACCTTTTCCCAGCCCTTTATACTGAGATAATGACTATTTTTGTTGCTGAAATGTGTTCCTTGTATTCAGCAGGATGATGGATTCTGTTTATGCATCCATTATGTTAGCCTGTGTCTTTACTGGGATATTCCATTGAATCTATTGATGTTGAGAGATATTAATGACCAATGATTGTTATATATTGTTATTTATATGTTGGTTACAGCTGTGTGTGTGTGTGTGTGTGTGTGTGTGTGTACACACACATACTCGTTTCTCTATTGGTTTTAGTGATGTGAAATTATTTATTTCTTGTGATTCTTTTGAGTATCATTAGCATCATTGGGTTGCAATTTTCCTTCTAATATCCTCTATAGGTCTGGGTTAGTGGATAGGTATTGTTTGAATTTGGTTTTGCCATGAATTATCTTGGTTTCTCCATCTATGGTAATTGAAAGTTTTGCTGGGTATCACAGTTTGGGCTGATACCTATGATCTCCCAGGATCTGCAAGACTTCTGCCCAGGCCCTTCTAGCTTTGTCTCAGATGAGAAATTGGGTGTAGTAGGTCTGCCTTTATGTGTTACTTGGCCTTTTCCCTTTGCTGATTTTAAAAAACTTTCTTTGTTCTGTATACTAAGTGCTTTGATTATTATGTGACAGAAAGATTTTCTTTTCTGATAAATTCTGTTTGGTGTTCTGTAAGCTTCTTGTACCTTTATAGGCATTTCTTTCTTCAGGTTAGGGAAGTTTTATTCTAAGATATTGTTAAAGATGTTTTCTGAACCTTTGTGGGGGGCATCTTTTTCTTCTATTCCTAGTATTGTTGGGTTTAGTCTTTTCATACTGTCCCAAATTTCCTGAATATTTTGTGGCATGAACTTTTTAGATTTTGCATTTTTTGACTGGTGTGTTGATTTCTTCTACTGTATCTTCTACACCTGAGATCCTTTCTTCCCTCTCCTGTATTCTGTTGGTAATGCTTATGTCTGTAGTTCCTGTTGTCTTTCCTAGGTTTTCCACCTCCAGGTTTGCCTCAGTTTGTATTTTCTTTATTGCTTCCATTTTCCTTTTCAGGTCTTGGATAGTTTTATTCATATCCTTCACCTGTTTGAATGTATTCTCCTGTATTTCCTTAAAAGATTTATTCATACCCTCTCTAAGGCCTCTATCATCTTTATAAAATGGAATTTAAAATTTTCTTCTTATACTTCAGTTTAATTAAGATATCCAGGGTTTGTTGTTGCAGGGTAGCTGGACTCTGGTGATGCCATATTGCCCTGGGTCTTGTTGATTGTGTTCTTACACTGTCCTTAAGGCATCTTGTTTTCCCTGGTGTTGGCTAGATGATCCTGATGGCAGTAGGACTTCTCGGGAAGGTGGGGGGAGCCATGGGTCAGACAATGAAGATCATGGAACTCCACTTTGCAGGCTATGTCATGTGCAAATTCTATTTTTCAGGCTGTGTCCCAGTCAGACCCAGCTGGGGTGGTAGGCAGATCCAACTAGAATGGGATGTCAAGCAGGGTTCCAAGATGGTTCATTTTGGAGCCCTGAAGGTTTCCACAGGGAAGCAGGATGCTCTTGGGGTCCTGTAGGGCTCCTCCAGACCAAGGAGCAATGCTAGAGCTAGACAGTGGTGCTCAGGGGACCACGTGCAGCACTAACCTCTCACAGTGATACTTCTTCTACTCAATAAAATTCAATTCAACCCAAGTCAGTTCAACAAATATTTATGGAGGCTCTATGTATGACAAAGCACTGTTTTCCGTAGGATACATTTGTAAACAACACAATTAAAAGGTCATTGTCTTTTTATAGACATGACAAGCTAGTAAACCATATAGCATATAAGATGACAAATACAGTGGAAAATGTAGGACTAAGAATCTATGGAAATACCAAACATGGTCTTCAGTTTTACATAGGGGTTTTAGTTAAAGCAAGACTTCCTGAGAAGGGAAGTAATCAATATTCCAGGAAGTGTGATGGCCAGTGCACTCTGAAGAAGGGGCAGAGTGTCGCAGAATGTCAGGAATACATTGAGAGAGAGAGAGAGAGAGAGAGAGAGAGAGAGAGAGAGAGAGAGAGAGAGAACACAGAATGCAAACAACTGTTATTAACCTCTGGTTGTTGCTTAGGGAGATAAAGACTGGAGCCTGAAGTATCCAACTGGGCAGAGACTATTCAGGTTGAAAAGAAAATAAAGAGACATTTCCCAGACCATGATTTAAGGCAGGTGGGAGAGAGTTATTTCAGATGCCAGAGATGAGGAAGAAGAGGGAAGGACACTGGTAATTCTAAAGGGAGAGGTGCCTTCTCTCAGGCCGCAGCTTTTGTCTCAACACTACTCTTGCTTTCTGGTCAGAGCTCCTGAGCTAGGCACCTGCGACCTTCCTCACACAAGGATGGCTGTCCAAAATAGACCTGTTCCATGCTTGATTGGCATCCTTGAAATATGTCAACAGTATCTGAATGATCCTACTCCAAGGCCATCAGAGCCACCAGAGCCACCAGAGCCACCAGATCCACCAGAAAACTGACTAAGTTGTCTATGGGGAGCAGAATCAACCAGAAGCCACTGGGTTAGTCATGGTTGCATTCCCACTATTCATAGCTTCACTTTGTCTCTCAGCCCAGTACCAGTAAAGCAAGAGCTCTTCAGTATGAGGAACTGTGTTAAAGATGCATGTTTCATGTGCTTCTGTGTGGGCCTGAGAATCTGTGATTCTAAGAAATCCCAAGAAGTAGGGATTCCATGCTTGGAGCCAATTCTGAATACCAACAGGTCAGCTTACTCACTTCTTTACCATATTTTCACAGAAATATAGGGACATTGTAAGTGACATCCAACTTCAGAAACAGCCTGGAAAAGTCACTTCTCATACCTCTGTTTCTGACATTCTTAAGTTTTTTTTTTTCCTTTGAGTGCATTTTTTCCCTAAAGGACACAATTTGTGCTATAATTGAATTTTTAAAATCTGAAACCATGGCCTGATACGTCTGCCTTTGTCTCTGTCTCTTAGGCTTTCTCTCTTTTTTCTAGTAGATAGAGATTAGGTTGCTAAAGTAAGATGAAAATTCCTGTGCTCAAGTGATCCACCTGCCTCACTCTCTTCATAGCTGGGCCTGAAAGTATGTATGCACTACTATGCTTACATTCTCTCTTTCGATAGAGAATTAGCTTTATGTATTTATTGTTCTGGGGTTAACAAGCATCTGTGTAGAAAAATATATTGACTGTGTCTTAAAAATATGGAAAAAGGTATTCCTTTTTTTTAGATTTTTAAAAATTTATTCTTTAATCTCTTTTTATAGTCTAGACTTTATCTCCCTCCCAGTCCACCCTCACCCTCCAACTCTTCCACATCCCACATCTCCTTTCTCCCCTCCTGTCTCCAAGAGGATGTCCCCACCCCCTCATCCCACCAGACCTCCCCACTCCCTGGGGCCTCCTGTCTCTTGAGGGTTACGTGCATCTTCTCTGACTAGACCCAGACCTGACAGTCCTCTGCTGTATATGTGTTGAGGGTCTCATATCAGCTGGTGTATGCTGCCTGGTTGGTGGCCCAGTGTCTGAGAGATCTCGAGGTTAATTGAGACTGCTGGTCCTCCTACAGGGTCACCCTCCTTCTCAGCTTCTTCCAGATTTTTCCTAGTTCAACCACAGGGGTCAGCAGCTTCTGTCCATTAGTTGGGTGCAAATATCTCCATCTGACTATTTCAGCTGCTTGTTGGATCTTTTCAAAGGGCAGTCATGATAGGTCCCTATTTGTAAGCACACCATAGCATCAGTAATAATGTCAGACCTTGGGGCCTCCCCCTGAGCTGAATTCCAATTTGGGCCTCTCATTGAACCTCCTTTTCCTCGGGCTCTTCTCCATTTTTGTCCCTGAAGTTCCTTCAGACAGGAACAATCCTGGGTCAGAGTTTTTGACTGTGGAATGGCAACTCCATCTCTCCACTTGATGCCCTGTTCTTCCACTGGAGATGGACTTCACAAGTTCCCTCTCCCCACTGTAAGACATTTCATCTAAGGTTCCTCCATCTGAGTCCTGAGCATCTCTCACCTCCCAGGTCTCTGGTACATTCTAGAGGGTCCCCCCACCTCCTACATCCCGAGGTTGTCTGTTTCCATTTTTTTTCTGCTGGACCTCAGGGCTTCAGTCCTGTTTCCACTCCCCAATACCTGATCATGCTAACTTCTTCCCCTCCCTGTCCCCTTTCCCAACCAGATCCCTCCCTCCCTCCTCACCTCCTGTGATTGCTTTCTTTTCCCTCCCAAGTGGAATTGGGGCATCCTCACTTGGGCCCTTCAGCTTGTTAGCCTTCTTGAGTCCTGTGGATTGTATCCTCGGTATTCTCTACATTTTTTTTTTTTGTGGCTATTATTCACTTATTAGTAAGTGCATACCTTGCATGTCCTTTTGTGTCTAAGTTACCTCATTCAGGATGATATTTTCTAGTTTCATCCATTTGCCTGCATTTTAAAATTATATGTATGTGTGTGTCTATATAGGAATTTATATTGTAAGTGTAGTTATCCATGGAGTCCAGAAGAGGGCATTGAATCCTATGGAGCTAGAGTTATAGGTAGCTGTGAAGTCCTAACACGGATGCCTGGAACCAAACTCGAGTCATCTAGAGGAGTAGCACATACTTTCAACGGCCAATAATCTTGCCAGCACCAAGATATTCAATTTTTAAAGTCAGAGCAGGAACAAGAAAATAAACCATGAAGAAATCAAAAAGAGGGGAAATGACAAAGGGAAAGCAGAAATTAATAGAGAATAAATTTAAAGTTACTGACAGGCTTTGAAAAACATAAAATGTGTTCACTTGAAAGGAATAAAAAATAAGTGGGATGGGAAACATTTTAAAGAGTATATTATAAGGGATACTGCGAAGACTGACAGAACTGAGGATTTACGAAGAAACGTCACGGAAATTCACTAGTTAGAAAGAAGTATGGGGCTGAAAAGATTGCTCAGTGGCTAAGAGTACTTGCTGCTCCAGTCAACCCAAGTTTGAGTCCTAGTACCCACATACATGGCTCACAGTCTCTTGTAACTATACCTCTGGGAGACCCAATACCCTCTTCTAGTCTTTGAGGACACACACACACACACACACACACACACACACACACACTGCATAAAATCATATAGACACATTACAAATACACATAAATGAAAATCAACCTATTAAGAAGGAGTTTGATTCGAGGTACCCTGCGTGGAAGGACAATCTGCTTCCAGAAGGCACAAGTTGTTATTTAAAAGTTACAGTAAAAGATATATGGCCTTGGTTACCCACCATAACTGCATGATAAAACTCTACTGCCGGAGAAATCACACTAATCTTAAACCAACTAGTAAACTCACCCCTTGCTGCCTAATTTCCATTCTGCCAAAGGTGTTATGTAGGCTACTGGAGGAAAAAAAAGACATCAGTGGTCTTATCCAGTGCTGGAGCCTCAATACTGTAATTTTGACCTGCTTGGCAAAATGTGCCCATGGGTACAATGGTAATATGAGTCATATAGGTTAGCAAGATGCTTTCTAGTCAGATTGAAGCCTGTTTTGCACAAGGGAATTCATGCCTGATATTGTAAACAACACCAAAGCTCAGTTTGATTGAGTTTTTCCTATGTCTTTTTGTAAATATCAGAAATGATTATATTTTATATTGTTTAAATGATCTCAAACTATAAAAAAGATGGAGGATTTGACAATTTCAAAGATTGTCATATATACTTAACACTAGATAACCCAATTTAAATAGAATAATAACATTTATCAAGAAGTTTGGAGAAAAATTGCTATCACTACCATGCAGCATAAGACTTAAGAAAAGAGAATCCTTAGACACTAGAGATACTACCAATATAGTTTATTTCATCATCAAAGTAGATGAGGATAAACACACATTCCATGAGTAGCTTCTCAGATGGTCGTTGAAAGCACTCAATTGACAATGGGAGGATATCTTAGAATATCATTTTGCATAGGAAATAAAACAAGTACTATAATTATATGTAGGATACAGCAGTGTGTAGGACCAAAAAGTGTAAAACAAAGGCTTATTCTCTGGAGACCCATACCTAAATACCCTATAATTAAAAATTATATAAAAAACAGAGGTAGATATTTGCCAGTTTCAGAACAAAAGAAATAACCTTTATACTATTGACATTAGTCATCAACAGAGATGACTAAGGACATAAACTATTTGAGGCCATCCCAGGCCAGCCACTTGCTGCTTTGGGTGTGACCTTGGTCAAGCTGCTGAACTTCTTTCCTCAAGATTTTTTATTCTGAAAACTGTGGGCTAATAAAACCTACTTTGTAAAATTAAATGTCTAGAGGATGAGAAACTGGGGATAGCTACTGGAGAGTCCCAGACGCCAGGGAAGTGAGAGGTTTCCAGGACCCAACAGGGATGACTTTAGCAGAAATGTGCAGTGAAGGGCAGATAGAACCTGTAGAGAATACCTCCAGTAGATAGGCGTGGCTCCTGGTCGAGGAATGGACCACCCACCCATCTCAAAGTTTTTAACCCAGAAATGTTCCTGTCCAAAGGAAAGACTGGGACAAAAATGGAATAGAGACTGAAAGAAGGCCCATCTGGGGACTGTACTACCTGGGAATCCATCCTGTCTGCAGACACCAAACCCTGACACTGTTGCTGTTGCCAAGAGGCACTTGTTGACCGGAACCTGGTGTAGTATTCCTTGGGAGGTTCTGCTGGCAACTGACCAATACAGATATGGATACTTGGAGCCAACCATCAGACTAAGCTCAGGGGCCCCGAGAGAGGAGCAGTGGAAGGACTGGAAAAGTGGAGGGGGGTTGCAACCCCATAGGAAAAACAATGTCAGCTGGCCAGACCAACCAGTGCTCCCAGAGACTAGACCATCAACCAAGGAATGTACATAGAGGGATCCATGGCTCCAGATACATATGTAGCAGAAGATGGCCTTTTCTGACATCAATGGGAGGAGAGACCTTTGGTCCTGTGGAGATCTGATGCCCCAGCATAGGGGGATGCTGAAGCGGTGGAGTGGGAGAGGGTGGGTGGGTAGCAGCCTCATAGAGACAAAGGGGAGGGGGAGAGGGCAGATGTGGGAGGGGAGTTTGTGGAGGGGTAACTGGGAAGTGGGATATCATTGTGAGATGTAAAGGAATGGAATGATTAATTTAAAAAGGACTCACAAGAGAGCCTGAAGCAGCTCCTGGGTCAGAGTAAAGCTGTACTAAGTGATAGCAGTGATCATATCTGTACCGTCTGTACCGCCATCATCGCTGCTCCTTCGGCTTTACCTGGGAACTGTGCAGGAAGCTGGAACTATGGGGTTTAACTGGAGTCATAGGAGGAAACTCCAGCAAAATACAATAAAGATGCTTAAAGGAAAAATAAAGGCCGTACCAAACATGCTCTGTCAGTTAAGGGACTACCCAGTAACTATTTACATACAGAAAATCACGAAGTTTAATTAAACTCAGTCTATATCTCATTATTACGAAACTAGATCTATAAGTCAGATTGCTAAGACTGTCTTTAATACTGAAGACTTGTTTTAATTCTTCCAAGGATTGTTGACTTAAAATCTTGAGACTAAATAATACTTGCGATGTGATGGAATCTTACAAAAGTATTTAGACTAGGATGCCGTGTGTCCATTCACTGTGCACTAATGAACAAATCTGGAACCTGTGACAATCACACAGACTGCGTTTACTGCCAACCTCTTGACACTTAGATTTTTTTTATGATCTCCTGGATCTACTTTTATCTGACTACAATACAGTAAAACAATTGTGGGTTTTTTTTTTTAAAAAAAAATGAGGAGCACAGATTAAATATTAATTTAATTTTTAAAATTTTTTGTCGTATTCATTTGGGGGTAAGGGGTAGCATGGGCACATGTGGAGATCCGGTAACAACCTGTAGGAGTTGACACTTTCCTTGTGTCACGTGGGTTCTGCGGGGGTCGAACTCAGAACACCAAGGTGCCACAGCAGATGCTGGACTCATCGAGCCACCTCGGCAGCCTGAAGTATTCTTTTAAATCAAAACACATTAGCAAACTGCAGCATCCACATACGTCTAGAGGGTGTGTAAATTTATGTATGCATAAAGAACCTGAATGTGAATACACATAGCAGCTTTATTCGCGACCGGAAAAAAAAAACCCTGAAAGCAAGGGAGATGTCCTTCAGTGGGTAATGAATAATGAAAGCCCAGTCCACACAGGTGATGGATTATTACCCAAGGCTGAAGAGACATAGGAAAGTAAAATGCATATTGCTAAGTGAGAGAAGCTGCTGGGAGAGGGTACACACCCTATGACTCCAGTTTCTCTTTCAGAATGACAAAGCTGTGGAGATAGGAAAAAAAAAAAAAGAAGAAGAAGATTCGAGTGCAGTCTCAGGGCAGTGAAAACAATTCTTGGGATACTGTATTTGTGGGATGTGCAGCCATTATAAATTTCTTAGGATGTATAACACCAAGGGTGAACGCTGATGTAAACCATAGGCTCTTTCAGTGCAGGCTGTGCACTGCAGTGGCGAGACACTGAGTCTAGGAGTGTAGGAAAAACCTCTCTATGCTTCAGTCAATTCTTTGTGAACCTAAAATAGCACTAAAGTTAAAAATGAACCTTATAGAACCTTTTAAAAATGCACATTTTCTGGTCTACAGAGCAAGATTCAGGACAGCCAGGGCTATACTGAGAAACTCTGTCTCAAAAAACCAAAACATAAATAAATAAAGGCATGTTTCAAGTAAAAGTAAATTTGAAGATTAACTTTACGACCAGTGCAAAAGCCACACTACTGTTTGGTAGGTGAGATGTAGTCCAAGATCAAAACCAAAGAAGATCAAAGTTAAAGGCAGGTGGGTGGTGGACTTCCACAGATTGGGTCCTGCTCATCTACAGACTTTTCTGTCTCCATTCACAGCCTCAAGGTCTCACCCACCTCCTTTGCTACACAAAGAAACTTCCCGATCCCCCATTAAGTATCTGTCTTCTTTATAAAACCTTGAGTGAGACTTAAGTGGATTTAGTGCAACTTGGAATGATTGATCCCATTGGGTTCTGTTCAGTATGGTAATTTTGGTCATGTACACAGGTTTGTCCCTATAGTATAAGAAGCCCTATAATGAATGAGAAGGCATGTCTTTTTAGCTGCTTTGTTCATTCAAATGTGGGTTCCCTGTTGGTTAAACTAATCCAAGAGAAAGTTACTTTGTTTCCGTTCCCTACAGCTACGCAGACATCACCACGCCTGAATTTATCTTTAGTGCGTTAAGCAGCTGACAGTATCTTTACACCGTTAGCTGAGGCATATGTCCACCTGACCGTTCTCTTGCTTATAGTTGGAAGTTTAACTTGATCATCATTTCTTTCACCACTGCATCCACTTGCTACCCCTGTCTCTCTCAGTCCTCCCAAAATATTTCGCAAGTTAACAGAAGTAGGTGTCTCCATGACTTGTAACTTATAAGGACATTTAAAAACTTTTAGCTAAAGAACAGTCGTTCTAATAAGAATGTAGTGATCTCCATGGTTCTTGGGCACTTTTACTTCCCTGGAGAGCATTTAGGCTTTATCTGGAGACACTTCTGGTTCCCGAAACTCATAACTCAAGTGAAGCGGAAGCAAGGACTAGAGGTGGGCATGTTGGTAGCATTTTTGTGATAGGGTGGGGTAGCACCCTTCCTTACCAACAAAACCCACCTGACCCAAAATGCTGGTAGTATGGGAGTTGAAAAATATGGCGCTGAGTCAATAAAATGAGCTTACTGGTGATCCCATCTGAGTACACTGTCTCCCGCTGTACTGTTCTTATATGCACATCCTGAAAAACATTTAGCATCTCCTCCCAAAATACTGCTTTAATTGTGCCCAGTGGTTGGGTTGTTTTTTTTTTTTTTTTTTTTTTTTATGGTGATGATGATTTTATTTTTACCCCATGTTAAAGACACATACAATTGAGGAGTTGATTATGGTGTTTTAATATCTTTTTTTTTTTTTTGGTGTTTTAATGTCTTGATATACAAAAATCCATATTCCCTATTTTGTTTTAATCTAAATATAGTTTCATTATTTCCCCCTTTCCTTTCCTCCTAATATCCACTCATCTTAAACCCTTTCAAATCCATGGCTTTCTTTTCCTTTATTATTATTGTTATATGTGTGTATACATAAATATTTAAATACAACTTGCTCAGTCTCTTTAGAGTTGCTTGTATGGACATGATTTCAGGGTTGACCCACTTAGTGTTGCATAACCAATTAACTAACAGTTTAATTTGGTTTCTAAAACTGAGCCTGAGTCCAGACTAGTTTCACCATAATTCCTCACTCAGCACGATTATGGATCAGTTGAAATATATGAATGTTCCATGTGAATTCTTGATAAATGAGAAATGAATAGAAATATAAAAGGCTTAAAATGAGGTGATATGGATGGGAGAAATGATTCACAGTTGGCAGCACCCATTCCTCTTGCAGAGGACTCATGCTTCATTCTCAGATTCCATGGCAAGCAGGTTACTATCTCCAGCAACTCTAGCTTCAGAGGACCCAACTCCTACCTCCAAGAGCACTACACTTGCATACACATACTTTTATATACACACACACAGATTTGTACATGTAGAACTTTAATATATTTATAGTAACTTTAATATTTTCATATAACTTTATAAAGTAATAAAGATTTTGGAGGTACACACATGCCCCTACACTCATACACACTGAAGTGGTAAAATATTTATAAATGGATCTAGAGTGCAGGTGTGATATGACACTTACCTTTCTATGTATGAGACCTTTGTTCAATTCTCATCACTAAGAATAAAGAAGAATGAGGTGAACCCACAAAAAGGAAAATCTCAGGAATGATAAATATGGGTTGGTGGATATTGTTACTTTGACTGTAGTAATCAATCTATCACATCTATATGTGTATATGCTTATGTTCCAGCACGTAACATACGTGTCTATGCATGTATGTATGTCTGCATATATGTAGCATGTATTTAGTATGTAATGTATATGCATATACGTCTCATGTGGAGGCTAGGCCTCCAAAATGAACAGAAGCAGCACCCCTTCTTATGCATTCACTTTTGTTGTATTCTATTGATTTCACTTGTGTAAAATAATAAATAAATGAATAAATAAACAAGCAAACCCAGGATTTCTCTTTCCCTTCATTCACACTTTTATTATTTATATATACTGTGCCATTCAGACCTCTCCTTTAACATCAAAAGCAAAACCAGTTCAATATTGGAAGTCAATATTCCTCTTCCACAAACTGAAACATTTAAGAATATTCACTCCTCCCTGAGAAAGGCACCCAGCCAATGGGAACGTGGCAAGTTCTTTATTGGGGTGTCAATTTTTGGTCACCATGCACAAATTATTTTTGTCCAAGTACCTACAGCCCAGGGACAGGGACACATACAACTGATAAATGCTAAGGATTTTAACATTTCTAAGAAATGGAAGGCACAATGAGGCAGGGAAGTTAGTGCCCAAGACAGCTGCTCACATGACCGGTAGAGCACGAAACAACTTTCTGGTCTTAACAGGCAGCAAATGACAGTGCCCTGCTTAAGATACTGTAAAACCCCAGTAACGACTTACATCAAGTTTATAGAAATTTCCATCTTTTCAAGTGTACCATTCAAGTGTGCACATTCTAATCTTAAAATGCAAGAACCTGAAAGCTAAAAATCCAAAAGTAAGAAAGAGTCTCAAGTTTTATTGAGGTTTAACCAGCACTAACTGTGTAAGGTTGGGAAACTTAGCACTTAGTTTAATCTTGGTTTATGGGTAAAATGGAGATGATACTGACTTCCAGGGTCCTCATGGTGTCTAAATGAGACGCCGAGCATGCACTTGACAATCTGTATGAACACAGTTCCTAATAAAGCAATATTGACACGTTTATTGATACAGATCTGCAGTGACTCTGTGGCTTAATAAAAACCGTGAATGCTTAGAGCTGTCCTTACGGATCCTGATTTAACATAAATAAAAGCAGGTTTGCACTCGCTTAACTACCCACGTGACTCTAAGTCTCAGCCAGGTTTGGAAATCAAGTTGGATAAATTTCTGGGTTAAAAAGCAAAAATTTAAGTCATACTATATTTTTGAAAATATCTTAAAGTGGAGGTTTATATTTGAAGCTGTGTCAGAATCTGTAAGTTGATATTAATTATCCCACTTCATGGTTAGAAACCGGAGTCACCACCTGTCTTCTCACAGACGATACCAAGTTCTTCTGGCTAATACAGTTCAGCATTGTTGATGGTTTCAGTTTGTATATTTATCTTCATTTAAATCATCAGTAGCTGGGTTTTGTGTTGTTGGTGTAACACAAATAGTGTGACCATCAGCGATTATAAATAACATTTAATAGTCAAAATGTATATGTGCATATTTATATGTATATTTGAGTGCATGCATGTTTGTGTGTGGGTGTGTGTGTATGTGTTTGCGTGTGAGAGAGTGTGTGTATTTCTGTATATGTCTGTGTTTATATGTGATATATGTATGAATCTATGTATGTCTGTGTGTGCTTCTGTGTGTGTATGTATGTGTGTGAACTTATTAGTTGGGGTATTAGCTTTCAGTTTGTCCCTTTCCTTATTCCTTTCAGAGTCTCTAAAGGAGAGCTGAGGCTGCTGGTTTTAGAGACTCACTATTAAAAAAACAATTCTTCATATCTCTAGTTCAGAGACTTTTCACCTTGTCTGGTTCTAATTAATTATAATAATCACATTAACCATCAAGGAGACACCCTAACTTTAATTAACTAGAGAGATATTGGCAAGAGACTTAATTAAATGGTAATCAGATTTAAAGCAAAGTTATTAAGATGTGATTATAATGTCATAGTTTATTATCCTGAAATTAAGTGTATCAAGAAACAATTGTCTAAGCTTTCAATTTATTTTCCATCATCTATAAAGCAAAACTTGAGTCAGCATCTCGGAGAATGAGAACTGGATTCTTAGAACATTTTCATAACTAAAACTACCACAAGGCATTTGTGGAGCTTGTGCTTCTGACAGGGAACAAGCCAAGATGAGGACAAGGTGGCTTCTTCCAGCTTTTGTCCCTACACATCGGGCTTCTGAATTCTACCACTTTTCTGTATGTTAATACCAAGAGGGCTTTGAGCCCTGCAAAGACTGAGGGAAACCCGACTTCTGTGTGTATTCTGCACTCAGGGGTTTGTTTCTTTTGGTGTGTGCTTTAAACTTATTGATATCACTTTATTTCTGAGGTCTCCTCACCTGTGGGATGGGATATAAAATCCCCCAAATTAGTAAACTAAGTATTTTTTGGTTTGTTTTTAAACTTTCACGTTGGAAAACAATCAAAGGATAATAGCAACGGCATAGTTTGTAAAGTGTAGAGAACAGTCGTCCAGGTCCCAGGGTCAAGACTTCTATCTACAGCTCCTATGTTCAATTTTAGACATTACTGTGGAGTCCCAACAGAGTAACAGTCCACTTCTGAAAGCCAGAGATCACCGAAGAACAAGCCTTACCTGACTACTGTTTCTGTCCGCCAACTTCACGCATTCTTCCGAAGCAAACCCTGGCTGGTATCAGTCAGCACGCATGTGCAATTGACTGCCATTTTCCCTAGCACTATTATGAAAAAATATTATCAAATTTCTTGATAGTTTTTAGAAATTCTTTTCTGATGGTCTAATTAGATATATTTGGGGCTTTCTAAGATTTTTGTATTTTAACTCCTGACAGGACCGTTTAATTTTGGAACTTCATTCCCAGACACTCCTTCGGTGAAGATGAACCTTTTGGATATTGCCCTCCAAACTGCAGGTACATATCCTTTGAACGCCAGATTCTGTCCATCACGTCTTCAGGATCCATGTGGCTTAGAACCAGTAAGAGATGGTGTATCACTTTCTGAATTCCAAAGAAGGGTTTAAGATCAAAGGAAATAGGATAAGGACAAAGAAAAAAAATGGGTGAAAATAAGATGAGCAACGATTTTACATTTCAGTTTCCAGCCTAGAAAACAGTCAGGGTGATGTGGTACCAAATCGGAAGTGTAGGGCCGGAGCATCTCGGACATCACGGAAGTTAGGCATCGCTAAGCAATGCTGCACTAGGGTGTACCAGGATAGACATGAAGCCTTGGTGATGTACATCATATAGAATTAGCTTCAAATTCAATCCCCAGAAATGGAAATCGGGAGGTTTCCGACATAATGTACGTGGTGGAGGCCAGAGGATACAACCCGGTTTTCAGGAAGTGTTAAAACCAACTGAGAAAGGGCTGGTAGCAATTCTGAATGGGAATTGAAAGTGCATGGTTAATGGTTTTAAGTGAATATAAAGTGGATATAAAGTGATTGAAATCTCCTCGAGGTTTCTCTACCTCCTGAACTGCCCATCCTGAGTTTATGGAATGCAGTTATAACATGGGCCCTATTATACACCCTTGCTATCTTTACTCGTGAGGACTCAAACACATGGAAGACTCACATCAGTGTGTACAGTTCTGTCTGTGTTTAATTTTGCAATAAGTTCAAGACACTCGGCCTTCTGTGTTCTTCAGCATGCCCCATACCGAGAAGCATCATAGTTTGCTATATTATTCCTCAGCCCTGCTGGCTAAGATCTGAAGCACACACTGACTCTTGAAACTAAAATTATTAGCTCAGACGTACCTAGCTTGAAAATTCCTCCTGCAAGTTACTTCAGGGTTGGGGACTTTTGGTCCATAAAGGCACCACCTTCTCTTTTTTGTTATCCATGTTTCCATCCTCTCTGGTGGCTATAGCACATCTTTTATAATATCTTGAGAAAGTGTTTAAAATCTTTGCTTTTATGTCTTTCTACCTGCTCCTGGCAGAAGTTTTCTGTGGAAGTCATACATGCAGCTATGTATGTTAGTGTTATTAAAAGCTCATGGTCACAAATACCAGCTTAGTATTCCCTCTAGATTACATGTTTTAATCTTAAAGAATAAGGAAAGTCAGGCTGTAGGCAATAGGACAATCACTGTGTGGATGAAGGAAAAAATGAAATGAAGATTTTCGATCACTGATGTTAAGATTGCTACATAAAATATAGGACATGCAAACAAATTTCATTTTCAGATAAACAATAAGTTTCAGGTAAACAATACAAAATTACAAAATGCAACACACACACCTGTATGAAGATATTCATTGCTTGCCCAATATTAAGTTTAATTAAATGCCTTGTGTGTTTCCTACATTTTGGTTACAAGGTAGAAAACTGGTCTAGAGAAACAAGCTTCCCTATAATACCAAGGGCCTGGGGTCTTGCGTCACTTGTGGAAAGAGTTTACTGCTCTGCTATACTCAGGGGAACCCTCAAACTCCATTAGGGTTAAGATATCTGGCATAGACCCCAGGAAGAACTTTAAAAGTGATAAAGAGGTCTTAACTGTGTGTTCCTCTTAGGGATCATATTATCACATGGAAGTAGGGTGCTTTTCTGTCAGAAAAGCAAAGCCACTCTCAGAGGACACCAATAACAATGCGTTTCAGAAGAGCTAGGGTCCCCTGAGCAGAAGCAGGCACGTGTGTAGTTGGTTTGGTTTTTTTTGTTGTTTTGGTTTTGTTTGTTTGTTTGTTTGTTTGTTTAGAGTCAAAGCTTATTTCTAGGGATACTTTCTCATTCTGTACAAAGTTAAATACGAAGTAGGAGAGAGATCTGGATTTCAGTAGTTCTTCCCGCTCTGATTTTCTCCTGTGTGGTCATCACAGCCTGAAAAAGCAAGATCTATGATAATTTTGCTCCTGATAAAATTATTCCTCTTCTGCTCCCTGGTAGCTTTGCAGATCCACTATTGTGACTGGGTCAAAAGGCAGCAACGCCATAATAGTTGTGAGACAATTCTTCATTGGCATAAAGGTCTACTATGGTTTGGTTCCTTTTAGATGGTTGTGCAGCCTTCTCTGTAGACTCGAGCTGAAACTCTCTTGTACTGCCTCCCTGAGTGACAGCAGTTAAGTACAATAAAAGGCTCCTTTTGGTTGCTCTTGGCTTGCCTTGTTTTGGCACAGCAGATCTACCTGTTAACACAATGGAGCAGATATGCTGGGGTGGTGACAGTAGCAAAGGCAGGAGTTGAAGGAGCCTCTGTGGCAACAAAACCCACAATGATATCAATAGTAGTAACAGCGGAGACAGTAACACTGCAGCAATAGAGTGTGGGCAATGGCAGAGGTGGCAGCGATGGTAAGAAGTGGTATCAGCCATTGAAATGGTAACTATGGTTACCACTGAACCTCACATTTCAATACCTGAGGCCCCTATGAGAATGCGAACACTTGAGAACACTGTTTACCACTCCTTGATGCTGTGTGTCAAGTAATCCACTGCCCTCAGAACCCCAGGATGCAAAGCCACAGTTATAGTTTGAATCTAAAATGTTCCTCTCAGGTTCATGTTCTGAGCCTTTGTCCTCATGATATAATATCACGTCCCCACCCCCCAATCCCCTGCTCACCGATGTTACTGGTGCTGTTTTGATAAAGTTACAGAATCTTTGGAACATGAAGGCTGGAGGAGGCAGAATTTTATGGTTTGAATCTGGAATGGCCTTATCATTTTTAAGTGTTTTTGGCTCTTGGTCCCTGGCAAGAGACCCTGTTTTAGTCTCTCTGTCTCTCTCTCTGTCTCTCTCTCTGTCTCTCTCTCTCCCTCCCTCTCTCTCTCTCTCTCTCTCTCTCTCTCTCTATATATATATATATATATATATATATATATATATATATATATATATGTATGTACATACATATGATGTGAAGTCTGGCTGGCAGATTAGGCTAGTAGGAACAAGCCATTAACAGTTGTCCCCTCTTATGGTCTAGCCCTCTGCTTCCTGGTTACATTGCGGTATGAAGTGTTATCAGCTATAATCTCAACACTCACGGAAAGGAGACGCGCCTCCATGACGGACTAAAACATCCTGAAACTATAAGCCCAAATAAATCTTCCCTCTCTTAAGCTGCTCTGTCACAGCAGTGAGAAAAATAACTGGCAGCTACTAAGCACCAACCCTAGAATTACCCATGATTCCTACCTGGGTAAAGCAACAGAGCCCCGCCCATCTGATTGGCAGCATGATCGCATGATTGCATGATCGCTGTGTTAATCTCTACAGCTCTGATGTTCAAGAGCAGTTTATAGACGTAAGGCTGAGTGAAAGGTCTCAGGGAGAATCATCAATGTGTAGCTCCAGTCAAGGGCACGCTGGTTAGTTTAATTGTCAACTTGCCCTACATTGTAAATTGTGCTTCAACTCTTGACTCTCAGATGCTGAGCAGCTCTAAACTAGACCCCAGGGTGTGGACTTCCTTTCCTGCTCACTTCTCTATAATTTCTACATCTTTTTATCCTACTTTTGGCAGAAGTTTTGTGTTAACTTAATCATTTGACTTCCAACTTGAGCACCAGTGAAACCGTCATATTTAGTTCGTCTTCTGACACTCAGACTTCTAAGGGAAAAGCTTTAATCGGTATCTCCACAGGTCTCAGGGCTCCGCAAAACTCCGTACAAGCACCTTTCCTAATTCTGATTCTCCAAGAATCTACTACTTCTCCAGTAACAGGCCTGATACTGCTCAGATTATCTTTAAAATATAAGAGTCTTGATGGTGGTCATCCTAGCACTCAGGAGGCTGAGGGAAGAGGTTGTGAGTGTGAGGACAGTTTGGTCCATAGTTCCAGGCCAGCTGGGCTACACAGAGAGACCATATGTACAAACAGACAAACAAAATAAGCATTGAACACGTGCTGTGAGGTAAATTTCTCTGCATTTAAGATGCCTGAGTTTTAAGTTATCAAGTTGTCTTATCTGTTTTAAATAATTTTAGCTATTGAGGGAGAATTTTTATTAAAATTTCCCTTATAAAAATAAACATCAAGAAGGCATTCCCTATTTAAAAATTTTCATAATAAAAATGTCACAATAATATTGTAAAATTTTAGTCACACGGGAAAATATCACACAGAATCTTACCACTCTAATTTTGGTGTTTTTAATCTCAGTCTTTTTTTTTCTTATGTAATTATATAGTTTAATGTATTATGTTAATAGCACACCTATGTTATAATCTTGTATATTTACTTCTGTGAAAATATAACCTTCAGCATCATGAATATTTTCTCTTTAAAATCATGGGCCACTTCAATAATAAAATCTAAACCTATTGCCATTTAGTGTTTGCTATGTTTTGTCCAGATATAAGGAAACTTGCAAAGCAACTGATAATTTTTTAAAAAATTATATAGGAGCAAACTATCTTGTATGGTACATATGTTTCTCTGTGCCAACATTGAATTCCAGGATGACATAAAAGAAAACATGTTCTGTCACCACTTCCATTGGCAGTTGTGCTAGACAATCCAGAAAATGAGAAGGAATGTGAGCAAATACTTTGAAGGGAGGAAACCTACTGAAGTATCCAGAACAAGGGTTACTAAGCGATTAAAGTCACATGTGTACACGTGTATCATTAAAATACAGAGTATGTGTGGTTTTAGTAAAATGCATAGGATTATTAACTCTTTAAATCACCAGCAAAAATAAGTTAGAAATTTTACTAGGAAAATTACCATTGCCAATTATAGGAAAATATGAATTAGAAGTTGATGATAAATTTGTGAGCCCACTGAAGAAAATGTTATCATTAGAAACAAAAATATTACTAGGTGAAGCAATCCTGTATTCTACAGGCATCAATTATGTCATAATGAGCTGGTAAATTTAACAAATTTTTCTTTTGATGTTTAAGATAGGGTCTTGCTGCATAGCACAGGCTAGCCTTTACCTCCTGATGGTCCTCCAGCCTGCACCTCCTGAACACCAAGATTATAGGTATGCACCATGACACAGAGATACAGCTTATTTCTTAAATTCTAGAAATGAACTTAATAGGAAAGTTAAGAAAATATGGAGGGCTGGAGAGATGATTTGTCAGTTAAGGACACTTGCTGCCTTTGTGCAGAATCCAGGCCTGGTTCTGAGTGTACACACTGCGGCTAATAGCTACCAGTAACTTCAGTAACTGAGGATTTGAGGCCTCTACCAGCCTGTATGCATGTGTATGCATGTGGTATACAGATATGCATTCAGACAAAACAGTCATACACACAAAATAAAACTAAATAAATCCTTAGAATGAAAATATGAATAAGAAGAGTCATAATTGGAATTCACACTTAGAGGTATAAATAGATTTTTTTGGAACAATAATAATCACTATGATTTGACATCTGAATGCAAAAAGGTATTTGTGGAACAGAAAATAAGAATCCACAATAGAAACAAAGGCATATTAACGAGAATACTATAATGGTCATCTTTTTCCAATATGATAGTCAAAGGATAAGTTGGTTAATAAAGCAGTCAGAGGCCGGACAATGGTGGTGCATGCCTTTAATCCCAGCACTTGGGAGGCAGAGGCAGGTGAATTTCTGAGTTCAAGGCCAGCCTGGTCTACAGTGTGAGTTCCAGGACAGTCAGGGCTACACAGAGAAACCCTGTCTCGAAAAACAAAACAAAAATAAAAAATAAAAATAAATAAATAAAACAGGGAATATTAATTCATACCCTACATCAAAGTCATTTTATATCTGGAACGATCAAGGAGTTAAGTAAGAATATAGAGCAGTAAGAATTAATATGAAGAAATAATTTAAAAGTTCAAGACAGAGAGGTCTATGATGGTACATGACACAATAACTATAGATTTTGTTTATAATATTTATTTGCCATGTGTCTACACATATGGATGTGTGCACAGCATGACATGTGTGCAGGTCAGAGGGCAATCCGTGGGACAAAGTCAACAGTTGTCAGTATCCAACTCAGGCTATCAGACTTGCCAGCCAGTGTCTCTCCTGCTGAGCTATCTCAACATCCCAATCTCCCAAACTCTAAAAGAAAGTGCACATTTCAGTTTCTTAGCAAGGAAGAAAAACCTATGGAATTTTTTCTAAAGCAAATGACAAAACAAAAAAAAAAAATACAAAATGTATTAAGGGAAAATGTTTTCTGTTTTATAATATGAAAAGCTTCCTTAAACAAACAACACCCCTCCCCCCACTGAAATGTAGAAATTACATTCATCAATGTCACCAGAAGAAATACAAATAGTCTTAAAATATATTAACAATGTATATGTCCTGAGGTCCTAAGACATCCAGATTAAGAAGAAAATGGGACATTTTTTTCTGATGTGACTAATATTTTCTGTTGAAAGCAGTATAAAGAAAAGAGGTGTCTTCAAACATTATCACCATCAAAACTGATTGAATCCTGGGAGATACTGCGTTATAGATTATTTCATTATAGATTACATTATGGAAACAAAACGTTCCTCAGAGGCCTTCAGCCTTAGCCATATCCATTGTAGGAACAACTATAAAGAGAACTCATGAGGTGGATACAAAATTATATGAGGTGGTTTCAGGTTAACCTCTTAGATGACCTCGCAGGTGCTGTGACAAAGCTCTGTGCATTGCGACAGATAAGTATCCATTCCCTGTAATGTTTCCTTGTGTTTTACAAGTTTCGATACAGATCAGTTTCCTGACTATAGACCACCACAAAAGGAGATTTCTTTTTGGGTTTGTTCATGCCCAGAGTTTAACTAGACTTTGTAACACCAACACAAGTACTGTGTTTAGAAAATGTTGACAACATACTACAAAAGAAGGAGGCACAAGATAGAGGATTTTCAATCTAGTGACCATAGAACATCATGCCGCTGCTGACTTCCTCAGCACAGGGCAGAATGGAGAGAAGACACAAACATGGCTGCCCCATGGTGGCCAGTTTTCTCCCAGAGCCTATCCACCTCAGTACCAGAGACTCTTTGAGAAAGTTTGAGTTTTCTTTTCTTTCTGGTGTGAATTAGTTTTTGTTGTTTGGTTGGTTGGTTTTTTAGCATTTTAAAAAAGATTTATTTTATATATATGAGTGCTCTGTCTGAATGTACCAGAAGAGAGCATCAGATCACATTATAAGTGGCTGTGAGTCACGTGGTTGTTGGGAACTGAACTCAGGACCACTGGAAGAGCAGCCAGTGTTCTTAACCACCGAGCCATCTCTCCAAGTCTGTGAGTTAGTTTTGTGATCTTTGTTAGTTGCCTTGATCATTGTATGGCTTGGTGGAATTTATTTATTTATTTATTTATTTATTTATTTATTTATTTATATGACATATAAAAGTATGATTATAAAAACATGGTTTGTGCTTAGTCCTGCTGGAACTAGATGCCCAGGATGAGGGGGTATCCAAGGCGGGGCTTCCCTTTCTCTGAGGAGAAGGAGAGGGGGCAATAGGGGAGGAGTTTGTAAGGGTGAGACTGAGAGAAGAGGAGGGAGTGGAAGGCTTCGATTAGGATGTAAAGTACATAAATAAACAAGTTATTGGGAAAAAAAGAACATACTTGTGCCTCATTCATACAATCAATAACAAAGGTGGAGTAATATAAAATATTTGGCAAAGAAGTAGATATAAACCAAGAATTCATTGGGGGTGGCGGGGGTGGGGAGGGGGCGAGAAATGCAATAGCCAGACATGGTGGGGCTCACATGTAATCTTAGCACTCAGGAAGCTGAAGTTCCAGGCTAGCCTGGGTTACATAGGAAGACTTTGCCCTAAACAATGTCACCATATTACCATTTGCAGAGGCACTAAGGAGTTGCTGCTATAGTGAAGAGCCAGCTCTGTGGTTACTTTTCTGTGTTTCCAGGGAGCGGACACAGACAGAGGAAATGGGATCTGATTTTAAAGAGATCTTCCGGGATGCAGGAAGGTTGAAAGGGCCAGGGCATACCCATTATTATACCAGGTGTGAACTGTTTGTGCTGAAAGCTTTTTTCTTCAACAACTCAGGAATACATATGCCCAAAGAAACCTATTCACCTAAAGATTGTTTGACATAATATTTAAAAGCTAATTCTTCTTCCAAATTGGAAAAAAAAAAAAAAACAAAGATGCTTGGCATTTTAACGTAGGCACTGAATGTATGGGTCTATTTTACAAATTAATCAATGAGATGTTCTTTTTTGTGGACATGTGTGATTCCATTTCCCTCAAAAATATAGGCATTTTTGGCTGACTGACCTCGTTGATGTCCAGGAAAACCTCAACACTAATGTGTATTCAGTGGAATTATCTGTTAATAGTATGGGGTGCTATCATTGTTCATGAGCATGTGCAAACAATTTAAATAGTGGCGGCACATCATATTCTGCATAAGGGTAAAAAGCCTTCAATGGACAGAATGTACTAAGGGACTCTAGGTCTACAAAGTCCTAACTAATTAATAGCTGCTACACATACCTACTGTAAACTTGCTGAAATGCAGTCCTGAATTCTGTTCAGTGTCTCTTTTGACCGAAGGAAGGGAGCATGGAGGAATCACAAGATTATAATTAAAGAAACCAATCGCAAATGAATCTATCATCATCTTGTGATTTTTGACTCAGTGGTTCAGAATGAAATGCACCCTTGTAGAACAGATCCTCCAAGGCTTGTCTGTCCAGAGCCGCGGACAGGCAGGAATCCTTAATGAATATCTTAATGAGGTATTATCATTGTTCAGTTTCTGTATTTCTTTACTCATTCCTTGGAAGGAGTCACATTCTGAGCAGATCCTGATGCTGATATCCACCTTGGCCTCTCTGATTTCTGTGTTAAGTCCTCTGCTGTTCCTCATCCATTCCAAGTCTGGCTCTCTTTTCTGGAGAATACAGATTTTTTCTGTGGCTCATAAGTTATTTCCTCACCTGCTTCCATTTTTCTTTGCATTTTTAAGGAATCGTGTGTGGTTTATTCTCTGTTGCATTGGCCTCCATTGAAGGAGTGTCGGGCACATAAGTGGCACCTAAGAGCAGTTGACTGAAACCAACAAGGAGCAGACAGTGATGAGCAGTAGGAAGGCGGTTGGATGACGAGGCTAAGGAGCGCACGTGGCACTTCCTTTGTGTGAAGACGAAGGATGCTGCTGAAATGCTCCGTGGCAGCTTCCTTCTTTCTTTACATCAGGCTCTTCCATAAGGCAAAAGTATGGACTCCTGTCCTGAAGAAACTGAAAATTGCTGCCCCAAGTGAGTGCATCCACAGTTACAGTAACGGTAACATAGAAAAATAAAGCCCAGTTTTATAAAAATCTGTGTACTGAATGTCTCTCTGTCTCTTTCTCTCTCTCTTCTTCTCTCCCTCTCCCTCCTCTGTCTCTGTCTCTGTCTCTGTCTCTGTCTCTGTCTCTGTCTCTCTGTCTCTCTCTTTCTCTCTCTCTCTCTCACAGAGAGAGAGACGATCAAAAACAAATATAAAAAAACTCAGGATTAGAAACATTTTAAGAGTGAAATGCTTCCATTAAAACATTCAAAACTACTTGATAACTAAACGGGGAAGCTGTGTGAGGTAGCATTTGCTATCATCGAGGACCTTGCAAAAGCAAGCAGTTCCATGCCCCGAGCGACATGTGTCTTATGTGCACCAACCAGCAGCTTCAGAAAAGGAAGTCAGTGCTCATCAGTATCTGGTGTGCTGGGGAAAAACACAGAGCAAGATCTGCTTTTACATGTTAAAGTTTTCTGGTTTAAGGCATAGTACTTCGGGGGAGGTTGTGGTCGTTGGAGCTGGGGACAAGGGTCAAGTGACACGGAGAGCTGACTGAAGAAGTTCCTGAACTCACCTGTTCTGAGAGAAGCAATGGCCTTAGAGACCCACACAAGTACAGGATGCACTCAGAGAGTTTTAGGAGTATTGTATATGATGTCATTTTTCCAAGTCTAGGAAATAAGTATGCAGCAATTACAACACTTGTTTGTAATATCTTTACCAGAACAATAGATTTTGTCAGTCATTCTGCCTATGTGCTGGATGCCAACCTCTCCAAGTAGGATGGGGCTGTGCTATTACTGTTTACCTAATTATCTGAGGCAAAATTTCACTAGTGTTGGTATTACAAGCCAAGGATACTTTCAAAGTTTGCATTCTCGCAGGATAGGGAACACTACTACTCTGTGTTCCAATCTCTTTGCTCTGCTGTGGGAATTCCTAGCATTTCCTCAAAGATGCCCTCACTTTCACTACCAAAACTGTCTAAATGAAGAGATTTTCAGAAGTTCTTGCTTCCTCAAAGGCACTTCCAATTTTTTTTAAAAACAAGTCTTTTCTAAACTAACTTTCTAAAATACTTTCCCTAGTTGCTGGGGTTCCACTTCCCCTTGCCTTTCTCTCTTTGCCTGTGGCTGCTTGTGGATCCTTAAAAGTTTGTTCAGCTGCCTTCTCATCCCATGACTTCAGGTGCCGCAAAACTTTGAATGCTTATCTGTAGAGTTCTAGCATAGCCTAGATATGTGTGTTTGGCCAGCTAAACTGTTTCACAGCCAAACTGTGCATCCCTGCTGATGCGGACAGGAGGAAACGTCTTCAGTTGACTGAGCAATTGTCTTTGGATCTTCAGCTTCAGGCTTACCGTGTATAGTGCACTAGTTGTACCTTCCTCTGACTGGGCAGAAGTGTAGACTTAAAGCATTGTATGTGAATTAGGGGATCCTTAACACAGCACAACTAATCTAAAGATGTTTATTCACATTGTAAATCTGAGGCTAGCCTGAACTACATAGTGGGTTCCAGGCTAGCCTCAGCTAAAGTAAAATCTTAAACCTGGGCTACATGGTGAAGCCTTCGCTTAAAAAAAAAAACGAGGTTCAAACATAGTGTGACAGGACATTGCTGTAATACCAGCACTTGAGAGGTGGAGGCAAGAGGCTTAGGAGTTTTAGGTCATCCTTGGCTACACAGCAAGGTTGAAGCTAGCCTGGAGTATAAGAGAAGACACTGTCTCAGAAGAACCACAAATAAAATCAATTAGAGAAAGGACTTAATATCTGTTTGTTTTTCTTTTGACCTCAAAAAAACAAAAACAAAAACAAAAACAAAACCAAAAACAAACCCAAGAGCATACTTCACTGGCCTGCGAGGATGATTATGTGGCTCAGTATCTCCTCTCAACCCCCTGCCAGTAGGGCCATGTGCTGGTGGACTGAGGGAAAGAGCTCCAGGCGAATCAGGACAGGACACCACAGCTGTGGGCTGGTCAGCTCTCCCGTCCTTGTTCAAACTGACCAACTCTAAATTAGAGGAAAAAGGAATCTTCAAAGGCTTAAAAATCTCTAGTCTTGGATTTTCCCAGCCCCTGGACACCATCTCTACTTTATAAAGAGTTTTTCTCTCTGTCTTTCTTTCAGTGTGTGTGTGTGTGTGTGTGTGTGTGTGTGTGTGTGTGTATGTGTGTGTGTGTGTGTGTGTGTGTGTGTGTGTGTGTGTGTGTGTGTGTGTGTGTGTGTGTGTGTATGTGTGTGTGTATGTGTGTGTGTATGTGTGTGTGTATGTGTGTGTGTATGTGTGTGTGTATGTGTGTGTGTGTGTGTGTGTATGTGTGTGTGTGTGTGTGTGTGTGTGTACTCATGCTGAAGCTGAATGTGTCTTTGCTCACTTGTTCAGCTTGCACATCTCCCCCTTTGAAATGATGGGCAGGGCTCTCCCAAACAGAAGGCAACTCTCAGCTTTCAGCAAAACATTGCAAAACCTGACCTTCCCAATATCTTTTCGAGAGACTTTACCAGTCCAGAACAAGCTTACATCACAAGGCTCCCTGTGTACTGGTAGACTCTATTTCCTGTGTTCATTTCTGCAAGTTCCCTCCATTCTTACCAGTACAAACCTAGCCGTCACTTTTCCAACACATGACTTGTGAGTGCCCTTCTGGCACCATCTGTCTCATTGGCCTCTCTACTTTCAATTAGTCTTCTGGTTCTCAATATAACAACTATCTAACTTCCCTGCTTCAGGCAAATGCTTTCTTGCTTTTTGCAATCCAACAGAACTCTGCTTCCACTGGGCATTTAAAAACAAAAACCAAAACAACAACAGCAATGACAACACCCACACAGTTTTCTTTTATAAGTTGTGCTCTGATAGATTCCAGGGACACTGCAGAAAGTTACAGAATACCATACAACACTATGCTGTCTGATTCGCTATGGATGTTCAGATGTCAAATTCCCACTTATAAAAACCTTAGGTGTCACATTTTAAGAGACTTGTCTTCATCAGTAGGGTGTGGACACAAATGTATCAGCATATCAGTTTTATTAATAAGTAAGGCTCTTCATTTTAGTCATTTCTTTGAAGAAAACATAGCAATTTGTTGGTTTCATTTTCTTTGCCAATAATTGTATTTGATATTTTATACCTCAATGTTTAGGATATTCACAGCATATGCCCTACTAATATTCTACCAATATTGCAAGTAAGTTATCAGAAAAACTGTGCCTTATGTGTGTATAAAGCAAAGTGATATCTTCACGATTATTATACAAATTCTTTCAATGGAAGTAGCATGGATTCCACAGTTGTATGTGTTATTTATCTTTCTAGCTTTCAATAAAAAAAAAATCAAGAATGGTTTCTAATTCCCAGAAGTGCTGAGAACACATCGGGGAGGGGTGTGTGTGGCATGAACAAAGACGCGATCTCCAACCTGACAAAATAAAGACACGAGCAATTCTTGGTTGGAATTAAGTAAGACTACTCCTCTTCTGAGCAAAACCAACAACAGAGCAAACAACCCTGAAGGAAGTCTTTTCAGAAGCCCAGAGGAGAGGGAGTAGACCCAGTGTTATTCACTGGCAGCTCTCGGGAGAGAGGGCAGCTGAACCTACAAGTTCTTTACGCTCAATGCTGAGCCTTCTGTTGTCATGAGACTGACAGGAAGCAGAAGCTTAATCCTTTGACTCAACTATGGTACACTGTGCTTTTACTTGCCTAAGCTCCCCTGTTCCAGAACTCTCCAGTCATGTCATTCTGAATTCTATGGTTTTTATAAGGGGTATCTGTGTCACCATTATGTTTTTGAAAAGAGAATACAACTCTGAAACTAATCCTCATTTTATTTACACAATGGATATTGCCTTTTCTGATTACAAACGAATGAATATTCTTTGAAATGTTAATCAAATCATACATAACACTATAAACTTGAACATTAAGGCAAACAAGGTGGCTTAGCAGGTAAAAGCACTTCTAATGCAAACTAGCACATTTCAGTCCCTGGGGACCCACATAGTTAAAGGAAAGAATTGACTTCTGCAGGTTGCTTTCTGACCATTACACGTATGTCATTGTGTGTGCACATGTGTGTGCGCATATGCGCACACACACATGCTAAGTAAATAAATATGTAATACATTTTAAGTACAAAGAATATCATTAATATCCCAACACTTTGAGTATACTTTACCACAATCAGAAAACTGTCTTGTGTTGACAGAGTACACAGTAAGAACAGATTTGGCTGCATTTCTGAATATATATATATATATATATATATATATATATATATATATATATAAATGTATGTGTATGTATATGATGTATATATAATGCAACACACACACGTAGATAGCTATACATATCATGGCAAATATAAATAGCAATGTGCTAGTGTCAGTGTGTCTTAGAACAGAACTTGATTCTATTGTTTGCTATTTGGAAGTTAAAGCAACCTGCCTTTGATAGGGGAGGGGATGACTTCCCCCATCACCATTCCCAGCTTGCTCTGGGAGTGGGAAGTCTAATTAATTATTCTTCTTAAAGAAAGCAGAGCCTTAGACTCCTCTAGGGATCTCAGTGCCATGCTGGAATCTCCCTCAGCAGTTGCCAAGAATGCCTATTTGCTAGCATGCGAGATGACAGGGTGATAATTGGCCAAGGGAGAACTATTTTTAATGTATTGTTAATTAGAGACTTAATTACTCTTGTGTTTATTCATTCAATCAACACTATTTCTGAACATGTTTATTGAGTTCAAATGTGAGTCAGAAGCTTACCAGGGGATGAAGATAAATGAAGGATAAATATGTCAATGGCGATAACATTTAAAAAGAAAAAATTAGTGAGGGAGAGGGAAAGGCTTCAGGAGATCAGATAAGCCTTCCAGGCAGGGCTTTATTGAGACAGAGACAATGAGGAGGGGATGGCAGGATGCTGGGAAGTCTACTTTTATAACAGAATGAGTGCAGATGCTTTGATCAGGGTTGTGTTTGACTGAGCCAGTGTGCTGGAATAAAGGAAAGAGCTGGAAGAAACAATGCCACATAGTGATGGGGAAATCAGATCAAGAAAAACCATTTTCCACTGGAGTAGAAGAAAGAGTGGTGGGTGGGATGATGTCACATAGTAATGGGAGATCAGATCGAGAAGAAAACTACCCACCAACTTTAGCTGTTGATTTTGAGTGAGATGAAAGTTGTTGAAGACTCTGCACAGAACAAAGGCATATGCCATCACTTTGGCTCCTGAGTTAAGGACAGTTGGGAAATGGGTATTAACAGAAAGCTGGAGACAAGGGAAGAGTCTCTTGGACTCAACTGAGGGTGAGATGAGAGACAAAAGTAGCACAGTCCAGAGTGGTAGCACTAGAGATGGAGCTTGGATCCCAGACACAACTTCAAGGTTGAAATGACTTGGTTTAACCTGGAGGCTATCAGAGCTACAATAGGCTTGAGTGATGAGGCTTATCTGATACAGAGAATGCTGGGTGAGCAGAGAGGTTGAGAGAGAAAGACAGGGGGTGGGATGGGGGACTAGAAGAATCATCAGTTCCCAGTGTTACTTGTACAGAAAAGGCACAGAATGATGTGAAGAGAAGGTGCTCAAAATGAGAGTTTTCCAGGGGATCCTTAAACCACTCCTGTGAAATAGAGTGATTTCCACTTTACACCCTGTTAGATGCAACCCCCAAGGAAAGAGCTGGTGATACTCATACTTAAGTTGTTTGACCTTAAAGAGAGATGTAGAGACCCTTTACACAGTGGCTTATCAAGCAGTGAGTTCATATTTAAATAGAAAAAAAACTTTTCTCTTGAAGCAAGGGATACAGCCAGAATAGATTAAAACCAGCCAATTTTAAAGTTCTGAAACTCAATTAATAAGATCTTTGTTATTTATACAAGTGGTAAAGAGGTTTTAGGAAATGAGAAGAATCACAGTAGGAGTCAAAGACAAGGAAATAACTGCAGTGGCTTCTGTGAGTTCATTGACAAGGAGTCTACTATACCTATGGGCATTAAACTGGGCAAAGTCAAGAGTTTGAGAACAATGAGGGCTGTGCCAGTGCTGCACCAGTAAGCATTGAAAGACTGTTCCCAAGGGAAGTGTGGAATATTGGACCAGATTCTGTAGGGTAAAAGGAACACAGCAAAGATTGAATCGAGATGTAACAGGGCTATCATGTTTCTCAGAGAAAAAGGAAGAAGCTCGAATGTGCAGACATAACCAATAAAACCCTGAAAAATCGCTCAGCTTCTATGCCATTGGCATGTGAAGTTTCTCTTCTACTCAAAACAAAGTACTTCCTCAACTTCAGATTTTATGTTTGCCTTCAGTAGAGCAGAGCAATGGTCTTAGCAGAGAATGATAAAAAATGAACCAGAAAGGATGGAACTGGGATTAGAGAAGCAAGATAGTGACAGAGAAGAAAGAAGTATTCCTTAAAGAAGAGCTGAGCCCTTAATTTATAAAAGCCTCAAAAGGTTCGCAGGGTGTATGCATATGGGTAAAGAGAAGATGGAGATGAGATACCTATCTGAACTTCACAGAGACCCCCAGAGAACTGCCTGAGCATGAGATTTGCAGTCTGGAATGGAACTGTCAGAGAATTCATTCTGCCTGAAGATGTTAGGCAGGCAGAATTCATGGAACTGGTTCCAGTAGACCATCAATGAGAAGTTGGAGCAGGGTAGTCTGTGAGTTTAATAATAAACATCATAAGTTTCATAATTTTAATAGTAAAAATCATAAAAATAAAATAAGATAACATGCTGTGGTTTAGAATTAAATATTGCTCCAGGGTCTTGAGTGGAAGTCTTGGTGTCCAGCTGACTCTACTATTAGAAACTGGTAGAATTCCAAAAGTAAGGCCTAGAAGAGGAAGGTTATATCACCAGGGACAGGCCCTTGAAGAGGACATTAGAAGCCTAGGTGTACTGGCTGATTTTGTGTGTCAACTTGACACAAGTCAGAGTTATCAGAAAGGAAGGGGCCACAGTTGAGAAAATGCCTCCATGAAATCAAGCCTTAGTGTATTTTCTTTATTAGTGACTGATGGAGAAGAGTCCAGCTCATGGTGGGCGGTGTCATCCATGGGCTGGTGGTCCTAGATTCTATAAAAAAGCAGGGTGAGCAAGCCATGGGAAGCAAGCCAGTAAGCAGCCCCTTTCCATGGCCTCTGTATCACTCCTACCTCCAAGATTCTGCACTGTTTTGAGTTCCTGTCCTGACTTCCTTCAATAATAAACAATGTGAAATTGTAAGCCTAATAAACCCTTTCCTCCCCAACTTGCTTTTGGGTCATGGTGTTTCATCGTAACAACAGAAACCCTAACTAAGACTCCAGCCCTTCTTCTTTTGGTCTTTCTTCATGGTCACCATAAGGTAAGCAATCTGCTCTGCCACATTCTCTTGTGATCATAGTGGATTACTTATCACAGGTCTCAAATCTACTAGGCCAACCATAGATGCAAGTCCTGGAGATCGTGATCAATCTTTCTTCTCTTTAAGTTGGTTTTCTCAAAGAATTTGTCATTGACAAATAAATAAATAAATAACCTGGTAAGATAAGATAAAACAAAGTAACCACCGACACTCAAGCAATTCTTTTCAAAGATGAAGACATACACAGATGGGGACACAAGAACACCAAGAAATTTCAGGAGATGAAAATAATTGTAGCCAGCATTGGAATTTCAAGGTAATTTGCTAGCTAAGCTCTATGTGGCTCCTAACACTGTCTTTCGGTACAGCCTGTTTACTGCTTTGAGGGAAAAGCATTGCTACCTATTTGTAGCCAGTGTTTTGATCCTGATTGGATATTACATCTTCACCTCGGTTTTCTTGACTGACAACTTGGAAGTACAGTTTAGGTACTTAGTTTAGATTAAGAAGGGTATAAAAATAGACATTTCAAATCATACTGATTGTCATATTGTTGACATTTCCCAAAGAGTGTGTAGATTTCATCAGGTAAGTCACATTTAAAAAATGAGAACACTAGAGAAACATCATTAAATTCCTTCTGTGTGTGTGTGTGTGTGTGTGTGTGTGTGTGTGTGTGTGTGTGAGAGAGAGAGAGAGAAAGAGAGAGAGAGAGAGAGAGGTATGTATCTCTGTGTGAGTATGTGTATTGCAGTGAGTATGTATATTGCAGTGTGCAGTGTGTGTGTCTGTATGTGAGTGTGTTTATTGCAGTGTATAGTTGTGTAAGTATGTGCATGGTGTGTGTGAGTGTGTGAGTATGTGTATGCGTGGTATATGTGGTGTGTGTGTTTATGTGTTGGTCTACCTTAATTCATGAGACGAAGACAATTTTAGCTGAAAAGACCTCATGAGCCAAATGAGAACTATTCAAAGTGTTAAGTAAAGCAGCAATTTTTAAATTATTTGTTTTACCTCTGTTTTTATTATGATTAAATGCATAGACCTGAATCCACAGACACTGTCTTTTTCACACATCTCAATTATCTTGAAAAACTTTACATTCTTAATTAAAATATATGCAGAGAACAAATTAAATGCTTGATTTAATCATGAAATAAAGATAAGCTCAAAGTCTTTATTCAATTATTTTACTTTTGAACATAAAACATAATTAGATCATTTCCACTCTTCCCTTTCATCTCCCCCCTCCAACTCTTCCCATGTACCCTATGAAACTCATGCATGGACTCTATTTATCAGTCAACACACACACACACACACACACACACACACACACACACACACACGACCAGGAACCAGTGCACCATCATTAGTATTTATAATCTGTACTTGTAAATAAGTTAGTTACCTGATCTGAGTTTATTTGGACGAGATCTGTATTAACTCACGCTGTCTTCATGATACACTTCATACATGTAAAGTGCTTAGAGCAGAATAGAGAGATAGGAGAGTGGTCCTTCATGGGACTTTAAAATTTCTGCTCAAAGCACAAGAAATTCTCAACAGATATAAATTCATTATAACTTTAGAAATTCAAAGTATATGGCCAAGGGAAGTGGTATAAAAGTGTTTCGTTCTTTTATGGAGTTGGGAAGATAAATTAATGCTCAAAATGAGCTTGCAGATCACCAAAGAATCTGAGGAGAAGTCCAATAGAAAGTCAGAGATTTTCAGACCCTGTCAGATCTTCATAATGGAAAATTATTCTCATCTGTTGGCGTTGAGACTAGAATTTATTTCTATTCAATAAATACTCACTGGGAATCAACAGTGTATTACACCGTGTTCTCTGAAAAAACAAAGTGTGTCTGTCTAAGGATAGTCAGGCGTCAAGTTACTTTAATATAAGAAGTTCAGCCAGGAATTGCCTTTTAGCCACAATTAAAATAATATTTACGTCATAGACATCTTTAATAACCAGCCCAACAATTCATGCACCGTGGACTTCACCATCAAATCATGAGTTTGTGTTTGAAATGAGAGCTAAATGCTTACTAGGATACAGATTTTAAGAACATTGTTAGAACACAGATGCCTTCTGAAGCCTGTCTGTTAGTATCTAAAGCCCTTGTGTGGAGAAACACAAGTGCCTGAATTGTTTTTGTTGGAAACCACTGAGAAATGTAAAAGTGGATATAGCTGAGTCATCTGGTACATCTATCCCTAGTTTTCTGTTTGTTTTCTTTTTATTTCTGAGGAGCCTCCAGACAAATTTCCAAACTGGTTTGTTCCTCCATGGCAATATGCAAACATTCTCTGCTCCATATCCATACCAGCAACTGTCATTTGTATAGATGATGATGCCGCTCTAATTGTTGTGAACTGGAATATTAAAATAATTGTAAGCTGTGTTTCTTTGATAGCTAAGGATGTTGAACACTTTTCAAAGTGTTTCCTGACTATTAGAATCCTTCCTTTAAGAGCTCTCTGTTTAGTTGCTAAGCTTGCTACCTTTGTATCAGTACTTTTGGAAGAAGGAGCCTCAATTGAGAAAATGTTCCCACTAGATTGGCTTCTGAGTAAGCCCCAAGCCCCACTCCCACCCCATGAGAGGCCAAATTGGACCAGTCACTGGGCAGCTTTTTTCAGTTTCTTCTCCATTTTTGTCCCTGCATTTCTTTTGGACAGGAATAAATCTGGGTCAGAGATTTTTACTGTGGGTTTGTATCCCTGTCCCTCCACTTGGGGCCCTGACTGTCTACTGGAGATTGCCTCTTCAGTTTCTATTTCCCCACTGTTGGGCATTTTGGCTAAGGGCTTCCAGGTTCTTGCTATTACAAATAAGGCTGCTATAAACATAGTGGAGCATGTGTGCTTGTAGTATGGTGGAGCATCTTTTGGGTACATGCTCAAGAGTGGTAGGTACAGCTGGGTCTTCACATAGAACTAGTTCCAATCTTCTGAGCTACCACCAGATTGATTTCTAGAGTGGTTGTGCCAGTTTGCAATCCCACCAGCAATAGAGGAGTATTCTTCTTTCTCCACATTTTTGTCAGCATCTGCTGTCACCTGAGCTTTTGATCTTAGCCATTCTGGTTGATGTAAGGTGGAATCTCAGGGTTGTTTTGATCTGCAGTTCCCTGATGACTAAGGACTTTGAACATTTATTTAAGTGCTTCTCTGCCATTCCTCTGTTGAGAATTCTCTGTTTAGCTCTGTACCCCATTTTTAAAATTGGGTTATTTTAGGTTGTCTTTATTAATCTGGGAAGGCAATCCTGAAATTCAAATTCCAAGCTCATACACATATCAATTGCCCCACAGCAGACCTCTTTCAGCAGGCTTCCTACTTCTGAGAAGACATTTCTACCTCCCTTCTCTCCCCACAAGGTCCTTTTAGATGTAATCACATCAGGTCAACTACAATCAGCTGAAACATTTTTGCTTTTGTCTCACATTCACTACTGTTTTATTTTAGCTTTCATGGCTGTGGTCTGAAACTCTCACTGATAAGTACTCTTCTGAGAACTATGATTCCTAAATAGTGATGGGCCTTAGACTCCCTCAGAGAGTTTTTTAAAGCACAGGCTTCTATGTTCCTCTCCAGATGCTGTGACTAGGTAGGTGTAAGTATGATTCAAGATGTTGCATCTCTAACAAGTTCCAAAGTGACAGACAATGCTTAGACTAGGGACCATAGACTAAGAATCACTATCCTTCAGCAGATGTGGGTACGTGGACAAGACAACTTTCCAACTAATTTCTCATGTCCTTGAGAAATAAATCCATCCAAGATGATCGAAGTGCATAGTGACAGTTCTCTGTGTCTATAGTGATTGGAAGTGGAGAGAGGTGGTGGGTACCAGATACTCTCACACCATAGAGAGGCAGATCAATACCTCCTTTAGGGAGACTGCAGAGGAATGATAGGGGTTAGTGCTGGGTCTACTCAGAAGCTCCATCAGTCAATGAGCCAGAGAATGGCAACAAGTTCTTCTTCTGTATGAGCTTTTGCCCATCCCATGCTTACTGCTGAGCTCTCACAATGGAAGCTCAGTTTAATGCCTTTCGCTGAACCCAGATTTAATAGAGAAAGTACATCCCACATATGTTACTTGTCATCAGGTTTATCCTGAATCTTTAGTGGCATCTATTACACAGAAACAGTAATTGTATTTGTGCTATAATATTTTTATATCGGGTAGATCTTTGTAAAGAGTTTTCAGAGGTCAGCCTCAGTAGCCTTTCATCTTGGTAAATGAAACAAATCTGTTAAGCTTTGTCGCCTAGGGCTTCACTGAGTCACTGGGTGTGGAGATGAAATCCATTGGTACCTAAGCTCTACATCTTATGCTTGAAACAACGTGGTTGCCTAGTCACGCAGCCTTCAGGGAGCTTGGAAAAGTCCTTAAAAAAATACTAGAACCTAAGAGTTCAAAAATAATGTACTTGGAAGTCAAGATTGTTTTTTAGAAACTAGATAAACATAGAAATACCCAATAATTACTTAAGCTTTGAACCCAATACTGAATAAGAAAGCTGCTATTTTTACATAAGGTCAGTATCAAAAGATATTTGCCAGTCCAATGGTCATTTTTAGTTTTAAACTATTCTGTTTTAATGAAGATTGCTTGGGAAGTGTAACTGTAAAAAGTTAAGGTTTTCTACTTATTTCCAACCTACTCCAGGCACCAGTAGCCATCACAGACATTCTTTCTGTCACTTCTTAACATTGCTTATTTATTTGCCTTCATGTCTACACTTCTCCTCTCCAACAGCCTCTGCCTTTTTTCTTGCATTTCTCTATTTGTTGATCCTTCCATGAAGTCATTACAGACTTGGTACTCTTGGCTCTCAGTGAGACAGTAAGAGCTGGAGTGGTTCCAGTCAACTACAAAGACTTCCTTGGTGCTACAAGGTACTTCCTGGCTATACCTGGCACCTTTAATCTGCTCACAGGCTGCATATTGAATTTGACCTGGTCCTAAGGCCAGCTTTATCATTCAAAGTTCTTCCCAGTTTTATAATTCACTTTCTGGGTTAAGAACAGCTGCACCTTCTAGTCTTTCAAGAACTGAAAAGGTTGTATTCTCTTTATCCGTTTTCCTCCTCAACAGCTAATTGGCTAACTCTCTCACCCACACTTCTTTCTTCCTTTCTGTATTAAATCAATCAATAGCAATGTGTACCCCTAACACTTTGATCAATATTTTTGACTAGTATCTAGAACAGGGGTCTGCAGATGTTGTAAGTTAAGACCAAGAGAGAGAGAGAGAGAGAGAGGGAGAGAGAGAGAGAGAGAGAGAGAGAGAGAGAGAGAGAGAGAGCATTTCAGATCTATAGACCTCTATAGACCACGTAGTTCTACCTCAGGACTCAGCTCTGTCTGGGTCACACAAAAGCAGCCACAGGAGAAATGTGCTTGGTTCATATAAAACTTCATATATAAGCATTCAGATTTGAATTTTGTATAATGTGTCAGCTGTCCAAAAATTTAAAGACTATTCTTAGCTTAAAGGACTTAGGAAAACAGCAGTGGACCAGATTGGGACCATGGGGGTAGTTGGCCAACTCTTACTCTGGAGCTAGATGCTTCATTGCCTGTCTTCCAAGTCATCACTGGGACTGTTTACCCAAAGCCTTGGCTCTGCACAACTGAGATGACTAACATTTTGCTAGACTTTTCCATGGCAGCCTTCTAGACCAGATCTTGCTGGCATTACAAATAGCCTCCAAATGTCAGACTTCTAAAAGTTATGGTAGTGTGCATCAGACATAGCATCAGGGCTAGCTTTTACTGCAAACACAAAGAAAAGAGCAAATTAGGTTGAGGGTGAAGCCATGAACTTTTAAAGCTTTTGCCTTGGGCTACCTCTTCTCACAAGGCTGTGCTGCTCCCTAAACAGTGCCACCAGCTGGGACCCAAGTATTCAGATATTTGAGCTTATGTGGGACATTCCTTATTTAAATTACCACAAGTTGTTTTGTTTCATTTTTTAAAAAAGGAGGTTAGTGACCCTGAGATCAGACTGCAAAGGATAGAATAAGCTTTATAATAAAATTGAGGCTAAATCAATAGTACTAATATACTGACATGAAGTGTTAGCCTTTATTAATGATACAGAAAACTGAGGGTGTAAGAAGGGAGCACACATTTAGGACAAAACAACTCACTCTTTTTCATTTCATTTTAAACCCCTCCATGAAATCTTTAAGATGGAGCCTTATTTAATACCTCAGATCATAATTATTTCTTTGAAATCATAAAAAGTAAAAATACTAGAAAATACTATCAGTCTTTCTCTCCATCCTCTTCCTTCAGTTGCTACAGTCCTCTCTTCAGAGGATAGTGTTTGTAAGAACCCTACAAGGCCAATGAGGACATAGTGTCTGGCAAAGCTCAATACACAAAGCTCTGACAACTCTCAATACACAAAACACTTGAGGTGGTATGTGCAGCATGTATCTGCAACCTTCACAAGGGGACTAACAACCTCATTAAGTCAAGATGGGCTCATAGAGATGCTGTCCACGTTGGAAAAACCATCACATTTGTGTCTTTTCTCTTCCCTTAGATTAATCTTTGAAAACTAGAATCAGAGTATATACAGCCTGCCTATTTGTGGCACATGTTCTTCTCTTTGAATGACCTGAAAGGTTCCCCCATAGCTGGAAAAAACTTTCTCTACTTGGTCTGAAGAGAAATTATCTTTCAGAAGCCAAGCTACTCCCACCCTAGAAGAACCTGTTCCTTCCATACCTCTGAATATCAAAACAAGTAGCCCACAGATATGACACATAAGATTGTCAGGACTAACAGTTCTGATATCTGTGCAGTAGACCAACAGCATCAGGTCCAGGGGGAAAGCTGCTGAGTTCAGAGGTTGAATGTAGAATTCTTTTCTTGAGTTCCTTGATAGCTTGATTTCCTCCCCATCCCTGGTAAGGATTTCAGCTGATTGCATGAAGTTTTTTCACATAAAAATGTATTTTCTTCTTTATTCAAGGCTTACTGATTTAAATGCTATTTTGAATTTTTTTTTCACATCTAGGTTTCTGTTTGGCCATGAAAACTGTAGCCCAGCCACACTAATACCTAAAAAGATTACTTACAACTGCTTGTTAGGCATTGAGGACACAGTGGTCATCAAGACTGTTAGATTTGTGACCTTAAGTGATATAGACAGTGCAGGTTAATAGAGTAAAACTGAATCAACACAAAATGAGTATAGGAAAATGTATGTGTATACCTTAAGTGCAGAGAACATGAGGACTGGACCAGCGAACCAAGTCGTTAGCCTAATGGTACCTGAAGGGCACAGATGCCCAAGGCCCAGATATTGTAGCCTCTCCTAAATACCATGCTCTGTGAGCCATCTTTGTGAATATACCGCTCATTATGGCTATTTGCCAGCACACATATAGACTTAGAAGCACATATAGACTAACTGCTCAATGTGGCAGCTGTTTCTCTCTTCCTACTTCTTTTGGCTGTGTCTTAACTGGTGTTTGTTTTCTACTGGCACCATTTATTTGAGACTCATTAAAAACAGAAAGAATCCAAAGCATATGTTCCTGAGAATGGATCATTCAATGTTTTTACCATGGCTTGGCCAACATTGCCCTTGTGACAGGACAGCACAGTTGAATCTTTCTTCCAAGATCTAGATTGCCTGCTTCATTTCCAGATGTAAAGCCTTGTATTATTATTGGTCTACTCAAGTTGGCCTGGTATGACCTGGAAGTCATTAACCAGCACAGTGCCCAGACACCTTTCCAAGATTTATCATAATTCCTTTAGGATCCACAAGGAAATAGAAATGTTATGTTGGCCAGGAGTTGGACAACAGTTCAAGAATTACTCGAGAATCAAAATAAACTTGCTCCTGGGAGTCTAGAGAGGGAAGGTTTTGTTAGGATAATCCAGTCTTTTTAGAATTTCATGACTTCTGCATTGTGAAGACTCCACCAGGCAGAATGAGCTCTTTCAAATACTGAACACTAATTGAGAGCTTATTCTCTATTATTTCCTCTGTGGGCAATATAATTTTCATCCTGTCCTGATGCTAAGCATCTTGGTCTTCAACCATTCATCACCTTCTCTTTAATTGCTATGCTTCTGTTCTGGTTCCTAGCCTCTGTCCTCAATCCAGTGACTTTGCTGTAAGTCCTAATCGCATTCCTTATTCCAATTTTATTGGTATTCATCAGAGATTGTATCTTAAAAACAGTGTGTCACTTTCTAATTGTGTTAGTGTGCTGAAACCCTGCATGTCTGTTATGAAGATCTATCAACCAGCTTTTGTTTTATTGCCCTGAATATCACAGAAGCTTGGTATTCTGAAAAAAAAAAGCTTGCAAGTACTGGAAGAAGTGAGTCAGGCTTTAAGCAGAAGCAAGAGGGTAGTGGGCTTGATTATTGCTGATATAACAGCTTTAGTTACATTAATTGCTAGCACCACTGCTTCAGCAATTGCTTTGACACAAGAAATTAAGACAGCTACTTTTGTAAATCATTTAGCAAAAATGTTACTAATGTGTTGAATATACAAAAGGATTTAGGTAGGCATTTGGAAGACTGTATTGATGCTCATTATCCTATTCAAATTGTTGGAAGGAGATTCAGAGTTTAAGAGTAAGGAGCTATCTCGAGTGTCATGCCAAATACTATTGGATTCATGTTAGTTCCAAAATTATAGGGGCAGTCATTATAATTAGGAAAGAGTTTAAAGATACTTGTAGTGTATTTGGCATTAGTCTAACACCTCTCTGAATGTTTTAACTTTGCATAGTGAGCTTATGAATTTAAAAAAATGCTGCTCTGCTGAGTGTTGATGTGGTAGATGCTGCTGATAAAATTACCCATGGCCTGAGGTCAGTATTTCTGTTTTGGTTAAGCTTCAAGAATGGCATATATAGCTTGATCTTGCTTGCCTTTTTGTCCTCAGGATACTTTTATTTCTGCCCATTATGTTAAAGTTTGTCTTTAAAAACATCAACATATTGGCAGCCAAAGTACATGGCTTGAAACTGAAAATGGACCCCCAGATAGAGTTATTAAATTAACAGGCTGGCAAGCCAAGGATGGGTAAGATTCTGCTCAGAGCCTTACCAACCTAAGACAGAAGTGCACTGCCTTTGAGAACACATATTTCATGACAGATAAGGAAGCCATTCTTGTCAGAATGACCTAAGCTAGTCTCAGTCTTATTATGAAACAAAAAAGGGGGAGAAGCAGAGAGCTTTGGGGGCTGCTTGGCAAGAATCTGACATGGGCCAAGGACAAAGAAATGGGCTGTTTGACAGGAATATGACATTGGCCAAGGACAAGGAAATGGGCTTCAGGCAAAAATTTGACATTAGGCTAGAGCAAAGAAATAATTTCAGTCAGGAATCTAAATCTTAGGCTAGAACAAAGAAATAATTTCAAACAGGGATCTAAATTTTAGGATAAAACAAGGAAGTAGGCTTCAGACATGAAAATGACTTTGGGCTAGGATAGAGAAGTAGGCTCAGATATTGTGGTCATCCTGATAAGCCCTTAGAAACAGTGATCACAGGAGTGTTCACAGAACTTTGCTTATTGCCTTGCTTGTTCTTTGACTATTTGTGTTTATTTTCTTGCTTGTTCCTTGACTATTTGTATTTAATGTATTGCTAGTTCCTCAACCTAGAACTGACCTTAAGACTTGCATGTAATTAAAATGGCATAAAAGCAAAAAGGAGGAGGGTGGATGGGATGGGGATTTCTAGGGAGGGGAAATGGGAAAAGAGGATGACATCTGAAATGTAAATAAAGAAAATATCCAATACAAAAAATCAGTGTATCAACCCAAGGAACTCACACAACAGTTCTTGTCAAATATTATTCAAAGTCCAATGCTGATTCTTGTTTATAGAAAGGAAGAAATAGATATAACCTACAAATTTTGTATCAAATCTATTTATGATTCTATCACATGTAATGTACTTATCATTATGCTAGATCAGCAGTTCACTCTCTGAGGGGCATGGTCATCTGAAAACACTTATTTCTGATGGTCTTAGGAACTGAGACACCACTTGGTAAGAAAAACTGCACAAGGTAAAAATCCCGAATCATGAAATTGTTTTTGTGCTTAATTTTGAAACTATTTCCCTGTCATATTGTCAATTATTTTAATAATTAGTAGAGTTCTTGGCATCTTTTTAGATTTGTGAATTGCTTTTTATTATTTAAGTAATAAAGGGGTCAAGAAAATGGTTTGAAGAAAGAGAAACTACTCTGTAGTCTCTCAACAGAATCACAACACGTTACAGGTCAGGCTACATAATGATGTCTGACAACTAATATTATCATTCAATCAATATACATACATGCCTTAATTAAAAGGGATATGAAAATTAATTCTCCTAAAAATGGAATTTTAAGGAGCCAGCTCTGTTCTGGGACCATATTTACAACAGACCTATATACTAAGATTTTATTCATTACTAGCAAGAATTTTATTTTCTTGGCAAGACAAAGAGCAGATATTGGGCTTGTCAATTAAGGGAGCCAAAATCAATATTGTTAGCCTAGAAATGCTTGGAACACAGAATTTTTAGTATTTTTTTCATAATGAAAATTCTTCAGATGTTGGGATTATACCTTGGGTCTCTTTTTCCATTTCTTTCATTGTATTTTGCTCATCTGTGCCCACAATACTTAGAAGCTAGCCACCCATATGAAAGCACTCATGGAACTTTAGATGGATTAGAGAAAAAGAAAGCAGCTGCTAACAGATGTGTTCTTGCAGAGCAAATGCCAGGCTAGCCACTCTGTCACATGGGCACGGGAGCCACAGTAAACAATGCTGTCAAGGTTTTCAGTAATGCTGTCACTGGGGTTTTCATGTGAACCAAACGTTTAAAATGATTGCAGAGGTGTTGCCCATGTGACTCAAGCAGAACAAACAGAATTATTGGTAAAGGAAGTCATACCTGCGGCTCAGCTCTTTCATCCACGGCTATTACTACAGAGACACTGTGAAACATTGTTTATTTATAGTTAATCTCACTGGATCACTGCTGACGTGGGCTTATGATGCATTTCAGAGGATTTTCTGCTTCATCTACATCAGGAAGTTTCCTCACACCTCCTACAGTTCGGCTTCTGTAAGATGTGCCAAGGTGGAGAACATTTTATCTGCATTGTTTATTTTTAGTGTTCCACATAACCCTAAAGAAGCACACATAAGTCTTGTAGATCACTAGCCTATTTTGATTTTTAATAATGTATCTTGCTTCAGGAACACTTTGAACAGTTCACCACACCTCTATGTGTAACACAACTTTAGAGAAAAATGTAAATAGGTTTCTACAGTTAAGAAAGCCATTTGATTTGCTTTGTTATGTTGTTACTAGGGATTTGTACACAAAACAACACATTATATATATGCTTTGTGTGTGTGTAATATATATATATATATATATATATATTTATATATACATATATATTCATATATATACACATATATATTCATATATATTTTTATTTATACATACTTATATTTTATTTTATACATATGAAAATATACATATATTTTTATTTTATACATACATATATATTCATATATATATATATATATATATATATATATATATATATATTACACACACACACACACACACACACACACACTTTTTCTCTGCCCACTGCCTGGTCTGACTCCTAATCCTCTCCCCACTTCTCTTCTTGTTCTGCCTGGAAAATCCTGCCTCTATATTTTTGCCCAACAATTAGCTTCTGCCGTCTTTATTAGCCAACCTTCCACTAGGAAAACAATTAGGGAAATAATCAGGACCCCCCCACACATTAGATATTTTAGAATTTCAAGATATGAGGTCTCTATACAAATATCCACCTCTCCTCTTATAGTTAATAAACAGCTATACAATATAGAATAAACAGAGCTGTTGAAAAGTTCCAATAAAACATTACCAATAACTGCTGAACACAGTTCTAAGTGTCACAAAATATTCTTTTTCACCACAGCTATTTGGAGAGCAAAATCTATTCTTTGCTTTGAAGACTGGATTTGATTAATGGATCGCAGTTTAACACTTTCTGTCAGAAGCCACACTTTTAACACATTTAAGCACAATGAAGAACTTACATTCAAGTGGCTTTCGGAAGGTTCCACTAAGGGCCAGGTACACTAAATATGGCACCTCAGCACCTCTCTACAACGATCAAACAGGAATACTAGGGAATTGAATGTGTTCAACATTACCTTTTTGTCTCTTAATGGGGCAAATGACTTCCATTGGGTATGACAGAGTCCTGTGACTCTATATGCACTGAGCCACGGCCATCTCTGGGTGAGGTCTGGAATGTGACTGGCTTTCAAAAACATAAAGAAGATTCATAAAACTTGCAACAAAGAAAAAACTTAAATCCATAGAGGAAGAAAAACCTGGTTTTCAGTAAGAAACAACTATTTTATTGTTGTATTTCTTAGAAGAAGAAGAAGAAGAAGAAGAAGAAGAAGAAGAGGAGGAGGAGGAGGAGGAGGAGGAGGAAGAAGAAGAAGAGGAGGAGGAGGAAGAGGAAGAGGAAGAGGAAGAGGAAGAGGAAGAGGAAGAGGAGAGAACAAAAGACTGAAGAGAAAGAAAGAAAGAGGAATAAAGCATACTTATTGACAGAAATGCTATGATAGACAGGCCTGAAATAGAAAGTTCTTTAATATTACAGCTTCGAGATACATTGTTTAATATAATCAAATACTTACTGCAAGTGAGTGATACATGAGGATTCTTGGAAATTAATGCAATTGGCCAAGGTGAGCCAGCAGCCACAGAACCCTCCCAAACATCACAGTGGGCTGAAGGGATTCATGAAACCCAGAATCCTATAACTCAGTTTCCTGTATATGCAAGTGAGGTGTTCTGCCCTTTATTATTTCCCAGGTTTTTCTGTATATATGAGATACTGAAAAGTTGATTTGAAAAGAAATACCCCTTAGCACCCTAAATAAATGTTCTCAACAAACACAGGTTGGACAGAGGTGGAACAGCGATGAGCTTCTTTCTGAGGGAGATGGAGGAAAGTGTCCTAGAGTTTGAGCTGAACCAAGAATACAGTAAGGTGTCCTGGCAGCTCTCTATGTGACATACAAAGGACAGAAGGGAAGGCCACAGATGGAGAGCCAGAGTGAGACCTGTGGGTCTATCCCAGCATGTGGACTGCCCTGAAGTGCCCAGGCCCAACATGCTAAGACTCGAATATTGTTCTGCTATAATAAATTTTTAATTAGTTCCTTCATTAGAGATTGTCTCCCTCAAACAGTCTTGAAACTCTGAATAAAGCTCAGGATGTGGGGAAAATTTATGCTGGAAGTCTACTGAATGCTCAGAAGCAGCCATTCTGTTATATTTTTGTTTACAATGATTGCCCTCTCTTACCTTGCCCCTGCATCCTTACAGTACAGCTGAATGACACTAAGTCTAAACTTTGAGATCTCATCCTCTGGGAAAAAAAGATCTAGAGAGATTCAGATAGAAAGACAGAAGTTTTCCAAAAGAAAGATAAGTAAAATATAATCCAGACCAAGAAATACCACCAAGGGTGAGCAGAGTGTGATCTCACAGACTTCCCCAAGTGTGGAAAGACCCAAGTAGTGGAATGAACCGAGAGCAGAGAGAAGTCACAATAACACCACAGTGGGTGTGGTGACAGGGCTCAAAGAAATCTGCACTACTAAGCTATTATTTCTTTCAGTACTTCTAGCAGAATTAAACTCTTGATTGACATAGTCTCATTTTCAGTATAAACCTCTAGCTCACTTCTGCCCCAACAAGCCATACACCAAGCTGAGGGGTAAGCCGAACACAAGGTTATCTTTGTATCTTTGTATGTGAACCATCACCAAAAAATAAACCTAATCCAGGTTTAAAAATAAAATTCACAGGAGACAATGCAATCATCCATCATTTTGCAGGCACAGAGAAATTCATCTATCTGTCATACCAAAGAATTTATGGTATAATATGACAGCCTTTGGGTTAAGATCAATTATTGTGCTTCATATGGTAGAAACAAGAGGTTTGTGAACATTTTAGGAAAATGTGTTTGTTTATTGTAATTGTGTGTTTATTTCTTGATTCCTCTTCATGTCAACATCTGACAAAGGGAGTGTCAAACGTGAGGGTGAGGGTGAAGCGGTAGCTGTGAGGATGATGTTTGCCTTCTGCTGAGGAAGAAGCCAACAAGGCTGGAGATACTGTGCCTTCATGTGCTTGACTACGGCTCATCAACAATCTAAAGAAAGTTAAATGAATAGGGGTTGGGGAAAGAGGAAAGCAGGATATTTTAGAGGAACAAGAAGCTCATTTGAGGCTTTCATTGAATTGAATAAATGTATGATTTCTTCAACCTTCTGCAACTTCTGAAAAACTGACAGGAAATACTAAGGGCAGTCACTGGGTTAGATGGTATTTATATAACGGGATGCCAACCGCTTGTTGGTAAAAAAATTAAAGTGGGTCCAAAAAACTTCTATACATTCAAATCCTTCTCTGTCTACTTTTGCATGTAACATTCTATCAGTCGTGTGTTGAGAATCTTTTCCCATCAATATGAAGGCCTGAGTATCATCCTCACTTACTGTAGTCAGTCATCATACATGGGGACAAAGGTATTTCCTCAACACAGAACTCAGGACACTGTCTGAAGCTGGAAAACAAGAACAATTTCCCCATTACAACAGCTCCATTCTGCTGTCAGATACTACAAATGTGATGACCGACAGAAGGGCAGGCACCTTATTACGTGTAAAAGTTGCCGATACTGGTGTGCAGAACCCGTAAATGTCAGAGAGAAGAGAAGACCACCTCCTCATCCTGCATATTCCTCCACCTTACAGAGGACTCAGAGGTATAATCATGAGTATCTTTTTAGCTCAGAAAACATTCAATTTTTGTCATAGGTATTTTGACACTTAAAAATTGAGGTCAGTGAGCTTCTAGTTTATTATTTAGCATATTGCTTGTAATTTACAAGCTGTTTGGGTTGTTTGTTTGTTTTTTTATAAAAGTTAGATTATAAGTATTAAGAAGTGAACATTAATCTGTAGACCATGTTTTCTTAGTTTAAAACTATTTAAAGTGAGAAAAAGACACATTTGGACTATGGACAGATAAATAACAACACCGCTTATATTTCCCAATTTTTATTTTGCTGTCCCTGGCTGACGAAAACTATTTTGCTTAGATCATCTTTACAATGTGTCAGTTAGCATTAAAATGCTGTTTAGACCAGTGTCAGTTGATAACTATAAATATCACCATTAGATATAGTCCCTTCCCTAATAGGTCCATGACATTTTCTAATCCAAATTAGAAGAGTCACGGAAAGGGATTATACATTAGTCAATTCCATCAGCTATAAAAGACTTCTAGTTGCTGTGAATCTGGCTTCATCTTCAAGAGCATGGGAGGAACGGCGTCTCTATCTTCATTAAGAAGTCCAAACTAAACTTCAGTTTCCTGCTTTCTGAGGGTTGGTACCTTGACTTTTCCTAATAATATTCAGTTTCCTGTTGGCAAACTTTGAGATAGTCTTTAATATATTTTATCTGATTGTAATAGATGGCATAATACTTTCTAACCATGGAAGCTTAAAAGGGAGGTTAAGAAATTAATTTACTCATTCTTTTCAGCCCATAGACATTTATTAGATTTCAGCCATGGCATCTAATAAATCTCAAATGTTGCAAAGAGTTTATCGCTCAGCCACAGTAAGACAAAACTGCAATAAAGGTGTGTTGTAACCATAATAAGAGATCTACACAAGTCGCCATGGTTACGGAGAAGGAAGGGCTTAATTAACTATGCTCAGAGGAGACCTAACACAGGAGGAAGATCAAGAAGACAGTGGGACCAGTATTTGGAGCAAAGGACATTTTCACCTGAAAAGAACATGATGTAGCAGTTTGAGGTGGTGGCTCAGTGAGACTGAAACACTGTATGCTCCTGTCTTAACATTCACCACCATGTGCTATCTCCCCTTTCTTTGCACCTCTCTCTTCCTTTAGGCTTGAATCTCGGAGTTCAAAGACTGCGTGTTATCTTCTTCTGTGGTCTCTGTAGCAATCACAGTACTTAGTCCACAGTTTGAGTCACTCCACAGTGTGAATAATATATAAAAAGGGTAAGTAAACGAATGGGCCTATGGCTCTGAAATACTACATGTTGATACGTCATCAGTCTGGATGGCAGCTTCTATAATTTTCCCAATTATATCTCTTAGCTTTCATAATGCCATTTAAAAAGAGAAGAATATATAACATGCAATTAACTTTGCTTCTGTAATTATTTATGGAGTGTAATTATTGCTTACCATCTACTTTTACCAGTATTATTTTCTCCTCAAATACCTTCTGCCTCCAGAATGCTGTTGAAATTCCTCTGTTAAAGGTCACACAAGGCCATAGTTTTGGCACATAATGGACCTAATTCAGTCCCTGTCATATTGAACCAGACAGCTTCTATCTCTGCACATCCATGCTGGTTTTTTCTTCATTTTTTTTTTTACCATCATTTAGGTTGGTAGGGACATTTCTTCATTTTGGAATGTCAACACATGCATACTCTATACAAAAACAACTATACCACCCCCCCCCCACACACACACACTTCCTAGTTTTACATCTAGCTAACTTTGCATCTCTCCCATTTCCTCTGCCTCTCCTGTGATGCCTGCCTATACACATGGTGTAATGCTGTTATTGCATTTACGAAACAGCCTAAACTACATATCTGTGTTTCTCTGTCTGACTGTAAATACAATTTTGCAGGCAGAAGAAACAGACATGTGTGCATTTTTTTGTGTGCTATAGCTTTACTGTCATCTGAGGCAGGTATCAATATATCAGTGTTCTCACCTGCTAGTAAGACTAATAAAAAGAATTTAGAATAGGTCTTTGTGACAAAGAAATCTTGTTTTAATGGATTCGATGGTAGTGAGAATTCTCAATGTTTATCGATCAGTGGTAGCACCATGGCCAAGAAGCGGATAGCTGTGATTGGAGCTGGGATCAGTGGCCTGGGAGCCATCAAGTGTTGCTTGGATGAAGACCTGGAGCCCACCTGCTTTGAAAGAAGTGATGACATTGGAGGCCTGTGGAAATTTCAAGTATATTTGCATTTTATTTGACTTTATGTACTCTTTTGAAAAGTAACTATAACAATTTAAACAGTTTCGATGAAGGAAACATAAAGCACACCACACAAGCAGGGTCTTTTAGTGACCCCGATCTTTGTGCTTAAGTCACTGAGTGAGGAAATCTGTAGATACGTGTCAACTTTGGATGAGAAATGAAGTGTGGACAATTGTATTCAGGCAGCTGAAAGCCCTGTGGCCATCACAAATATTAGACATTAGTAAATAGTGGTGGCTAAGATTCTTTTCTTAATTGTTTAGCTGTGCTGTTATTCAAAGTTAGAGATGCCATAGATTTTGACTGTAGGATTGGATGGCGATCCATTGCTGGCCCTCTACTGTGTAATTTGATCTTCTGTCCTTAGGTAATATCTGCATGCTATCTTTTTTTAAATGTCCCAGGGCAAAGTAGAGGTACATAGGTCTCTCTCTCTCTCTCTCTTTCTCTCTCTCTCTCTCTCTCTCTCTCTCTCTCTTTCTCTCTCTCTCTCTCTTTCTCTGTGTATATGTTTGTGTGTGTGCATGTGTGTTCGCACCTAAGCATTTGTGTGTGCATGTGTGTTTTACAGGCAATTGCTATTTAATTTTCTTTCTAAGTAGCAAGAGATGTAGTGCCTTGAAGGAAGCATGGTGCTAAACGCTGAGTAGGCTCAAGTTTCAAGATGGCCATCTTTTTGGTGCTTTGATCATCAATTATTGGACATGTCCATGAAATTCAGGACTTGTGGTCAATACTTTCCAGTTCTACTGATCCTACAGAATGGTTCTGATCACTAACCAAGGGCAGTCTTGTGACATTGTGGAGATCTTTATCAATGCATTAAGTTTCTTCTATTGGTTTTGGATTTTAGCCCCATTCAATACATATCAACAGTTAAAATACAAGCTCTCTCAATTCCTGTGGACAGCAGTTGTTCTGACAAAGTCATTGGTATAAATGTCTCACAGGGGTCTCCTCTTCGTGCCCCTTAAACAATCGAGTGTCCAAGAAGGATTCCCACTCACTCCCAACACCTTCCCACATGGTACTGACATGATTCAAATACCTCTTTACAACCTGTGGGACTTTCCCAAGAACTACTTTAACATCCTCATTTTAAATATCAATGTACATGCTGTTTCTTCTCTAATTCTAGAGTTCATTCAGTCAATGAATCTTTTTGAATACTTACTTTGTACAAAGGACTTTTATAGTTTACTAATATACTATTAGGTATGAAGGCAAAATCCTCAGTGTTAGAGAACTTCAACACTAATATGAGAAAAAGAAAATGAAATAAACAGTATAGTTAATATCAGTGAGCATATTGTGAAAAGTACAGCAGGAGATGAGGGCTGAAAAGATAATTCAAGTGAAAGATCATAGACAACATCAACATAAAGTGATTTGTGAGTAAAGATTTCAAAACTGAAAAGCTATCCTCAGAGATTATCTGGGAATGGGGGTTTAGAAGAAATGTCGGGTACAAATTTATGAGGTGGGAACATGCATGGTAGGGAGACTCAGAAAGCTCGTCTGATTGGCTTATAGTGCCTAAGGTAGGATGTGGGTCTGAGGGATGTGGGAGGCTGGGTTTTGTCAGTGGGTTTAGACTGTAGTGAGGACTTGACAGATAGTGAGATTACAGAAAAGAGCAGAATCCTTAAGTTGTAGGACCATCCTGCTTTGTTGAGAATAGTCCAAAAAGAAGGCTAAACACATGTGCCTAATCGCAAAGATTCTCAATAATGAATTGAGAATTAACATGCAAGAGTTATATCCAGCACCTTCTGATTCTCCCAGAGGAAGAGGTTATCAGGAAGCTTCCTACATCAGAAAAATCATCACATATTGAAAGATTTTGACAGTTTCCCTTGAGGCTAGATAAATATATTATGTCAAACTGTATCAAGATTCATGAGCGTGTAGCAATTTGTCTCATTTAAAATATAATTACCATACATTTTGATATCTATTACATTTCTCTTAGCCGTTTTATCATATATATGCAAATGTTTACTGATATGCTTATAAGATTGTGGTTATTATATATTTTAATTGGTAGTTCCATTCATTAATATATATAAAAAATCTTGTTTCCTTAGAAAGGAAAATGTTTACTTTACATTACATAATATTGGCATTACTATTATTATTAAATTAGCTATCTGTTTCTTAGAGCTGTTGCACAAAGCGGCAAGAGCCCCATCTAGCCATGGAGCGTGGAGATTGTAGGAACAGGCCATGTCTGGGAATGCATCAACTCTGCACACTTTGTGCAGCCTTTACGACTGGCAGTTCCCCCAAAGTGCTCACCTCGAAGTGCTTGCCATGTGCACTTTTAAAGGGATTCGTCCTGGACTTCGAATCTAGGCAATCATTTTGATTTTGTCATTCTAAAGACATTATTCTCTTTTCCGACATCCATCTTTCTGGCTGAGGAGTCAGACACAAGACTTGTTGTTGATTCAATGTGATGTGTAGGGGGGTTTTGTTTGTTTTGCCCTCTAGAAAACTATACGGACTAGGGGATGAACATTGGCGGATGTTTGACAATCTATAAAAGGCAATGTCCTACTTTTTTATTCCTGGAGACACTTAAAAGTAGTTTATTACCTTGTAATTACAAATTTCATTGTATTGAGGGGTTTTTCTTGCAGAAAACCCCTTCAGAGAACACGCCTAGTATCTACAGATCTGTGACCATCAACACTTCAAAGGAGATGATGTGTTTCAGTGATTTTCCCATCCCTGATCACTTTCCCAACTACATGCACAACTGCAAACTCATGGACTACTTCAGGATGTACGCCGAGCACTTCAGTCTTCTGGACTACATTCGATTCAAGGTGAAACATCGCAGTGTGTGTGTGTGTGTGTGTGTGTGTGCATGTGTGTGTGTGTGCATATGTGTGTGTGTGTGTGTGTGTGCGTGTGTGTGCATG
>JANHMN010000009.1:62981646-62984146 GCA_030674055.1 Rhabdomys pumilio | reverse complement strand
TCCTAGAGAACTGTAAAGCAGTACAACACCCAGCACCTTGCTTTGTTATTTTTCTTAGGACTGTGAAAGTAATACAGTAATGCATAGCATCAGATCCTGGTGCCTTGTAGCATCTTTCATTTATACACAGTCAAGACAGATAGTTCTATTATTTCCTAAATACTTTATAATCACCAGTCTATATTTGGAACCCATGGACTCTAATTCTGGGCTTAGTCCTCTGTTCCCTAAACTCCCTTAAAGATAAAGGACATTTAAGGACTATGAGATCTTCAGCTGACTCAGATTTCACTTCAGGGCATTCAGAACAAACATAGCATTCTTCTCTATGTTGAGATGTGAAAGTTCTCCCACAATGACAAATTATTCTCTTCCACCACAGGCATTGAGAAGTTCGAAGGCAGTTATTTCCACAGCCGGGAATACAAAAGTCCTGAGGATTATGTAGGAAAGAGAATCATAGTGGTTGGCATTGGGAATTCCGGTGTAGATATTGCCGTGGAGCTCAGTTGTGTCGCAAAACAGGTTTGTTGGCGATCACTAATTTTGACTCTACCAGTGGGGACCCTGTGCACTTACAGGCGCCACCATGAATGTGAGTTTAGCCAGAAAAGAAATGTGGAGAATCTAAGGGCCCACCCTCAGGATGTTTAAATTCATTCTGAGTAGAAAATGAGTGTAAAATAAACCCTTTATACTACCAATGGGGACAGGCAAGTAAACGACTTACCGAGGGATCTAAACGTAGGGAACTAGATAGGTAAAGCATGACGTTCCATATCTAATCTGATTTTTTCTTGGTAGGATCTGCATATGAGTATTTGTCTTCCTGAGTCTGGGTTACTTTTACCTAGTAAGACATTTTCCAGAGACTAATTTCAGAAAAAAACAATATAGATCTTTCAAGAAATTATTATGGCAATTAACTTACGAATTCAAATCCTTATCGACATATAAAGTACAGCTATGTCAATATCCAGAAGTATTTTTAATATGATACTTCAGTCACAGGTAGATAAGTGAATTACATTTTAGTTTTCGTTAATAAATGTGGTGTCATAGAAGCAGCTTTTTCTCCCCTAAGGCTCAGTAAAAGTTCTGGCCAAGCCCAGCATGGTGCTCACTGCACAGTACTTTGCCTTTTATTCTTCAGGGGTAATGGCTAACACTTGAACAATACAGCAGGCAAACAGTCCTCTGTCTTCTGCTGTAATTCTGCCTCCTAGGTATTCCTCAGCACCAGACGAGGATCATGGATTTTACACCGTGTTTGGAATGATGGCTATCCCATGGATAGTTCAATTTTCACTCGGTTCCATAGCTTTCTCCAGAAGATACTAACCACAGAAGCAGTAAATAAGTACCTAGAGAAGATACTGAACTCAAGATTCAACCATGCACATTATGGTCTGCAGCCACAACACAGGTGACAAAGGGCTTGGTGTGGGTAATTGTGTGTAGATATGGTGGGCTTTTTGCTTTGAAGACAAGTCAACTTTTGGCACCTGGTTGATCTCATGTCCTTAAGAGTGTAAAGCACTCAAAACTGTATAATATATATCACTGCTTACCAATGTGCATGTGCTTTTTGGCACAATTTGTATATTCCCATCTAGTCATCAATCAGTTAACACTTGATTGCTGTACATTGAAAATTCAGACAAAAAGTAATAGAACACTCCTCCCTTCAATAGATCTTAACTGTACAGGTCAGAGAAGACACAAACATAGATTTGTGCAAAAGCAAAAGCAATGCGAGATACCATGGTGGATGTCAGAGCAGGGTGCATCTAGGTCTAAATTAGAGATAGTCAGGTTGGGGAGAATGAATTTCATTCATTGAGGTTGGGGTAGAGGTTTCAGTGAAGTTGTCATGGAAGAGAGGCTACCTAAGAGATCCTCCCTCTGTAACAGTACCCCTATGACTCCAAGTCTTAACCCGTGAAGCTTTCTTGATTCAAAATTTGTTCGCAGCTTTTAGTTAACAAGCAAAAGATAGAGTAGGATCAGGAGTTAGGCGAGATAAGGAAAGAGAAATATAATGAAGAAATATTCAAACAAGTTAGGTGTCCCAGAATTCGTTTATGAGATACTTATCATCAAGTTCATATTTCAAAGATATGTTGATGTGGTGCCGTTAAGGGTAACCGAAATTAGATGATATCGTAAGGATGAGGACCATGTGAGAGCTCGGGGTTTTTATAAGAAGAGAGACAACTGAGTTAGAGGTTTTGCTCTGTCCTCCCATGTGGTTTCTCATACCACTTCAGACTATGCAGTGACCCCAGCAGCAAGAAGGTACTCACTGGATGTGACCCCTTGACACTGACTCTCTATAATTCATCTAAATCAATAAATGTTATACATTTTTATAAATTACCTAGTCTTATATATTGTTCTAGCAAAGGTAAACAGATAAGACAACAAATATTATCTTTCTTATATGAATACTTATCCTCTCTCTCTCTCTCTCTCTCTCTCTCTCTCTCTCTCTCTCTCT
>JANHMN010000009.1:62950185-62978016 GCA_030674055.1 Rhabdomys pumilio | reverse complement strand
ATGGATGGATGGATGGATGGATGGATGGATGGATGGATGGATGGATGGATACATGGATAAATTGATGGATAAATGGATGAATACATGGATGGATGGATGGATGGATGGATGGATGGATGGATACATGGATAGATGGATGAATACATGGATGAATACATGGATGGATGGATTAAAGCAATCAAGCTATAACTCATTCCCTCTGGTGCTTAGACCACACAGGTCTAAGTGCTAGTGAATGGAAACATCCCTGAATGTAGTTCACCTTCATTAACTCTATGCGCAATGAGGAGTTTATATGAGCTAAATAGTGGCTACAGTGTCATTTCAGAAAATGCACAAAACTGCTGGAATTAAACACTGAATGATCAAAATCCCTCTTAATTAAAACACATGTGCTTTTTCATGGTACTCTTGAAATATTATGGAAGCCAATCTGCTTTTAAATAATGCATATCACATTTCTTCTAATCGTATCTTCTCATTGATTTAGCTTGAGTCTGCTTTATTATGCAAAGATTTAAATTTTAAAAATCACACCTGTCCATCTTTTCTCTTATAATTTATTTTTAAAAGCTAGATAGAGATAGGCTCTCCTGTCTCAAGAATGTAAAATTGCTCTTCAAATTTTACTCACTACATTTGGAATTTTCAAATATTTTTGAGCTTAAGTATTTAATCACTTAAGAATTTCTTTGCCCATGATAATTGTAAAGGGGAATCTAGCAACATATACTAATCAGAAGCCCTAAACCCCCAGGCTGAGTGAAAACCAGGTAGCCCTACACTCTCATTCTCCACTCAATTCTGTAGATGTCCTTACACCAAACATAAAACACATTCTTGCATACGAGGCTGCTGGTGTAATGCAGCATACTGAGGGCAGTCATGTTCTTATTCATAAGCAGAAATAACAACAAGTGTTCATGTAGTAAAGGAAATACATGGAAGCTAGTTACTATCATTTCTAGCTATTGCATACTGTGCATAGTTGTACATGTCGGCTTTCACCTGCTTGGCAGACACACAGTAGCCTGCTTTACACCAGCATCTCCACACACATGAGCAGTGGGCTACATTATGATGTCTGTGAGGTCACTAAACTACAATCTAGTTGTTCCAGTGCAATTTTAGAACATCACTCTCATATATTTGGTGGGTTAATTTGTGCCAAAACCCTGAATGTAGCACATAACTATTTATTATTACTTTTCCTGATCCGACTATATATTTTGTTTATAATCATAGTAAATCACTTCTCTATTTTATTTTTAGTCCGAATCTTACCTCTATAGAAGAACTTTTCTCAGTTGTTTACTAGATGCCTCTTCTGTCCTGAAACAGAAGATTGGCTGGACAGTGTGGTCAGGTGACATGGCTTCCTCCAATGGGACTTCATTGACTATAATTCTGAGGAGACTAGTACTCACACAGTCAGCATGTGTGGTCTCCACTCTCTCCCTCTGTCACAATTCCTCTCTGGAGAATGGGTTCAGTGTCTGGGGCTCAATTACTCAAGGCAAGACTTTAGCTATTTTACAACTACCTGAGCAGGCCTTAGGGTGTCCAACAGCCTTGTGGATACCTGTGCTGCAGGTGATTCCTACATCCATTTTAGACTTTAACCTCCTTACAAGCAACAATTATCTGGTCCAAAGAGAGAAAGGAGGAAAACTAAAGAACAGCCTATGACTTGTTTTCAAAAGTCCAACATCATTTTTTTTCTTAAAATCTAAAAAGTACAAATATTTTATAAAAAAAAGTAAATGAGAAATATCTTAATGAATGATAGGATATATGCATATTTTTCAAGATAAAATATGACACAAAATACTAGAAGAAAAGTAGAACTGAGAAGGCCACTTCTCAGTAGTCAGAATACAGAATATCCTCAAGGGGGAAGGGGCTGATTCAGTAGACAGGAGATCTTGATGTGCAAGCATGAAGAACCTGAGTTTGAATGTTCAAAGCCCATGTAAAAAATAAAGTATAAAGTCAGGTCTGACCACATTCTGAATCCCATATTTGGAAGGAAGAGGCAGGTAGATCCAGGAGCTCAATAGCCAAGCAACCTAGCCAAAACTTTAAATTTTAAGTTCAGTAAAAACCTTATCTCAAGGGAATAAGAGCTCTTGATAGCGTGAGATGCCTTAAATCCTTCTCTGACCTCTGCTTGCTTGTGTATGCATGCACGCCTGTGCATATATGTGCACACGCACACGCACACACACTAAACCCCTGTGTTTGCAGACACAACTGACAAGGGGAATTGCAAGCTTCAATCCCTTCTCCCATATCTTGCTTTCTCTTGCTTAGATTTGCTTAGATTTTTATTTTCATGCACAGACCGCTGAGTCAGCATCCCACCGTCAGTGATGACCTTCCAAATCGCATCATTTCCGGAAAAGTCCAAGTGAAACCTAACGTAAAGGAGTTCACGGGAACACATGTTGTTTTTGATGATGGCACGATGGAGGAAAATATTGATGTTGTCATCTTTGCCACGGGATACAACTTTTCTTTTCCATTCCTTGAGGGTCTGATTGCAGTTACTGACAATGAAGTGTCCCTGTATAAGCTGATGTTTCCTCCAGACCTGGAGAAGCCTACACTGGCTGTCATCGGACTCATCCAGCCCTTGGGCATCGTCCTACCGATTGCAGAACTTCAGTCTCGCTGGGCTGTGCGGGTGTTCAAAGGTCTGTACGCAAAGGCTCTGAGGGGCCTGGCCGTTCATCTAAAGTGACCTCTTCTTTCTCTTCATACTGGTTTCCTCTTCCTGATTAAACATGTCCTCCTCTTTCCTTTTATGGGAAATAGATTTTTTTATATATATAATACATCCTAATTATGGTTGCCCCTCCCTCTACTCTTCCCAGTTCCTCCTGACCTCCCAGGCAATCCAGATTCACCTTCTTCGTGTCTTTAAAAAAACAAACAAACAAAAAAAAAAAAACAAAAAAAACCAGGCTTCTAAGGGAATATGATATAATATGATACAATATAATATAATAATATAATAAAACAGAAACTAACATATCAGAATTAGACAATAAAAATAAATAAAATAAATAAAAAGAAAAGAGCCCAAAAGAAGGTACAAGAAACAGAGACCCATTAGTTCATGGTGTGTGTGCGCGTGCACAAAGGACATATAGGGCAAAAAGAGAGAAAAAAGCTTATAAATAAAATTAAAAATAAAAGCCAGGCATGGTGGTGCATGCCTTTAATTTCAGCACTTGGGAGGAAGAGGCAGGTGGATCTCTGTGTGTTAAAGGGCCATCTTGGTCTACAAAGTGAGTTCCAGGAAAACCAGGGCTGTTACTCAGAGAAAAATTGTCTTGAAAAACCAAATTATTATTGTTATTATTATTATTAACAATAGAAAAGTGCTGTCACGACATTAAGAGATAAGGAACCTGCAAAGAGGCTGTCAGGTTTGTTTTCTGTGGGCCATCTACCACAAGGCATGCAGCCTACTCTTAAGGGTAGTTTGTTTCCACAGTGAGACTCCCTTGGAGGGAAATAGAATTTCATTTTCAAGTGCTTATTAATTGGGAATTGCTTCTGAATTAGGGATGGAGTTTTTGTCTACTTCTCCTTTTGGCTCTAGGACCCCATCTTGTACAGACCTGTGCAGGCCCTGTGCATGTTGCCTCAGTCTCTGTGATTTTATATGTGTGTCCATCTTCTGGATTTAGAGGGTCTGTTTGCTTGATGCCTCTCTCCCCTAAGGCTATTACACTCTTTCTATATCCTCTACAACAGGGTTCCCTGAGACCTGAGGGATGGAGGGAGATGCACTTGATGGACACATCACTTTTGGGGCTGCTGTTCCAAGGCCTCACTCTCTGCATAATGTCTGGCTGTGGGCCTCTGTACTTGCTCCCATCTGTTGCAGAAGGAAGCTTCTCTTGATGATGGCTGACCATGGTCATATCTATGATTGTAGCAAAATGTCATTGAGTCATTTTTATTGCTATGTTTTTTTGTTTGCTTGTTTTTAGGACAGTAGTATTTTGCTTTAACCTAGGTCCCCAAGCTATCTAGTCTCAGATTCTTGGTCACCCAAGCAGTGTTGGGTATGGGTTTCCTTTTATGGTGTAGGTCTTAGGTCAGATCAGGTATTGGTTGGTTTCTCTCACAAGCTTTGTGTTACCATTATCCTAGCGTATCGTGGAAGCAGGACACCATTGTAGATTAAACGGTTTGTAGCTGGTCTTTATGTTTCTCTTTGGGTTTGTGCAGAGCACCTTTCTGTATGAATGCTAGCACAGAGTGGTGATAGCTCTATGTAGGCACCAGTTCAATGGCTCCATGTTCAATGAGTTATATGGAGTTGTCTTCAGCAATGGAGCCTTGCCATCAGTGTGTGAAGAACAGCTAACAGTCTTGGGAAAACCTGGGTTATGTAGGGATTGCCACGGGACCTTTTCAGCCAACAACTCAATTAGATACAACTCAATCAATCCTGTTACTAGAAACTTCACATGGTGACAAGAGATGGCCAGTTGGAGATCTGTCTTCCACGTGGCACTTGGAAGCAATTTCATTTAGATTTCCTTCATATGTGTATATACTTTGAGAAGATGCTACTGTACTAGGCTCCCATGAGACCCCTCCAATTACACTTACTTTTAGTTACCTATTCCAAATCTCCTCCCTTGTCTCCCGCTCTCCTCTCCCTCCCCACTTGATCCTCCCATTACAGCCATGCCTTCTATCCAGAGCTATTTTATTTCCCTTTCCTAGTAAGATCTATCTGTCTCTCTATTCCCTTTCTCTATAACTAACCTCTGAGGCTCTAGGGATTGTCGTTACCCTAACAGCTAGTATCCACATGTAAGTGAATACATACCATATTTGTCTTTCTGGGTCTGAGTTACCTCACTCAGGGTAATTTTTTTTTCTAGTTTCATCCATTTACCTGCAAATTCCATGATTTGATCTTTTAATCTTCTGGCTGTTATAAATAGGCAGCAGTGAGCATGGTTGAGCAAGTGCCTGTGGTGAAGAACAACTGTAGTCTTGGCAAAAAAAAAAAACCTGGGTTATGTAGGGATTGCCATGGGACTCTTTTGGTCAACCTCCTTTGTGATGAAACCTCCTTTGGGGATATGCCAAGAGTGCTATAGCTTGAATCTTGAGATGGATTGGTCCCCATTTTTCTGAGGAACCACCACACTGAGTTCCACAGTGTCTCTACAAGTTTGCATTCCCATCAGCAATAGATGGATGTTCTCCTGAGCTATAACATATGTTATTTATCTTAACCATTCTGCCAGGAACAAGATGAAATCTCAAAGTAGTTCTTAGTTGCATTTCCCGGCTGTCTAAGGATGTTGAACATGTCTTTAAGTTATGCTTGCTCTTATTCTTGCAAATCCTAATGGAATTTTCACTTCCAGGGCTGAGCAAATTACCCTCAGTGAAGGCCATGAACGCAGACATCGACCAAAGGAAAAAGGCAATGGAGAAACGGTAAATAAAGATACAGTGACGAGCATCTGGAAACTTCAGAGAGATGGCAGGATTCTTAGTGTGGAATTCTAAACTGTTCTTCCTATCTGTCTTGCCCTTCTCCATTCCCGACACCGAGTACACCCTTTAGTTTTCCATTCCCTACACCAAATACTCCCTTTAGTTTTCTTTGGCCCAGTCCTGTGGTGGATGACCACATCAATGAAGTATTTATCCCCCTCCAACTCTTATTAAATCTGCAATTGCATCCACCGCTTCAGACTCCATCTTTAGTGGTGTTTTTTTCATGGTCTTACCATGGAAGCTTAACCAATTTCCCCAAGGTGACAATAGTCTCTGAGTTTTGCCACAACCATGTTTCTTACTGACCTGCTAGTGGCCTAAGGCTAACGTACATTTGAAGACCTGAGGCCAGAGCACTAGTGACTATCTGATTATTCAGGTCTAGCTGACAATAAATACAGAGAGGATTAGAAACCAAGTTCGCCATCCCATCTATGGATGCTTTACGCAGCTAAGTGTTTCCCTACATCAAAATCTTTCATTTAAAAAAAAATCTCTTTTCACTATATGTGTTCTGGAAATCAAACTCATATATATCGTCAGGCTTGGTAGAAAGCTCCAGTTCCTACAAGGTTGTCTCTGACCTCCACTCATGTGCACTGCAGCACTTACGCACACACGCACATGCACACGTGTGCGCGCACACACACGCAAACACACAGAGAGAATGAATGAATACAAAAGAATCACTTCTAAGAAAGATGTCTTAAAGGAGAGAGATCACGGAGAACGTGGTCTGCAGTTCAACATCCTAATGCCAAAAAGCAACAAAGGTACATATGGGGGACGGGGGTAGGGGGAAGCATGGATTCTGTGTCCTCGGTTCCATTCAACATCTGCGTGGTGCTGGGTTTCTCAGGGAAGTTTGCTCACTCTCAATTTCTTTACCTCTAAGGCAGAAATAGTTAAAGCTTCTGCCCAGTACTGGAGGCTGAATCTTGCATATCCTGTCTCTGTGTTTTAAGGTATGTGAAGACAGCCAGGCACACGATCCAAGTGGACCATGTTGAGTACATGGATGAGATTGCCTCTCTGGCTGGGGTGAAGCCCAACCTCCTGTTCCTGTTTCTCTGGGATCCAGTTCTGGCCATGGAAGTCTTCTTTGGGCCCTGTACCCCTTACCAATACCGTCTTCAAGGTCCAGGGAAATGGGATGGGGCCCGGAGAGCCATCCTGACTCAGAGAGAGCGGATCATCAAGCCCTTGAAGACTCGAGTTACTAGTGAGAAGAGTGACTCTGCCTCAGGTCTCTTTTGGATAAAGATGGCACTATTTGGCCTGGCATTTTTAGTTACAAGTTTAACATACTTTAGTTATATTTGTCATGATAAACACAAATGAATGAATGGTTTAGTAGGAAAAACATGTACCTCTACTCATTGTAGGTTGTTGCAAAGCCTTTAGTCAGCAGCATACAGCAATCTTGTGTAACACAGCTATAGCTACAGAGATGCTTAGTCTTTACAAGTAGTAGAGTCCTTTAAGATGCTTATTCATTAACATTTATAAAACATTTTGAATGCACAAGAAGAGCTTATGTTTAAACAGTCTTGAGACCTTATTTAAAGCTGGAGAGACTTTTGCCTCCAAATAGACTGTAACTGATTCCACCAAGGTTGGTTATATTTGTGGGAATTTATAAACATTAACTTTATACTGACTTTATTTTCCACGTATGTTTTTTTTTCTTCCAACTTATTCTGTTAACTTGTGTCAAGATGTAAAAGCTTACGCTTAAAGCATAGAAGTTTAAAAATATAAGTGTAGACTGTTTTGTGTTTCAACTGATTAGCGACAATAAAATTACTTTTCACTTAAATTATGATGTTTAAAGAAAGAACTAAAGAAGAAAACAAAGCATATGTCAGAGCTATCAATGACCTACTTTAACTCTCAGTATTTAGAAATAGGTAATTGCTGTGTTACGATGGGATGGAGATTTAAGTAGCAATCATGAATCTATACTGGCTGCCCTGTTAGTTTACCTGGCTTTCTTACCACTCTCTTTCTATGTGGGATGAATGGCTTCCTTACTGTTGGAAGTCCAGGAGTACCAGAAGACTTCTTTATCTCAAACACCTTCTCATTACACCAACTATCAAAAAGTGTTTCTAAGACTCCACCTCTGCCATTTTGTTCTCCTGACTATAAAACCCCAAACAACCATGGGAAGAAAGTGTGAAGACCAGGTGAGGAGACCAAGGAGTGTGTACCTTGCATCCCAGAGGCAACATCAACAAGCTAAAGCATCACAAGGAAAGTTATTCACCGAGAAATAGCTTACTTTCTCAGCAGAGGAACTCAACTGAAGGCTTGTTTATTCTCCTGAGAGGGAAAAAAGTAACCACATGCATTCCAGGAACTGGAAAGGAATGGAGAGAATTCTGTGCCACAAGACTTCCTCGGCTACACAAAGTGATAACATAATCATCTGATGCGGGTCCGCTTGACTACAGGAACCACTGACCACTGCTGGAAAACTGATTCTCAGAAGCTAAAGATATAAAACCGGGAACTTTGGAAATGTGATGAACTTAAAAAAAAAAAAAAACCCACTTCATGTGGGAATGAACACTGGACCCTGGCATCTCTCTTGATGCATACCTGACATTTATGTCAAAAGTACATCAAAGGGACATCATTTCTCAACTGACAAAAGAAGGCTTTGTTCTGTTGACACAGAATATGTTTCCTTCCATGCTTCTCATCCTCATAATGTCTAAGAGAAAAATCTAGAGGTCCTGTTATGGTCTTCCATCTCTAGCTGTATGTTGTGTGTCTAATACCTCCTGGTTTTCTCTTCTGCGCATCCTGAAAACCTGTTTTATTCTTCCCAAGTGAACTACCATTGATTAAGCTGAGCTTTTTACAATCTCACATCTCACCAAGTTAGGTATTCTCTTTGAAAATCTTGTCATCTGTCTAGCTCCTCCCTGGTCCACCTCCTCCACACCACAGTCATGCTTACATCTGAAGGAGAAAAGCTCACCTTCCCTCTCCCTTAGAATCTCTTTCAGCTACAAAAGAGAAGAGCTGTCTAGGACTGCCCTTCACCCACTCCTTCTGTCTCATTTCTCTGTGATGTTAACTCTTGCACTCCAGGCATATGTATCCAAGTGCGTTTTGCTCCACATTGTATAGACTAATCTATTTGGAAAAATTTCTTTTCTATTTTTGACATGAAACACTGTCCTTCATCTCTCAAAACATGATTGTAATCCCACTTTCTTTAAGAACCATTATCTAACCCTTAATTCCCCTGCCCTAAATAGAAGTAATTAGAGGAAATTAAGAAACAGCAAAATGAGAAGAAATTAAGAACAAAATTTAGGCCCTCTGGGTAAGGTGGAGGCCTAAAGACAATCACTGTGTGATGTAGAAAAAGAGATACAATAAAAAAAAGTCTTTTATGGACATTAAAAGGAGAGGAAGGGCTTTGGAAATCCACAAAACATATCTGGGGAAGAAAAAATGACAGATGATACAGAAGAATAAGTCAGGCATGCCTCAGCGCATGCTCTGCCCCATGACAGGAGGAAAAGCAGAACCTCTATTTGTTTTTTACTTGTTTTATCATCGCTGGGAGATATCGAGAACTGAGCCTTCAAGAGTAGGCTGACTGATGAGAATATACGCCTTACCACCAAACCAAAAGGGATATATACGCTAACAGATGTGCAGACTGCAATGACACGCAAGAAACATGAAAAATCATGCAAGAAGACTCCTCCAAAAGGTGGCAACCCCTCAACTGTAGAACTTAAAAGCACTGAGACAGACAAAATGCCAGATGAAACTTCAAAAGCTTTCTGATTTTAAAAGACTATTGACCTAAAAGAGAATACAATCAAGCAGCTGCCGACTATGCAGGACTGGAGGAGAAAGTCAGCTACACAGATGGAAAACTGCACAATGAGAACAACAAAATCCAGCAGCATGGAGGGACAGCAAAACAGTGGGGATTTGAGGGGCAATTAATAAACTGTTGGAAATGAAACTGTAGTGAATCAAATTTAAAAAAAAATGTAAAATGTCAATAGATTCTACCAAGTTAAAGAAAGAATATTGGAGATGGAGGAAATAGTTGACACATTCAAACATAAAAGAAAATGACTGTCTGATTTTGTGGAATTGCCTTAAGTTTCTCTCCATTTAGTTTGATGTTGGCTATTGGCTTGCTGTATATTACCTTCGTTATGTTTAATTATGTGCCTTGTATCCCTGATCTCTCTAAAACTTTTAACATAAAGGGCTGTTGGAGTTTGTCAAAGGCTTTTTGAGAATCTAATGAGATATCATGTGATTTTTTTCCCCTCTCAGTTTGTTTATATGGTGGATTACAGTGATGGATTTTCATATATTGAACCATCCCTGTATCCCTGGGATGAATCGTACTTGAATCATGGTGGATGATGTTTTTGATGTGTTCATGGATTCTGTTTGAGAGTATTTTATTGAGTATTTCTGCATCAATGTTTATAAGAGAAATTAGTCTGAAACTCTCTTTCTTGGTTGAGTTTTTGTGTGGTTTAGGTAGCAGGGTGACTATGGCTTCATTGAATGAGTTTGGCAACTTTCCTTCTTTTCTATTTTGTGGAATAGTTTGAGGAGTACTGGTATAAGTGAGTACACACCATACATGTCCTTTGGGTTCTGGGCTATCTCACTCAGAATGATATTCTCAAGTTCCATCCATTTGCCTGAAAAATTCATGTTGTCTTTTTTTTAAATAGCTGAGTAATACTCCATTGTGTAGATGTACCACATTTTCTTTATCCAGTCTTCAATTGGGAGACATCTAGGTTATTTCCAGTTTCTGACTATTACAAATAAAGCAAGTATGAACATAGTTAATAAAGTGTCCCTGAGATATAGTGGGGCCTCTTTTGGGTAGATGCCCAGGAGTTGGGTCTTGAGGTTGAACTATTCCAAGTTCTCTGAGAAACTACCAAATTGATTTCAAAGTGGTTGTACAGGCTTGCACTCCCACCAGCAATGGAGGAGTGTTCTCCTTGCTCCACATCCTCCCTATCATGTGCTGACACTTGAATTTTTTACCTTAGACATTCTGGTTGGTGTAAGAGGAAATCTCAGAGTTGTTTTGATTTGCATTTTCCTGATGACTAATGAGGTTGATTGAGGGCCCCAAAGGGAATAGGAATTCCACAAGAAGACCAACTGAGTTAACTGAGCTGGACTCTTTGGGGTCTCAGAGACTGAACCACCAACCAAAGAGCATACACAGGCTAGACCTAGGCCCCTTGCATAAATGTAGCAGCTGTGCAGCTTGGTCTTCCTGTGAGTTCTGAACAACTGGAGCAGAAGCTATCCCAAAAGTTGTTGTCTGTCTATAGGGTATGTTCTTCTAGCTGGGCTGTTGCCCATGTTGGGGATATGTTCTCCTAGATGGGCTGCCTTGTCTGGCTTCAGTGGAAAAGGATTCTTCTAGCCCCACAAAGACTTGATATACCAGGATGGGGGAGACACACAGGGGCTCCATCCTCTCAGAGGAGAAAGGGAGGGGGAATGAGGAGAGATATCGTGGGAGGGGTTGACTGGGTTAGTGATCAAGACGTAAAGTGAATAAGTAAATGAAAGAAAAAGAGAGAGAAAAACGAGTAGCTGGAGAGATGGCTCAGAGATAGAGAACTGGCTGCTCTTCCAAGGACACAGGTTCAGTTCCCATCAGCCATATGGTAGCTCAGAACCATCTATGAGTCCAGTTCCAGGGCATTTTGGTATGCTCTTGTGGCATTATCAGGCACAAGCATGCAAGTCTGGCACACATGTAAGTAAAACACCTGTGCACACAGAATGAAAACAATTTCAGAAAACAAAACAAACTGAACACGGTCATAAAGTCCAAGAACTCTAAAAAAAGAAAAATATGACCTATGATTTAGAAACTGACCTAAGACTCTATGGGATAAAAAGAGCTGAGATAAACATTAAAGAAATTTTAAAAAATGTATTCAGTGAAATCAGAGTAAAAAATCCCAAATCCAGAAAAAGAAATAGATATGCAAATGTAAGAAGCATTTAGAACCCATATAGACAAGGTCAGAGAAGACTCTTTCCGTGATGTATCATCAGTATGGCAAAAATACAGAATCAAGAAACAACATTAAATCAGCAACACAACCGGAAAGGCAGAAACACATAAACATCAATCCTGTTACCAAACTTAAAAGCCAGGAATTAATGGAATAATGTTTCAAGCTCTGAAAATAAGGAACCTCTGACAAAAAATGCCACATCCAGTAATTTGCCTTTTAAAAACAGATATAGAAATAAGCACAATTCAAGACAAGCACAAATGATAGCCTGTTATGACCACCCAGCCAGCATGATGGAAGTTACTCAACGGTCTAGACTACTTTAAACATAGGATCACCACAGTCTCTTAATGATAAGAGCACAGGGAAGGAAGTGTATCATGATAGTAAATGATGGACAAAGAAGGGCTAGGAAGGAATCTAATATGTCTAATGAGGTACACAAAAAAGAACCTGGCTACAAGTAGAGGAGAAAGCAAAGAACAAATAAGAATCCAACTAACAAAGGAAAACAACCAGCAATATTGCAGAAATCAGCACACATCTCTTGGTGATGACTGTAAATATGAATGGACTCGATTCAGCAGTAGAATGGAAACTGGATGACTGGATTAAACATCTAACCAACTATCTGTTCTGTTTCTAAGAAATGTGTATCGGATATAAGACACCCACAGACTACGAGCCAGAGGATGGAAAACAATTTATCAAACAAGTAGAAACCTTGAGTAAGCTGAGATACTTATACTAATATCAGATAAACATCAAATTACAAAAGATAAAGAAGGCCACTATACATTAGTCAGAGCACAAATCATCAAGAAGACATAACCGTTGTAAATGTATATGTATATATATTATTATACATAGAATAGATATATTTATTTTACATTATTATTATATGTTATATATACACTAAACACCAGGCTTCCCATTTCTTAAAGCAGGGTTTATTAAATGTGATAGGTCAAGGAGGTCCCCCATACAGTAATAGTAGGTGACTTCAGTAAACCACTCTTATCTCTAGCTAGATCATTCAATCTAGAAATCAACAAAGATAACTCATAGTTAAGCTATATCAAAGCAAATGTACTTAACCTATGTCTTCAGAATATTCCACCTAGCATAGACAGAACACAAATCCTTCTCAGCAGCCCATGGACTCTTGTCTAAAATACACTACACTATAGGTCACAAATGAAATCTAAAAAAAAAAAAAAAAAAAAAAATCAAAGAACCAAAACAATTTTATTCAAAATGCAAAAGGAACAACATAATTTCTTTTATCTTATCAGATCATAATATAATAAAATTAGAAATAGGTAGCAAGAAAAATTACAGAAACTACATAGAAACATAGAGACGGAACAATACATTCTTTAATGTCCTGTATGGCAGAAAAGGAATTTTTAAATTACCAGAATCAAATGAAAATGAAAGCACAAATTACCAGAACCTTTGAGACAGTTAAAGTTATTTTAAGAATAATTCATATACCTATGATACTTATATTTAAAAATCTGAAAGTTTAAAAATATTGATGCCCCTCACGTCCCTGGGAAAGCAAGAATGATTCAAACCTCATAGCTCTTTGAATTTTCTGTTCATTTTTATCTTCCCCATCCAGCATTTCCTCGCCTCCTGACTTGCTTACTGAGGTACGGCTATGGCCTTTTAGGAAATGCGTATTTGTCTGATATCTTTGTGTTTCTTATATTTTTGTTCCAGTTTGTACAATATTGGGTCTCCTGAGTGAGCAGTCATCTCTTATAGGCTCTGAGTCCCACTATAACTCAAATACGCCATGAGAACGCAAGACCACCAAACCAATAGCCGCAGAAAAGAAAATGACAAAAGTCAAGTCACACAAGGCATAAAGTTAAAATTAATTATAGTCAAAGTGAAAATAACAAATAGACATGTAAACAAGGGGGACATGTGTATTCATTGATTTTCTGTTGTGGAGATAAATTAGTCAGACCCCAAATAAAGCAAGTTACGGAAGAAAGGGTTTATTTTTGCTTTCAGTTCTGGTGGGGATGCATCCCCATCACAGGGAAGGGATCACAGCATAGTGTGAGGCTCCCTTGGCAGTCAGGAAGCAGAGTGATCACATTTCATCTGCACATAGGGAGCAGAAAGAAAACAGAAGGCGCCTGGCAGTGAGGTAACTCCTGTGGCAGGACTCCACCTCAGCAGGGCTCTAAACATTCCCAAACAGCACCACTAACCAGGTAGGGACCAAGTGTACAAAGTTATGCATCTAAAGAGGACATTTTTCGTTCAAACCACAAAAGGAAAAAAAATGAAAGAATAAATAGGAAGTTGAAATAAAAGAGAAGGAAAAGAACAAGAGAAGAATGTTAGAAAGGGAGAGAGGAATCAGTAGGATAAGCATGTGAAAAAAAGTTTGATAGAAATAGGAAGAGGAATGAAGGATAAAACTTTTGAAAAAAAAAAAAAACCGCTTAGTAACAGGACTGAAGAGATGGCTCAGAGGTGAAAAGTTCGCTGCTCTTTCAAAGGACCAGAGTTCTACTTCCAATGTGCACATGTAGCTGCTCACAACCTGGAACTCCAAGCCAACAGATCCAAAGTCTTCTTCTAGTCTCAGTGAACACATGCATGCACGCACACATGCACATGCACAAGCGCACACAGAGACACACACAGATGCACACACACACACATATAAATTGATAAAACATATCTTTTTATTAAGAAAAAAGTCATAAAAATTATTATAAATACAACAAAAGGAATACACTAAGAAAGAAATAGTTGGACAAATCTTTATTTCAAAGTATTATTTCACCTTCTTTCTGTCCCCTCCTCCCCTACCTTTCAGTACTGGCATTTTCCAAGTCTGGAGTGGAAACTCATTATGTTTCTGATGTTCAGGCAGGTGATGGTCAAGTGTGATGGAAATCAAGTATTCTGTTGGACGTAACTCCAAGCGTTCCCATCAACAAGTAACCACGCAGCAGAGCGGCAGATGCTGAGGCTAATGACCCTGATAACCTCAGCCTGGCAGCTGGCCCTCTCCATAGATGCCCGCAAATGATGGGGTTTGCTCCCTGCTACATCGGGCATGACAGCTTCCACCATGCCCTGCAAACCCTCCATGTCCTCCACCCGAACTCTTTCCCAGGCTCTAGTTCAGCCGTCTCTCTCTCCACCACTCCCTGGCACAGTCATCTCCCACAGACATTGTACTAGGCTGGCCCCAGGCTCTGTGCCTTGTGATTACTCCTTCGTTCAGGCCCTCGCTGTGAGTAGTTTATTTTCAAACAGTATATTCTCTCAAGATCATGTCCGGCCATAGTTCTCCAAGATATAAGGAGTAACAAAACGGGTTTCTTCCCCATTGGTGGGTGAGCTGTCATGAAAGAGAAGCCAGTGTCAGGCCAAACACCCCTACTGGATTTAAGGGTTTTGAGAGTTGTGGACTTTTCCTCTGACAGACTTCTAGTTTCTTTCCACTGGCTACTCTGTGGGAAATATTTTCCTGTCCCTTAGTGGGAAGATACCAAATGCTTCTATTTCGCTGTGTAACTTGCTTCTCTCTGCTTTTCAGTTGGCCAAACGTCTCTTTTATGATATCTGATGTGCTGCCTTTCTGTAGGATAACCTGTTCTTTATTACTTTACTTCTTCTCTGTTTTCTAGTCAGTTTCTAATCTTCCATCTTACCCTGGAGCTTCACGGCATAGGATTTAAATCAGTGCCTAATACAATAAATCATTTTCTCCATTGCTGGAATTCGCAAGTACAAGAATCAGAAGGTAGAAATGAGAAGTGGCCTCAGTCACTATTACTAATAATGACCCATTAGCAAATATTTACTTCCTGTCCCTATGGTTTTATCCTTTGCTGACCTAGGTATCTTTGTTCTTTAGAAAGGAATGCTTTCTCTTTGCACTTTGGTGTTTACATTAAACTTGGAGTCAAGACTGATTTCCAGACACGTTGGAAATTACAACACGATCTAGATTAAGACTGAAAATTACTCAGATTTCTCAAAAAGAATGTGTAGATAGATCACCTTCCCAGGTACAAAACAAAACCTTCAAGTGGAAGTTGAATGGAAAAACCCATTGAGTAGTAAAAGACTCTGTTCATTCAACCAGGGGATAAAAGGCTGCTATTGTTACTAAAGCTAAGAGTATCCCTGATAGTTCTGCCTCCAAGACTCCACTTCTAGCCAGCTGGTGATCCAGGCCTGTTACAAGAAGTCAAAAATGGGTTGGTAGTGATTTTTCCAGATGAGCTTGTTAGTGATCAAGAGGCAAATGTTGAGTAATTTTGAGTCTCGGGGGTCCCCCAGTTGTCTAGAAAGTACATCAGATCTGGTGGGTTTTTTTTTTTTTTAAGATTCCATGCCAGTAGAAGCATTTGAACACTTTCACCTCACCAGACACTGGGCTTAGAACAAAATGTCTGGCCCTCCCAGTGAATGTAGTCCGGTCCAGAAGATTAATCATGCCCTAAGCATCCTGGTGTGAGGATGGAACTGGATGAAAGCAGTAGAGCTCAGAGGTGTGCTGGCAACTCCAAGCTCTCACCCCTAGTTGCTGGTCTCACCAAAAAGGTGAGCAAACTACAGCCTGCCCTCTGCCATCTGCAGTGTTCCATGGGACAAGTTGAGCTACATATACAAGGCACACTGTTCTATTCGGAGTACTTGAACAGCCACAAGCCGATGGATAACATTATTCTGGATAGCTGCACATCAAGCATTTGGAGTTCCAAGGAATGGAGTTAAACTTCACTCCACAATTCTCTTGGACCTTCTCCATCAAGAACCAGGCTACTATAGTAGGCAAGATAAAGACCTTATTATAAGCGAGGTCCAAACTCCCGTTATGATGTAAAACTTGGAGCAGTAATAGGCTTCCATATGGGCAGAGAGATTCTTCGTTCTTGACACTGCCTAGTGCCTTTCCAACAAAAGAAGTCATCTATGCCTTTTGGAGCACTAAATACCTTAATTGCCCCCAGGATGCCTCCACTGGCAGCTCCTGAACTAGACCAGAGTTTACAGCATTTTCTCTCAGGAAGCAAGTCTTTGTTCCCAAAATGCCTCTCAATGTAGCAGTAGTTCAGGGTTCTGACGTTAGTGGCTCCATAGTTGGGCTCACTGCTGAAGAGTTAGATATGCACCTGGGTCCAGAGATCCCTAGGGGTATTAACAATGAGTAAATGATGACCCCATATCCCACTCATACATGTGTAGCCCCAGCAAGACCAGTGCCCTGGTCCTGAGGAAAACTGAAAACAAGACCAACCCTTTGAGTCCTGATTCTAGAGGCCAAATTCTAGAGTACTCAAGTACTGAAAATAGAGATAATAGATTTGAGATGAGAGTTAGACCTATGTAGCTGAGAAGACCAAGAGTTCACGGTACCATCAAATGAGACTCCCAAGAGAATCCAGAGTCTGAATAGAACTCAAGAAGCCTAAAAGACTTTTTTTCTAGACTGTTACCCAAGGCCTGGCTCTGAGGGAAATTTTGTACTTTGGGCCCAGAAAAGGGCCTTTTCCCTGGCAGTAGACCTCTGTGAGCCCACAGATCATACACTGGCTGACACTGACAAGAATCCACACCCTGACAAGAAAATACTAAGTCAGCCATTGACAAGAATCCATGGCTTGACAAGGGAACACTAAGTCAGCCTGCTCCTAAAAGTTCTAGAACACTGAGTATTTGGCATGGATTTGGTGACACCATGCCACACCTGGGATAACCTTTTGTTTCAAGGCCAACCATAGAAGCAGCACAAGTTGCAATGTATAGCAAGAACACAGTGTTTCTTGGTGCCCAAGCTTGGCACCTGTGGCTAAACATGATTTCATACAGATTCACATAGTCAAGAATGGACACACACTGACTCAGTGATTGAGAAATTCTAGGTGCTGACCAATTACGACCATGGTTGAAAGAATGGCGCTGCCATTGCTAGGAATATTCCATCGTTATTTTGTTATGCTACGTTTTGTGTGATTGTGTTTGTGAGTATATGGCATAGATTTATTTTACTTGTGCTTATCACTCTATCATGTACATACTATTTACATAAGTACTTAAGTGTTAATTTTATATTGTGTCTGTCTGTCATAGCATCTCAGATTGGGGACATCTGAACATCAACAACCTCACCCAAGTATTGTTCTCTCTTCTTTTGGAAAGAGTTCAGTGTTTTTTCCCCCTCACCTGAAGAATAGTTATAGTGCATTGACATGTTGGGTGAAGCGATTACTTTTTCATTGCTTTCACTTGCTTTTTAAAAATAAGCTTTAGTATACAAAAACATACAAATAAATCACACACACACAAATTAAGCACACTAGAAGAAGTCGATACATGTTAATGAACCTCTGTACAGTTAGAATAGCCTGACTGAAGAAGATTAGGTACAGCTCAAGGCCAAGCATATAGGTAACAAATTAACAAAGGGTGGTGAGTTTTACATATCTTTAACAAGATTAAAGGACACCAAGCTGGTGAAGCATTGTTCTCAAAGTTCACTAGGCAGTAAGCCAATTCCTCTTTTGCTGCATGGATAATAGATATTTTGGCACTTTGTCAGAATGATTGGACTAACTCAGGTGTGTCCACGAAGGTGTTTCCAAAGACTGGTGTGAGACTCAAGTGTCCACTGAATTGGAATGATCCAACTTCAGTGTGGCAGACACCATCTAACTGGCCAGGGGCATAAATAGAACAAACATGCAAAAGAAAGACAGAGTTCTTGGTTTTCCTTGATTTGGAATACTCTTTGGATGCCTTTGGACATGGGAACTCCAAGCTCCTGTGCTTTGGGATTCCAGCATTTACAACAGCAATTTTGTGGGTACATCTCCCATTTCATGCCTAGAAGGAACTATCCTGCAGTAAGCATCCTGGTCTTCTTGATCTTACAATCTCTCCACACCTCTTCTTTGATCTTTCCCAAGCCTTCAGTATACAGGTCATACTGCAGACATATCAAGTGGAGCTGGGCACCCCCTGGTCACCCATTATCTACATTATGTGCACCTGAGTTTATCTGCAGTGGGGCTCCATCTGCTGCAAACAAAAGCATCCTTGGTGAAGAGAGGTACACTTATCTGTGGATATAAGGTTAACTATTTAGAATACAGTTAATTGGAGGTTATATTGATTTAGGAAAATGGGAGTGGTAGGTTCTCCTCTAGGATCTATGACCTCCCCAGCCATGAGTAGTGGGCTAGGTTAACAGCCACAGGAATGGAGTTCTTCCTGTTAAGTGCCCCTTTAGTCCCATTAGAGAGCTGTGGGTTACTCTCATGATAACAGTACCTCCATTGCACCACTGTGATGTCTTACTAAGCAGGACACTTGTGAGGCTCACAGGTTCTAACACTGGGTAGAATTATGGATCACTCATCTTCCATGGCGGCTTGCATGACTCCTTCACATGACACAAGAACTAGTCTTCAGGAGGAGGCTTACAGTTTGGTTCCAGCTCAGTTCCTCCAAGATCTGTGTCTAAACTGTAATGTCTTCAGCATTAGGTCCTTGCCTTTAAGTCCTTAAAGTAAGCAGAGGCAATGGTAACCACCTATATTGATTGAGGAGCCTTTTAGACTCCCTTGGGCAAAAATTCAAAAGGGTATTTTCCAGGACTAGCACTGGGGTTTGCTAGTTTATGACTCTTGGGGAGAGCATTATCACCCCCATGTAACCTAACTCCATTAAAAAAAATTCAAAATTGTGTGCAGGTCAAAGTTAATTAAGAAGAAGAGATCATCAATTTGACAGGAATTGGGGGGGGGAGACACAGAAGGAATTGAAGTGGGAGAAGAAGAGGTGTAAATGATTTAAATATACTTCTCATGTATGAAATTCTCAAAAAAAACTAATTAAAAATGTTAAAAGAATAAAAAAGAGATGTAAGGGGAATATAATGAATGGTATTTCATATGTATGTGAAAATGTCTCAGTGAAGCATTGTGCAATTGTATAAAACGTCATACTTTGTGCAACTAGTATAAAGTAACAAAATAAATATTAAAAACAAACAAGCAAATAAGACTTCAGTTCTCTGGATCCCAGACTTCCAGCTGTGGATGCAGAGTTGCCACCATCAAATGCTAGCACTACATGGTCTGAGGCTTGCTGTGGGACTCATCAACTGGCATGGCCATGGAAGCAAACTGTTACTTTGTTACAGTGAGTCCTTTCCTAGGCCTCTGCTTCTGTATCTGTGCCCTGGTATCTGCTGATTCGGGCTGGAGACCTCTAACACAGGAGGTAAGTAATGAGCATAGCATGTTAGAAAGGACTCTGTGATACTTTGTTCGGGGCAAGGTCTTCATCCTGAACAAACTTGTAAAGGAGAATTGACTTGTGCTTGGAAGTGCCAAAAGGGGAAGTTAGAGACAAATCTTTCTTGGAAGTGCTTTTGGCAGTTGTCTGGAAACATTTGCTTCTATCTGCAATGATCATGATTTTTTTTTTCTAAGAATAAAAAAGGGTGGGTCCTTCTATGAGCATGTATAAAGATCCTGCCTTCTCATGGAAAAAAAAGGGACAGGGTTAATATAAAAGTGGATTGGGAAGAAGAAGGAACTAACAGCATCCCAGCTCCTCCACAGGGAGAAGACACCCAGGAAGAGGACCACAGAGACTGGCCAAGGACAGCTGACTGCTCTGCTCACAGTCCCTGGGCACACCTGGGTACATAAGCACCCAACCTAAGGGACTAAGGACAGAAAAATCAACACAGCTGAATCTAGCCAACGGACATCCTCTCTGTAAGTTGGACAACTATACTTTGGGGACACCAAGGGACTGTGCTTAGTGAGCCACTTCCATAGATTTTTCTACCTTCCTCTGTCTCCTCTTCTCTAAATTTATACTTCATTGATTTCAGGCACTCTTCTCCGAATGCAAAATTATAGTTTAGTATTGCCAGGATTTCTTGATCTAAAATAGTTTTTCTTCCTAGATTGAAATATAAATTAAATGAATGCCAACTATATATATATTCTGGTGATGTAGCAGTTCTCAGATTGGCACATAGGTTTCACTATATACCATCCTGACTGCTGCCCTGGTGCTCTTGGTTCCAGCCAAATGTTCCTCACAATATATAACCTATCTTTGTTTACCTTATGCTTGCTTAATACAAGTCTGTTTTATCAAAATTTCTTATGGACATGAAATTAAGGAAAAGATGGGGGAAATCAGAAATGACTGGTAATGGAATGAAAAGAACACATATAAGCAGGTAGGGAACCCAGCAGACTCATTCCCTGACAAATAGATACAATGCCCCAGGCACTATTTCAAGAGCAATGCCTGTGCTCTCAGAGCCTGAGAGTGATGGAGACAATTAATGTAGATGAAGCAGACATACCTTTATAGTAGGAAAAGACGCAACAATAAGAAAGCTTTTGTTTATTGATAATAGTGGAAGAAAATCTAAAATATTTATTTAAAAATTATATAGAGAAGATTCTACAATAATTATGGCTCATAAATTGTTTTATGAAGCAATGTGTTATATATAATATGTTATATATGTATACGTTAGTTTTAAAATCTCTATGTATTACTTTATATGTACTGCACATTAGAAATCTTGTTGCTTAAAAAGATAAATTGAAAATAGATGATTTTCTCACATAAATAGATCCTAATTATGGTTCCCCCTCCCTCTGCTCCTCTTAGTTCCTCCCCTGCTCCCCTCCCATCCAGATCTACTCCTTTTCTGTCTCTCAGTAGAAAAGAACAGGCTTCTAAGAGCTAACAACTAAATGTAACAACAACAAAAAATAATGAAGTAGAATAAGATAAAACAAAACTATCACATCTAAGTTGGACAAGACAACTCAACAGAAGGGAAAGAGCCTAAGTTAAAAACAAAAATCAGAGACCCACTTGCTCACACACCCAGAAGTCCCACAAAACCCACTAAACAGGAAGCCACAATGCATCTACAGAGGCCCTGGTGTAGAGCTGTGCAAGCCCTGTGCTTGCTGCTTCTGTCTCTGTGAGTTCATGTGAGCTTTGCTCATGTTGATGTTAGGGGTCTGTTTCTTTGATGTCCTGCACCTACTTTGGCTCTTATACTCTTCCTACCTCCTCTTCCTCAGAATTCCCTGAGCCTTGAGGGGAGAGATTTGGTGGAGACATTTTGTTTAGGGCTGAATGTTCCAAGATCTTTCACTCTCTGTACATTGTCTGGCTGTGGGGTCTCTGTATTGTTCCCATCTGCTGCAGGAGGAAGCTTCTCTGATGATGGCTGGGCAAGGCACTGATCTATGAATATAGCAGAATGTCATTTGGAATCACTTTATCACTACATTTGGGAGGGGGTTGTTTTGTTTTTGTTTTAGACCAGTAGTGTTTATTTTTATCCTTGGTGCCTGGACTAGCACTTTCTTAACTCATAAATATTACCCAAGAGCACTAAAACCAGATGGACAGACAGATACTACTATTCAAGCTTGCCTTTACCTTTACATTTCTGGGCAGGAATTGAAATAGAATACATTGGACCTAACTGGGAAGAAATTGAGTAGATAATAGAGCTAAGATAGAGAAGAAACAACTCAACACTAAGACTCAGGATAGTATTCCAACAGGAAACTGTGACATCCTTGCACACCTCCTTAGCTATTACTAAACAGATTATCTCATAGCAATCCTCATTGCATAACTGACTACTTTAAAAACCAAATTTTAATAATGAAGGATCTCTTTAATAAAGGGTTGTTAATCTTCGTGAAAATTCAGTGCAAATCTTATTTTGACCAAATGTTCTTTTAAAATGACCATCACGTCATCCCTTGCTCCTGCAATTGATTGGACCTAGGATCCTCTACAAACATCGAAATCTGTGGATGTCCACTTCTTATGAATGTACATCTTTATGCATATACCCTATCCAGAAACTCCCATAAACTTTAAATCTTGTCTGCATGACTGGTTACATCTACCAACTTTTCTAAATAGATTTTAGATTTTTGTTTAGGGAATAATTACAAGGGAAAAATATTCCGTTCAGTAGAAATGTACATTTTAAGAAAATTTTCCATCTGTTGTTGTTTGAATATGCGGGTGCACAGCATTCTGAAATGGAGAAAAAGAGTTATCTAATGTATAATTAAAATAGAATGTATATGCTAACATAATATATGGTATAATAAAAGCAATTAAAATTGTGGCCCTGAAATATGTCAATGCTGAAATGAAGGGGGGTTGAACACAAACACAGTGATGAACCTTGGCGTTGATGCTTAAAAACACACTGAAATAATTCTTTTTAATTCAAGAAACCATGGGTGTAAAAAGAATTGCAGTGATTGGTGCTGGGGTCAGCGGACTAGGTGCCATTAAGTGCTGTTTGGACGAGGGACTAGAACCTACATGTTTTGAAAAGAAAAGTGACATCGGAGGACTGTGGAAATATGAGGTAATTTTATAAATATTCTCAGAATATGACATCTGTGTGTATGGGAGTTTCTATTCAACTCGGAAATAAAACTCTGATAATATAAATTGTCCCTTAAGTATACTTTCCAAATTAGTGATACATCTTTCAATAAATTTGAAATTTCTTGTGGGATATGCACGGTTCTATTCAGTTTTGTGTCTCTCACAACCCCACATATAACGTTTAGGATATTTATATCCAAATTTTGCCTAAGAGTTCTGAAACTCAAAGAGAATGCAAACACTTTTCTGCCTCTAACAAACTTGTTATTAGTTGTGCCATTTACTTCTGTATTGTAAATCACTCTATATGTTGTTTTGTGTTGATTATTAGTTGATGGGAAAACATGTCTCTACCAAGAAAGATATGCTTGCTTACAGAGTCATGTATAATAACTTAAAGGAGTGGGGCTATCTTACAGTGTCTCCAGGAGTTAGAAAGGTGAAGGGGAGTCTTGAATGTGTCTTACTGAAACATGATATAAAATCATTAAGAGCAGTTCTTATTAATTCATCACTTTTATCTTGTTGTTGTCATTATTATTCCTTTATATTTTAATATATTTCAGGCCCAAAATATATAAGCATTTTATTCTCTGTTACATTCTCTTAAACAAAATCCCTTCAGTTGTGGGACAGATTTTACCCATTGGTAGTTTCTCGTCAGATCCTCTTTGTGTTACTTTTCCACTTTTTTTTTTTTTCGATTTGTGTTATGTGCATTCTTGGAACCTGCTATCTCTTTCCTGGTATAAAATAATCATTGCTACTACAGACTCAGGTACTATAAATAGAATTATAAAAAAAGAAATCCCCATTACTAAATGAGTCTAGTGGCCTCACTCTGCTGAATACTATCACAAAACCTGAAAATGAAATCATGACTTTTCAAAGAAAAGTATACAAAGTACCTCAGTTCTGATTCTCTATCACATTCCTGAAGCCAAGGGTTGATTTATTTCCTTTAGGAGACATCAGAAAGCGGAAGGGCCGGGATATACAAATCTTTAACCTGCAATACATCCAAGGAGATGACGGCCTTCAGCGACTACCCCATCCCAGATCATTACCCCAACTTCATGCACAACTCCAAAATAATGGAGTATCTCAGGATGTACGCCGGCCACTTCGGACTCATGAAACACATCCAGTTCCAGGTGAGGCGTGAGACCCCGCCCACTGCCTGCACGTTGCTCAAGGCAAAGTCCACACACAAGCCAGCTGGGCACAGTTTCAACCTGCAATCCTCACCTGTCCCCCATGCTCACGGTTCATCAGGATATGTTTGTCTTATCTACCCACCATATGAGCACTGTCCCAGCTGGAAACCCAAATTCTAATTTTTGGTTCATTTTGTAAAGTAAAAATACATAGGTCCTAGAAAATAAAACCTATGCATTTTGTGCTCTAATGAGCTGTGACATTTGGGGAGTGATCATTTTAGAAACTTAATGTGCACATAACTCCTAACCACCTAGTAGCCATGTGTCAAGCTACTTAAACATAGAATTCTACAGGGGAAAAAAAGGATAAAAATGTCCTAGTTCACAGGCTTTGTTCTCTGTTTCCTAGACAAAGGTGTGCAGTATAAAGAAACGCCCAGACTTTTCATCCTCTGGTCAGTGGGATGTGGTGGTAGAGGCCGGGAAGACGCAGAAAACCTACATTTTTGATGGGATAATGGTTTGCAGTGGTCACTACTCAGAGAAGTACTTTCCTTTACAAGATTTTGAAGGTATCTTTCTAATTTGTATGTGAAAAAAATCTTAGGATTCTAAATATCTTAATGCCTCTCCTATCCTAGGCATTGAACAAGAGTGTTTATACAGAGGAGATACAAGAGGGGACGTTGTAAGTTCATAGAACAGTCAGAGAAGATCTAGCAACAGAGGTAAAGACGGAACTGAAAACTAGAGTTCCTCAGACAAACAAGGTCCAAGGGAGACTTCCATGGATGAGGAAGCAATGGGGAAAAGCCAGTAGAAGGGTAATCCTGGAGAGAGCGAGCTTGGGGATTGGCCCACACTTGGAGTGCCTAGGTTGGGAAAAGCATGTAAGAGTTAATGGAAAAGATTTCAGTGAGTGTGCGTGTGCATGTGCGTGTATATGTGCAGGAGAAGCACGTATATAATCAGTCCTGCAGGAGTGTGGAACATTAATTGATAGGGGAAGATGGTTGAATCAGAAGTATCAGGAAATAAGACTTTGAACAGTCCATTTCAGAGATAACGATGATGAAGTCTGAATCAAACATGGAAGTGGGATTTGTGGAGATATTTTAGGAGTCTTTGGAACACTCAATGAATGACAGATTATGCATCATGGAATTTTATAATTTATGGCAATTATAATTTTTGAAATATAACTTTTCTGGAATGCTTTGAAACTTCTACTATCCCATGCTCATGTTTTAGAGAGTAGTGAGTGGCTACTAGCCAGATGCCGCTGATGAGCAGCTGATATGTGAAGGACACAAAATTAAGATGTTTCCTTTATAAAATATTCACCACACTTGGAAAACACAGTAGGAGCACATAAAGAAATCTCACTAATAACTTTGCATTAACTATATATTAGCATCTCAGGTTATCCTGGGTTAAGTAAAAGACAAACTTAAAATCACTACCATTCTCAGCACTTTGGGGCTTCTGAGACCTTAAAGCTTCACGTGTGGCTTCTGTTGCTTCTAAATAACACCAATATGTTGCTAAGGATCTTTACAAACTTGTGGATTTTCAAAGAGTTATAAAAAGTAAAGAAACAATCTCACATCTCTGAGTAGAAAATTAGAAAAATACAGTGACACTCTAAAGTGACAAAGAGTTAGCACACTGAGTAAATCTTAAAAAGGCATATTTTTATCAACTACTTAATAAAAAAAAAAACTCTGCTCAGACTTTGGTTGCTGATGAATGCTTTGTTCCCTTGGAAGACAATATTCTGTAATAGTGGTATAAAGTCCAAGTGCAAAAAAGAGAATAAAATAACATGAACTTCAAGCTTAGGAATGAAATTTATCAAGCGGTGTTTTGCACTTCTGCTTTGATCTGAGGTGTTGATTCTTCCTTCACAGGAATCAGCAAGTTCCAAGGCCGCTGTCTCCACAGCTGGGAGTACAAGCACTCCAACAATTTTGTGGGGAAGAGAGTGGCCGTGATTGGCCTTGGGAATTCTGGAGCAGATGTGGCGTGCGAGATCAGCAGGGTTGCTGCGCAGGTTTGTCGTCATCCTGATTCTGCTCTTGGGTGTAACCTTGATCCCTGCAGAGACTGTGAGTCTAGACTTCCCCTGACTTTAGCAGGCATGTTCCCATTTGGGTTGCGAGGGCGTGTTTCTCTGCTGACTAAATATGAATAAGAGAGCACAGAATTCCAAAGTAACAATGTTCCCAGCCCATAATGCACTGGAGTAAGGAAAGTAGCAATCCAACTAGAGTCAGAAAACTTAAAATTAATTACAGGGAACTAAGTGAGAAATCTCAAAATAAAGTGAATTTTACAGAAGACACTTTTCATATTGGAAATAAAGTTTAAAGAGCAATCAATGTACACAAACCTGAGAATTTAAAATATATCACTGGTCTGTGTGAAGGAAAGATTCAATGATTTCCCAAAGACTGTGAACAAATGAAAAACAGGGGAGGAGAAGCAATCCTTCCTCTGCAGAGGCTGCAACTGACTCCTAAAGAGCACGGAAGGGCATTCGTACGAGTCAAAATTGGCTTTTGATTCCTATTTCGTAGAAAAGACACAAGATTTCTAATATTGAGCACTTTCTGGAAATTGTTAACCATGCTATGATTCTGAGACATTTGAGTCACTGATCTATGGCAACATCACACTAGTGGTTGTAATATCAGTAAAAAGCTTTCTTTTCAAGGTCTCTGTTAAATAACACAAAATAGACCAAAATATTTATTAAAATATATATTTCCAATATATATATATATATTGCACTGCAAACATTTTGTTAGGGTTTTTCAGTTGTAAAAGTGAATAAATTTTACTGTGGATTTCCATACCCAATTTTTGTTTTGATCCCAAACATTTAATTCATGTGCTTCTCCATCCCTTGGAAACTTCAACTGAAAGAGCTCACATGGAATCCAAATACGAGCTTCTACAGTCAGTGTAACAACCTATGGTGTTATTGTGGGGTTTTCCTGTACTTTAGGACCTCAGACACTCCAGACATCTAGCATAGCTGGAGCAAATGTCACAAGGCAAGTAGGTCCATGACAAACATTAAGTTAATTGAAATGATTTTCAGTAAGCAGATCTTTTACATTATTGGTGGTGGTCTTTATATATTTTATTCTTTTTAAAAAATTGTTTTATTTATTTACATTCCAAATGTTGCCCACCTTCCCAGTCCTCCCTCTAAGAGGTCTTCACCCCATCCCCCTCCCTTTTTCCTCTGAGTGGGTGCCCCCATCCCCACCCACTCCCATCTCCTCCCATCACCACCCCTACTCCCCAGCTCTACCACACCCATCCCCACCTATACCCAACACACATCGCACACACACACCACACACACACATCACACACCACACACACACATACAACACACATACATCACACACACACATACCACACACACACACATCACACACACACACACACACACACACACACACACACACACACCACACATCACACACACACATACACAGGGATCTCCTTCCCTGAGGCATCAAGTCTCTACAGGACACACACACACACCACACACCACACACACCACACACACCACACACACCACACACACCACA
>JANHMN010000009.1:62828534-62941594 GCA_030674055.1 Rhabdomys pumilio | reverse complement strand
TGGTTGGTTGGTTGGTTGGTTGGTTGGTTGGTTGGTTGGTTGGTTGGTTGGTTGGCTGGTTGGTTCTCAGTTTTAAGACTTGGTCTTAATGTACATGCAGTCTGGGATGTCCTCAAGTTTATGTTTTTTACTACCACATGGGATTGTAAGACAGTGTCAGTCACTGGGCACTGCCTGAGAAAGATTTATCAGTAGAAAGATATGACATTCATCAACTTACCACTTAATCAAACAGCACCATGTGTAAAAGGGCTACCAGTTGGCATGACACACTGCATGCAGCTCCTGAAATGATGCACTAGGAGCTGATTTCTCAAGCTGCTGCCAAAATGTTTAGCATGAATGAAATTAAGGAACAATCTGAGAAAATGAGGGGAAAAAAAGCAACATTCCCAGTAAATCTTAGCTCCATTCCAAATAAAGGAAACTGCAGTGCTATAATGATCAATGAAAATATCTGAACACTAAATGACTATTCTAACATAAATGAGGATATTTTAATATATATGTGGCTTTATTGAATTAATAATGATACTGTGTGGTATAATAGCATTATGTTTATGAAGCAGAATATTCTTATTTCTAAGATGTAAGCAAAAGTAGGGGTTTAGTACCATGTTGTGGACATTTTATTTACAGTATATGTTTAAGTTGATCTGCATGTGAGAGACTGACAGGGACAGAGCAAGAGCCACAAAAGGAAAACACTAGGGACAGAATTTCCACAGATGGTGATTCTGGTTAAAAGTTGTGCAACTGTTCATAGCATTAATCTTTCAGACCCCTTGTAAACTTGAGAATTTGAAAATAAAAAAAAATAATTAAAAAAAACATATTTTCCACAATTATTTATGTACTATAATGAGGACGAGGTTTCTATGGGAGACTCTTCTAAGCAATGACCATATACTATAGTAAACATATCTCCTGTAACAGTCTTGGTTTTGATGCTCCAGAACATTAAGACTGCAGGAGACTATTCACTGGGAAACAGTTCTTCATCAGTCATTTGTACTGTTGTGTAGCTGTTTCCTGGAAACGGAAATTTCCTTCCTTAAGAGAGGTGGGAAGGGAGTGCTTTGAAGCAAAGCTCATAACACTGAAGACAATGAAACTTGCAAGGCTTAGGAAGTTCCTGAAAAGAATGGCACTCACTAGCCCCCTACCCCCAAGGTTATAAAGGCTGAAAACAATAGCTGAGGAGAGGGGACTCTAGTAGTCTCATTGCAAACTGGAAAGAAAGCTCCAGGGATTCAGGCTTTGTGCCTCATCATCAGTGTTTTTGTTTGATGAACCCTCAAACCCATCTCAAGTGGCTGGTAGAATTTCAGGTACCTGGCATACAATGGTGTGGAGAAGGGATTACATAAGAGATCTTAAAGTTCTGTTTAAATAACATTCTGTCCTTGATTCCACACTGAGCACCAGAGAAGTGTCAGCTCAGACTTTCTTCTTATGTGTTTTGCATTTTTACTGTCATCAGTTAAGGATTTCAAAGCTATAATCTTTAAGCCATGTATTCCTTTTACAAAGAATCATTTTACTGAGCTACAGCAATTGAACCTATAAATCTACCCCAGTCTAGATGAGCTGCCACTAGCTACAATGTGCTAAGGAAAAAAATAAATTAAGAGTGCTAGGTCCAGGCTCTCGTCATTACTTGGAGTCACAACAAATGGCTTCTGCCTTGGACCTTTGACACAGGACCTGGGTCAACATCAAACCAAGTATTGAGTGAAACAGAATACATTACTTGCTCTTAGATGTAGAACAAAGCTTTGATGCAAAACAATACTTTTCTTCTTCTCAACCCAACAACCCATCATAAACAGTACCACTCATTGGCCCCTTCTTTGAAGATCGTAAGCCTGGAATACATATAGACCATACTTAAAACCACACCCAACAACAAATCACAGATAATCTTCCATTTCAAGCCGCACTAATTAGAATTTACTAAAAGCTCTTTCTTGTCTCTCCTCTGTCCTACCTTTTCTGGTCAGCATCAGTCACTAAATGGCACCATCTTCAGGTGCAGTTATTTCTAGGTCCTCACCTTAAGTGAATAACAAGTATTAATCCCTACTGCCATCTTTGGGATGTATCAGAATGTGATGCTTCTGCCTGGGACTGTAAGGCCCCCACGAAGGGAGGACCTCACCCAAGCCTCAGGAATTCTTGGCCACCCATTAACTCACAAGACACCGAACTTGATGTAATCAGCAAGAGGTATATTTCAATCAGCATGTTGAGCTCAAGACCCATAACCCATGCAGGGGCCGTAGGGTCTGACCCCCAGGCTTTGAAGGCAGAGAAAATTTAAAGGCCAAAACCACAACCCGGGGGGGGGGAAACCACAACCCAGGGGGAGTGAAGGAGGGTACTTATGGAAAGTCTCAGCCCATTATTCAGTTTGTGACAGGGTCCAAGGAACAATCATGGGGAACATTTTGTATAGGCTATTCTCAAAGAGCCTATTCCTATTCAGCCATCTATCTTGTGATCAGCCAAGTTCCTGAAACACAGAGCTCACGACCAAGCTGATCTGCACTCTTGGTTCTGCTCAGCCTGTTAGGAGTTTTTGAAAATTTTTAACCCTTTCAGGACCTGGTCTAAATGTTGGTCTTCTTGTAACATATCACTACAAGACATGTATATCTGCTCGAGGAGTAACATAATTAAAATACCTTGTCAACGTTTCTTTTAAACACTCACTCTATGATCCCTACCTTTACATGTCTAGATTCAGTCATTCCACAATAAGAGTTCACACCCCATCCTCTTTCCCCAGCATCCAAAAGCACTACCTTCCATGATCCCTGCTCTGTGTAGAGCATTGTTATGAGACATGATTATTACACTGTCTGCATTGTTGCTGAGAGAATTCCTCAAAGATACACATTTAACCCATTCCTGTTTTTACTCCCGATTGTCAGCAAGAAAAGAGAATTCAGCATTGGCTTTTCAAACATTTGGGAATTGTTACTTAAAGAAATGTATTAATCCTGCATGGTCTAAGAAGGCAAAGCTAGGGTTTATAAGAAAATATTCTTGAGAAATAGAGTTCTGCTCTGAGTCTGGAAGATTATTTTAATGACTGGAGCTTCTGTGATAAGATGGGCTGATTTGGGAAGCTGTGTGACACCAGTTTCTGGAGTTCTTACCAAGAGGATGAGTAGCCACACAGCTGACAGGAGCTCTAATGTTGAGGTCTGAGACAGCAATGGAATGAAGTGACTGGGAATTTCATGGGCATTATTTTGAATCTGACTCTGCAGATGTATACATACTTTTGAACAAAGTTTTAGGATATAATGACAATTCACAATGCCAAGGACAAAGACAAAAATTTTAAGTACACACCAAGAAAAAATGATAAGCAAAGAAGCAGCAATTGCATTAACAGCTCTTATTAGAAAAAAATAAGAGTGAAATACTTTTATGGAGAAAATATATTTAGAGTTTTTAAAAACTAGAGTGGCTTAGTCTCTGGGACCTCTGAGGGGTCCAGTTAGTTGACACTGTTGGTCTTCCTATGGGGTTGCCATCCCCTTCAGCTCCTTAAATCCTTCTTCTATAGGGATTCCTGACCTCAGTACAAGGGTTGGCTGTAAGTATCTGCATCTGTCTTAGAGTCAGGTGCTGGCAGAGCCTCTCAGAGGACAGTCATGTCAGGCTCCTGTCTACAAGTACAACATGGTATTAGTAATAGTGTCAGGGTTTGGTGACTGATCATGGGATGGATCCCAAGTTGGGCTGGTTACTGGATAGCCTTTCCTCAGTCTTTTCTCCATTTTTGTCTTGTCTCTGCATTTCCTTTAGGAACAATTTTAGGTCAAAACTTCTGAAGGTGGTTGGTGGCCCTATCCTTCCACTGGGGGCCCTGTCTATCTACTAGAGGTGGTTTCTTCAGGTTCCATTACCCCACCATTGGACATTTTAGTTAAGGGCACCCCCATTGAGTTTTAGGAGCCTCTCACATCTCAGGTCTCTGGGAGTTTCTAAAATTTCATCCCGACACAGCTGCATATTTCCATTCATTCTCTTGGCCCTCTGGGCTTCTCTCCTGTCTCCCCTGATACTTGATTCTGCCCTCCTATTCCCTTACTCTCTCCTATCCTATCCAGGTGTCTCCCTCCCTCTGCCTCCCATGATGATTTTGTTCCCCCTTCTAAGTGGAACTGAAGAATCCTCACTTAGGTCTTCCTTCTTGTTAAACTTTATGCGGTCTGTGAGTTGTATCATGAGTATTCTGTACTTTTTAGTTAATATCCACTTATCAGTGAGTACATATCATACATGTCCTTTTGGGTCTGTCTGGGTTACCTCACTCAGGATGATATTTTCTAGTTTCATTCATTTGCCTGCAAAACTCATAATGTCCTCATTTTTAATAGCTGAACAGTATTCCATTGTATAAATGAGCCCCATTTTCTATATCCATTCTTCAGCAAAGAGCACACATGGGCTGGTCCATGGCCCCTTGGCTCATATGTAGCAGAGGACTGCCTTGTCTGGTCTCAGTGGGAGAGGATGCACCTAATCCTGTAGAGACTTGATGCCCCAGGGAAGGGGAATGCTGAGGGGGGTGAGGTGGGGAGGAGTACCCTCTCAAATGCAAATGGGGAGGAGAGAGAGGGTGAAGAACTCTTGGAAGGGGGACCAGGAAAGGGGGAAAACATTTCTAATGTAAATAGATAAAATAACTTAATAAAAAATTTTAAAACTAGAGTAACTAGAAAAAACAAAGTAATTTTTGTTGTGTGTTATGGTTGTTGGTTTCTACAGAGATGAAATTTATGGTTTCCTGGTCTGCAGAGAAAGAAGGCCAAGGCATGGGCTCCAAAGGAGAAGAGTTTGGCAAGGACAGAAACAACAGGGTGCGAGATGCAACTAAAACTCAGTAAGTCTAAAAAATAATAGAAAATAAATAACTGAATTTTAGTGGATAAATAGGAAATAACAAGAAAACATAAAAATTCAATAAATGAAAATTTAAAAGGTATCCCCCTCTACCCTTTAATGAGGAGGAATTGATTAAACTAAGGGCCATTTAAAGGGTCAAATAAACCTAATATTGTAAAAGATTCATAAAATATAGACTCGTATGAAGGTGATCTAAGGGAAATTGACAAGTAAGGGAGGGAAGATGGTTCTGCAACTGGACATCTTTCATCACCAAATGAAGCTTCCAGTACTTGAAATGGGTTTTATATAATCCAACTAATGACCAAAGGGGACTGTGGGATCCCTTAAATAACCCAGGATGTTGCCAAAGCTATTGGTTTCTCTCCACAAACTAACAGTAATGCCCTATTGTAGAACACAACACCTACACAACTCACTGACCATGAAGAAATTGAGCTGGTGTTTAACTAGAGCCTTCACTCCTATGGACTAGTGTTCATGGTACAAGTAGGTACTCTGCATGCTAGCAAAGAGCACACATGGGCTGGTCCATGGCCCCTTTGCACATATATGTAGCAGAGGACTGCCCTGTCTGGTCTCAGTGGGAGAGGATGCACCTAATCCTGTAGAGACTTGATGCCCTAGGTTAGGAGAATGCTGAAGGGGGTGAGGGGGTCACCCATCCAGTGACAAACTCTTCTAGTGACAGTGATGACCTGACTGCAAGATGTGTTAGTTCAATAATGACACAAAGGTTGTACAAGTAAACAGCCAATATCTAATTTGATTTAAGACCCACTTCATGAAATAGAACCTATATCCCTGACACTGCCATTTGGCCAAGAATCTGAGCCCAGATAGGCCAGTAACCTAGAGGAAATTTAAATACTACATTTTTGCCAATAAAATAAAATAAAACACCAAAACAATGTATTCATAACATGACTCCTAATGATATTCTGCTATACTCAGGATCAGTGCCTTGCTCAGCCATCGTCAGAGAAGCTACCTCCTGCAGCAGATAGAAACAATACAGAGACCCAGAGCCCAACGATGTGCAGAGAGTGAGAGACTTTGGAACACTTGGTCCTAACCTGAAATCGATATCCAACACACACACACACACACACACACACACACACACACACGCAGGGAACCTTGTGGAAGAGGAACCAAGAGGAGATACAAAGATTGTAAGAACCAGAGAGGATGGAGACCACCAAAGAAAAGAGGTCTTGCAAACATATCACAACCTAGGCACATACTAACTCAAAGAGACTAATGACAGAATGCATAGGGTCTTCACAGGTCTGTGATAGCTAGGCTCCCAGTGCTGAAAGGAGAAGTGGACACATGCTCCAGTCCCTAACCCAGAAGCTATCAACAACTGATATCCACTTGTAAGTGAAAACTTAGTTCCCTCCAATGGAGTCTCACTGGAGTTATAAACCAACCACCTTTAAGGGCAGGCCCCATAGCCAGTAGTAGACAGTCAACACAAAATTAACTTAATGGAATCTTTGAAGGTCCTTTGTTTATGAATGCTTTGTCAGGACATTTTTATTTCTTTTTTATTTTACAGATATTTTATGTATATTATCTATATTATGGCTTAGAGTTTTATGTTTCTATGGAATTCCTGTATGTATATATTTGTCTCTGTGTCTATGTAATTCTTGTACTTTTTCTTTGGGTCTTTTTCTTCTGTTTATTTGTTTGTTTCTATTCTGGCTTGTTTGGGTTTTCTCTATTTTACTATTATTTTTAGATATCTGTTTATTTTCTAAGGAGAGACAGAAAGGATATAGATTCAGAAGGGTTGGGAGGTGAGGAGGATCCTTGAGAAATTGTTGGAGGGAAGACTATAATCAGAATATATTGTATGAAAAAAATCTACTTTCAAGTGTAGAAAAAGAATTTTAAAATAAAATGTAAATAGCCACTTGTAATAAGGTTTTCAGTTGTTACTTGAGTTTCTCTTAGTTGCCATGGTTAGTCAAGTATTCATAGTAAATTTTAAGAGTGCTCAGAATGTAGAAAACCCTGATTCCTATCCCCAGTGATTGGAGGGGGAGACTAAATGGAGGAATAAAATAGAAAGTATAAGTTCCCAGTAGTGAAAGGAAAGATAGCAAAAGTGAAATGAAGAGCCAGGAGAGGAAAATGTTGAGAAGAGAAGATTAATATGAAACAGAACAAATAAAGCAAAAGTAAATCAGAAGATGTTAGCAATCCTCCCCACTTTAATTGAAGATGGATTCTTTTCTCACGTAAGATATTCTGATCACAGTTTCCCTTCCCTCTACTCATTCTGGGTTTTCCTCACTTGCCCTCCCATCCTGATCTATTCCCTTTCTGTTCCTCATGAGAAAATAACAGGCTTCTAAGAGATAACAACAAAATATGACAAAATAAAACAGAACAAGATAAAACAAAAACCATAACATCAAAATAGTATAGAACAACAAATTTAAACTTATCCTCAACTAGTTTACAAATATATGAGACTCAGACTATGGTTATCTTATTTGACTTTAACAATCACTGGGGGTAAACCTTATCTAATTTTGTAACTGCTGGCCTGGCTACCTCCCCAGCCGTGTTCCCTAAATATGTGCTGTTTCTCCTGGGTTATCATCCATCTCTTCTCCTGTCACCTTTTCCTCTGTCCTCCTTGCTCTCCCTTTCTCTGCCTTCTGCCCTGCTCAACCAGGTAACTCAAAAAAAAAAAAAACCTGCCTACTTCTAATCCCTCTATAATTGGCTATAACCATTTTTATTTAACCAATAGTTTTAAATTAAGGAACAAGGTTTGCACAACAAAAGCAGGTAAACTTGAGAATTAACTCTTAGGCAACTAGACCTTCCTTTAGGTACAGAATTCCGCATTACAATACATAGCACCAGCCAAACTTCAACCATTTCCCCTTTTTGTTTGAATAAAAATCCATAAAAAATAACATACAGTTGAAACAATTATGAAAAATGTGAAAATTATTATGTAAAAGTTACATTCAAAAAGTCCAGTCTCTTTGTATTTTGCATCTCGGGAGAAAGTATTCTATTATCTATCCTATCCTGGTGAGTTTAGAGTTTTGTATCTATTTCAGTTTCTATCCTTAACTTATATCATCATCCTAATAATATTCTTTTAGATCTAGAACGTCTTAAATCCTAAACAAATTAAGCTTATGGTAGGACTGTGACTATCTGGTCTTCAAACCCATCACAGGCCTGAGAAGGAATGAATATTACCTGAGTATGCAAGAAGTGCAGGGATGCAGCTTCCAAAAATTATAAAAATGACAGAGACAGCTGACCACCTGTACAGTTTCCAATATTCCCTATAATGTGGGAGCATCTATGATCAGTCTTCTGGCCCAGAATATCTGACAGAACTTTTGTGAAGCAGGAATTATGAAGGACTTGCTTACCCTGTCCTAGCAGAGCCTGGCAGTGACTTCCCTGCAACTGTTTGCCCTTTCTGGTCAGCATTCTATCTGCAGATGAAGTTAGAGCATTTTCTTTTGCCTCGGGGCTAGCTTGCCACAAATGAAGCCATCTCCAAATGGAGATCCTTTTATGCTAATCATCTTCTTCCAAGTTGAATGTGGTGCTGCCAGAAGCTTACATGTCTCGATTTCAAAAAAGACTTAATTTGATTTTTAAAAATCTTTAAATGCCATATTCTGTGAGTCTCTGAAGTTTTTGAAGACCTATTCATCTACCTATTCATAGCATAGCTAAACAAGCAAGCATTACCTGTCTCCAGCTATCTATTTGTTCAACTCAGGATGCATATTTTTGTGAAAATCCAGACTAGTATCTGACATGATCATGAGTTTGACAGTCTGATTATTAACTTTTATTTTTCAACCATTTCTAAGAGTTTGCAATAGCAGCTATTAAAAAGGACTACACCTTGTACTTTTAGATGAGTTGCATAGGCAAAATACCTTTACAAGATTTGAAACATACATATATTATATTGTAACAAAATTAGCCTTACATTTTATATCAATATACAAAGATTCATATCAATGAAAACCTTAAACAATAATCTTTAACAAAATAGCATTATTTGAGAATAGCAATACCTTTAAGTTGAAGAGTAGATTCAATAATCTACCCTTTTATTTTATTATTCCTATATGATAATTCTGTACCCACTTCTTTCTCAAACCCCCTTCCTTTTAGATAGAAATCCCCAAGTCTAAGCTCCCTATTTTGTTTTCTCCCTATCCAAAACCAGAATTATTTGTAGTCATTCCTTATAATGACAACATAACTCATAAATGACCAAAAATATCCATCACAACTTAATGGACTGGGACAATGGTCTTTTGATAATTGCTTCCTGCTGAATTAGGGCAAACAATTTCTTTTAGGGGTGCCAAAAGGAAATTGGGGAAATGAATTAAGTCAAAAGAAAGCTAGTTGGCATCATTTGTTGTCCAGTCTCTGTGTTGAGAAAGTTCAGGCTTAAGTGAAGTCCTGACTGGCTCGGTCTGTAAAGCTGGACGAATTGAGATTATCTGAGGTCAGCAGCTTTCTGAAGCTGTTCTGAAAGCAAGTCTCTCAAGGAAACAGCATCAGAGCAGTCTGAGGCAGGCTCAACCATCCTAGAACCCCTGAGGGTGGATCTTGTCAGGGCTGCTTTCTTAGCATTCCATTCTGCAATAAAAATGGACAAAGCAACTCAAGAGAAGAAGATAGTCAAAGATAGTTTACATAGCTAGGTTGGGTATTAGGTTACACTTCTGATTGAGCATTACCATACTTATAAAGCCCTTGATTAACATTTAAAAAAAATTGTATAAAAGCCAAATGGAAAAGGGGGGGCACGGGATAGGGGTTTTCTAGGGAAGGGAAATGGGGAAAGGGATTGGCATCTGAAATGTAAATAAAATATCCAATAAAAATAAATAAATAAATAAATAAAAAATTAAAAAAAAGAAAGAAAAGAAAAAGAACCCCAAGAGAAGTTGCAGCCACCAGAGATTTGCTCATTCAAATGCACATGTCACATAAAAATACTAAAAGCTGAAAATTATAATATATACACAGAGAACCTGGTGCAGACCCATGTAGGCCCTGGACATGCTGCTTCTGTCTCTGTGAGCTAATATGAGTTTTGCTCAGTTGATTTAAAGGGTCTTGTTCTCTTAGTGTCCTCCATCCACTCTGGCTGTTAGAATCTTTCTGCCTTTTCTTCCACAGGGTTTCTTAACTTCTAGAATGGGGGAGGGACTTAATGGAGATATCACATTTAGAGCTGTGTGTTCCAAGGTGTCTCTGTCTCTCTCTGTCTCTCTGTCTCTGTCTCTTTGTCTCTGTCTCTCTGTCTGTCTTTTTTCTCTCTCTCTCTCTTTCTCTCTCTCTCTGCATAATGTCTGGCTGTTAGTCTCTGTATACAAATGAATCAAACTTCAGTTATAAAAATGGTATCTAATTAGAAGTTATCTTTTGAAAGATTACTACAAAGTATAGACAAAATTAAGTTATTCATATCACAGAATGTGCCCATATATACCTATGAAATCGCATCACTACACATGCCCAAGGAGGATGAATACCACCTCCAGGACAGTGGTACTGGGGAAGCAGAAAGCAGATGGAGGTGAGCACAGCACAGAGCTTTGGCTGGTACATAACCTTGCTACTGTATCTACTAGCATCTCACACGAAAGCTTTTCACAACAGTGCTTCCAAACTAGTTTTACTTAAAGACACATTAACAAGTGAAACAAAGTATCTCTGGTTTAGTAATAACCATTGAGGAAACTTGTGAAATAGTGTAACCAGTGAGGGGATGGGTCCAGGAAGACTCTGTACCCCAGGAGCAGGGGTTTAACATAGTCATAATATCCTAGGACACCCATACCTATTGCCCCCTGCAGATAGCTGAGAAGCACTGCCCTGTGTTGTTTTGTATAGTGTTGTGTCCCTTTGGCTAGTTGAAAAGCTGATCAGAAGAGAATCCATACCCCTCACAGATGATCTCAGAAGGTTACATTGAAACATAATGGAATTAAGAATTCTTCCTAAGCAGGGCAAAGCTAGAAATGCCATTTGTACTTACAACCTTTCAGCACAGAAGCCACATAGTTTTGCCTGAACTGACTGTGGGGCACCACCTTGCTGTTATAGCACAAATGGACACAAGGTTGTATTCCAGTGTATGGACTATTCTTAAAAGCCTGAGATGCAAAGACTTGGAACTAACTCTACTATTTTAATGCATATTTAACTCACTTTTTATGTGGGGCTTATGTTTCATAAAGAAACAAAAACCAGTACATTGTGCTCATGATATGGGGAAATTTAATTAGAATGTATACTGAATGAATACTGGTTCAATTCTTTTAGACGTCAACTGCCATACTATACTTTTGCTTACAGTTCTTTTTCTTGATTTTCATTTAATCATCTATATCATTACAACATAGATGAACACTGTACATTCTTTACCTCAAAAATCCCATCTTTCAAGAAATAAAATGGAAAATAATATCCGTGTAGAAATATATGTAGAATCCTGAGTCCCTCCCTATGTGCTCCTAGGCTGGAGGTTTAGACCCTGGGGGGCTCTGGTTGTTTGGTATTGTTGCTTTCCTCCTGGGGTCACAAACCCTTTCTGCTCCTTCAGTCTTCTCTCTAAGTTCTCCATTGGGAAGCCCTTGATCATATCAGTGGTTAACTGTGAGCATCGTCCTCTGAATTCGCTATTCCAAGCTTTTGGGCTAACATCTGCTTAACAGTGAGTAAATCCCATGTGTGTTATATGTAGGGGAGGATATATGTCGGGCATAGGTGGGAGAGGAACTTCTTGGTCCCATAAAAAATGAACACAGAGTGCGAGGTGGGGGGAAGTGAGGGTGGGGAGGGAGTAGTGGGAGGGGGGTAGGTGCGGGCACTGTCCCATAGAAGCATGAAGAGGGGGGATGGGACAGGAGGTTTCTGGGTGGTGGAAGGAAGTAGGGTAAGGGGATAAAATCTGAAAGGTAAATATAATACCCAATTTAAAAAAAAGAGATAAAAAAAGAAAAAAAAAGAAGAAAAAAAGGGAAAAAAGCGCAAAAAGAAAGAAAAAAATAAAAATAGGAGATTTAATAACACAAATGGAAGGATTTAGAAATCTAGGAGGCAGTTTATGTTAATGGAAATAACATCATAGAAACTGGAAAATCACAACATCATAGAAGCACAAGGAGAGGGGATGGGATAAGGGGTTCCTGAGTGGGAAGGGGAAATGGGATAAGGGGATAGAATTTGAAACGTAAATATTATAACCAATTAAAAGAAGGGGGAAAAAAAAGAAAAGTTGTTAGAACCAACATCTTTAAAATGTCAGCCCTCTAAGGAAATTTTTTTTCTTGATACTAAAACTTGTTCTGAGAATTGTATATTGCAGAATACACAGCCTCAGTGTATCTACTCATCAAGCAAACTGAGCCAACCTGCTCAAACCTCTGATGTCTGGAATTCCATCTGGTTGCAGTGAAGACACAGCGTCAGAGGCTTATCAATTTGCTCTTCCCCCCACCCCTCTTCTAATATCTCAACACCCGTAATCAGCTTGAAGAAGTCAAAGAAGAGTCAGCGCCCCTATTCCCTGTGCTTGGGGACTAAGATGGTTAATATTGGGCTGTCTCTCTAGGGAAAAGTAGTGGTTTTGTTGAAACAGGGAGGATTAGCTAGGATTTATGGCATAGCCATAACCTATTGGTAGAAATCTGTATAATTAGTATCAAGATGAAGTTATAATTTCTTAAATGGTACAAAATTTACTTTGATTTCAAATTTAAGGTTTTCATAGGTATGAGCTTCTTATTGATATAAAAGTGAGATGAATATTGATACTCTCATGAGCATTGTGCCTGTATAACACATTTAGGAATACAAGGCTTAGACCCAGTCCTTCTTTAACTTTTTTAACTAATTTGGGATGGTTAGCCTGTGAGTTAAGGGACTATAGCAAATTCATGGCTTTGAGTTTATTGTTAGGGTGTTTTCTATATTTTAATTAGAAATAGCTGAGAGGAGTTAACAGACAACAGTCCAGGTTACCTTACATGGGTAGTTGAATTTCAAAACGTCAGAAGTCCATAGAATTGACGTTACAAATATTTCTATATTAATGTTCATGTTCATTTTGATTAGAGACCTGTCTGCTCCTGACAGCTTCCTGTCTTGGATTCTAAGAAACTGAACATCCTTGGAGTTACTCCAGTTGTGCAGAGACAGCTACTAGGCAAGAATTGCCTCTTGTCATCTACAGACAAATTACTGTCCAGAAAAGGAAACACTTGCAGAATAGTCAACTGTTTATATCTGCCTAGACAGAGTAATCAGCCCTTAATAATTCTGCATCACTAAGGTCTATCAGATAATCCTGGGCTAGAAGGCTGAAGATTTGATGCTCCAATGTTCGATAGTATAGGGGCTGTCCAGTTGTTCAGCGGTCTCTATAAATTGGCTAAATTTTAGAAGCTGTGCTTAGTGCTTCCCATAATTTCAGTTAACTCAGTCATTCTGGATTTCTGACGGGGTTGAAGACCTATAGTCTCATAGCCAATCCTGGCTATTTACTATGAGAGAAAAGATTTGAGAGGATGGTTTTCAGCTGACATTCATTCTAAAGCCAAGAAAAAAGCCAGGTTCAAAACTAAGTGTTTTAGTTAGGAGAGACGACAGAGGTTCTGGTTAGTCAACAAAATGATAGACTGGGTATTAGGACTATCTTGTACCTCACTGGTACAAACAGGAATAATTATGCTCTAATTGTATTTTGAGAGAAAAGTTTTACTTTAACAGGAAGGGTGAAATGTAGGAGGAGCTAAGGGGGAAGGAGTATGGAGAGGATGAGATGGAGAAAGGAGAGGAGAAGATGAAGGAGAGGAGAAGCTAGGTGATGAGAGAGAGAAAGAGAGAAAAAGAGGGGGGGCATGGAAGCAGATGTTCATGTGTCTCCACCAGTCAAAGATAGTTTATATATCTAGGTTGGGTATTGGGTTACACTTCTGATTGAATATTAGCATACTTATAAAGCCTTTGATTAACATTTTTTAAAAAATTGTATAAAAACAAAAAGGAAAAGGGGGCACGGGATAGGGGTTTTCTAGGGAGGGGAAATGGGGAAAGGGGATGGCATCTGAAATGTAAATAAAATATCCAATAAAAAAAGAAATATATGTAGAACATACACAGAGATAGAAAGAGAGTGGGAGAATTGGAAACAGGGAGACAAAGCAGACAAAGTTTTACAAAATAGTGTAAATAAAACTGGAATACAACCCTATTGAGAACAGCACAGAAGGCGTGGTGACAATCCTCAAATCTACACCAAAAAGTCACTGTTTGTTCCATTCATTCAAGCGATTAAGCTTCTAATTACAAGATTACTTTCTTTAATACAAACTATTTAACCATTTCTGCCATGACAAGTTACCCCTGATTCTAGATTTGGAAAGCATTGACATCATATACTGTACTGCAGCCATGTTGGGCTTGTGAAAACTAAGCTGAAGAGAAATAGCAACAAGACTGCTTTGTGGTGAGCCATCCCGAAAAAAAAAAAAATAAACTTAATCCAAGAGATGGCAAAGGACACAGCATGTATACTCATCACACTTCAGACAAACAAATTTTCTGCCAAACCAAGGAAGGACCCAAGTCATATTTGATTTCTCTTCTCTCTGGGTTAGTTCCTTGTGTTTTCTATTTCAGAAAAGAGTTCTGTAAATGGTTTAGTGTGGAACTCATCCTCAGTTATAACCCCAGAATTATCCACATCGAAGGAAGTAGTTTACACACAAAGATAAGAAAAGCAATTTCAAGAGCTGGCGTTTGCTTTAAATAGAAGAGAAGGAGAGAAGACACCACGCAAGAGTTTCTGTTCCTCCAAATACAGCCCACCAAAGAGTAAAGGAGAGCCTGACACATGGGGGAAAATAACAAAGAAAATAAGATAATTACAGCCTGGGATAAGAAACTGTGGTTTTCAGGTTTCCGTGACTTAGTAAATCTGTGGCATTTTCTACCTCCTACAACTTCCAATGCACTAAACAGGAAGAAACTAAAGGAAAGCACAAAGTTGGATTATTAAAACACTGGGCAATATTGGAATACTGAATTTTACGTTGCTTAGTAAAGAGCTGTGTGCTTGGGTCTTTTCTGGTTTTTTTGTTTCATTTTGTTTTGGTTTGGTTTTTGAGTGTTTTGTTTTGTTTTTGTCAATGTACGATATACTAGAAATATCTTCCTATGCAACATTTTTTCCTGCTGTTCTGTTATGTATCATGCGTGTTAACCAACAAAAAGACATCTAGGTGTACAACACTGTTCACATTCTCACTTACCTAGTATCCTGAGGTATATCATTGGGCTCCTTAATTGTAGATCTCTCTGATTTTCTTTAACATGAGTCCTTTTGAGCTATAAGCTTTATTTGTAGGACAACTTTGGCAGTGTCCGAAATGTTCTAGTGGGTTGTATTCTCATTTTCATTTGACTCTGGGAGTTTTCGAATTTGTTCTCTGATTTCTTAAATGAACTTCTGTTCATTCAAAGATTTGTCCTCTCACACCTAAGGCTCAGGGAACATTGGAGAACAGGGGGCAGAAAGATTGTAAGATCCAGAGGCAAGAAGAAGAAAAAGAAGAGGAGGAGGAGGAGGAAGAGGAAGAAGAGGAAGAGGAAGAGGAAGAAGAGGAAAAGGAAGAAGAAGAAGAGGAGGAGGAGGAGGAGACAGAGGAGGAGGAGGAGGAGGGGGAGGGGGAGGGGGAGGAGGAGACGGAGGAGGAGACGGAGACAACGGAGACGGAGACGGAGACGGAGGAGACGGAGGAGACGGAGGAGACGGAGGAGACGGAGGAGACGGAGGAGACGGAGGAGACGGAGAAGGAGACATAGGAGACGAAAAAATAATTCCAAAATCACTTTGCCAGGAAGTGTAGATAGTTCAGCACTGCTACAGCTCCAATTCCAGAGCCCTCAACCCTCTCTCTAAGCATGACAGCCCAGAGGACCACAGAACTGCCCTCAAGTAAGTGAAAGCAAATACACCCAGGCAAAGACTGCTGCCCCTGGCAGAAAAGCTGCTGAGCTCTTTAAGACAATATCCAGCTGCAAAGTAAACACAAGCACATGAAGTCATGTTAAAGAAGTGGATGCAAATACAAGAGGAGGCCAATGACTCAGACAATGGACACCCGTCAGTGTGACTAGAAGAAAGACCTCTATCCAACAGGGAAGAGTATGAGGCTGCTTGCTTCTGCTCAGCTCAGGAATTCAGTAAGAAAGAGAAATGGCATCTTGGCATGGCCTAACTAGTCTAACCTGTTTGAACTTAAAGGATATACATGACTGCTCTCCCATCAGCAGAGTTAACTACAGATGATAACTCAGAGCAAGAGAGCTGTCACCCATCCCAACATAGAAAGACTATTAACTAAGGCTATAATATTATTTCATGTTTTAAACATCTTCATTTCTGTATGATTCTTTCTTTCATGAGATTTCTCTCAAAATATACAAATTACACTGGCCATATTCATTGAGCATTACCTTCTCCTGCTTGCCTCCTTTCCCCGTGTTACTAGGAAACACGAACCTCCTTTTGCAGGTTTAGTTTCATAGACAAAATAACTTAAAAGTGAACTCAGAAGGAAATTTATGGTCAATCCCGTCGCAATTTAAGAGAAAAATAACAATGCAGAAAAAAATCATAAATCTCAGCATGTCCCAGAAAGAGGAAGAAAAAAGAAGAACAGAGAAAGCCACACTTGGAGCTGGAGATTAATCTGACAGCAGAGGGTGGGAGGTGTCTCTATATAGTGAGAGGGCTTGGCATGGCATGGCAAGCAAGCATGCTTAGAGTTTTGGCAGGAGTCCAAAAAAGAGATAGCATGGGGGTAAAGGAAAAACTACATTTTCTGAGTTAGAACTCAGGAAAGATATTCTTAGCAGTGAAGACTGGTAATTGAGTGCTTCAAGAGAGGGGCCCTGAGATGCCCTAGTACGCTATCTCACTGAGGAATAGTTATTCCTCCCACTTCAGTGTGTCTTCAGGTGTATCCGTTTTCCTGAGCAGTGGTCTTCCCGCCACATGAAAAACAGGTTCAGATGGATTGACTCTTGAAACGAACCACATGTATTTGAACTCTTACATTTTGAGGAATTTATAATATGATGTCTCTACCCCGTGTCCTGTGTCAAAGAAACAACTTGGATCTGGTTCTTTTATTCAAAACTCATATAATAGAAAATACTAGAGAGAATTCAAGAAAAATAAAAAAAAAATAAGTCTGAAAATAATCATGCGACCAAGAAGCAATGGCTTTTCATAGTGGGACTTAACAAACCATCATCTTACTCCTTTTTATACCATATGGTAAGTCTCAGGGAAGGGCACATGTGTCTCTCCTTCCCTCCTTTCTAAAATAAAACTACTGTATTATCAGGAAAATAGGACATGGTGTCCAAAGCTGCTTATGGAAAAGAGGGTTCATCTTCAGTGGCCCCCAAGCTCACCTGTTGACCTACCCAACACTGGAAGCCCTTCCTCTTCTTAAACAGTCCTCCTTATATTTTCACAGTGTTGTGAGTGTGTATGTGTGTGTGTAAAATCTGGGTATCATATATTAAGGAAGATATGTTATGTGTCTTTCTGGTTTAATTTGTTTAATTAAACTTATTAATAGATATCAATTTCTGTCCACTTTCCTGCAAATGACATAATTTTGTTCCGTATGACTAAATAAAATTCTATTGTGTACACAAGCCACATTCTTCTTATTTGTTCATGTTTTACTGCACACTTAGTGCTGATTTTGTAACTTGGCCATCCTGAACATGGCCTCAGTTAACATGAATAACAAGTTACGTTTGTATTATTCTGACTTAGGCCATTCTGAATACCAGGAGTAGTGTCGCTCAATCATATAGTTCTGCGTTTAACTTTTTGAGGTGCCTCCATCCTGATTCCCATAGTGTCTGTGCTATTTTACATCCTAATTGGTGATGTATCTCACATGGCCTCACCAGCTGCTGTTTGTTTTTAGTGACAGTAATCCTGACAGAGATGTAGCTTTTATTTGCATTTCACTCGGGCCTGATGTTGAGGGGTTTTAGTTTGTCAGTTGGTTCTCTGTTCTTTATTTTTTAAAGCGGGTCTGTAATTTTATTTCTCTACATGTTAATTGGATTACTTATTTTTATTGGTATTATCTTTTTTTACTATGTTACATATTTAGATACTAGCCCCCCTCGGGTGTATGAAGATGCTCCCCCATTCTGCAGGCTAACTCTAGCTCTCCTCGGGTATACAAAGGTGCTCTCCATTTCTGTAGGTTGATACAGAAATGTAGGTTGTCTGTTATGCTAAGGTGTACGAAGATGCCCCCATTCTGCAGGCTGACTCTAGCCCCCGAGGGTGTACGAAGATGCTCCCCCATTCCGTGGGCTGACTCTTTGCCTTCTTAGCTGTTTCCTTTGCTTTACAGGGGCTTTCTAATGCCATACAATCCCACTGGTGAGTCCTTGCAATTATTTCCTGAGACACTGAAGTTCTCGGAAAGTTCTCCTTTGCCTTTGCATGTATCTTGGAGTATCTCCTCTGTTTTCCTCTGGAAGTTTTCGAGTTTCATTGTCTTGTTTTTAGATCTGGGAGATGTCAGTCAGTGACATATCAGAAAGACATTTTTCACAGTTCTGCCAGCTTGTCAGACCCCTTGTAGGAGAGACTCAAGAGCAGACAATGACAAGTAAGACAAACATTGTCCTGCGATGCTGACTTTTGCTTACCCACTATTCAAACTCTCTCCTCATTCCAGGATCCTGAAGATGGACCTGGGAGACCAATGGACCTCTTCCTCCCACCCCTATTTCTAAAGTGTATACATTGAATAACTCTTCCCTCTCTGCTCTACACTGTTACTCTTCTCTTTCATTGGCTTACTGAGGATAAGTAGCTAGGTCTATTAAAGCCACCAGGACCCAGGTTTTGACCCTAACAATTTCAATAGCACCCCATGTCCTGTTTTTCTGCAGCATCCACTTAGCAAATTCTTAATCCAAAGCTCAGACCAATTTTTCACTTCTTTCTCTAGGCTCTGCTGAAGGAAAACACCTCTGGATTCTGGAGTTTCTTTGAAGCTCCATTTTCTGCTTTCACTAAGCTTAGCAGTTCAGGTATTTACCAACAAGCAAGTACCTGTGCATATTCTGTACCAGCATGCCTGAAGACTGAATCAGAAATCAGAACAGACAATACGTAGCTTACATTCTAAGAGTGGGATATCTACATTGACCAGAATGAAATGAGGAAGATATTAAATACAATATGATAAGTACTGTGAATATATATTTATATTACATATATATGCATATACACACATATATACACACACATATATATATACATATACATGCATACATATATACATATACATCAGAAAAGATAAAGCTGAATGTGAACACATAAGACAATGCATGATGCTTAGTGTTATCAGGAGCAGCCATACTCCAAGCTACCAACCTTTCTCTTTCAATAATGTTCTCAATGGCTGCTTGTTCATATTTTTCTCATATCCCACAGTGATCCTCAACCTTAGCCCCCACAGAACATAGCTTTGTCTTCTACATCATTCAGATAATCAAAGCCATCAAATAGAAGCTGACTCAAAGTCCTGGCTCACCTACCCTCACAATACCGTTCCCTTTAATCTTCCCTCTGGGTCAAAAGTGACATCTCCGTGGCAGCATCTCCTCCTGCTGCTTGAAGGTCCACATTCTTTCTCTTCTCTATCACCATCAACCTGTGTTACTCCATTAGGAGTTCCCTCGGGCTATGAGCAGAATCAAGGGGTCATAAAATCCACTTCTCTTTATCTTGTAAACACTATGTCTCCTCTCACTCTTACTCCTAAAACAACCATTTGCATTCTCAGAAGTAACCTTAGTTCCAAAGGCTTAAAACCATATATAAGCCTCAAGGGTTGAAATTGTAGGTTGTGGGCACAGGGCCATTCACACTAAGAGAATTGTTCTTTGCATATCAATGCCAGTGGGTGAATTGTAAAGTATCAGTAAATTAGAAATGATTCTGCTTTCTGTTTCCATGATAAAAATAAACAAACAAACAAACAAACACCAAAGTCAACTTAGGGGAGGAAAGCTTAGAGGTCAGTCATTGAAACAAACCAGACCAGGAGGTCGAGGCAGGTACCAGACACCAAAGCAGGAGCCATAGAGGAATGCTACTTACCGCCTCTGTGGCTAGTTCAGCCTGCCTTCTTACACCACTGGAACCACCTGCCCTTGGGTATCACTCCCACAGCAATCAGCAATCAAGAAAATGGCCACAGACATGCATACAATCTGAGGGAGGCATTTCCTCAATTGAGGGTTCCTCTTCCTCCACCTCCTCCTTTACTAGACCCTCTAGTAAAATACCCATGGGAAGGAAATGTTAAGTCCGCATTAGACAAGTCATGGGAAAGGATCACTCACTATGTCAATAAGCTATAAAATTCTCCACATTTCTGTGTAAACACAGCTTTTAACAAGACAGAAGCAATGATATGTTACTTCATTCATTAAGAAGTTGACATGACTCATAGCCAATTCCGGCTATTTACTTTGAGAGAAAAGGTTTGAGAGGATGGTTTTCAGCTGACATTCATTCTAAAGCCAAGAAAAAAAGCCAGGTTCAGAATTAAGTCTTCTAGTTAGGAGGGACAGTCTTTTAGTTAGGAGGTTCTGTTTAGTCAACAAAATGATGGACTGGATATTAGGTCTATCTTGTACCTTATTGATACAAGTTGGTATAGTTATGCTCTAATTGTATTCTAAGAAAAAAGTTTTAACAAGAACGGTGATATGTAGGAGGAGCTAAGGTGGGAGGAGTAAGGAGAGGAAGATAAGGCGTAAGGAGAGGAGAAGAAGGAAAGGAGAAGCTAGGTGACAAGAGGGGGGGCACTGAGGTGGATGTTTTCATGTCCCCGCCAGTCAAAGATAGTTGATATATCTAGGTTGGGTATTGGGTTACACTTCTGATTGACATTGAACATTACCAAACTTATAAAGCCTTTGATTAACATTTAAAAAAATAGTATAAAAGCAATAAGGAGAAGTGGGGGTGGGATAGGGGTTTTCTAGGGAGGGGAAATGGGGAAAGGGGATGGCATCTGAAATGTAAATAAAATATTCAATAAAGATTTTCAAAAAAAAAAAAGACAAAAAGAAGTTGATGTGAGGGTGAGGGGTGTGTTTCAGCTCACAAAGCACTTGTCGAGCATTTGCAAGGTGCTAGGTGTGATGCCCAGCACCGTGTAACCCTGCCATGATGGTGGGTGCCTGTAATCCTAAACGCTCAGTGGTAAAAGAAGGAGGATCAGATGTTCAAGGTCACCCTCGAGTATTTAAGGGGTTCGAAGCCAGTCTGGGATACATGGGTCACATGGAACCTTTTCTCAGGGGAAAAAAGTGACATGATGAAAGTTTCATAGCCAGAATAAAATTAAAAGGTCAGCTGTCTGTAGACAAACACTAAGTAATATAAGGATGTACATGCCTGTCTTAAAAGTTACGCATATGAACAATTAATTATATGCCAATCAATAGTAATAATAATACTGCAGCGGTTTAAAGAAAATAAAGAGAGAAAAGGGAAAATTGTGTTCTCTGATGAGTGAAAACTTGGGTGTGTCTCCGACATTCATCACATCCACCCTGCGAGGCATGAAAAAGGAACACCTAGCACGCTTCCTCTTAAAGCAGCAATTCTCAACCCCTGGGTCGAAATCTTTTGGGGGGTCGAATGACCCTTTCACAAGGGTCACCTAAAACCATTGGAAGACACAGGTATTTATGATTCATACAGTTGCAAAATTACAGTTATGAAATAGCAAGGAAAATGATTTTATGGTTGGAAGTCACCACAACATGAGGAACTGTAAAAAAAAAAAAAAAAAAAAAAAAAAGAGGGGGGGCATGGCATAAGGAAGGTTGAGAGCCACTGTCTCAAGGCATATTTCTACTTTTCTACTCCCACAATTCGTAAAATAATGTAACCCATGGTAATGATGAGAATTTTCAACTTCATCTACTTCTCCTAATGAATACCTAACTTAAGTTATAAACTTATCTGCAACCCAGAATGGCATCTGAGAGCGTTTGTAAAGTGGATTTCTGAGTGAGTCTGTGGAGGAGTTTCAGGAGATTGGTGTAAGTGGACTGAGTGAGGAAGACACATTCTCAGAAAGGATGAATGGGCGCCCTCCAGCCATCTTGGTACTTAAAACAGACGGAAGGGAATCTCTTTTCTCCCCTCCCTCCCACTCTCTCTCTCTTTGTCCTCCTCCCCCTTCTCTTTCTCCTTTTTTTCTCCTTCCTTCTCCTTCTGTCAAACTGTGCCCTTAGGTAATCTAACACTAAACTCTACCTCTCTTGGACTCCATGCTTACATGAGTAGTCCCTCAGAACAGCTACCCTGTGGAACAGAAAACTATGCAGAATATTGTGCAATTAATAGACATGGGAGAAGCCATTTATTCCTAGGTCTTCCCAGAACCTGAGAAGGCTTGTTCCATGGCTGGCACAAAATAGACAACATTTTGAAAAGCTGTTTTGAAACACCTCTGAAGACTATGTCCTGTTTTCTCCCTTCTCAGTCAAACGATGGAGATGATGTTTATCATGTGGGTGAGGCAGTCGCACATTTGGGAGAGGGTGTGTCTTGTCACAAAATCTGACAAGAGAAAGAAACAAATTTAAAGTAGGAAACAAAAGAAACTAGAAGCTGGTTAAGATATGAAGCGGGTGTGACTGGCCTGCTTTGTGCTGGGCTTCTGAAGAAAAGATAGTTTCAAAAGCCTTATGCAAGCTTGATAGAATTGGGGAAAGAGCTTTTGCTTAAGCAACAGCTCCAACCCTTCCCATTCATCCCTATCTAGGAAGAGCTAGAAGCTGGCCTCCACCATTGCAAGGAGTAGCTTCTTCCCACTCCTAGTAATTAATGTGTGCCACAGTCACATCAGAATGAGGTACTTAACAGGTCTCACTTGAGAACCACTATTACTGGTCCTTCAACAACAAGAGCATCAGAGCAAAATCTGGACTGGTTTTCCAAGAACAGTGAGAGCAACAGGGCGAAGGGAGAATTGTCCCCTCTGGAACTAGGAAAGAGCTATAGCCTACCCCCTCCTTTCAAAGCTCGGGGATGGTTTTGGAAGAGGGAGTAGAAAGTTTGTAAGAGCCAGAGGTGATGGAGGACTGGAAGAAAGGAGTATTTTCTGGACAGGATAGGGCAGCTCCACATAGGGATTCATAGCAATTGAGAGAGCGTGCACGAGACCCGAGCAAGCTGCAGGCAGACAAAATCCCAGCACTGAGAACGAAGGTGAGCAGTAAATCCAAGCCCCTAGCTAAGGAGCTATTGACAAGTGACAGCTTCTAGGAGAAGGATAGTCACTGTACTTTACAGGTGTGGCTCCTGGTGGGTTGACATGCTCTGGTGGAAGACCAGACATCCAAGACCATCAGACATACAGACAGCATCAACTGTACTTGATGAGTTTAAAATAAAATTAAAAAGAGGAGACTGGAGAGATGGCTCAGTTGTTAAGAGCAGGGGTTGTTCTGCCTTTAACCCAAGCACTTGGGAAGCAGAGGCAGGTGGATTTCTGAGTTTGAGGCCAGCCTGGTCTACAGAGTGAGTTCCAAGACAGCCAGGGCTACACAGAGAAACCCTGTCTCAAAAAAACAATAATAATAAAAAAAAAGAGTGGGGGTTGTCCTTGTAGAGGACACAGCACCCACGTGATAGCTCACAACCATCAGTGACTCCAATTGCAGGGAGATCTAACACCCTCTTCTGACCTTCAAACTCACATAGGCAAAACATTAATATACTTAAGATAAATAAATCTAAAAACATTTTAATAAAATAAAGAGGACACAAAATTGGATGGGTACAAAAAGATAAAATCTAGGAAGAGTTTAGGGAGAAAAAGATTAAGATCAAAATGCATTGTGTAGAATTTCCAAAGGCTAGTGAAAGTGAGGGGAAAACAAAAGGCAGCTGCTTGGTATTGGATACTGACTTCTGGGCCTTTTCAAAAACTGTCTGGAAAAGGTTTTTCTACTCAGAAGGACCCTGCAGAGTGTCAGGGGGTTAGCAAAGGCAAAGTTAAAGGGGTGTGTGGCACACTGCTAGCCATCCTGACCCTAAGCAGGTGAATCTTGGGCAAAACTAGCTGCCAGGTGGTCATACGGACATGACATAATACATAGGAGTGGGAACAGCTAGTAATCCTGTCTGTAGCTCCTCAGCTAGCTTTACTTGGCCAGATGGAAGGTCCTACCCATCCTGCCGTGCCTAACATCACTTAGGTGTTTTTAAAAGGCCTTCTTTGGCCATGTTTGCTCCATTCTAGATTCAGCAAATGCCTTTTAAAGCATTCATTTGCGGCCATTTAGCATTCCAGGTATCCACGCAACACTACAATATATCTTGTCATGGTTGCCTGGGTCCTCCTCTGTTCTCATTCTCTATTGATTTTCTGGTTCAATTATCCAGATGCTATGCTAATTTGTGGAGATTAGACTGTCTGACATGATTGAGTAGAGTATTAGCTCACTCAAGTACGCATGCAAGAATTGGGCTGTCAATTCCCAAGAGATTCTAGGCTGTGGACTGTACAAAAAGTACCTAGAAGTGATATGTATGAATAAGACTTATTTGTTTCTAGATGCAGTATTAGATCAAAACAAGATCAACAGCAACAGCAAAACCTCCCCACACTTAAAGTGACAAATGATGTACAGGCATTTGTAGTACCATGTGTTAGTGATAAACATTTATTCTTTAGTCAGTCCAGTGTCAATGCCCAGTACATTGGCCAACTAAAAAGGGAGTGACACAGGATTTTTCCCAAAAGGGAGCACCTAAAAGTTAAGGATTGGAGATAGCTGGGGTAGCAGGAATGCCATGCAGTTAGATGTCACCTGCATATGAGGTGGGCTCTCTGGCAAGAATAAGAACAAAAATATAACCACTACCTTTTTGGGTACAGCTTTATAAGCAACTCAAGCTAGACAAACCTTCCCTAGAACACCAGTAGAAGTGGTGTACAACACCCTGCCATTATTGGAATCATTGACCAGTACATACAGAGTGACAGTAGGAACTGACCAGCCTGTAAAGGGCATGTGTGGACAGCTTGTTGTGTCAATACAATCTACTACTCTGATGTATCTTCCTGCTCTGTCCAGTGGTATGAGTTCTACAACCATGTAACATACTGACTCCTGAGTTGTGGACTGTGATGCTTTCTGGTTATCTATGAAACTACCCCACAACCACGAATGCTATGTGTATCTTAGATCCTGCAACCTCAAGAGAAGACGGTTTCCGTACACTGATATGTATGACAAACACATGGGTCCATTGATGGTGGGGTGCATGTCTTGATTACTGCTGCAGTATAATCTGCCAGTTACACTTTCCTAAAGTGGAAGGCAACCAGAACAGTCAGTGAGCATAGCTCTGAGTATCATATGATCCATGCCGTGAGCCGGATGTACTTGTGATTGAGCAGCACGTTAGGCACATGGACTGTGGATGCCACTGCAGCAAGCAAGAATGTAGTCTACTGATCTCACCAGTCCTACCAAAAGAGCCCATGAAATCACCACTGTCAAAGGCCTTAGGGAGCTCACTGTGTGCAGGTGTATTTATAACAGAGTGACAGTGACCAGGACACATCACCCAAGAATGAGCCTAAATGCTTGATAAGTCATGGCATAATCGTATGGTTGACATGACTGTCACATATGAATGTCTGGGGTCACTTGCCACTGATACCGTCCATACCCAAAATGTGGATCTAGACCCTGCACAGCTACAGTCAATGCAAGGACACTCTTCTAATTCAGTTTCCATCTATCCTCTTGAAGTCTATCTGGGTGGCCATGGTTTATGTCCTGGATAGGGTAAAGAAAATATCTGGTAGGCCCACAGTTGGTCTAAAATGTGTCTTTCATGATCCCTTGGGGAAGTACTTAGGAGCCCTGTCCTGTTACTAGATGGTTGATTCCCTAATAACTACTGCCATGTTTGTAATCATATATGACAAATTCACATCTCAGAACATATGGAGCCACAGCTAGAAATAAAAGGATGGAAAGGGGTTTATCCACTGCAGCAAGAAAGGGGAGCATAGGCAATCTCTCCAGGGCAACAACCTCCCCAAACAAAGGAAGTGTGGAGTTGATTTACAGAACTTATGTTTTCTTCTAGGAAAGCATGTTTGAGGTGAGCACATCTGCAAGCATGCTCAGTTCCAGGGAATAGCTGAAGAAGAAAGATGTCAGGCACCTTTTGGGGTATACTCTATTCAGAACAATGGAACCTGTGCTCAAGAGGTTAAAAGGATAGACAGGGACACTTTAGAAAATATTCATCTTGTTTCATAACGATGATAGACGGAAATGCCCCTGGTTATGCTCAGTTTCCCCCACATACCCTCCCCCAAAAAAGTCTTAGCTGAAACAAGAAGAAAGGATACATTAAGGTGTTTTAAACTAGAGGATTCCCCTAAAAGCATCAACCTGCTTAATGCCTAGCACATTGACAATGACATCAATAGCATCCTGTGAGGTGATCTAAATCTATTTCTACAAATCCCTACTAAACACATTTACGTACACATTTGGATTCTCGTGCCACTTTTGTCTGGAACCTGTTAAGCACGAATTAATTCCTTGTCTGATCTTGTTCTTTGTAGAGGAAAGATGTTGACCATTGATTTGATTACTGGTGGGAAAACAAAGATGGTTATGTTCCCTCGCATTCTTGTCCTTGTCTGTTTTGGTGTGTGAGCTTCTACTGTTGACATGGGTGCTGCTGACAAGCCAAATGAATGGTCTCACAGAACACTGCTACACAAAGGTAAAACCCCTTCGAGGTCCAGGGCGTATTGCAAAAGGTGTGTGTGTGTGGTAGGAGATGACACTCTAAGGTTTTAAGAGCTAGTTAGATCCATTAACTGAGCTTAGCAGCCATCTTGATATATAACTATTGCCATTGCCCCATCACCCTTGAGTAATCTAGTCAGTTGCCCCTGCAAAGTTACCCATGAGACTATAAACAAACAAAACCTCTGTAGTGGTATGGAGAGTTTTATCAGTCGATTGTGCTGCTGGGAGTACCACCTGACTCTCTGACTTTAGCATGATATAAATGGATACATTCAAGGTTGGTAACTTTTGTCCTGACTTCTCTATAAAATGCCATCTTCTAGCCAAAATCATAGGGACACACATGGGCTTGCTTCTGCCTGAGACTATGCTGCCATCAGTACCTCTCACAACTAAACTCTGTGAAACACAAGGTCAGCCTGCCACTTCTCTTTGAACTAACATCATCTGCCTTGGTTCTTTCAAAGTTTCAATGTAGTAAGTTCATTCAATAAAACAACTCAGTCTTTATTTATTTGAAAAATGGACACACTTAGCCCTTTGACCTCTCTCTCTCTCTCTCTCTTTCTCTCTCTCTCTCTCTCTCAGAGAGAAGCTTGTAGGAATATGGGATGGTTTTAGATGTATGGACATATCCATACCAACTTCATATGGGATGATGGGGCTAGGCCTTGGGCGTGAAATTTAATTTTAAATATTTAAGATGTTTTATCTGGAAAACAAAACAAAACAAAAACAAACAAACAAGCAAAAACCTGATAACAAAAAAAGTAGTTTTAACTACCAGGTTTACCCAAGCATGGTAGAGCATTCCTGTCAGACCAGCACTTAGAAGGCAGATACAAGAAGATTGTTTTGAGGTCTCTCAATCCATCAATCATCAGTCAGTCAATCAATCAATCAATCAATCAATCAATACCAATTTAAGCATCTAACTATTTATAGAGATTAACACCTTAATTGTTATAAACACCTCCTACTTATTATATTGAGAGCATGTTATGGTAAGTGTGGTACAGTATTTTTCTCTGGACTTTTTCTTGGTGTGTCTGAGCATGTGTAACACATTTGTTTCACATGTATTATTCTTTTATCATATGAAATAAGACCTAACTTATATCGGCATTTAAATATTGTTAACTTTCCATCATAGCAACGAGTTCTAGCATATCAGGAGGTAGGAACACATCATCTGGGAATTATACTTCCTCTGTGGAGAGGGAGCGGGCCTTTCATCTGAATGCAGGAAAACTCTCACACGAATGGATCTTACTGTTTCATTTGGAGATCGAGTGTGGTTCAAGGAGATGTGCAGGATGACATGTTGACAAAGGGAAGACTCGTGATGCTTATTTGTGAGTCAACTTGACTGATGAAGGGACTCCAGATACTAGGGAAGCACCAATTATTCTTAATCTAGTGTGCACCAAGCCCATTCCTCTTTGCCTGGATAAAAACTCAGGTGCTTTGGTGTTTGGTTAGAATAATTGCCCTGACTCAGTTGTGTAAGAACTAAAGATCAGGCTGCGGTTCAGTAGGGTGAGCAAAGGATCATAGAAATTGCAACACCATCCGATGAGTTGATGTATGAGCAGAGAGTAAAGGCATAGGAAATATAACCTTCTTTCTCTCTTCTAGAACTAAAAGACTCTTCTTCTCTTACATGTGAGAATGCCAGGCCCTCTGATCTCTGGACTTCAAGACTTAAGCTAGCAACTCTCTCTGTTCTTATACCTTTGGCCTCAAGCAGAAGCCAACTTCCCTGGTTCTGAAACCGTCAGACCTTGGCTGCACTACAAACACCTCAGGCTTACCAACATCCTGGGGATTTCTTGCCTGTCACGATTGTATCATTCAATTTCTCTAATACATCTCTTCTACTGTATTTATATGTGCTGATAGGCTATTGATTATGACTCTTTGGAGAACCCTAGATGATACATGAGGTATGGAACACATTGCTTTGGAAAATGTGTGCAAGGGTTTGTCATTGAAAATCCTGATATGATCTGTAAAAGGGGATTTTTCTGTGCTCGAGAGCCCCAAGGCGGGAAACTGAATATTTATATTCTCAGAAATGATTTGTAGCAAATATGTGGAAATACTTCACTTCTATCTGCAGTGATCATACATTTCAAAAAACATGGGTGGGTCCTTCTAGTATTAGGTATGAAGATCCTGCTTTCCCGTGGGGGTCCAGGGAGACCAGATGCTTATAAAAGAGGATCAAGAAGGGGCAGCACTGTGGTTCCTCTGGAGGTGGAGAGGATACCTAAGGGGACGATCACCAAGAACTGGCACATAGAGGAGAGGACCAGTCTCCCACTCTTTTGATAATAAGCAACGTAGCTGGAGGAATCAAAGGAAGAAAAACCAACTGCAAAGCAGACACGACTCAATCCAGGAATAGGACAACACTTCCTTTTCGAAGACTGTGAGTTGGACTACCCTTCCTCTGGCTTCTGATGTCCCCAGAGACATCAAAAGATTGTGGTTAGCAGAAGCAATTATTCTCTCTGCCCTCTTCTGTCTTCTCTTCTAAACTTCTGTTTCATTGGTTTCAACCACTCTTTTCTGCAAGTAGAAATACAGCTCAGCTCCTAAGTGCCAGGATTCCTTCCTGTCTTCCTTCCTTCCTTTCTTTTTTTTTTTAAAAAATTTTCCAAAAGACCAAGCTTTAATAGAAGAGGCAAAGCAATGTGAAATGCATAATACAGTCACCATTGAGGTAATTTACAACAGGTTGCCTAAGGTAAGACATTTCTTAGCATAATCCATTAAAGAACTGTGTGTGTCACATTAGTCCATAGGCTTGAAATTGCTGTACAGGCAGATTTCGGGATAATTATTATAAACTGTAAAAGGAGATGCTGAGTACAATTAAAAGAATCAAGGACAAAAATAAAATGAATTGACTTTGTGTTTATGGACCCATTTTGTTCAGATGTAAAAGAAAAAAAAAAGAATATTTGTATCTGACCAAAGGATCATGTACAAATACATTCTAATTTTTTTCTTTTTCATAAGGGTTGATCATATAAAGCAATTTGTCTAAGGCCATTTAGCTATGAACCACTAAAGAAGCTAAAAAAGCAAGGGCTACCTTCCTAACCCTCAGACCGACTTAAAGTATCATACCACTGTAGACAAATGGCTTGTCTGGATTTGTGCCTGGATTTGTGCCTGGATTTTTTTTTTATTTTAAACATATTGTCATAGATTGAGACACAAATAGAGTGAATGCAAATTTCGTATTCAGAAAAATGCTAATAGTATTCATAACACTCTTGTGTTGTTGAGAGTCATATTCTCACTATACTGGTTTTGTCTTCTCCATGTACACAAAATTCCTGAGAAGATTCAAATCTTATTTCTCAAAATACACTGCTCCTGTGGAACCAAAATTCCTTAGGGACATGGCATTAAAATATGAGAAAAGCTAGGAGCTAGAGAAAATGAAATAACACTGCATAAAACTAGGTAGGAGCCACTAATAATTGGACGAGAATTTAAAAGATACATCCTTTCCTCCCACCTACTACATTTTCATTATATTTTTATAAGCTGAAAATTTCCAAGTAGTCATTAAAACGCTGGGCCCTGTGTACTGAGCATATACTACTCCCAGGCACTACCCAACAGAGGCAATTATGTCTCATAACCTGGATATAAATTAAGCAGCTCTATTTTCATAGAAAGCAAGTGAAGAAGTATAACTTTTGTAACCAGAAAAGAACTTTTTGAAAAGCAAGATAACCTTTGTCTCTTTGCAATAGTGGCAAGCAAGAAGATTCTTCCCTGCAACAGAATTTTACACTATTGAAAATCCTGTAGCCATTAAAATTTATTAACTCACTAGCCAAATATTTCCTGGAAGCTTCCATAGGAATAGAAATATATTTACAATATTTTTAATGGGCACACTATGTGGCATACTAGTGTTATGGGTATCTATGAATAGATATATACATAAGTGTGTTCACAAAATGACAATCCAAAACTATGGATAGCATACTGGATAACTTCTTGGTGGGTATGTAATTTTGATCTCTTCTTTTAGTTATGTATTTCATGATTTTTTACAAAATTAACAAGCAAGAGTTAATTGTAGGATAATAAAAATGAATAAACAAAATTCCTGAGCTTATGTAAGAGTTCATAGCTACAATAGCTGTCTATAGATAGGTGACATTCTGGGCACTACATGGATTTGAAGGTTTAAATAAGATGAGTTTTATTTATTGTGAGATTGAGTGGATTATAAACACCACTTTGAAATGAACATAGAATCTGTATTTTATAAAATGAGATAATGGATTGTATGGAGCATTTTGAATATGTGGGTACTTAAAATATAAACATATACCTCACTGATTCTTGCCAAGTGAGGAAAAAAAATGGATGAAAATGGACATTAAATCAGGGTAGGCTTGTTGCCCAAAGACCAAGACTTCCCATTCAAGCTCGGTTAGAGAAGATGGCTTATCCAACAACCTGAACAGGATTCCCATTTCTTTTTCCTCAAGTCTAGAGTAGAAGCTGCCTGAGAGAATGGATTTCTCAGAGCCCACATTATGATGGATGCATGGGTGACCACAGTTCACTTTTTACCCTTTCAGGACATAAGAAAGAACTTCAGCGAAGTGCCAGGACTGCTTTAGCTCCTATCATAGGTACCAGAGTCTACATGTCTCCTGCCTGAGGGGCCATTTCCTTACCCATAAATCCTGATCAGAGTAAAGAGGGCAGATAACCAATACGCAAAGCCCCTCAGGTGTATACCAGGTGGGAGTAAAACTGCATCCCATCCTACCAAACTAAGATTGAGAAAAGGAGACCCTAGTCTTAAAAGAACTGGGCACATCTCTGCGTCATAGCATTCCATGCGATCCCTTGGAACTATTATGCAGATTCAGAAAATGTGGTGTCTCCATCCTCATATTTCACCATCTAACTGCAGAAGAGTGCAGAGCAAAAGAACACAAGATCACTCACAAGAAGTTCTAAATGTTGAAGTAACAAGTTGGGGTAAGCAGGGGAAGCACAAAGACTCTTAAAATAGCCAAATTTATTCACAGTAGCCATTAGTAGTTATTAGGTCAACCCTCTTGCTGTTCATAGATGGAGGGATAAATAAAGGTACTACATAGCATTATTCAGTACAAGGCAGAGCAAAAATGAAGCCCTTGTCTTAAGTTAAGGAGCCAGACTCAGACAAATATTGCATGCTTTCTCTCATGTGTAGAATCTAGAAGATAAGAAGACATAGGGGCAACTGCTAGGAAAGGGGGTGGGGAACAAAGGAGAATAATGGGAGGAAATACTAACCAAGTATGCCTTATACACAGATAAATATCACAATCCCATCATTTTTACAACTAGTATATACTAACTAAAGAATGTCAAAGAGGACATAAAAGGTGACTGATAATAATATATCTCTCAGAATTAAGTCACGATGATACACTTGGATTCATAAAAGGAGTGAGGAACAAGGAAACAGCAAGCTAGGGAGGTCACCATATGCTGTGCAGGTCAGTGGTAGTGTGCAAGAGGAAGAGGTGAGCAGAGAGAAACATGGTAGAGCCTGGTTCCTGGCAAGTTCTGGATACATGTCATAGCAGCATGTGGGAGTCAGAAGACCTCCAAAATTGTGGAGCCAGTTTCTTATTCCCCCATTACACAGGTTCTGAGGACAGAATTGAGGTCACTGGGCTTGTCTGGCAAGTTCCTTTACCCTTGGAGCCATCTTGTCAGCCCAGAGCTCTAATGAAATAAGACATAACTATGCCTTTTCTACCATCGTTCCCCATACCATCAACACTAAGACCACCCCAAAAAAGTTTCAAACTTATCAAATGTTGAGTCAAGAGACTTAACTCATCTGAACCAGTAAGGTATACTGTTTTCAGTTGGCTCGAGAGTATCTGAGAGTATCTACAGTACCCTCACACACCGTCCTGCCAGCCTCCAGTAAGCAAGCCATACAATAGTCACTTTCATTACATACATAAAATCTAAGATAAAACTTAATGCAATATAAAAGACCTTGGATATATCTATTTTTGAAGGAGTTTTAGTGATCTGTAATTACAAGGATATTCTGTTTCATTTAAATTAGAAAACTTTTATGATTAGAATTAAATGACTAAATGATCTGGTGTTGATGGAATATTTGTGTATAGGTAGGTGTGTGTGTGTGTGTGTGTGTGTGCTTGTGTGCTTATGTGTTTCTATTCAAGATAAAAGAAGCCTTGGTATAAGAAAATCGAGCTTCTATCAAACAAATGGTAATGATGCTAAAATTAATGGGAGAACAGGCCTAGCAATGAACTAGATTTTGCTCCTCAAGGAAATCTGAAGGAACCCTTTCTTGTTCAGAGACCATGGAAGTAAAACAGATTGCTATCATTGGTGCTGGCGTCAGTGGACTGGGAGCCATTAAGAGCTGCTTGGAGGAAGGACTTAAACCTACTTGCTTTGAAAAGAGCAATGACATCGGAGGGCTGTGGAGATACGAGGTAGGTTTACAGGTTGTATTCTCATAAAGTATGATGATATCAGTGCCTGAGAGAGAGAGAGAGATGCTTTCTAACAGGAATTAGAACATGTCAATTTTAAATAATTTAACTTTTCTTTATAGAATGGCATTATCCTCTATCTGGACTCACTCAGAATTTCTCAAGTGCATGATTACATGAAGAATCTTAACTGCATTGTCTGTTACCCTTCTCATCGCTGAGACAGCACACTTAGGAAAGCAACTGAAGAAAGCACAGATTTATCTCTGCTCATGGTTTTCTGTGTTTAGATACATCTAGGCAGGGACTGCATCACTGAGCTGAACAGCTGTGATCAAAGCAGCCAGAAAGCAAAGAAAACACCTGCACTGATAGGTTTTCTTTTCTTTCTGCCTTTCTTCTAACCCCACCCATGTTAAATACCTACACATAGAAAGACCTATGGTTGAGGCTTCGTCTTTTGCTATGTATTGTAATGTTAAGACTGGCTGCCAAAATCTGATTGCCTCAGGGGCAAGAGAATCCACATACACGTGATGCTCTGTCACCTTCCTCCTTAATTTAAAACTATTGGTTGAATAAAGATGCCGACAGCCTATAGCCGAGCAGAGGGGTAGGTGGGGTTTCAGTTCCCAGGCTTGAGGTCTGAGGAGGACCACGAAGGGAAGAAGAGAAGGTGGAGAGAGGAGAAAATGCCATGGGGTAAGTGAATCCTGATAGTATGAACATGAGGGCTGGCCAACTGGAGTAACAGTGTCCCAGGCAGAACATAGCAAATTATATCTCAGAGTTATTGATAAGGAAGTAGATATAATAACATAGAGGGTAGATTCTGCCCAGCTCCAGAGCTTTAAAGGCTTCTTATAAATATAAAGGTTGCGTGTCTTTTATCTGGGAACTAAATTATCTAAGGCGGGGTCAAAAACCCTGGATTAAATATTTAATCACACCGACCTATCTCTGGTAGGGCTTTCCCCTAGGCAAACCTCTCTGGACACGCCTTCACTGATAAAATCAGATAAAACCAATCCAGTGAAGATGACAAGGTCATTTCCTTCTTTTCAAGTTTCTCATCCCAAATCCCTTTCTGTTAGTTTTTGTTTTATTTCTTGTATTGTGTTGAGTATTTACTATCTTATTTTTTTAGAATGTCTGAGTTACTGGTATTTTGGGTCTGTCACCATAAAAATTCTAGCAGCATCCTCTACTGTTTTTACCCAGTTGGGCAGCATTATAGAACAGCGACACGCATTTTCCATAAAGTAAAAACCCAGCCTCACAGCTCGTACCATCTCTAAACTCAGTGTGCCTTGTTTCCTAAATTTCTGGAAGCCCAGGGTTGTTTTGTTTCCTTTAGGAGACATCAGAAAGCGGAAGGCCCGGGATATACAAATCTTTAACCTGCAATACATCCAAGGAGATGATGGCCTTCAGCGACTACCCCATCCCAGATCATTACCCCAACTTCATGCACAACTCCAAAATAATGGAGTATCTCAGGATGTACGCTGGCCACTTCGGACTCATGAAACACATCCAGTTCCAGGTAAGGCGTGAAGCCCCGCCCACCGCCTGCGCGTTGCTCAAGGCAAAGTCCACACACAAGCCAGCCGGGCACAGTTTCAACCTGCAATCCTCACCCGCGTCTCCCCCATGCTCATCATTCATCACACAGATATAGCTCTGTAATATCTTTTTCCTCAGCATCAAAGCCTTGTCTTGGAGGTTGTTCTTCATATCTGGCTTCCAGTTAGTTTTACTAAAAGTAAAATGTGAGGCCGTGGAGGGAGAGAATTTTAGTGGGTTACTTTCTCAACCTACTCCAATCTGTGAAAGGTAATACTTTTATTGATTCTGTATTAAAATCCCAAAGAGCCAGGATCTCTAAGTGGAAGTAACAACTTGGTTTATTTATTGAAATTCAGAATTTCTAGGCTTTTTTTTTTTAAGATGAAGATGTGGAGCAGCGTTCTAAGATCAGTGGTTTCTGTTCATTTCTTGTTTCCTAGACAAGAGTGTGCAAGGTGATGAAGCGCCCTGATTTTTCATCCTCTGGCCAGTGGGACGTTGTGGTGGAGACTGATGGAAAGCAGAAAACTTACGTCTTCGATGGGGTCATGGTTTGTAGTGGTCACTACAATGAGAAACATCTTCCTTTAGAGGATTTTGCAGGTATTTAACTGAATGGGTTACAGGAAAAATCCTGATCACAGACATTGAGAGATGTATTTGTTTGGCACAGAATGGTTACAGAAGAAGGCTGATTCCTTAACAGTCAGGAAAGACAACAGAAGCAACAATAAAACTGGAAACTAGAGTCCCTGGAGAAGGGCTTTTCTCAAGAAAAAAATGCGTGAGATTGTGAGTGTAGAGAAAGACACACACTTGATGTGGCTGACAGAGAGGGCTCGGGATAGTCTACAGAAAACCACCAAGGACGGAAAGAGAAGGGCATATTCACATGTGTTTGCATGCGTGTGTACATCTGTCTGTCTGTCTGTCTGTCTGTCTGTCTGTGGAGAAGATACAAGGTCATATCTTTATATCATTAATGTGTCAGTGGAATGGAAGAAGAGTTGTCAGGAGAATCAGGGTGGGTCCATTAGGAAGAGAGGGTGATGATACTGAAACAGAAAGACAAAACTGGAGACATTTCAGAGGAAACAGCACCACTGAATTATAGAAAATACACCCCAAAATTAGACTTTATGCCAATATTACTCAAAATTTTGAGATATAATTAGTTTCATTTTAAAGGTCTATTTTTAATTTTAAAGAAAAGAAATGAAAGAGAAAGAACATAAAAATGGGTAAAAAACAATTTTATCACCCACATGGCAGCTCACAACTGTCTGTAATTCTAGCTCCAGGGAATAGGACACTCTTTTCTGGTATCCACAGCAATACACACAGGTGGTGCACAGACACACATACAAGGCAAAATACCTATACAGAAAATAGAAATAAATAATTTTCTATTGTTTTCTTTTATTAGAATAGATATTTTTCTCACACAATATATCCTAATTATAGTTTCCCCTCCCTCTACTCCTCCCTGTTCCTCCCTAATTACTTTCTTAGCCAGATCTACCGCCTTTCTGTCTCTCATTAGAAAACAAACAGTATTCTAAGGAACAATAAAAATATAAAATAAAGTACAATAAAATAAAATATAATAAGTTAAGATAAAAAACACACCAGAATTAGAAGAAGAAAAAAATACAGAAGGATAAGAGTCCAAGTGAAGGCACAAAAAAAAAAAAAAAAAAAAAAAAAAAAACAGAGACTTGATCATTAGCACACTCAGGAACATTAGTTTGGAAGTCTTGATACATATACAAAGGCTACCCTACAGGCCATTTCTTAAATATCTGCCATGAAGTGCAATATACATCCAATGTAAAATAAACACCTGACTTCAGAGACACAGCAAAATGTATAAAATACCTCATCAATACCTTTGTATGCTGGTTATATATTAACATTTTAGATTATGTTTGAGTAAGGAATGTTATTGAAATTGAGAGCTGGCTCAGCAAATAAGACTGCTTACTACACTTCTAGAGGACTCAGGTTTGTTCCCAGCATCCATGTGAGGTGGCCCATAAATGTCTGTAACCCCAGCTTCTAGAGATCCAATACAATTTTCTGAACTCCTCAAGTAGCTGCACTGATGTGTGCGTGCACGTGTGTACACACACACACACACACACACACACACACACACACACAGGTATGCACACACTTAGCTAAAAAATAAGATCTAAAAAATATCATAGAAAGTGACATTTCTACCTGTTTTTACGTGACTGTTACAAAGTTGTCTATGTGGTGTTTGCATTCAGCTTCTTTTGAACAACACTGTTCTTGTGGCACATAGAAAGGGCATCAATCACTTGTGGGCTGCGTAGAATCACAAAGAATGATAAACAGCCGCACATATATAAACACAGAGAAATGAAAAGTTGGTGTCCTCCTCTTGCTACATGATTTCATGAGTAATTCTATTGGACAAATTTAAAATTGGACATTTAAAAACATTCTTGTACTTTGATTTTGATCTTAGCCACAGAGTTTCGACTAATGAATAATCTTATTTTGTAATATTGGCAATAAACACCGAGAACAGAGAAGGGGGTTACATTATATGAACGTGAAGCTTAGGAATGGAATTTGCCCCATGTATTTTCCACTTCTGCTTATGACTTGGGGGATTTGACTCTTACAGGGATCACCAAGTTTCGAGGCAGGTATCTCCACAGCTGGGAGTACAAGCACCCTGACAGTTTTGTGGGGAAGAGAGTGGTCGTGATTGGAATTGGGAATTCTGGAGTAGATGTGGCGTGCGAGATCAGCAGTGTTGCTGAACAGGTTTGGTGTCATACTCTAATTTTGTTCCTGGGTGTAACCTTGATCCCTGCAGAGACTGTGAGTCTAGATTTTCTCTCTGCCTTTAACAGTCATGGTCTCATTTTGTCTGTAAGCTGAGAAAGGCAGTAGTCTTATCCTACACAAAACATCATGACCAAGAAGCAAGTTGTGGAGGAAAGGGTTTATTCAGCTTACACTTCCACATTGCTGTTCATCGCCAAAGGAAGTCAGGACTGGAACTCACACAGGGCAGGAACTTGGAGGCAGGAGCTGATGCAGAAGTCATGGAGTAATGCTGCTTACAAGCTTGCTTCCCCTGGCTTGCTCAGCTTGCTTTCTTATAGAATCCAAGACTAACAGCTCAGAGATGTCACCAACCACAATGAGCCCCCCCCCACTTGATCACTAATTGAGAAAATGCCTTACAGATGGATCTCATGGAGGCATTTCCTTAAGGGAGGCTCCTTTCTCTGTGATAACTCCAGCTTGTTTCAAGTTGACACACAAAACCAGCCAGTACAGCAGTTATGTGTTTTTCTTCTGAATGTATATGAAGGGAATAATAGAAAAATACCAAAATAGTGATATTCTTCAATGTAATGAATGAGTTGTGAAAGACTAGAGTCAATTACTTTGGAATTATCCATATGTGGCTACACTGGGGGGATAAACATTTAAATCTACAGAAAACCTCAAGTGGACATGATTTTGTAGAGAACAATACACGTAGACATGAGTAAAGGTATTCCACTTATTTATGAATGAATAGCCAAGCGGAGAGCAGCAAGTCCATGGGATCTCATTCATTAAGGATATAAAGAATAAGAAAAAATAACGCAGCCTTCTCTGCTGCAAATACTGCTGACTTCTAAGCATGAAAGGTCGATTTCTGTCATTCAGAATTAGTTTTTGATATTAATTCAGGATACCCACCAAGAACACATGAAGAGTTCAAACTCCAGACGCTTTCTGTCCACATCTGTAAGCATCCATTCTGCAGACTGCCAACTCACAGCAGGCTTTGTGTATAAGTGTGAATGGGAAATCACTGTCATGCCTTTGCAAGATAAGTGGATGTGTCTTCATTACAAACCTGCATCTTTCTTCCAAGTCTCAGTTAAATGACTCAAAATAGGCAGCAGAACTAATTGCCATAGTGACCTTACACTATTTATATGGACTTGTCCACTTGTAACTCTGAGCATATTTACAGTTTAAATTTTCCTATTTCACTTCTGTTATTACTACATACTATTTCTCCATCACTGTCATTTATAGAATTACACAATATTCAGGGAACATGAGGTTGAGATTGTAACTCCCAGTGTAAATAACCTATTTGGGCTAAAAATCGTCACATTCTGGGGCCTAACATGTTTCTGACATCTGACCCAGCTAGGGGAAAGAAAGACCCAAGATAAACAGTAAGTGAATTGAAAAGGTGATTAAGTGAATTAAAAGGCCTGTTCACAGTGGAAGAGAAGAGAAGCAGGCAGGTGGGTGAAGGGATGTGAGCAGTTAATACTTCTTCCTTGGCAATCAAAAAGTAATACTATCAGAATTTTAGGTCAGTATGATTAGAGGGGAAAAAGGGCTTACTGTGTGTCACTCCTCTATGGCAGGTTTTCCTCAGCACAAGACAAGGGACATGGATATGGAACCGAGTTTGGGATAATGGAAATCCCTTGGACACCGCACTCTTCACCCGTTATAATAGAACCATCCAAAGGTTCTATCCCACGTTCTTGATCAACAGATGGACAGAGAATAAATTAAATGCAAGGTTTAACCACGCCAATTATGGACTGCAGGCTAAACACAGGTAAGACCTAGACAGCATTTAAGATAAGCAAAGATTTTAAAAACTACTATGTCAGGCTGAAGAGATGGCTCAGCAGGTAGTAACATTTAATTCTTTTGTAGAGGATTCAAATTCAATTCCAAGCATCTAGAGGCTCACAAATGCCTGTGACCCAGGCTCAGGGGATCTGATGCCCTCTTGTGGCCTTCAAGGACACTGCACACACACACACACACACACACACACACACACACACACACTTAAAACAAACTATCATACAAACAACTAATACTATACCAGTCAGTTGAATGTATAAGGCAGATGAGTGACATTCTAAGTCTTAATAGAATTTATTGTAATTGGAAACGCTGCCGGTTATTTCCTGCCCACTAGGCATTCTGGCTATTCGACTGAGGTATAAAAGACTGCATTTGTCGTACACATGGGTGAAGCGGTCTTAAGTTCCAGCACCAGTCTTACTCCCCCTGTCTCACTGCACCAGTTCACACCACCACTCACCCCTTCTACCACCACCTGTCACCTGCTCTCCACTCGTTTTCTAGGTTTAAATTCAGGATCCCACAGTACCCCTCAAGCCTGCTGCCAACTAGGACAATTTCAGCATCGGTATTTCTGCCCATGCCATGCCATGCAGTGCAGGCATATCTGAATTCCACTGTTGGGTCTCTACTCTTCTATCGAGCACTTACACCATCCACACCTGTCCCTACATGAAGCCTTACTTCCCAGAACTGCTGTGGTTTCAGATGACATCTGTGCACCCATTCTCTCTCTCTCTCTCTCTTTCACCCTTCCAACCTCACAGATATTCTGTGTCTACTTCATTTCTTAGTGCTTTACCTCAACCTGACACTTAAAACTTGGTGTCATCCACATAGTGTTTCTTAGTCCTCGTCCTTTCTCACACTACAATAGGTTTCTGTGTTTAAAAATCTAACTAAGCCAGGCATAGTGGACCATACCTATAATCTCAAAAGAATTGCATTATGTAAGTACAAATCTGGCCTGTGCTACATTATACAGTTCATTCTGGGCCAGCCTGAGCTACAGAATAAGAACATGTGTCAAAACAGAGGAACAAAAACTAAGTATATAAGGCTGGAGAGGTGGCTCTGAGGTTAAAAATCCCTGGCTGCACTTCAAGGGAACATGAGTTCAATTCTCAGTACTTGCATGGTGATTTACAACCCATCTATATGTCCATTTCCAGGGCATCTGACACCATCTTTTGACCACTAAGGGTACTAAGTACACATGTGGTGATCAGATATGTATTCAGGCAAAACAACCAAATACATAAAATGAAATGACTTTCTAATTAGCTAAACAATGTAAAAGATAACAAAGATTTAAACTATTATGGGTTAGTAAAAACAGAAAATTAAGCAGAGCTGTCTGTAATGAAAAAGAAGAGCTTCTCATGACTAGTTTTACAATACTGGGTTTATAAGCCTGGTGAAAAACATAGAGTATATAACATGATACATGAATGTCACAACTGTGAAGCACCCCTGAGAATGGGGCTTTCTGTAAGAAACTCAAACCTTACAATTACCAAACATTAGTATGTCACTAAGCACAAATATTTACCAGGGAAGATTCAGTATTAAAGTCATGCAGTTGCATATTGTAGATCCTTGTAAGAGACCGATAACTAGTGTATGTCAGTCCTTGCATGATCCCAAGCACAAATGCCTAAGTCAGCATTGAAGACCTTTACTCCTGGTAAAAACCCCATCATTAAAATATAGTGCTATGACTCAATTAGTGAGGTCTTACTTGATTCTTACGTCATTACTATCATCTAACAAATTTGGAAACTGATAATAAACTGTTTCATGAGCTTTCCAGAAATTCACAGTGAGAAAAAAAGTAGAATAAATAAGTTTAAAGCCCATTCTTACTCCAAAATCAAGTTCTTCATTAATAAACACTGTCATGTGCCCAGGGAAGCGGTAAACAGTATTAAAATTAGTGAAATATTTTTGTGGTTTCCTAAGCGCTAATGACATCAGCTTCTTTATGAAAATGTTCATTCTAATTCTTTTAATTATGCTTCCTAACATGCAGATTTCTCAGCTATCAGTCTGTCTTCAGCGACAACCTGCCAAATAGAATCATTACTGGAAAAGTGCTGGTGAAGACCAATGTGAAGGAGTTCACCTCGACGTCCGCCATCTTTGAGGATGGCTCGGAGGAGATCGTAGACGTTGTTGTCTTTGCCACAGGCTACACTCTCTCTTTCCCTTTCTTGGATGACAGCTCTGAAATCTTGGACAGCGAACACACAATGTTTAAATTTGTCTTCCCTCCTCAGTTGGAGAAGCCAACGCTAGCCTTCATTGGTATCCTCCAGCCAGTAGGAGCCACAATCCCCACATCAGAGCTCCAAAGCCGATGGGTTACACGAGTGTTCAAAGGTATGATAGTCTTTATAGGAACAACCATGCTCTGATCACACATGCAGAGGATAAAGGCACCCAATTTTCTAATGTTAACCTATTCTGCTAAGGTAGAGGTATAGCTCACTGGTAAAGAATTTGCCTGGAATGCGCATGATCTACTTCGGGTTGATCCCTAGCATTAAAAAATAAAAGCCCTCAGCTAACTTGGGGTTCTATTTTCAGAGTGGCTAATAGCCCTGTTTTATCAGAAAAGGGAAGCCTGAGGCAAGGCTTATAGTCTATCTTTCGTTGGAGTGCTTCTTGAGCCTCAGAAAAACCTGACTGTCCACTCTGTGAGCAATGCATCTCTCACAGGGGAAACTTGTTCACAGTGGCAGAAAACTTTGTGGCTTCTTAATTTTGTTTTTTTTTTATTATATATGCATGTGTGTTCCTGAGTGTATGTATGTGTACCAGGTACATATAGATACCCACATAGCCCAAAGGAGTGTGTTTTTAAAACCCCTGGACCTAAAATTATAAACAATTGCAAGTGGCCTAATGTGGATACTGGAAACTGAACCTGGGTCTTCTGAAAGAGAAGTCATCTCTCCAGTTCCCCTGATGGCTCTAACTTGCATGCTATGAGTCCATGCCTGCCCCACCATCACTATGGCATCAAGAGCCCAACTCTGTTTTCTCTCTGCTGCCCTGCCATAGAGAAACCTGCTACTTTGTAGCTTAATTAAAAACGTTTTTAAAGTAATGAAAAGGTTTAAGGTAATAGATAGGTCAATTATTCTGAGCTCATTATTACCCCATATATACATGAATCAAAGCCTCATAGTATATTTCACAAATATATGCAAATAGCATATAATGATTAAAAAAACATATTAACATGAGTGTTTAATAGTCGTGAGTTTTAAATAGAGATTTAAACTGAAAAACAACTCAAAAACCTATTTTTCCTGAGAGAACACTGACTCCCCTTGCTGACAGCCTAAAGCTGACAGGAAGAAAATGGTCCTTCCAGGGTGTTTTCTATACATGGCTTTGACTATGTGTTCCATGGAGACTACTGGTTATGACTGCCATTTCAAAGCCATCCTTTCCTTTTTCCCTTTACTCATCCCTCCTGGCAGTCCTCCAAAACCTCTCTTGTTTTCTCAGGACTGCAAACGTTACCTTCACAGAGCAACATGATGGTAGACATCAACAGAAGGAAACAGAAGATGGAAAAAGAGTAAGGAGCCTGGTCTGAGGGAGTGTAGTTGTAGTTGCTGTTGCTGCTGTTGCTGTTACTGTTGCTGCTGTTGTTGCTGTTTCTGCTACTGTTGCTATTTCTGCGGTTGCTGCTGCTGTTGCTGTTTCTGCTGTTGTTGCTATTTCTGCTGTTGCTGCTTCTGCTGCTGCTACTTCTGTTGTTGTTGTTGTTGATGTTGTTGTTGTTAAAGTAAATGAAACCTGTCCAGAGGAAATTGCTTAATTTTCTTTTCATATGGTTTATGCCTAAGTGTGATCTGATACATTTGCTTTTGTTCAATGACACAAAGGGTCTATGTATAATAAAAAGAAAAAAAAAGATCAGCAGATGCATCATGAGTTTCCACACTAACTAAAGCACCCCAGAATGCCAAGTCCATGCAACCAACAATCTCCAAACAGACCTTAAAAAATAACAGGAAGCAGTCATTCACTCCTTGTAAGAACTATGGTTGAAAGACTATTTTTTGACTATTTTTTTTTTTTTAGTTTTTATTTATATATATCATCACTGTCCTCAGACACATCAGAAGAGGGCATTGGATCCCATTTCAGATGGTTATCTTGTGGTTGCTGGGAATTGAACTACAGACCTCTGGAAGAATAGTCATTGCTCTTAACCACTGAGCCATTTCTTCAATCCCAGAAAAGAATATTTTAAAACAGTTAAATTCAGAATCTAGGAAAAAGACAAACATGTTAATAGAGTAGCCAGTAGCTGGATGCACAGTTATTTCAATTTATTTATCAGTTATTCTGTGTAGATCTTCCCTCAAAAGTACCCTCAGGGAAATTTGAAAGAATGGATAAGATAATCTTGTCACAACTTCATAACTTTAAGAAATGTGTTTATTTTACTATTTGGTTTTCCCTTTCAAGAAATGACCTCTATGATATATCAGTTCTCTTTTTTCTGATGCCACAAATATAATTTTTTGCCTTTATGAGTAACTGCTGCTCCCCTATCCACTGTGTTCCATCCCTATCTTTTTCATTTAGCCAAATGACTCGTTCACATTTTATATTTTTAAAACATTCATTCATGTCTTCTAAACACTTTGAAAAGTTTTGATGGCTTATAAATTGTCCATAATTTTAGTTTTGCTCCTCTTTTACTCAAGAAAAAAATTAGCCAGGAGCTTCTAAATTTCTAAGCTTGTGGAGCAAGTTACTATTGCCTGCCAGTATCCAGGGGCACAATTTGTATCCAGCAATGGATGCATGATAAGATATTCTGTGTAGCCTGAAAGCCTGAAACAGACTGCAGCTTAATCACAGCCTTCTACCAACTCATGATTCTTGCCTGTCACTTTTATATAATGGAACTGGACTCTATGCCTGCAGAAAAGATACATATATCTCCAAGAATTAATCTAATCACTCGTTCAACAATTTCTGTACTAACATCACTCTACAAGGCCCTTTGGGGAGCTTAAAGATGTCAATAATATAGGACTAATCCTTAAAACCTATAGTGAAACATGTGTACAAAGTGAAGATGATTTATAGTAAGGCGTGTGTACGAAATGAAGACGATTTGTAAATAGAAGACAATAAATGTGTTGTGAAGCAGAAACTAACCCCACTGGAAATCCAGGGGTGAAGTCTAACCCGGGCATTTAAGTATTCCCTTCTTGTTCCAGGTTTGTGAAAAGCCCTAGAAGCACACATCGAGTGCGGTATATTGACTACATGGATGAAATCGCTTCTGAGATAGGTGTCAAACCCAACCTGCTCTCTCTCCTCCTCTGGGATACAAAGCTGGCCAAGGAGGTTTTCTGGGGACCCTGTACCCCATACCAGTACCGTCTACAAGGGCCAGGGAAATGGGCGGGGGCTCGGGCAGCCATCCTCACTCAGAGAGACCGGATCCTCAAACCCCTGAGAACCCGGGTGCTCAAAAACTCTGAGACATCATCCTCTAGTCTATTCTGGGCCACATGTATCTATGCTGTTATATTTTTCTTTGTTCTTGTGCTAGTTATCATGCATGTCATATATCTGTCAGTATGATTCCATACTGACAGAGAGAGAACCAGTCATTGCTATTTGACATGCATGCCTCAGAGCCAAGTGAGGGAATGGAGAAAGATATTCATTAGATTGACTAAGACACATATGAGCACTTAAATGAAAGCAAAGTTACTCTATTACAGATCTCCCAAGAGTTTTATATGTAAGGGGTTTTAAAATGCATAACTCATTTCTACTTTATTCCATAGATGAAAGGACATACCTTATAATTTTCCCAAAATAAGGTTGTATAGGGTGAATAAAAAGCAAAGTTCAAAAAGCCATAATATAGGAGAGGTTAAGCCAGGCATAATGCCCAGAAGTACAGTATATGCCTCAGTCTATCTCCCCAAGATGAGGAAAACACATCAGATTTTCAGTAGAAAATCTGACAGTTACCACTTGAATTGATCGAACAGTGCTGAAAACTCAGTCTATTGCTTTTCACATCATTATATTGTGTTGTGTGGGTTTTTTTTTTTGAGGAGTCAGTATGTTTTATTTGATAAATTTTATCTGCAGGGTTTGCTGAAATCATTTTCATAATTGCCAGACTCTTCTAAATTTCTCACTCACAGAGTTATGTTGTAAACCAATACAAACCGCCTCCCTCCCTGTCATCTGCTCCATAGCCTTCCTCCTCTCCCTATCCCCTTCCCCCTTGAGTGGAAGCTCCCCTGGGTACCCCTCCCCCAACCATGGTACTATAATAACGGAAACCAAGGAGGCATAGACCAGATGCAAGTTTTAGATGTGGGTGGGCTGTTTTACGACAACTGGGGAAATGTGTGCTGGTTTTTATGATCTTACTGGATTCACATTTGTATTAATGAGTGACAAGATGACAGATAAAGACCTTCATCTGTACAAGATGTGCATGCAGAGGGAGCTGGTGATGGTGACTCTATAAAAAGCCTTTCTGGGGTGTGGAAGGGAACAGAAGAGGGAAATGTGTGGCGATTCTAGGGCAAGGGTTATAAAATATTCATTCCTTCGGCTCTTTTGTAAACTTGAGACTTTCAAAATAAAAGCCATACTCACGTAATGGTTTATATGTGTGCCACAGGTAGACCACAAATTCAGTGTTCATGTTTTCATTAACCAAACCATAAAAAGGAAACCTAAACAAATAAGTGAGATGTTAGATTTAACAAAAATGTCTTGGAGACAGGCAACCTAATGGTAACACACATTCATGGTGAGCTGGTTTCCCATCTCACACTTAAACTTAATTATGATCAGTGTTTAAAAGAGTAGATCAATATAAGTATACTCTTCAAAGTATTTTTCAGCCAGCATAAATTTTAATGGACATACAGAGTATAGTTTCTGAAACTCTTTGGAATAACATACTTACAAGCCTAGGGTTGCTATTTTAATTGTAGGTTTTTACCTCAATATATAAAGGACTCCAGCCCTTTGGAGGAATTGTGAGAGAGACTAAACAGCTTCTATAAGGGAGATCACCTTATACCAAAGATTTGAGCCCCAAGAAGACTCAGTTTGGGGACCAGGACAGTTTTTAGTGAGCTGTGTTAAGTCTGCTCCACATGGACTAATGTTTAATTGACGCCTGGAGCTGTACAAGCTTTAACAAAGCCCAAGAGTCTTACTGTGAAACGCAAGTCTGGGAAAGGTTTCCATGTACTCATTCACCAGCTTCCCATCCAACGTTTAAACTGTGAGCTGCGCCCCCAACATGATAGAACGTATTGTGAAAAAGCAACTTACCAAATTGAAAAGTAAAGAAGTGTCCATCCAAAACCTTTAACTTTATGTGTGGTTTAGACAAGAAAACATCCCCACTTTTTTCCCTAGCAACAACCAGCTAACAGGATCATTTGTCTAGATAGTCCCCTCAGAGCTCAAAACTCTAAAAATATACTGTTTTTTAAAAATTGTGGATATAAGAGAGGATAAAAGTATACATTATTCTATGTTAAAATTCCAAGATTTTATGAAAAGGCCACCCCACAGACCACAGTATTTCTCTCAGTCAGAGTTTCCACTTAGACATCCAGAGGACAAATGGCTTGAAATTGAACAAGCCTTCTTTTTCTTATAAGGTAAAGTCCATTACCAAAAATAGCAGCACCAAGTAATTAAAACTACTTCAGAGTTAACTGAATATAAGCATGATAGATGGACTTTTCTCATCATCTCCTCTTCTATGTGGAGGATCACATTAGCCCTAGGGTCATCTCCTCTCAACCCAGACACTGTGAAGAATGAATCCCTTCCTTTTCCATCAGGCAGAAGTCTGATCAGGCATCTGAGATCTCTCACTTCCTGTCTTGGCCTATATGATGACCCAGGTGTGAAACAACCATTGTGGATAATTGTCAACCTAAACTTCCTTGAGGGTCACCCTAGAATAACTCAGGGGGACTACGAGGAAGCCAAACTCAGCTGCACATCGAAGCTACAGTCTCTCCTTGGATTAATCAGCAATAAAAGTCCTGTTTTCATTTCCACACACTTATCTCCTGCGTCTACATCCCAATTTGTCTCTGACTTAGGAGAGATATAATGACATGTGTAACTGTGACCCAAACTCAAACAAAAAGAAAAAAAGCAGGGGACTCATTTTGTCGATGCAAGAATGAAAGAACAGGTATAGAGTAAGAAATGACAACCGTGAGCTCTGGGTACCGTCTGCAATACCGAACAAGGAGGCTGGAGGTGTACATGTAGAGCAGGGGACCTGAGGTGAGGAGGTAAGGAGTCACAGAGTGAGATCCTGCTACTTCACGTGACCCTTTTACACTTCTGACACCAAAGAGAAGAAATGGAACCTGTGGGCTGATACATGAAAAGTTAGCAGACACATCTAAGAGACACATCTGACTCACTTCTCTAGGCACTCCATGGCATACCACTCCTGGGTGTATATGGTTGAGTTTATTAGATAGTGTAATGCTCTGTCACTATTAATATGTAATACTCCACTCCCCTAGTGACTTAGAAGTGAGAAAAGGTAAGATTCATTCTTCCCAAATACTTCAAATACTAAAGCCAGCAGCAGTCCATGAAACTCTTGATTTCCTCTTTGCTCGGAGGTTTTCCTGAGGAATCTGTAAGTTCATTTCCGATAGTTTGTGGCTATTGCCAATGGGATCCTCTGCCTGATTCCTTTTTCAGGGTGTTATTCATCAGTCTCAGGAAGGCAGTGGTCCTGTCTGCAGCTCGTCCCTTACTTCCTTCCCTGAGTCTGTTGTTTACAGTCTCCTGTCCTGACGAAAGCCCTCTTTGCTTTTATTCCACTTTTCCAGTAAAAACTCCTGCCCTTTTCTTTACTCCCATTGATTTCAATTTACACAAATGTCCAAGCAGTTTTCAAATGACTACTCTAACCAACCACCATAGGTATGAAATTCACTAAGTTATGGCTTATGAAACAGGTCTGAAATTGCTTCCGAATAGCAAAGTGTAACCATTGATGGCCTTGGTGTGGTTAACCTCATGAAAGAAAATTCAGAAAACTTACGAGTTCAGGCCTAAGACCATTTTCTTTCTTTCTTTTTTTTTTTCTAAGACCATTTTCATATTAAGTACACATTCCTATGTACATTTATATTAATTATATTATATTAATGCAAGCTTATCAAGTATACATTTATTAATATTTATCAGAAATAACATCTCTACATATTTTTGCCAGAAATTCACATAGTAATAAGCACCTTTTATCCACATTCTACAAGAATATGGGCAATACTCTAAACTCCAAAATTACAATAGCTGGCCCAGTCAGAATGTTTTTTTCTATAATAAAATTAACAAGTCTCATAGTTTTAAAAATAATTCCTTATCAAAATGTATACCCTTAAGCTTCAGACTATTTGTGGGTGGCCATGGCATTGTTGCAACTTTGTTAGAAAGAAATGAATAATAAGCCATGATATGCTACAACCAGTGTCGGCATGAGGGAGTGTGGACTGCCACAAGATTTTGGACCTTCAGCTGACAAGTTTTCTCATGAGTCAATGAGCAGAAGTCAGAATCTGAGTTTGTTTGAACACTTTACCTCTGAAAGTTCCAAGAGACTTCCAAGACTCATTACAGAGCTTGGTGTGTTTCTCTTCCACATCTGTCTTCACGGTGTGCTAACAATCCAGATGACCTGTGGTGCTCACCAAACAAGAGGAACACAGGTCAGTGTCTACAAGTCTCGCTGCCTGCCCTTGTGGCATGAGTGTGTATTCACTAAGAAAACCACCAATCCTGAAACTTTCTGTGTCTCCAAGGACTCCTCTTTTATTGACTCAGTAACGCGAACTCCTTGAGGAGCTGAGCCTCGATGTCAACGCGTCTCTATGTTTGCTTTCCCTTGCAGCAGGGCTTCATCTGTGGCCTCTACACCATAGCTATTCCAGCCAAGGCCCCACCTTCACACACCCCAGGGAGGCCAGTGTGCTTAGGGACCACTGCTGGTGCCCCAGTGTAGCAGAAGGAACATGCAGCCTCAAAGACACAAGGTCAGGATTGATGGAGCTTCCAGGCCTCTGGGCCAGAGCAGCAGATGGAGAGTATGGGCTGTGCAGGAGCTGGAATTCAATCTAGCATCAAACTCCAAGTTGCATGGAACAAGTTATTAATTTCTCATCCCTCCTAATATAATTCATTTAAATTAAATTCATATAATTCATTTTTGATGTCTTTATTCATCCAAAACCTTAATATTTAAATGTTATAGCAAAAAATAAATGCAGAACGTGGCATATCTTGAAATGTTTTCAGCTGCCCTATTTCACACTTCATTGAAGAAAGTTTTAATGACTCCATCCTTAACTCATTCTTTACACTCAATCATCCAAAAATATAAACCATAGGAGGAGCCCAGAAATATACTTCTAAATCCCACAGGCACTAATGTCAGAATGACCACAATTCAAACTCTAGTCTTACCCCATAGTGCTAAGTAACACTGGACAAGCTGACTCACCTGGCTACATCTCTGTGGTCCTGTATAAGGCAGAGTTCACCAAAGGAACAAAAGGAACAGAATATATGTGATTATGAAAGGAATCCACTAGATAGGCTCATGCAGTTAGGGTTGAATACTCCTATGTGGGCCATCAGCAAGCTAGATAACCAAGGAAATCTGTAGGTGTTCAGTCAAAGAGGATGAGAGCCTCTGGATAATAAAGAAGTGTGGTGTTAAGGCTGAAGGCCACTGGGGAAAGGCTGAAGAATCTGGCATCTGATGTCTATGGGTAACACCAGCAACTGCCACAAAGGGTTAAGAGCCAGCAGGAGATGTCTTCTGTCTTCTTCTGTCTCGTTCAATCCAGGCTCCCAGCCCACAGGATTGTGACTCAGAACAGCTATCCTGATCTCAGTCCGCTGACACACTACCACTGTTCCTTGGAAGCAAGTCACAGGTACACAAGAGTATGTATGCTCTGCCAATTCTCTAGTCACCCTGTCACCTACTCCGGTCAGGAAGACAACCAGCATTGTCTTTTACAGTTCTCATCCATGATGAGTGAATCGTTAACCATCCTTACCCACAGAACATATGTAATGACTAAATAAATACAGCAGGAGTGGAGCCTCTTAGGCCTGTGCTTTGTAAGTGCTGAGTGACATGAGGACTATAACCTTCCACTGCATCTCAGCCTCCTGAGGAAGTCAGAAATACAAATTAGGTCATGGTCTTTGACAAAGCAGCATAATCAGAAAGGAAAAAAAATAGCTTGATTGGCAGTATCATCCTTCCAGAATGATAAAACTCCTGTAACTTGCCTTCTTGTTTAGCCAGGGCACTCAGGAAGTCCCATTGACAGTGCTGTTAAATGATCTCACCTTTCCTGTACCATTTTGTTAGGGACATCCTATATGGCATCAGCTGAATGCGAGTGGCCTTCTAGTTGGTGTCATTCTTTTCACAGTAATTGTGTCCTGAATACTAAAAAAAAAAAATAACCCTAGCCAGTTTTATTAGAAAGGAAGACCAAACAACCGTGGGTGCCTGGAACTGGTAGAGGGATTCTATATACACACATCTGTTGGAAGACCCATTTGCGTAAATAAGAAACAGTTAATGAAGTTGCTAAGAATTAATAGATCTTTCAAGATGTTTATAGTAAATAAAGTACACAGAAAGACCCAAGTTTCCTTTCTGAAAAACATTACTTTCTTGAAGACTTTATACAATAGTCTTATAAACTCCTTGTGATGATTTGAATAGAAACAGTGAGCACCCCCCCATAAATTACAACTTGTCCCATAGGGAGTGGCATTATTAGGAGGTGTGGCCTTGCTGAAGTGGGTGTGGCCTTGTTGGAGGAAAAGTGTCACTGTGGGGGTGGACTTTGAGGTCTCAGAAGCTAAGCTACACCCAGTGTGACACACAATCACTTCTGCTGCCTTCATATCAAAATATATAACTCTCGGCTCCTTTTCCAGCACCCTTGTCTGCCTGCACACTGCCATGTCCAATGATAGACTAAACCTCTGAAACTGTAAACCAGCCCCAATTAAATGTTGTCCTTTATAAGAGTTGTCCAGGTCATGGTGTCTCTTCACAGCACTATAAATCCCAGCTAAGATAGATACTCTTATATAATATAGAGAAAGTATAGCGGGATTGCCAAGTCCATCCCAACTTCTTCCTGATGTTTTCTGCTACATCGCTGCCCAGTATTTCCATGGCAGTGGCTTCTTCCTTTGTCCTCCTTTTAATATATATTCATTCTATGAGTTCTGTTCTCTTAGAAGTGTTTTAATTTAGATACATCCCATGAATGAAAGAAACTTGAAAACTGAGCAAAAAAAACATGTGATCTTTCATACAGACAGCGGTTTTGAACATTGCACTAAGTTCATATAGAAATTTGAGTTTCTATAATAGTGTGATTTAAGCAGTAATGATTGGCCTCATCACAATTGTTAGATAAGCAATGGCCCCCACATACAGAGAACAGGAGCCCTCTCTTACTTGCACCCCTGCACACACCATCTCTATGAGTCTATACGGTATCTCACAATGTCTCCCCCACCAGCATCCCTCCCTCTTTTCATATCAATGACATAGATGAGTAAGACATTGTAGCAGGAGTGCCTAACACACACATACACATTGGTAGATGTGAAGCAGAAGAATAAGACCTCGAGCTACAAAGGAGTTTTATAAGAAGAGCGGTGATTATTAAGCAGATGAAAGTGAGGGGACGGTCAGGCACTATGTAAACTTGCATTTTAGACACGTTTCCCTTAGCCCATGTGTAGCTCATGAGTGATGAATACTAAGGAGGACAGAGGGTTGTACAACTGCTTCAAAACACCAGAGTAGCCTAGATGTTTTTCATAATGTGACAAGAATACTTCTTTTTTTTGCTGCTGATAAAAATTCACATTTTTCCACTGCAAAGCTAACCTAGTCTTACACCTTGTTATTTATTTTCTCCTACAGAGGTAAATGTATATGACTATAGTCTGTGCAAGAGTAATTTGGCAGTTTCGACTGAGCCACATACAACTGAGTAGCTCAAGAAGACACCAACCAAGAAGTATTTAAGAAAAGAAAACTTGTAGAAGCTGATGAAAATTCTTCCATAGCACAGTTCACTAACTCTAAAGCTGCTGAGGGCACACATCAGATAAGAGGAAAGCAGCCGCTAGGCTGTTCAAAAAGAAGCTAAACAATTTTACACTTAACAGCAATTCATGTCAGCTAGTCACAATGGCTATATTTCAAGATTTTCATAATGTTTCAAATTTTACAAATTTTAAATAGTTACCAGAAAGTGCCAACATCTGATTAACACACTTTAAGAACTATAGGAAAGTATGTGTTAAGAGATGTTTCAAAGGCATCCTAATGTGGCCATTAGTAAAATATCTATCACGTCTCCTCCAAACACAGAACACAAAAAGCAGAGTAAGGAAAGCTACAAAAACACAGGAAAGAAAAGCACACAGGGAACCAGGCACAGAGCAGCCTGGTGGTTAAGAGTGGGCTGTGTTGCTATTGTAGAGGAGCTAGGCTACCAGCACCCATGCCAGGATGCTCACCTACAAGTCCATCTCCAGCAGATCCAACACCTCTGGCCTCTGTGGACACAGCACTCAAGTGCACAAAGCCACATACAGACACACAATTATAAAGCAAAATAAATCTTTTAAAAAAGAAACTGTATTTTAATAAAATTGCAAACATACTCACAATAACACATGAAAGTACATAAAGTGCTGTCAACTAAACTTCCACACTAGAACAAAAACCCACACACAGTAAGTTGAAATGAAAACCAACTCCAGATGTTTTACAGAAAACACACCTAAGATACATGATCTGAAGGATGAGCTAAAAGTGTGTCTGTCACTGTTTAAACAAATATAAAACAGATATCTAATGCTACAATCCAAGTAGAGTAAGGAGAGTCATGGGTCTTTACACTCAGATCTTTACAGTTCAATGTATCTATTAAATAAAGTAAGCTAGAAGTTAAGAAACACACCAAAAACCTAATAGCGGTGGCTGTTTTTCACAACATAATCATCTGTGATTAATAACTTCCCTAGACTCTAACAAAATAGGATGTAAAACTAAAACCAGAAACAAAAATAATCCAGGATACACAGAGCTCTCTGGACTGTAAGTGATAGCATGGGCTTCACATAAGAAATGAAAAATCAAACATTATGAAATACAGGAAGTTTCATAAAAGCAAAGCAAGCATGGGGGAGCTGCCTGTGAACCACTTCCCTCTGCCTTTCCTTCTCTGAGAAGGGGTAATGGACTGAGGGGTTTGTAAAGGTGGGACTAGGAGGAGGGGGGAACGGGGGTTGCGATTGGGATGGAAAGTGAATAAATAAATTAAAGCATAAAGAAAAAAGAAAAGCCCTTCCGGTCTGAGCCAGAGAACTGAGCAGATCTTGGGTGGCAGCTATGCCCCCAATCTCTAAGAACCCAGAGGAAGCAGGGCTCCCAGGAGCTCTAACCTGGGCAGTATCCTGTCTGCGCCTGAGCACTGAGCAGATTTTGGGCCCCAGCTCTTACTCCAGTAGTAACACCCACCCCACACAGTTCTGATACAACCAAGATAATAGGAAAGACAGGCTCCAGTCAGAGACAGGGCAGGTAGCACTAAGGTGATCCAGATGGCAAAAGGCAAGCGCAAGAACGTAAGCATCAGCAACCCAGGGTACTTGGCATCATTAGAACCTAGTTCTCCCACACAAGAAAGTCCTGAATTTCCCCATATTACTAGAAATGCAAGATTCAGATTTTAAATCCCTTCTAATGATGATGATAGAGGACTTTAAAAAGGACATAAATAACACTCTCAAAGAATTTGAGGAGAACACAGGTAAACAGGTAGAAGCCCTTAAAGAGGAAACACAAAAATCCCTTAAAGAATTACAAGAGAACACAACCAAACAGGTGAAGGAATTGAACAAAACCATCCATGACATAAAAATGGAAGTAGAAACAATCAAGAAATCACAAAGGGAGACTACCCTGGAGATAGAAAACCTAGAAAAGAAATCAGGAGTCATAGACACAAGCATCACCAACAGAATACAAGAGATAAAAGAGAGAATCTCAGGTGCAGAAGATACCATAGAAAATATTGACACAACTGTCAAAGAAAAGAAAAAATACAAAAAGTTCTTAACACAAAATATCCAGGAAATCCAGGACACAATGAGGAGACAAAACCTAAGGATAATAGGCATAGATAAGAGTGAAGATTCCCAACTTAAAGGGCCAATAAATATCTTCAACGAAATTATAGAAGAAAACTTCCTTAATCTAAAGAACGAGATGCCCATAAACATACAAGAAGCCTATAGAATGCCAAATAGACTAGACCAGAAAAGAAATATCTCCTGTCACATAATAATCAAAACACCAAGTGCACAAAACAAAGAAAAAATATTAAATGCAATAAGGGAAAAAGGCCAAGTAACATATAAAGGCAGACCTATCAGAATTACACCAAACTTCTCACCAGATACTATAAAAGCTAGAAAATGCTGGACAGATGTCATACAGACTCTAAGAGAACACAAATGCCAGCCCAGGCTACTATACCCAGCAAAACTCTCAATTACCATAGATGGAGAAACCAAGATATTCCACGACAAAACCAAATTTACACAATATCTTTCCACAAACCCAGCATTACAAAGGATAATAGCAGGAAAGCTCCAAAACAAGGAGGGAAATTATACCCTAGAAAGAGCAAGAAAGTAACCCTCTTCCAACAAATCCAAAAGAAGATAGCCACCTCTAATAATTTCACCTCTAATGATAAAAATAACAGGAAACAACAACCACTGTTCCTTAATATCTCTTAACATCAATGGACTCAATCCCCCAATTAAAATACATAGGCTAATGGACTGGATACATAAACAAGACCCAGCATTTTGCTGCATACAGGAAACCCACCTCAGTACAAAGACAGACTCTACCTTAGAGTAAAAGGCTGGAAAACAATTTTTCAAGCAAATGGTCCTAAGAAACAAGCTGGAGTAGCCATTCTAAAATCTCCAACCCGAGAACACAAATGGCTCTACCTGTATAGGTAGTTGAGGGTGGCCTTGCCAGGCATCAGTGGAAGTGGACAGCCTTGGTACCTGAAAGTTTGGATTCCCTAGTGTTGGGGAATTGCAAGAGCAGGGAGGCAGGAATGAGAGGATGTTGGGAGCACACCCTCAGAGTAATTGGAGGAGGGGGGATGGTGTAAGGGGTTAGGCATCAGTGAAAGTAGAGGGCCTTGGTGCCTGAAAGTTTGGATTCCCTAATGTTGGGAAATTTGAGAGCAGGAAGGTGAAAATGGGAGGATGGTGGGAGCACACCCTCATAGAAACTCCCAGAATTATGTGGATTAGACATGACAGAAGCAGGCTGCCAGAAGACTAGATTCCAGAATTCAAACAATTATCTTGATACTAAAATTTGTCTTGAGAATTGTATATTGCAGAATACATAGCCTTGGTGTTTCTACTCATCAAGCAGGCTGAGCAGACCTACTTGAACCTCTGATATCCTGGAATTCCAGCTGGATGCAGTGAAGACACGGTGTCAGAGGCTTATCAATTTACTCTTGCCCCCATACCTCTTCTAATATCTCAATGCCCATAATCAGCTTGAAGAAGTTAATGAAGAGTCAGCGCCCCTATTCCCTGGGCTTGGGGACTGAGGTGGTTAATATTGGGCTGTCTTTCTAGGGGAAAGTAGTGGTTTTGTTGGAACAGGGAGGATTAGCTAGGATTTATTGCATAGCCATAACCTATTGGTAGAAATCTGTATAATTAGTATCAAGATGAAGTTATAATTTCTTAAATGGTACAAAATTTACTTTGATTTCAAATTTAAGGTTTTCATTGGTACGAGCTTCTTAATAATATAAAAGTGAGATGAATATTGTTACTATCATAGGCATTATGCCTGCATAACACATTTAGGAATACAAGGCTTAGACCCAGTCCTTCTTTAACTTTTTTAACTTATTTGAGATGGTTAGCCTGTGAGTTAAGGGACTATAGCAAATTCAGGGCTTTGAGTTTATTGTTAGAGTGTTTTCTATATTTTATTTAGAAATAGCTGGGAGGAGTTAACAGACAACAATCCAGATTACCTTGCATGGATAGTTGGTTTTCAAAACATCAGAAATCCACAGAATTGACGTTATAAACATGTCTGTATTAATGTTCATTTTGATTAGAGACCTGTCTGCTCCTGACAGCTTCCTGTCTTGGATTCTAAGAAGAAATCGAGCATCCTTGGAGTTATTCAAATTGTGGTGAGACAGCCACTAGGCAAGAATTGCCTCTTTCCATCTACAGACAAATTACTGTCCAGAAAAGAAAATACTTGCAGAATAGTCGACTGATCATATCTGCCAAGACAGAGTAATCAGCCCTTAATAATTCTGCGTCACTAGGTCTGTCAGATAATCCTGGGGCAGAAGACTGAAGATTGGATGCTCCAATGTCTGTAGTATATGAACTGTCCAGGTGTTCAGCAGTCTCTATAAATTGGCTAAGTTTTAGAAGCTGTGCTTTGTGCTTCCCATAATTTCAGTTAACTTAGTCATTCTGGATTTCTGACAGGGTTGTAAACTTATAGTCTCATAGCCAATCCTTGCTATTTACTTTGAGAGAAAAGATTTGAGAGGATGGTTTTCAGCTGACATTCATTCTAAAGTCAAGAAAAAAAGCCAGGTTCAGAACTAAGTCTTTTAGTTAGGAGAGATGACAGAGGTTCTGCTTAATCAACAAAATGATGGACTGGGTATTAGGTCTATCTTGTACCTTACTGACATAAATTGGTATAGTTATGCTCTAACTGTATTTTGAGAGAAAAGTTTTATTTTAACAGGAAGGGTGATATGTAGGAGGAACTAAGGTGGGAGGAGTACAGAGAGAAAGAGGGGGAGTAAGGAGAGGAGGAGGAGTAAGGAGAGGAAGAGAAGGAGAGGAGGAGCTAGGTGATGAGAGAGAGAAAGAGAGAGGGGGGCCAGACATGGAGGTGGATGTTCACATGTCTCAGCCAGTCAAAAATAGTTGCTATATCTAGGTTGGTTATTGGGTTACACTTCTGATTGATATTGAGCATTACCAAACTTATAAATCCTTTGGTTAACATTAAAAAAATTGTATAAAAGCAAAAAGGAGCCGGGTGGTGGTGGCACACGCCTTTAATCCCAGCACTTGGGAGGCAGATGCAGGTGGATTTCTGAGTTCAAGGCCAGCTTGGTCTACAGAGTGAGTTCCAGGACAGCCAGGGCTACACAGAGAAACCCTGTCTCGAAAACCAAAAAAAAAAAAAAAAAAGCGAACAGGAGAAGGGAGCATGGGATAGGCGTTTTCTAGGGAGGGGAAATGGGGAAAGGAGATGGCATCTGAAATGTAAATAAAATATCCAATAAAAAATAAATTAAAAGAAAATCTGAACTTTAAAAATAAGAAAAAAAAGATAGAATATGGTATTTCTACAAAGACATTAATTTCAACTGGGAGAATCTATGAAGAGTAGACATGTGACAAACTTGGAATTATGTCAGACAAGCGTGGAAGAGGAGTCAGAGATGGGGAGCCAAGGGAGCATAATTCCGAAGCTTAAATGGAAACCCTCAGATGCCCCTGTAAAAATTGGGTGAATAATATTCCAGAAAGAATCCCCTACAATTAAGTAATGAGTCATAACGAAGAAAATTAGTCTAAAAACTTTCCAGAAATCTTTTAAATTTAATAAAAGCAGTGGGGAAAAAAAACATTCACCTTCATGGTAATGCATCCTCCAGTGATTGGAAGGTTTTCATGGTAAAGATGCAGCCAGCTGTCAACAGTGAGGATGTGAAGGGTGGGAGAAAGCCACTGGGCATTTTGAAAGGGAAGCTGTGGCAGAAGCAAAGGCCAGGGTGGCCCAAAGCCAATCTGACTCCCAGAGTCTGTGTACCAGCCTTCTCCTCCACTGTCTTCTCCTCTGCCATCACAGTCTTCGAAGGCGAGCAGCCCTGAGGGCCATCTGGTGCAGCACACTTCACCACCATGGTTAGCCTCAAACTTGGAGCCTAGACCTGAGTCTATGGGGAGATGAACATCAAGACCCCGGTACACATACTCAACTTGATGCATAAGAAATCTTCAAGACCTCCAGCCCAAGACTTGGGCCCAGAGGCAGGGCAGTGCCTCCAGAATTCAGATTCTTCCACTGTCTGTATGGAAGGGTATGTGCCTGTAGACTTTGGGTTTGTTCTTCAGGAATGTGATCAGCTTACACTGCCTATAGAAGAAGTGATCACACCCTTTGGAAAGAATGGGCAGTTAAAATAACGGGTCTTTATTTTTGGAGACCTAAGCATTTCTGCCTCAAGTGCCAAACATCCAAATCAGAAAGATCAAGACCTGTTTGTTGTCTTCCATGATCTTTGTGGATCAGACTGTGAACGCCTTGTTGATTGGCACCACCGGAGACACAGATTCCCCTAGCAAGTCCCTCCACGCACCATAGCTACTTCCAATACAGAGTAATCTGACTCAGAGGAATGTCAGCAGTTCTCCTATATTGTCGCTCACATGACTGAGAATATACTGTTGCTGAGATTTTGATCCCGGCTCTGCTCCTGGGTTCTCAAGATTGTATGACTCACTGATAGTGGATCCCACAGCTGTCGTGAGCCTTATAGAGACGTTCAATCAACTCAAAAAACAAAGATGAGACCGTTCACACGTCCAGAGGCAAAAGAAAAGCCAGCAAATGTGTCGGGTGGACCCTTTCTTATTCAATATACTTCTGACAAGTTACCTTGTCTGTGTCATGTGTAATTCACATACATGTTACTGTTGATGCAAGTTCACATTGAATGTAGAGGTCAGAGGTTAAAGCCAGGGGTCTTCCCCAATAGCTCTTTATCTCATCTCTTGATACAAGATACTGAACCTCTCTCGGTGACCCACCAATTGGCTAGGCTGGCTACGGAGACAGCTCCAGGGATCTGTCTGTCTTTACCTTCTAGTAAAATTATAGATGTACAGAACCTGGCTTTTTCTTTTCTACTGTGGATGCTGAGCTTCTGAACTCAGGTCGCCATACTTGTATGACGGGCACCCTACCCACTGAGCCATCCTTCCAGCCCACTGTCTGTTAAGCCTGAGTTTTCACTCACATAGCAAAATCCATCACACTCCAATGAAGCCCTCCAGTGATACGCTTGGATTTTATGAACAGCCAGATGTGGAAGGATATACAGCTACAGTTGATCTAATGTGCTGTTCAATCAAGAACTCTGAACATGAAGTCTGGGTTTTTTTTTTGTTGTTGTTGTTGTTGTTATTGATTCAAGATCTCTACTAACTACACTGTCAAACTAACCAACCAGTGCCCTTGTCCATGCAAGAGCTTTGTGCTGTCATACATCAGTAACTAAATTAGAGTTGATTCAGAAATTGCCTTTGCCAAACAAAATGAAGAGCCATTCATGGGGGAAGTATCACTGAAGTGTGAAATAAAAATTAATTAATTAAAAATTGTCAAGAAGCAATGTGCATTTAGTTTAGATTTTAAAAAGAAGAAGAAAGGAAGAGGGCCCTGGCGCTGGCAAGAGGGCAGAAGACACCCAGAGGCCTACCCAGCACATTGCCCACCCAGCCCAGGAGCCACTATGATATGCAAGCATTTGGTGGAGAAGTGGGAGAGAAAGAGATGCAGAATGGTGGGCACTCTACAGTGAGCCTGGTGTAAATAGCCTTCAATGTCACCTGAGGCCATGGTGAAGTCCTGTCCCATGCTGCCACTCAGAGCCATATCTGCGTTCATGGCCATGCAGCAGCAGGGGTCTGTGTCCCTGGACCATGTTACCACCGAAGGCCATGCAGATGTCCCCAGTCCAGGCTGCCCCCTGGGACACCCAAGAGCTGGCCTCACCACTCATCTAATGAGAGGTGGCATGGATGAGGGAGAAATGTCCTTCTCCCCACTTGCTCTTCACCACCTGTGGCAGGCAGGAGAGCTACTCCACACATCCCCACACAGACACACACTATTACCACCACTACCACCACCACCCAGTCCCCCCACCCCCAGGTCATGAGATGAGAGCTGGAGAGCTGGCCCCTCAGCAGCTGTAGCACTTTCCAGAGCAGACACTGCATTCATCTGCCCATCACAGTAGAGCAGCCCCAGGGCATGAGAGCAGGAGAGCTGGCCCACCCCTTGTCCCCTGAAGCTATAAAGAGTTACCCAACCCCCACAGAAAAAAAAGTGGGGACAAAAAGAATTGAATATAATTTTAAATGAGGTGGTGACAGGAGCTATTATACCTTAAATTCACTCAAAAGCAGAGGCAGAGGTTTTGTGTGCAGGTGGTTAATTAAGGAGGATCAGGAAGGCTGGGGAGATTGCTCATTTGGTACCGTGCCTGTCGTGCAAGCATGAGGACTTTTACACAGATCGCCCACACACATAATTGCTGAGCACAGCAGCACGTGACTGCAAACCTACTGCTGGGCACGCACAGCAGTCAGATCCCTGGAGCTCTTTCACCAGCCAGTCCAGACATTCGCCACACAGTGAGCTCTGGGTTCAGGGACAGAGCCAGTCTCACAATGTCAAAGAGTAGTAGAGGAAGACACCCAACATCAACTTCAGGCTCCATAAGCACATATGTGCATGTACAATCACACACACACACACACACACACACACACACACACTGACATCACACACACACACACTGACATCACACACACATACATATACACATACATATCATACACATTCATAACATGTGACCTACATTCACATACATGACCTACACACAGTCATAAACACATATATATACACACACTTATATCACACACACTCACAGTTACATCACACACACATTCACACACTCATATTCACACACATACACTCGTGCACTCACACACACTAGCTCACATGCACACTCATACACAAACACACACACACACACACACACATTCACACACTGAGTTAACTAATTTATAAATAGGAAGAACAGAAGTAATAAACAGAAGTGTCGAAAGAAGGTAGAAGATGCCACTGTAAGTGCGTTATTACTGCCAGGGTACCAGGGCTTCCAGTTTCCTGTTTTGTATAATTATAATCGCCTGCATGAAACATAAGAAACTAGATTAGTTACTGACTCTCATCTGTTACTAGATGAGTTTCATCCATGGGCATGTCAACTCCTACGCATGTCCAAAGCATGTGTGTGCACAGGCTGAATGTGCTTGTGTGAGAGTCCTAAGAAAGACCTGAAGATCAAGTGAGACTTGGTGAATGGTGTACTGTCGACCTGAGACTAGGCCAGTCTGTACAATACTATCACAAAAGCGGTGGGACTAAGAACTAACGGAACTACGACTCAGAGCAGCAGAGTCCCCTGACAGAAAAGGCCTCCTGAGTAGCTGGTGCTTGAATGAGAACTCCAAAGAGGGAGTGGACTTTGCAGGTACCGGAGCTAATGAGTAAAATGGGCAGACGGAACATGGAGGAATACTTTGGAATGTGATGGAAACTTTCTGAAGAGGTTCAAACAAGGACACTGACTCAGCTGTTACACAGAAAATGGACAAAATAGAAGAAGTATGGGAGTGGAGAAATGAAAATGTTAAAATATACTTACAATGGCTAAAAGTTGTGGGAAAGAGGGGGTAGATAGTGGGTCAGAGACATCACTTCACCCCCCATGAGCCTGGAGCAAAGCATCTGCCATTGTCTTGGTCTCAGTCAACTGTAAATAGAAACCATGTGAACTTTCACAGAGAAACTAGACATGGGCAGAGCACTGAGCAAGAAAATAAGGAAAGAGAAGACTAACTCCCAGCAGGGCTCCAAGCAAAAGAAAGCAAGCCTTGAGGTACAAGGACCCACAGTGACATACTGAAAAAATGTAAAGTTTAAAACAGGAGACATAACGTGGCTAGTCATCGTAACTCATGCCTGTGGTCCTAACACTTGAGAAATACAAGCAAGATCAGTGTTCAAGATCCTCCTTACTGCACATCTAGTTTGAAGTCAGCCTGGGAGACATGAGAAACTAGAAGTCCTACCAAGCAGTAGGCAGAAACTGGAGAAGGGCGCTCGCTCCCTGTGCTTCCCAGCTGGCTCTCTGGTACCCTACAGGGAATCCTTTTAGGAGAGGTCTTATAGACAAAAATTTTGGCCAGAAAAGAAGACTCTGCATTTGTACATGTTTAAACCCCAAAGGCCTCATGCTGGACAGGGGGATGGCCACTGTAGGGGTCAGTGTGGTCTCAGAAACCTGGCTCTCACTTGAACTTGGATTTACAGACACAGATACACTTAGATAGGGAAGTGCAAGCTACACTGAAAAGGAAACTGAGGATGGACACTTGGAGGAACCTATGGGCAGAACTGCAGTAAGAAGAAAAGGCCAGCCATGTGTGTACATGACAATGGGAGAGGAGGGCTTTAACTTAGAACTTCTGTAAGTCCAGGGCACACAGGACCAGCCTGTAGGGCATCCTCTCTGCAATCGCAGAGAGCTTGGGCATCCCTATTTATGCACTTCAGAGGTTAGTGATGGCTGAATCCTTCTGAACTAGAGTATGGCTAACACTTTACGGGGCTGTGGAGAATCCCACACACGCTAGGAGTATAGGGAGCAACTGTAGTACTAAGACTCAGAGGGAACCGGCCTGTGTTCATTCTTTCAGGATAATCCTGGGTTTCAATTACCTTTCTAAAAGGATGTAGCCATGGACCCCGAGTAAACCACTGAAACGTCAGAATTCACAGCCTCTAGCACAGCAGAGGATGAACAGATAAGTGGCTTCAGAGGTTTGTCTATCCACTGGCTTCAGGCGTATAGCTATCCAACTCCAGGGTAGGTCTCAGCTTGTGAGATCTGCAGTCACGCTTCTAACCATGTGAATCCTCCAGCTTGTCAGCATTCAAAACCCGGCTTGCTTCAGTTGCCTCCCTGGGCCTTTCTCCCCCAGAAGCTATGGTAAGTCAAATTGAGATGCCTGGACTAATGTTGTTCCTATTTCTCAGGACCCTATGGTAGTTCAGGTTTTAAGAATAATTTCTCTCAAGACAGCACCTGGACATTGCCCACTGAATATTAGAGTGACAAATTGATATTTTGCTGCACTGAGGTGTGTGTGTGTGTGTGTGTGTGTGTGTGTGTGTGTGTGTGTGTCTGTGTCTGTATGTCTGTGTGTACATGTGTATGCACGCATGCACTTGTGTGTGTGTTTAGTTGACTGAAATACAAGCAATATAAGTGACTTGCCTTTGAAGTTGTAACTAATATGCTTTCTAAAATGTTAATTACATATGTATGTGTATGTACTCAATAACAATAACTATAGGATAAAAAATATCTAGAAAATATTGAGTAATAACCTTACAATTGCACCTTAATAAATCGTAGAGAGTTAGTTATTATGATGAATTTGACTTGGATTTTATATTTTTTAAATTTCTATAGAGTCTTAACTTTAATTTTTTTTCTTGAGACTTGAGAAGTCTTATTATATTTTATGTGTTAGTGTTTCGCCTACCTTTATGTCTATGTACCACATTTGTGTAGTAACCATGGAAGCCAGAAGGGGGTGTTGGAACCCCTGGTACTGGAGTTAGAGATGGTTGTGAGCCACTATGTGGGAGCTGGGAATTGAACCTGAGTCCTCAGAACAAGCTGTCAATGCTCTTAACTTCTGAGCCATTTCTCTAGTTTCTGTCTTTTATTGTCATTATTGTTAAAAATAGAGTTTTTCAAACAATAAATTCGGATTACAGTTTTCCCTCCTAAATCAGCCCCCCTCCCCACCCACCCAAACCCAAATCCTTTCTCTCTCTCATTAGAAATCAAGTGAGCATCTAAAATAATATGAAGATAAAATAAAAACAAACAAAGCAGAAGAGTGTAAAACAAACAAACAGAAAAAAACGTTCAAGAAACACATAAAGATGCGCGCGCGCGCACACACACACACACACACACTCCTATGAAAACACTAAACCAGAAAACATAATATACAAACAAACAAAAAAAAACCTTCAAAAATTCCATTGAATTATTTTGTGTGTGTTAGCCACCTAAGTGCTGAGCATGCCTGCATTTCAGTGTGGTTTGTATACGTGATAAGACTCTATTGACCAGAACTAATAGTTTTCCTTTGTGAGAAGTTATCAATTGGAGATATCATCTGGCTTAGGTTAGTAATGGGTGCTTGTAGCCACATCCCTTCTCAGCATCCAGCCCCTTTGCCCCATCTTAGCCTTCCAGTGAGCTATGGTTTATAGTTAGAAAATGCACATAAGTCCATTTTGAAGCTGGAACCTGCTTTGGATCCAGGTTCCTCTTCAACTTTGAGTGAAACACATAAAAACAAAGTCAAGGGCAGATGTATGGAGTAAAGTGTTTCACAAGAATCGTGTGTTGGCCCTGCTGCATCTGATAGATAGTTGTTGTATGAAACCACTGTCACCAAAGATGACTCACAGCATCCTCAGGCTCTTTAAAGAAAAACAGTTCTGTTTCAGGAACGTGAGTCCTCAAAGACATAGAAGGCTACTTCCCTAGGACCAGAAACCTCAGGACGAGAATTCTCTCATCCTTTACCAAACATATCTACGCTGTGCAGACAAACCACAATGGAAACCTGAACACAGCCCCAAAAATTCAGCCGTTGCATTTAGAAGCTTGACATAGCTTCAGCTGAAATGTCAATAAAATTTCATTTTGCACCCCCCCCACACAAAGCAAATCAAGTGGGGCTGTATCTCAGCAAATGAGTAATAGTGGGAAGGTCTGTGTAAGCACAGAATTAGAACATAATTGGACACTATCACAAATGTGCATGTAGTCAATGGAAAAAATATGTCCTGAAAGCTGCTCTCCTTCACACTGCACCTATTGAAGTTTTAAGGACATTAGGAAATAAGTCATGGGTGAGTCACATGGGTTAGACAGAAGCTCCTGGCTTCTTTTCAACCAAAAGATAGCAAACATCTCTCAAATAGCTTTGCCAAAACATAAGACAAATAGACACATATTTCAAAGACTCTAAGTTAAACACGGGATCATTCATTTGTTAAGGATCTCAGCGTAAGGAAGCTCACTTGGAGATTTAGCCAAACGACCCACACATTGAAAGTAAGAGGGTCTGAGGAATATCTGGACTACCACATTTTAGCTAGAAGAGCACTCAGCATGCTCTCAATTGGTTCATGGAGAGACTGAAATGAGAAGTAGACAGGAGTCGTGGCTCTTTAAGACCTGGAGGCGTGTTTTATCTTGAAGTAGCATCCCTGCATAGCCCGTTGAGATCATTTGACAAGATAGCATCTCAAACTGGGTTCAGCCATTCACCTAAATTTAACAAAACCCAGAGAAACACCTTTCCTACCTTAGGGCATTGCATAATCTTCTCCCAGTCCCAGGTGCCTCTCAATACAGCCCCAAGCAGCTTGCACCTGATCTAAGGGGCATGGGTGCAGGCAGAATAGAAAAAAAGAACATAAGAGACAAGTCAGCACTACTGTACCCTTCATATTGGGAAGCTGTGTCACAGTGATACCGACAGGGTGGAGTGAGTACAAGAAACAAATTTAAGTACTACTTACAATTTCCAAAAAAACAAATATACACGCAGAGAATTTAAATGTAGCTCCTGGGATAGCACACAAGGTGTTCAGCGTTTTCCCTTTTATCGCTTGAGAATTTCATGCATGCACATAACGTTTTGAATAAATCCTCCCATACCTCCTACCACTTCCCCTTCCAATTTCTTACACTCTTTTTAGCCCACTGAGGCTGTTCAGTGCTGCAATATGTGCATAGTGCCATTCATGAGTGGGATCAACCTGTCAGAGGTGGCATTCCTGAAACAAGCCGAAACTCTCCTTCTCCAGCTGCAACCAGTTGTCCAAAAGGTTCTTCAGCTAGGGGTGGGGCCTTCATAAGCCCCAAATCATCCATAGTAAGGATTTGGGCTGGTTTCATCCTCTGCAGGTCTCGTACATACATTCCCAGTTATTGAGTTCATCTGTAGAGTAGCCCTGTCATATCCAGAAAATACTGTTTAGCAGCAGCCCTGCCTGAACTCTGGTTCCTAAAATCTTTCCACTCACCTATCCTGCAATAATCTCTGAACCTCTTGGAGAAGAGGTGTGAGACACATGTCCCATTTAAGGATGAGCATTCCAGAGTCTCCTGATCTTTTCACATTGACCAGCCAACAGAGTACTGAATGTTCTAAGACATACAATAAATAAAATTGAAAGACAGTGATGTAAGAAATGAAACAGAAAAGATTGCCAAGTTATACAACTACTATCGTGCACTAATACAACCTATACAACCTATAAGTATATTTGAAATCATAGCTAATAATCCAGGGGAAAATGTAAATGACCAAAATGGTTGGATAAAGGCAACTACTTATCAAAAATTAAGTTAAAAATGTGCCAAGTGTTTTATTTTTATAATATATTTTTATTCATATTATATCCCAATTGCAGCTCCCTCCTGTCTCTCCTCCCAGCCCTTCCCTTATAAATCTCTCCCCCCATTACTCCCTTCCCTTCTCCTCAAAGAAGGTGAAGCCTCTCTTGGGTACCACCCCATCCTAGGACATCTGGTCCCAGCAGGACTAAGCACCTTCTCATCTACTGAGGCACAACCAGGCAATTCAGGTAGGGGAAGGAGATCCAATGCCTGGCAACAGTCAGAAACAGTCCCTTCTGCAATTGTTAGGGGTTCCACATGAAGAATGACATCTTCTAAAAATGGGGAGGAAAGCTAGGTCCAGCCTCTGCGTGCTCTTTGGTTGATGGTTTAGTCTCCATGAGCCACCATGGGCCCAGGTTAGTTGACTCTGTAGGTCTTCTTGTGGTGTCCTTGACCCCTCTAGCTCACTCAATTCTATCCTCTAACTCTTCCACAAGACTCTTTGAGCTCTGTCTGATGTTTGGCTGTGGGTCTCTGTATCTGTTTCCATCTATGGCTGGATGAAGCCTCTCAGGAGACAGTTATGCTAGATTCCAGAAATACGTGTCTTTCTGGGTCTGTGTTACCTCACTTGGAATGATTCTCTCAAGTTCCATCCATTTGCAAAAATCATGGTGTCTCTGATTTTAATAGCTGAGTAGTATTCCAGTGTGTAGATGTACCACATTTTCTTTACCAATTCTTCAGTTGAGGGAAGTCTAGATTTTTTCCAGTTTCTGGCTATTATGAATAAATCTGCTATGAACATAGTTGAGCAAGTGGTTCTGTATCTTTTGATTATATGCCTAGGCATAGTATAGCTGAGTCTTGAGGTGGAACTATTCCCAATTTTTTGAGAAACTGCCAAATTGGTTTCCAAAGTGATTGTCCAAGTTTGCACTCCCACCAGCAATGGAGGAGTGTTCTCCTTGCTCCACATCCTCCCCAGCATGAGCTGTCACTTGAGTTTTTTATCTTAACGATCTTGACAGATGTAAGATGGAATCTCAGAGCTGTTTTGAGCTGCATTTCCCTGATGACTAAGGACGTTGAACATATCTTTAAGTACTTTTCAGATATTTGAGGTTCCTCTGTTAAGAATTCTCCGTTTAGAACTGTACTCCACTTTTTAATTGGGTTATTTGGTTTGTTGATGTCTAATTTCTTGAGTTCTTTATATATTTTGGATATTTGTCCTCTGTTGTATGTAGGATCTGTGAAGATCTTTTTTTTTTTTTCAGTCTGTAGGCTGCTGTTTTGTCCTATTGATGGTGTCTTAGCCTTTCAAAAGCTTTTCAGTTTCATGCGGTCCCACAGAATGTTTCAAACAAGAGAAAGAAATGTAGTAATAAAAATATTACAAATTGAGAACATGGTGTGTGTGTGTGTGTGTGTGTGTGTGTGTGTGTGTGTGTGTGTGTGCATGCGTGCAACCCAAGGCTTATCTTAAAGATGGGTGACAAGAAGCTGATTGTTCATTTTTCTTGATAGTTACATGTTAATGATAAGTGAGCCAGGACAGTGTTGGCACTCAGTATATTTTTATCTTACATATCACATGTGTGATATCAAGAACCACTGCTCCCTGGAAAGCAGGTTGCATGCAATTTACACAGCAGCCGTGACACAGAACTACATCAATAGCCACAGTAAGTTGACACTTGGATTTTAACTTCCAGAATTGAATGAGTCCATCTGTTTCACATGTAAATCCAATACATCTGGAAGGAGATTTTGATAACCGTGGAGATTTACAATGTATGGGGGCAAGAAATATGTGGAAATGTCTGTACCTATCCCGAACTTCAAATAACTCAAAGAATGAGTCTGTTTAAATTATATGCATCACATTTATAACAGTTTTTGAATGAATAAATAATCTTAGCATAATGGTTCCACTCCCAAACTATAAAATCAGGTCTATCCTGTCTTGGTCATAATTTGTTTGCACTTTTTGTATTTTCCATTGTTCTGCTCCCACAATCAAGGATCCAAGTTTTATAAAAGTAGATTCATCCCTTACATCCTGGTCGAAAACCATGCTTCAGGGTTGTCCTTCTCATTTTCAGGAGTAATCCATCCCCCTGGGCTTTAGTTCAATTATATATTCAAGTGCCTTTACATGTACCAATTAAAATTCTTCTGTGTTGATGGTGTTCCCTGCTGGGCACCATTAATTATTCTTACATCCCAAGACACCATTGATCATTTCAAACCGAAGACATTTTTATAGGAATTATGGACACACTAGTTTAAAAGATGGAAATTGTTCATCTCCAGCACCGGCAGAACTAGTGAGCTTTGGTCTAAAGAAACACACAGCATTGAGAGTCCATGAAAATAACATCCTGGTGCCCGCCACAAGCATTCGAATGTTTCTCAGGGGTATAGGCTAATCTGGCCAACCAAGTCCCAGAACAGATGCTGGGACCAGGATGGGAGGGTCCTGTCACAAGGCTTCATCCTTGGCCAGACCCTGAGCTCCTGAGGCAGCACTGCTCAGGCCATGTTTTTTCTACTTTGGAGAACCACACTGACAGGAACTACTATCCACAGCCTGGGGGGAGCCAGGATGATAAAGAAGAGGGTGTTTCATTTTTTCATCGTGCCCGGAGGGAAAATAGAACAAAACCCATCTTATTACTGGGAATAAATATGTTTTGAACACACATTAAACGTAAAAGAAATAAGGTGTTATAACTCAGGGAGAGAAGATTCTCCCTATCTTGAAATACAGTTACCTCCCTGCAGGGTTATAGAAAGAAACATGAATTCTATATCCCACTGTAGGTCAGTCACTCACAAAGTCCTGTGACTTTAGGTTGAGGGAGAATGATGAGCCGAGTGAGGACCTAAGTACACTAGATCCCACCCACAATCCCCAGAGTGAATGGTTTCTTCATTAACCTCAGGTCACACAGCTAGACCATGGGAAAGAGAAAAGCCCAAGTCATAGCCCTCTGCCTCCATATTTATTTTTAAGTGTGCCATGCTACCTTACATAACTACCCCAAATCTTTCATGTCCTCTTCGAAGATATCTCCCGTCTCAGAAGTCTGAGTGAAGGACTCATAATATTATCAATTTTTAATACAGAGCTAGGAGCCCAGACTCAGTTGGAAAAGTGCTTGTCTTAAAAGTATGAGAACCTCAGGCTAACGTGCATATGTGTTTGTATGTTCATGTGCACATATGCTATTGACATGAACATGTATGTTTATAGAGTCCAGCCTGAGGCTAATGTGCATGCGTGTTTGTGTGTTCATGTCCACACATGCTATTGATGTGAACATGTATGTACATGGAGTTCAGAGAACTTCTTTGGGTGTCATTTCTCAGGCACTATCCATTTTTTTAGAAATATTTTTTTGGGACAGGATCTCACTATGTAGTCCAGACTGGCCTGAAATTTTCTCTGTGGACCAGATATGGTAATATCTGCTTGCAATCCCAGGAGAAAATATTCACACATCCTTAGGAATAGCTGTCCAGACAGCCTAGACCACTTGTCAAGCCTCAGGTCAGCGAAAAACTGTCTCAAAAAATAAAAGATGGATGTGACAGGCATGCTGCATATGCTTTTAACCCCAGCACTCAGGAAACAGAGGCGGCTGGATCCCTGTGAGTTGTAGGCAAGCCTGGACTGAGAAAAGACAGAGGATGTCAGAAGGTATAATAAAAAATATATCGCTATCATGTATGAAATTCTCAAAGGATAAATAAAACAACGTTATCATATTTGTTTAAATGTTTTTAAAAACTAACCATCCTAAGGTAAGAAAATACAACCACAAAAAAAAGCATGTTAATTAGAAAATACAATTTTAGCCAACCCCAAGAAGAATCTCAAAAATACACTATTGAAGTAAAAAAATCTAGTGTGAAAAAAATTTAGCGTGAGCTCACTTAGACAAAACTGAAACATGTACAATGACAAAACTTCTAATTATGCCACATAGATCTACAGCACTTCCTGCCCTCAAAGGAGACAACACTGATCCAGAAAGATAACACTGTTGCGAAAGGCAGAGACTTTGTATCTCTATGACAAAAGACCCAGCATAAATGTTAACACATGTTAGCTCATGGTCTCAGATGTTTCAGCCCGTGGTCCTCAGCTCCACTGACTCTGGTGAGGCAGAAGAACGTCATGGTGCCAGTGTTAAAGGCAGAAGTTACTAAACCCATGTTGACAGTAAACAAGAGAGAGAGAAAAGGGACGCTTTCCTATGTATCCCCTTCCTACCCCTATGTCCTCTCCTTTTTATTGCCCTGCTGTAGCGCAGATCCCACCCAATCAGAGACTATGAAGTTTTAGAGCTGTTCTTCATCATGATTATTTTCTTAAAAGCCTTCTTCTCCAAGCTGACCACTCAGAACTACTGGTCCTTTGTCTCGTACACAATAAGGACACCATACTTTGTCACCACAACATTGAGAACCCCAGATGAGTCCTAGCTGAACTCCTGTGTGCCTAAAGGAAACAACCCTTTAATTGGACTTAACTTGAGTTTGCAGCTTTTCCATCTCTGCCAAAGAGCCTGTTCACGTTTTATAAGCATGAGATAGTTAATATGTGTACCAGAGACTATCCTGTACCATAACCCTCACATGCCGGCAAGCTTTAATACCTGTCTATCATCTCAGGGGCAATAAAATTAATGTATTGAGAAGTTTGGCCTCAGGAGTCACTGTGACTCACAACTGTATAGGGATTAATCCAGAATCTTCCAGACTTACATCACCTTCTTGCAGTAACAGAGAATAATCATGTCAGCCTTAAATCAGGAGTAGAAGCCAATTAGTCATTCATGACATGCTGGTGGAGAGTCGGTACACACATTTATGTGCTGTACCTAACAGGTCTCCCCTCTATGCGGTCCCCTCTCTTCATGTGCAGTAAAAAATAAAGACAGAAGGAAAAGACGCAAAACCAAAAATTGTTCTTCTAAGTGTTTTTCAGTCCAGTGGATAAAAAAAAAACCAAATAATTCAAGATTTGAAAAACATGAATAATGTTTATGTGAATTAGCTATTATTACATAATTAATCAGCCCAGGGCATAGCACCTGAAAAAAATTGTATTGCCTCTCCTTATTCCAAAGAAGGTTCTGGCTGACGTTTCTCACTAGATTGCAGTCAGATGGTGGCTGCAGCTGGAGCAACAACAATGTTCTTTGTTTTGACTCTCCATGCAGCCTGAAGTTCTTCCATGTGGTCTGACTGTCTTTATAACATGGGAGTGACTCAGCAGTCGGGATATCCACCAGGCAGCTCAGGATTCAAGAATCAGAGCTTCTTTCAAGTCAGACATTTGCCTTTTAGACCTAGTCTCCTACAATGGTTCCTTTTAACTGTCAATATAATGTAACAATCACCAGGGATGAGAGTCTCAAGGCAGGATTGCCTAGATCAGGCTGGCTTGTTGGCATGTCTGTGGGGGATTTCTTGATTATGTTAGTTGATGTGTGGAAACTCAGGCGGCTCTGGGTGGTACTATCCCCTAGACTGTATAAGAATGGAAAAAGTGAGCTGACTAGTAAGCACATATGTACTCAGTCTCTCTGCTCTTAAGCACGCATGAGATGAGGCTAGGTGTCTTAAGTCCCTTCCCCCTTGACTTCCTTGAATTGATAGACTTGAAATAAAATAAACTCTTTCTCTTGTTCGTACTTCTCTTCTTCCTCTGGCAACTATGAAACAGACAAATATCTACATAATTACAAGCAGGAGAAAGTGAGTCGTCATCTTCTTTGCATTTTCAGCACCAGTCCAGTGCCTAGATGCGAATTTAGTAAAGCTCACTCCGTGCAATGAAGGTATTCAAGAAATACTAAGACAGCAAAGAACTCACAACCCAATCCTAGAATCTGCCCAAAGAATAAGAAATAATTCAAAACAGTTGTCACTAACCATCCAAAAATATAAATATCATTTTAAATAAAAACTCCAGTTCTTCTAGATGATGCTAATTATACTTCCAGTAACAAATGAGAAAATATGGCCAAAACCCCTACATACAAATCTGATGATTGTTTGAATACATTTCAGTTTATACAGCCAGAGCACCATCTACACATTTAAAAATAGTCCTCTCCTATGTGTGTTCCATTACTGATTACAGAGAGAATGCTACACCAAATACGTGAACTTCATCTGCTCACTTCTTGTCCCACCAGCCAAGGACCACACACCCATACATCTTCCCCAGCTTGCAGTTAATACTTCAGAAGCTTGCCTTCACAGAGCTGTGTGAATAATTTCTATTAATAACGATGTTACTACAAAGGAGTTATGGAATCTAAGTTTACTCAACCCATCAGAGCAGATCCCTTGGATAAGCTATGCAAACATACTGAGCTTCGGTTTCCTTAGCTATAAAAACAGAAGGGCAATACCTCATGTATTTGATACAATTTATCTCAAGTTGTATAATATCCTTCCTACCTAGTGAGTGGTGAATAGCTTACAGGTGGTAAGGGTAAGGGAACTTTCTTAATTGGCAACATTTTATTTTCTTTAGTCACACTATCCTCTATGAATAGTCATTTTTCAATACCGGTTTTTAAAGGTCTTAATGCATGCCGCCATCCAATGACGTGGTTTGTTTTCTCAGGCCTTTGTTTCTGACTCTTACCAATGCCTTAGCAGTGTGACACACTTGTCCCTTATTTAAGATTAACTGCATTATGCCCCAGTGAAAAATGAGCTTTACGTAGACATTTTTTTTCAATGTTTTTGAAAATTTTAGGTGAATTACATTCACAAAGCCACCCAAAATCTGTTTTCTGGTACACTCAAAAAAAGCAAAAATGGAGACGGGGGTAACAAGATGATTTCATGGGTCAAACACCTACTGCTAAGCCTGACAACCCAAGTTTTATCCCAGGACCTACATGGTAGAAAGAGAAAACAGACTCCCAAAAGTTTTCCTCTGACCTCTACACTCGCATGCACGCACGCACGCATGCACGCACACACGCATGCATGCACACAGTTTTAAAAATCTAAAACTACAGGCTAGGGAGATCATTCAGCGATTAGGAGAGCACATTGCCCTTGCAGAGGACTTAATTCAGTTCCAGGCACCCACATCAGGTGACTCACAGCAGCCTGTCACTCCAGCTCCAGTGACTCGGATGCCCTCTTCTGGCTTCTGGCTTCTGCAGGCACCTGCACTCACAAGGCATACAGACGCAAACACATAATTAAAATAAAAATACATTTTTTTAAATCTTAAAGAGAAGAGTAGCTTATCTCTTTAAATGTGGAGCTTAAATTTTGCATCATAAATGTGTTGGTACTTTATAGCATTGCAATAAAGGAACACCTTCCGGATCACTTAGTTATTATTAATCAATGACTCTCAAGGACAGTAATCACAGTCATTGCACTCCTGGAATGTAAGAGGGCCCTTTGAGCTGCAATTTAAGGTGATGCTCACATTAGCATTCTCTGACTGGCATCCAGTTTTACAGTTCAGACGAGAGCAGTTGGCGTGCTTGCACGGCACACAACACACTATAGCATGCATGTTTACAATGAGAGTTCTTCATTTCTGCCTCGGCTTCTACCTTTGCAAAAATTACAATCAGTAAAACGATTTTTAATGACCCAGATTTCCACTCAATAAGCACAGAGGCTCATTTTTTATAGAAAACACATCCTGTCTTAGCATTTCCTGCTCTGCAGTCATCTACGCCCAAGTTTCTGCCTTTGGGAATTCGCTAATGGATGTTGTGTGTCTATTTGGCTCTTTTGTTTTAAATGTAGAAGTTCGTTTATTTCCTTTCTAGCCTTGATTTGTTTGTTGTGCAGTGATTTACTATTAATATTTAAGCATACTCTTCAGATGCTATCTCTAATGACTAATATTTCTTACAAAACGAATTATATAGCAATTTATTGCACAAAAAAAATCTACCTATTATATAGAGTATCTAAATGACATTAAAAACTAATCTGAACTTTTAGCCACCTAGTAAATGACAACCTCTCTCCCCCTTATTTTAAATACTGATGAAACATAACCTTCATGCTTCTGAAGCTGTCAAAGACTGTAAAAGAACTGTTTTTTTTCCCTGTGATTTATGCCTATGGATATTAGTTACCATTGGAAATTAAATGGAGATTTTTAAAGATTTTGCAATACTTGCTCATTTAAAATGATCATGCAATGTATGATGACATAAATAGCATTTTTTTAAAGAAAAATACTCCTCTGTTCAGACCCAAGAAATTTTAATGAAAAGATTAGCATTGATTTACATTTTGGCAAAACCCATTAATGTCTGGCTTGATGAAAGAACAGCTGGATTCCAGTATTTTCTCTGCATTTGATGAGCTTAGTTATGCTATTCTGATTGAAGTCTAAGATGGTTTGAATGAGAAATGTCCACAAGAGGCAGCTATACTTAAATACTTGGTCCCTACTTGGTAGCAGAATCTTGAGCTAGAGCCTTGCTGAAGGAAGTCTGTTACTAGTGATGGTAGCCTCTGAGAATTTATAGCCTTGTTCCATTTACAGTTCTCTCTGTGCCCTGTTGTTTGTGACTGGAGACATGATCCCCCAGCTCCCTGCTCCTGTCACCATTCCTGATGCTTGGTGCCATGCCCCCTCATCACAGCAGACTTTTATCCTCTGGAACTAGAAGCCAAAATTAAAGACATTTTCTTTCATAGGTCATGGAATTTCATCACAACCCCAAAAATAATTAATATATGGAAAGTGGTTAGAATAACTATTTCTGTGGCATTAATAAAAATGGAGTGAAGTGAGACACAGGAAAATAACACAAAATGTGGAAAGAAATAGATTAAACTACTATAAAATTATGACTTTGTTTGAAATGTGACAAATGTCTAATTTAAGGTAAATGGAGCTGGAGAAGGCTCACTGGACAAAACGGTGCTGTCTGTGCATGTGCACCAGTGGTCACATCTCCAGGATCCATAGGCAGGCAGAGTAGATAGCACTTCCAGCACACGGAAGGTAGAGACAGGGTGCCTGGAGCAAGCTGGCTACCTAGAATGTGTAGAATTAATGAGCTCCAGGTTCCGGGAGAGACTTTGCCTCAATAAACAAAACAATAAGCAATGGAGAAAGACATCTAACATCAAATTTGGACCTCCACATAAACATACATACATGAACGCACTCGCGCGCGCGCGCACACACACACACACACACACACACACACACTGTAACATGAATACATACACACACACAGCACATGTATACACAAATGATAAACTGTAAAAACTCAAGGATACAAGTTGATCTCAAATGTAATTCCTAAAATAATAATGTAGAACTATTTGACCAAAACATGACAGCAAAGAGAAAATGGAATATCAAAAAATTGCTTAATGGACAGAAGGCAGGAAAGGGCAGAATAATTATAGAAAAGATGAATAGAAAATGCATCTCCAAATCGTAAGACACATTATCTGAAAAGAGAGACAAAGACATATTGATGTAATGCCACTAACAATTACTGGCTGCGGTGGCGGGTCCTGTGCTGAACACTTTGCATGGATATTTCATTTTGTCCTCACAACAGTGCAGTAGATAGGAGCTGCTAATTTCATTTTATTAATAATAGGAAAGCCAGGCTTTTAGTAAGAGGCAGAGTCAGCACTCTGAACAGAGCTACCTGACCACAAGGCCTAGCAATTCTTCTATTAATCCCTCCAGATAAGCAAAACTAAGACCGCAGACAAGCTATGTGCACTGTGGGGAAGCATAGGTGACACACCCGGCTCACTGGCTATAGAATGCAATGGTTGGAGACTATCACACTCGTATTGCTTTAGCCCCCGCTTCTGTAACAGAATTACCACAGGCTTTAAAAATGTATAAACAACAGAGTTTTATTTCTTACAGTTCTAAAGCCTGGGAAGCCTGAGGTCAAGATGCAGACAGAGTCAGTGATCTGGAGATGATCAGTCCTATTTCCACAATAGAACCTTGACGTGCCTTTACACGGTGAAAGGCAGAACGTCCAACCAGACAAATGCTATGTCAAGTGTCTTTTCCACTCATTAGAAAAAAGACAATATGACTTTAATCAATTCATAAAAGCACCACTTCTGAACATTATCACATTAGCAATAACTGAGATTTTGAGAAGAGAATACATGCAAACCAGAGAGAGAGAGAGAGTGTGTGTGTGTGTGTGTGTGTATGTTTTAAAATTATTTCTGAAACCACATATAAATATAATAAAAACATTTTATGCTTTACATAGATGTGTATATACAACTTAGAGAGAGGGTGGTCCCTTCCTGTTGTTTCTATCTACCCATATATCTGTTATGCCAAGGCATGATATTTGGAGAAAATTTCATTTTGAAACAGTTAAATAAATACTAGTGGTATTGATTTTACTCGAATGGCAATGCTTTGTTTTTAATCTCAGACAAAGTTTTGAAACCTAGTGACAGAAAGCAAAAAAAAAAAGCCATTCAATTTAAATCAGTAGGTAGCCATACTTAAATTTTCTAAGAGTTATAAAACTTTGAAGAAAAATAGAATGAGAGAGAGAGAGAGAGAGAGAGAGAGGGAGAGAGAGAGAGGTTGCCAAAATTAAGAGAAAGTGGATGTGTTACTAATATCTTACTGCACTGTGGCTTTTCTAACAAGCTGTGCATAACACAATGTCTTCACCTATTTCATTGTTGTCTAATTGGATGTTAGGCAGGCCAGAGGGTCAGGTCTGTGTAGCTGTTCCTCTTTCCTCTGAGAGTGAGACAATAACGGCTCACTTGGTCCTCATAGCTGGGGCACACAAATAGAGGTGTCTGTGAAATCCGATGGCACACCCTGTGGATAGTGGAATAGTCAGGGATTGTTCAAATCTTCCTAAACATAGAATCCTGAAGAAATATCTCAACATACTTCACCATTATGAGAAAAGATTCATTCACTGGAGCCTGGTGAGAACAGGTAGAATAACATCAGGGACCTGCACGGGCGCACACAGTAGGTACACAAGACTAGCCTGTACTTCTGCACTTTAGAATTGCTCTTGGCAGTCCTAAGTCAGTAAGCATCATTAGCTGTGGCCAGCAGAGAGGTGGCCTCTGCTGGTTCTTAGTGTCTATGTTCACAGACATGCAGTGATCCTGGCTGAAAGGGGACTAATTGAGATTAGTACAATCAACGTGAACCATCTCATAAAGTGTAATAAGAGCTTGCTGGATATCTTCCAATGCCAAAACTATTAAAAATTCTCTAAAGAAAACATTGTACAAGCCAGATGATTACATCTGTGGGGGTGAGGCAGGAGAATCACTAGGAGTCCAAGGCCAACCTGAGCTACACTGTGAATTCCAGGATGACTGACGTATAGAGTGAAACCTTGTCTCAAAACAGTATAAAAGAGATAAATACATAAAAAAGGAAGAAAAATATCTGCCTATCTCAAATTATCTTATGTGTTTTTATTGCTTATTTGTTTATGTATATATAAATGCATGTATGTGTGTATGTATCTATGTATTGTATATATGGTCTAGTTTCCTTTCTGTTGCTGTGGTCAAATGCTCTGTCCAAAAGCAACTTTTATAGGAGAAGGTTTATTTGGCTTATTCTTCCAGTTCATAATCCATCATTTGGGGAAGTCAGAGCAGGAACTTAAGATAGGAACATGGAGACTTAAGCCCCATGGAAGGATCCATGGAGAAACACTGTTTGCTGGTTTCTCTGGTTCCCTCGCTCACAGGCTCATGTTTACTTAACTTTCCTTCTATAGGCCAAAACCACTTGCCTATGGGTGATGCTGCCCCTGATAGGCTGGGCCCTTCTGCATCAATTAAAGATCAAGGTGGGATCCAGAGTAACCATCTGGGGTGGATGGTCAGCAGTTAAGAATGCAGCTATCTGGGTTCAATTCCCAGAACCCACATGGCTGTTCACCGCTGTTTATAATTCCAGTCCCTATCCATCCAATTCCCTTTTTTGGCCTCTGTGAGCATCAGACACACATGCAGCATACAGATATATAATAATATTTTTATATATGTGGATATAAATGTGGGTGTCAGTTATGAAATGAGAGGATCATAAGGAGGGAAACAAATCCATTTTTCCTCTGTCACCATTGAAGGGCAGTGGGCATGTCAAACTGATCTGCAAGCTCCAGAATCCTCTTTCATGGTCTCCCAGCTCTCACCATCCCCTGGGAGCTCACACATCTGCTGCGGTCATAAGACAACAGAGCAGTTAGAGTGCTCCTGACCCTGACTGTCTGACCAGAAGTTAGCTCAAGATAGGCATCTAAATACAGACTGCTTTGAATGTTAGCATAACAGAAAGATGAGCTCTAATAACTCTATAAAAAAAACCTAGTCTCTCATGAACGTGCTTTACAAGAGAAAAGAAGAAAACACAGCACCAGGTGTTGACTTATTACTGGGAGGTTTTGACAAACTCCAAGTTTAAATATACTATGTTAACACCTGGTGGCTAAATCTAAGCTAACTTTCCATTCCAGTGCTATGCCAGAATAAGATGATGTACACTTGTGGTAGCCTTCCCCGTGTGTCATTCCCCCAAACTGAGATCATATCTGAGTCTTTTCTCTGATTAGAAAACCCCACAGGATTTATATATGCTCTGTGAGGGAGGGGTGTCTTTAGGCATGTCCCACATATGTGCTGAAAACACGTGAGTCTTCTTGAATCTTCTAAGAACTGATCTCTGAACTCACTCACTCAGGGCATGGTGATGCGGGTGCACAGCCCAGAACATTGGAGGCAGGAATGAGGAAGACCATGAATTCAAGGACAGCCTGGGCTATAAGACCCTCTCAAGAAAATCAAACTAAACAAAAAAGACAGTTTCTCACGTAAATAAAATAACCATAGGCGAAGGTTTCATAACCACAGCTGCAGGCACCATGCAGTTGCTGATGAAATCTGTGGCTTTGATTACATTATATAAGTGTTATCAATCATTTAGTTGTTACATCAAAGAACTTAAATATTTTTAGTGCTGTGCTAAATTTTTAAGGGAACCATAATGGATCACATTTTGAGTTTACTGGAAAGACAGAGACATACTTAAATCAAATAGTATAAAAACTTTATAACTACACAGTAAATTGTACACTGTAGACAGTAGGTATTGTAGAAAAAGATAATGACGTGGGAGACAGGATAGAAGAAAGCTCAGGGAACGTGTGGACTGCAACATCGTTGCAACCGATCTGTACCTGCTCCACCCCCTCCCCACCTCCATCCCCTGTAGAAAGTTTTTTTTTATTTTTATTTTTATTTTTGTAGGGTTTTCTTTTTACCTAGAAACTGCTTGTGGTAATTAATAACAACAATAGTAGTAGTAGCAGTAACAACAACAACAAAAATAATAACTGATTACGTACCCAATTACCAACTTGACCAGGTGACTTGCTTTTTTTTTTTTAATAGCTTCCGTTTTTCCTTTTTGAGATTATAATGTGATTACATTTCTCTATTCCCTTTGCTCCCTTCAACCCTGTCATGTAGTCCTTCCCCATTCTCCTTCAAATTCATACCCTCTTTTTGCACTATTTGTTATGGCATGCACATATGTATATGTATATACATATATGTTTCTAAATATAGTCTGTCTGGTCTGTATACTGTTATTTGTATGTTTTCAGAGCTGATCACTCGGCGCTGGACAACCACTTAGTGTGCTCTTCCTGAGGAAGACCACCCACCTGTCCTGCACCAAGACTTCTTCAGTAGCTGAGTTCTTGGTGTGGTGCTGAGGCCCCATGGGCTTCTCTCCATCCAGTCTAGCATGTTTATTTGCAGCCCCTCAGCTGCTCTGCCTCGTCGGGATGTCCACGTCATACCATGGCATGCAAAACGCTAAGTTCTGATAACCACGTGGGCAAACTAGAGACTAGAATGAATGCACTTTACAAATAAAAGAAATAGCAGCTGGCAGCTGAAATCATTTGACTTATCTCATGAATTATGTCATGCTTTTGCCTAGAACTTCATGTTGTAATTAATAATAATAGTAACAACAAGGATAATAATACTGATTACATACCCAATTACCATCCTGACTAGGTGACTTGCTTTGAATAATACTGATTACACACCCAATTACCACCCTAACTAGGTGACTTGCTTTGGATAATGGAAGCAAGGGGAATGCATGCATTTGACCAACTAGTAACTATAAATGTGCATGCCTGGTTCTTCTGGCCTCTAGCATCTGTGCCCTCTGCAAAAAAAAAAAAAAAAGAAAAAAAGAAAAAAAAGAAAAAAAAATTCTAGATATGGCACAGAAACTGCCCTAAACAAGCCAAGAGTAGTCAAACTCACTAAGTGAGGATGTTCACAACACAGAACCAACTTCCTATACAAGAAAAATCAAACACTTGAATCCAGCCTAAGAATGTCAAAAAGCACGCATAAGTTGCATGTCCTCAATCTCAGTGTCACCTGATTCTGTCATTCAATTTACTTCATGAATGAAAGCTACATCCAGCTGATAGAGGGAGAAATCTTGGCCTGGCCCCAAGATAGCTTGTCTGGGGATTAATTACTCCTGGTAGGCAGATCTGTGAGCTGTTTACCTTGTATGAAAGGAGAAAGAGAATCTACCTGGGCTCCTGTGCAGTCGACAGTGGGTTAATTGGTTGATCTGGATCCCAGAAAAAGCAAAACTACAAGGTTAGAAACCAAAAATGCATAAAGAGGCAAGAAGATAAGTAGATGGTTTCATTAAAATTGCCACAAAGCATCCCATGCTTCACATTGATGCCCAACAACAGATCTCTATCTATCTATCTATCTATCTATCTATCTATCTATCTATCTCACACACACACACACACACACACACACACACACACACACACAAAATCACACAATCACACAATCACACTATAGCCAGGTCCCTTCCCCATTGAGTCTTTTGGTCTTTTGTTGCTACAATGAGTCCATGATGAATATGGGGTCCAGGCTTGGATGCTATATATAGACCTAACTAATGGTATAGAGCCCCTCCCATTAACACAGGTCTAGTTCCTGCTCCTGCTGGAGTGTGCTGGTAGCAGAGGCCAACTCTGAGCTTTGAGGTGGCACCACCTCTGGAGGGAGTGGTGAGCTCTTCATTAGTGAGTTGATGACCTCAGACCTTGTGTTCTGAGGAGGAGGAAGCAGACGGTCCTTGTTTGATTGTTATTCCAGGAGTAGTTTCACTTCTCCATCCCACCATCACTCCAAGATCCTACAGAATACCCGGTCTATCCGGATAAGACAGCACACTACATCAGTGCAGACCAAGATACCTATTTTACAACCCACCTGCTGAGAAACTAACTCTAAGCCTCATTTACCTCATTCTTAAAACAAGGGATTTCGTTATCTGTTCAATTAGTTTTCTTGTTGCTCTGACAAGCAAGGGACAGAGAGTTTACTTGCATTCCCATTTTAGGGATCACATGGTAGCCAGAGGAACTCTCTACTGTGGCATCAGAAGCACAAGGCTGGCAACTGGAAAGATGGCTCAGAGGTTAAGAGCACTTGTTGCTCTTGCAGAAGACCCAGGTTGGATTCCCAGATCCCACAAGGTGACTCTCAACCATCTGTAACCCGAATCTAACCCGAATGCCCATGGTGCACATACATCACGCAGTCAGAACATTCATATGCATCCAGTGAAATAAATAATTCTAAAACAAATGATTAAAAACAGAAACAGAAGATGAAGCCTGGGGCTGCTTGATTACATCTGGAAAGAGCACAAAGCAGAGAGAGGGTAGAGCAGAGGGTTCGCCTCTCCCCAACCCCAGAGATTCACTTCCTCCAAAGGCTATGCAACCTCCCTAAACAGTGGCATCATCTGGGAAGTAAGCTCAGGAGTGAGACGGTGAACGGTGAATAATGATATTATTATAATGCACAGAAGGGGATTAGTCTATAAATTCCTAGTTAATGTTAGCTCTGTACCCTGTATCAACTGTTTGTCTTCTATCCCTGCCCACAAGCTGGAGGACAGAACGTGACGGAGACTAGTTCCTCAAACCCAGTGACTGTCAGTCATCTCATTGGAAGAGTTAATTCAAAGATTACAAATACACAGACACAGCTTTACCTGCCGATTTACAGCCTTCTGCTTTTCCGTCAGTCTTTCCACCTTCCACCTCCAGCTAATACAAAAGGAAACCACTGTATGATAAATTCATATATATATATATATATGAAAATTTTAACTCACCTAACAAGTTTAGTGGAACTAGACTGTTTAAGTTTTCTTCAATCTTAAGTGACTAAATAAAAGTCATTTATTTCCTTTCTTAGAAAACCTATTTATATGAGATAACTCTAAACCTATTTTTGCCATAAATATCCAGCACCTGATTCTGGCCCCAATGGTTTGCTAACTCATAAAAGTCAACTGATGAACTACACTTGTCAAACTACTTAAAAATTAAAATTAAATAAAGTATATTAAACACTCCCTGCAAATCCCCCACACACGTGTATACCTGTGGCATGCAGGTGAGCTGGCCCCAGGACGTGAGAGCAGGAGAACTGTCCCTGCTCCTCACCTGGACAAAGCGGGAGAACCAGCCCTGGTGGCTCAGATGCAGGAGAGCTGACGGCTGGCCAGCTCAGCTCCAGCCAGGCCCAGAACCAGGGCTCTGAGTTGACTCCCATCAACAGCTATGCCATCTATGACTGACTGGAGCATGTGAAGGGGCCAGTCCTGCAGATTCAAAGCTGCAGGATCTTCATGACACAGGGCAACAAAAGGATATCCAGAAGGGATCCCCGGTGAGGATCCAGAATTGACAGGGTAGCAGAAGCCAGGGGCCTTGAACCCTAACAATGACCCACTGCAATGAGCATTGGCAAGCAAAGCTGTTTGGACAAATAGGGTATACCATGTAACACGCCTGACATACAGCAAATTGTGTTTTGTTTTGGGGGAGAGGTTGCAAGGGCGGAGGGCAGACATGAAGGATGGGGAAATGTGTTGTAGTTAAGCCTGGTTCTTCCTCCCAGCCCCATGCTCTCAAAAATAAAACTCAAACTCAAAATATACTTACAAATGCCTTTACCATGTAGCAAGGCTCTTCTCTGACTAGAATCAGAACTTAAGACAACCCACTTGTTTTAACCTACATTCTGCCACGTGGCTGGTCACCTGTACTCAGGTAGCATGCATCTATCTCCTCACATCTTCCTGGGCAGCTCTATCCCAGAATTCTTTCTCCTCCTGGGTGTCCCATCTTCTATTTCCTGCCTAAGCCATGGACCATACTGTTTAATTGACAAGTATGCATTTCTACAACACAAGATAGTCTCTCCACAGAGATGAGTGGGATTAGGGTGTGTGATGTGAAATTCACAAAAAAATCAATAAAAAGGTTTTTGAAGTATATTAAACACAATACTGGTCTGGTTATCTATGCCTCTATGTTTGTAGTATCTACTAGTTATGGCAAACTCACTTCTGAGTCAGGAGGGACAGGAGGAATGAGAAGCTGGGATGGGGTTGTCTGCTGGCCATGGCTGCTGTACTACTTGTGGCCTCAGTGAGCTCACCCCTTGGGGTGCCGAGTGGTGCCTCTGAGCAGCCTTCTTAACGCTCACCACATCAATGCCCTGCAAAAGCTCAGTCACCGAGAGGCTCAGAATTTCCAGAAGGCATATTTCTCTCTGGGGTTTGGCCTTATCTTCTGTTTTTCCTTTTAAAGATAACAATAATGTCGTGCAGCTTCGGAGAATTCTTTGAACTAATCCATTATTAACAGAAAATAGATACCAGCAGCTCGTTCTCTCCACTGAGAACAGTTGAGCTACAATAGAACCCACCTATACCGTACACATTTTATTTTCCTATCCCAGCATTTCTTGTGAATTTCACAATGGATCACGGGCTTATGAGATCACTCCACACAGACAAATGCTTTTTTTTTTTTTTAACTACAGATAGGAACTCAGCCAACCAAAGAACTGATTCCACCCAAGGACCAGTGAGATGGAGCAGCAAAGAAGCATGCTTGCTGCCAAGCCTAAAGACCTACATTCAATACTAGGAAGCCACATGGTAGAAAGAGAAAATGAACTACATAAGTTGTCCTCTGGCCTCTGCATGCACTTTGTGGCACACATGCATATATATAATACACATGCACTCACACACACACAAACATCACACAGACACACACACACCAAACAGACAAACACACACAGACACACTCACACACACACAAACACAGAAACATACACATACAGACTCACTCACACACACTAACACGTACACACAAACACACATACTCCCACACACTTAAATATAGAAAACTATATAAATTATATAGAAAACTTTATATAGTAAATAAATTTTTTAAAAAGAAAACGATTTCGTGCAAATCTAGCTCGATGAACCAGTGAGTTTATGAGGGTTTCTTAGGGATCATGAGCAACTTGTAGGTCGATCTCATCAAAGAACAGGTCCTCTCCCTCCCCAGTTGTTAACCACTCACACATCTCCAGAGTTGTGGGGCTTCATATGGCCCTTCCACAATGAAATGTTAACAAACCTAATGTTCTGAGGGTCTGGCATGATAATCAAAGTTGCCCTGACTTCAGGAGTAACGACCACGTCATACCCAGGGGACAGAGTTCTACAATACCAGGCTATGTGTATTGGTTAAGCTCTCAAATGCTCTTAGTTTCTATGAGGTATAACTGTAACTATTCACAGTGAATGACCTCCTTTCCTGAACTTCTCCTGAAATACCCGTTGGGGCTCACAAACATTACATTCTGTCTTAGACCCTCTAACCACAAACTCTTTTCACAGAGCTGATTAAAGGATAATCAGAGACTAATTCATCAACTGGTCCTCTTATTTCTACTTATTTATACTCTGTGCTCAAACTCATACCAAATGCTACCTGTTCCCAAAAGCCGCTCCTCCTCACTTGGCTCTACCGAACCGTCTGCAGACCAAAGGTCAGTAAGGACAGTCAGTGTTCTTTGGTGTGGGGCTCACACACTAGGCGTGGTGTGGTGCCTCTTCTGTGAGAAAGATGCATTCCTCTTGATGATCATGGGATTTTGCAAGCTATTATTTTTAAAGGAAAATTCATTAATTTATATAATCAAAATGCATCTAAAAGTAGCAAAATTCAAGAAAACATGTAATATCATTACTAAATAATATGCTGTGGAGTAGAGATAGTTTTCTATTAAAGCAGTCTCTCATTGGGCATGTTTCATGTCCCCCTGTCTTATTAATTTTCTTCTGCATTTTTCCAGGGAGTATCCATGCGTTATAGACACTGTGGAAGAAACTCCACACACTGGACCCTCTGGCTCATTCAGTTTTCACAAAACAGGGAAGTAAGGTTAGAAAGGTGAGGGGTAATCTCTCCATGATCAAAATAGCACAGTGGGTATTAGAGTCTTGATGTACTTTATTCTAAAGCCCAGAGTCCTTGTAATATAAATACTATACATTTTACAAATAATACCATTGTTATTCTTAATAATCTTATTTTTAATTTACTTAGAGGTGGGGGGTTACAAATAGCAAGTAAGAAATAATTTCTCTAATTGCTTCCTTCCTTTTATTGTGAATTTTCCATCTGTCTCCCACACCCAGTCTTTGAAAAGCAGAAGAGAGCAGAGGAAGCTCCCAGGCCTTAGCCCTTCCTTGCTCTGCATGGCACATGGCTCGAGTCATGGTCCTTTCTTTGTCTTATTTGTTTTCCAAGGCACCTTTCTCAAATGTATAAACTTAAAGGGGGAGAGACAGGAATGGGGAGACTGAATAGACCCCAGGAGCAGGTGCTGGGGCCAGGTGACTGGATGTCAGCGCCACATCTGCCTCCTACTATTTGGTGTTACCACAGGGAGGCCACTTAATCTACTTTAATGTCAGCATTCTTATCTGTAAAGCAGCAAAAGTTGTAAGAGTCAAAAAGATATCAAAGTGTCTGGAATCATCAAAGCACTTGTACATCTGACTCACCAGTATCAGTGTGGGGGAACCCTGTGCAAGGGGGATGGGAATGTTACATCCTGTATCTATTCAGCACTTTACGTTTCTGGGAAATTTCCAAGAGCCTAAAATGTCTCGACAAACTTAAGATGACAATACAAAGTCCAGAGACAGGGGAACTTAAAAACCACCTACTGAGTCACCCCAAATGCAAGCAGTGATATGCCAATTCTATCTAAAAATAGGAAGGGGAAAAAAAAAACTTGCTTTTGGAAATAAAAAAAAAATCTAATCTTGCCATCAGTAACCCAGATCCCTTGCTTCCTATTTCTGTTTCCCTTTCCTGTCAGTGTGGCTGTGAGCTGCGGCCACTCCTTCCTCAAGTCTCCGACCTTTTTCTGGAAGTTTGTTACTCTGGACAGAACACAGTTCCAGGTCTTTGAGACTGAAGCCTGTGCCTCTGCAAGAGCCATAGCCATGTGTAAGTCCACAGCACTGGCTTAGTAACATGCTCTTTTTGCTGTTTACAAGGATTTTGAAAAACAATAGTATAGTATGTTGTGTATGTCTCAAAGCAACACTGCACAACTAAGAAAATGTTTTAATGCAACAACAAATGATTAAAAGGTGTCAGTATCCTTAGTCTGGGAGCCATTCACAGTCGTCTGAAGATCTTGTTTCAGATAAGCTGCCTTTGCTACTCAGATTGTATTTTCTGATATTTGGGTTAAAATTAAGTCATCGCTTTTTAATATTTGAAATATTAATTATTAATATTTAATATTGGAAAATATCTTCTTTATTTTTTACTCGTGTGTGTGTGTGTGTGTGTGTGTGTGTGTGTGTGTGTGGTGTGTGCCTGTGCATGTGGAGACCAGAGAACATCCTCAGGGAGTAGGTTCTCTCCTTCCACCATGGAAGGTCCCAGCGTGGAACTCAGATGCTCAGGTTTAGAAATAAGAGCCAGCCCATGGCAGCCCAGAAATATCCTCTTTAAAAATGTCTAAATCAACAAGTAGAAATCACTTTAACACCCAGTCCATTCTGAAAAACAACTTCAACTGCTGATTGCTGCAAACATAGTTTTGGGGTGCCCTCTAGTGCTGAAATATTGATAATGTACTAACCATAGCTTTAGGAAATCTATACTGAACACACCCTATAGTGTTAGAGTAAGACCAAAGCCTAGGCTCAGGACACACATTCCACACCACACCACAGCACACTAAACACCACACACCACCACCTCCACACCACAGTACCCCACACATCACATACCAGCCCATAGAATATAGGCACAAATAAAGCCACATAGTGAAATCTAAAATAAACGAATCTGTCCAATAATGGGTACTTTCATTCAGCTAAAGCACCAAGAACTCTCAAAGTACCATTACCTTACCTCAAAGATAAGGCATCAAATCTGACCAGAAAGCAATGGATATGTACAAACTCTTTGACAGAGAATTTGAAATGGCTGTTTAATACTAAACTCAAGAGAAGCCATCTAGGAAAGGCTAAAGGCAAACAAGTAAGTTTCTGGAGATGGCCCACTATTTTGCACAGCTACAGTGGGTAAGCTCTGAATTGCAGGGTCTTCAGAGATTTTTATCCCAGGATTGTTTCTTACTGTTTATATGTCTTTCATGTCACTATTACACAGTCTAATGATTCCTGGGCACTAGCCTACCCTATTGGGCAGATTTTCTGCAGATCAATGAAGATGTCCTATCATGTAGTAATGCTGTGTAGACAAATTGATGATTTCATAATTCCTGACAATGATTTTATATAAGTCCTAAATTTATACAAGTAACTTCCAGCTCTCTGAAAAGCTGCAAATAGGGCTCTGTAAACCTCCATGCGTCACCGGCTAATTGCTCTAGGATAAAAAAGCAGATAAGATTGGAAAAGATTTACAACCAAGGAAAGACATTCATTCTAGGTCAGGGCCAAGGATGAAGCCACAGGTGTGTGCTATTTACTCTTGTGAAACTGTTGTTCTGAACTCAAAATGAACCTAAAGAATGAAGCACTGCTTTGAAGTGATAACACCAACATCCTCCTGTAACTCTCTTTTTGTGTAACATTTTATCTATGAGGGAATTTGAAAAATGATCTATGATGTAGCTTAACAAAAACTTTTCCTCTAAGAAGGTATAAGAAGGCCAAAGAGAAAAATTAAAGTGTGGCTTGGGGAGGGGCTCTGCCCCATTCACTAAATGTATATATGTATATGTCTATTTGTCTCTACATACCTGTTTAGGCACATGTGTATATATGTAAATATGCATAAACACTTGTGGAGTTGATGAGACGAGTGGTGGGACATGACCAGGATGTGTGTGTGTGTGTGTGTGTGTGTGTGTGTGTGTGTCTATGGGTGTGCTTGAATTCTCCATTTTTCATTTTCTTTTCTCTCTAGTTCATGAAGGGTTACCAAACTACAAGCCTCTTGCCTGGCCAGCAGGAGGCTCCTGAGCAGCCTTTTGTCTTAAGCCTTTTTTCTTCTCAATTCCCTGCTGCTGCCAGCAAGAGTTTATTACCAGAAGCCAGCAGCTTCTGGTCTTAGAAAGCAAAGAGTTAAGAAAGGTAAATATTATTATAAGTAAACAATTTTAGCTCTCACAAAACTAAGTTCTTGCCCCTGAAATCCGCTAACACGACCATTACTACTTTCCTCAATACCTGGTTCTGGGCAGGTTCCCAGCACTCAACAAATGTTAAGTAAACACATGGCTCAGGAGTTAAGAGCACTTGTTGCTCTTGCAGAGGACCTAGGTTCAGTTCACATGGACAGCTCACGGCCATTTTCAGCTTCAGTTGCAAAGGATCTGATGTTCTCTTCTGACTTCTGTAGGCACCAGGCACACATGTGGTGCACATACACATGTGCAGACAAAACACTCATACATATAAAATAAAATAAATAAATCTTAAGAAAGAAAATGGAGGGCTGGAGAGATGGCTCAGAGGTTAAGAGCACTGACTGCTTTTCCAGAGGTTCTGAGTTCAACTCGCAGCAACTACATGGTGGCTCACAACCATCTGTGATGGGATCCTAAGCCCTCTTCTGGTGTGTCTGAAGACAGCTACAGTGTACTCATATACATAAAATAAATAAATAATTTTTAAAAAAGAAAATGGAATTAAAATTCATTAATTCGTCAGAGACAACAGATAGCAAGTTTTCAAAATCAAATCTTCAAGCAGAAAAGTACTTAAAGTTGAATGTAAAATATTATACACAGCATCATTATCAGATTCAAATAAACAGAAGACCATGCAATAAGCTCAAAAATGAACTATTTGAAAATATATAACTGAAAGAGAAAAATGAAGGAGGTGGACTGAATAAATCCTATGGAAACTACAGGACAGAAATACAAGAACAAATATTCACATTGCTGGAGCCCAAGAGAGCTTTGAGAAGTCCAAAGGATAGAAAGCTTATTTAAAGAGATGGCAGAAAACTCCTTGAGCATAGAGGAGAATGCAAACACCCAGCTATAGAAGGGATACAGAGGTACAGGTAACCAGTTCAATCCAGCTGTGGGAAACGGTTCACTTGGCAAATTGGTTTCTTTGCAAGCACAAAGACCTGAGTTCAGGCTTCAGAGGCCATGAGAAGACATGCCTAGAATGGTAGCATATGCTTCGTTTAATCCAAAACCTGGGGACTCTAATCCTTAGTGCTCCCTGGTCAGTCAGCATAGCCTACATGAAGAATTGCAGGCCAGTAGGAGATCTTGTCTCAAAAATGGGGACAGCATCTGAGGACATTCAATGTCATCTTCTGCTCTACACCACACACACACACACACACACACATACATATCAAATATGCACACATGTGCCTATACACACATGATCACATGTTCACACACACACATGATCACATGTGTATACACAGGCACACACGTACAAATAAGAAAGAGAGGGAAATCCCAAGTACACATGTGTTCCAACTCACCTGACATTAGACTTTTCAGCAGACAGCCTACCTGACAGCAGGGAGCGGAATGAGATTTTCCGTAGTGTATGGAGAGACAAGAGCTGCCAATCTACTCAGCAAAGTGATCCATGGTGTAAACACAGTGCATGGAAGAATTATATCTTTAGAATGAAGATCAAAAAGAAATATAACATTTACATCAATATGCTTACGACATAAAAATATATATGTAGAACGAATATTAAAAAATCTATAAGTTAGGGGCTAAAGAGATGACTCAGCAGTCAAGAGCACTGACTGCTCTTCCAGAGAGGTCCTGAGTTCAATTTCCAGCAACTACATGGTGACTCACAACTATCTGTAAAGGGATCTTCTTGTGTGTCTGAATAAAGTGACAATGTACTCACAAACATAAAATAAATAAATAAATCTTTAAAAAAATCTACAAGGTAAAAAAAAAACTTGTAATCAAAACATGCTACTAGGAGCTGGAGAGATTGGTTAAGACCACTGGCTGCTCTTCCAGAGGACACAAATCCCATTCCCAACATGCACGTGGCAGCTCACAACCATTTGTAACTCCTGTTTCAGGGGGATTTAACTGCCTCTTCCAGACTCTGTGCACATCTTGGGGCTCACAATGTTGTACTAACATACTTGCAAGCAAACACACACACACACACACAATTTTTAAAAATAAAAACACAACTAGGGAGAAATTGCTTAGCCACAAAGAGAAACTGTACAAAAGGGGAAAAATAACTATAGATACACCAGAAAGCAATAATAAACTGGCAGTAATAATACATAAGCTATCAATCGTTACCTTAAATGTAAGTGAATTAAAAAATCGATTTAAAAGATGTAGAATGATTAAATGGATTTTTTTTAAAAAAATACAAACAATGTATTTTTAAACAATGTATTTTTAAAAAAAAAAACATGTAGTTTGTATGAACAGGGCATAGAGAGCTCTTTATCTAATGATGGAGGTGTGGATTCAGCCACAGGTAATAGTGATTATATAAAAGTATCTAAGCAATTTCCAATAAATCTGAAGAGAAAGATAAACTCCAATTCAATAACAATACAGGACTTAAACACATCACTGTCATTGTGGATGAATCATTCAGGCAGAAAACCAATACACCAGACATAATTGCAGCTAGGCAAAGTGAACCTCACAGAATCTACAAGGATTCTGCCCCATAGCTACAAGCACACATTCTTCTAAATATCACATTTAACATTCTCTAGGATGTGTCATGTGACAGGCTGTAAAACAACAGCTTCTAACATTTTTAAAATTGAAACCATATTACTTCTTCTAACTAAAAGACAATAAATCTAAAAACAAATGGCAAAAAAAGTTTTGTGAAATATACAAATAGGTATAAAGTAAACAACTTAATAACTAAATGACTCAGTAAAGAAACTAATAAAGATGTTTTTTATTTCTTGGAATAAATGATAATGAAGATATCACATACCAAAAGATTTAGGGCACAACAAAAGTCATACTAAGAGAGAAGCTTATAGAAATTAATGCATTTAAAAAACCAGAGAGTTCTTAAGTGAACAATTTATCAGTGCACCAGAAGAAACTAAAAAACTAAGGACAAACCAAACCCAAAACTAGAAAAGAAAGATTAAAGATCAGAGCAGAAACCAGTAGGTGAGAATAAAGTACAAAAACCCAATGAACCGAAGAATTTATTCCTATAAAATAACAACCAAACAAACAACTGACAAGCCCTTAGCAAGACCAGGCAAAAAAGACAGAAGACTCAAATAAATAAACAAAAGTCAGAAATGTGTAGATTTGGTTTTGTCATGAAATATCTTGGTTTCTCCATCAATATTGATTGAGACTTTTGCTGGGTATAGTAGTCTGGGCTGGCATTTGTGCTCTCTTAGGGTCTGTATAATATCAGTCCAGGATTTTCTGGCTTTTATAGTCTCTAGTGAGAAGTCTGGTGTAATTCTTATAGGTCGACCTTTATATGTTACTTTAACTTTTTCCTTTACTGCTTTTAGTATTTTTTCTTTGTTTTGTACATTTGATGCTTTGATTATTATGTGGCGGGAGGTATTTCTTTTCTGGTCTAGACTGTTTGGAGTTCTGTAGGCTTCTTGTATATTTATGGACATCTCTTTCTGTAGGTTAGGAAAGGTTTCCTCTATAATTTTGTTGAAGATATTTACTTACTGGTCCTTTAAGTTGGGAGTCTTCACCCTCATCTATACCTATTATCCTTAGGTTTGGCCTTCTCATTGTGTCCCGGATTTCCTGGATGTTTTGTGTTAGTAGGTTTTTGTAGTTTGAATTTTCTTTGACAGTTGTGGCAATGTTTTCCATGGTATCTTCTGCACATAAGATTCTCTCTTCTATCTCTTGTATTCTGTTGGTGATACTTGTGTCTATGACTCCTGATCTTTTTTCCTAGGTTTTCTATCTCCAGGGTAGTCTCCCCTTGTGATTTCTTTATTGTTTCTACTTCCATTTTTAGATCCTGGATGGTTTTGTTTAATTCCTTGACCTGTTTGGTTGTGTTTTCTTACAATTCTTTAAAGGATTTTTGTGTTTCCTCTTTAACGGCTTCTACCTGTCTACCTGTGTTCTCCTTAAATTCTTTGAGAGTGTTATTTATGTCTTTCTTAAAGTCCTCTATCATGGTCATGAGAAGTGATTTTAATTCTGAATACTGCTTTTCCGGTGTGGTGGGATGTTCAGGGCTTGTTATGATGGAAGGACTGGGTTCTGATGATGCCAAGTAACTTTGGATTCTGTTGCTTACATTCTTGTGCTTGCCTTTTGCCATCTGGTTAACTCGAGTGCTACCTGATGCCCTGCCTATCGTTCCCTGCTTTATTATTGACCATCTAACGCTTTAGTGACAGGTAAATGCATGTACACTGTGCAATCCCCATCAAAATTCCAAATCAATTTTTCATAGAGACAGAAAGAGCAATTTGCAAATACATTTGGAATAACAAAAAACCCAGAATAGCGAGAACTATTCTCAACAACCAAAGAACCTCTGGGGGAATCACCATCCGTGACCTCAAACTGTATTACAGAGCAATAGTGATAAAAACTGCATGGTATTGGTACAGAGACAGGCAGGAAGATCAATGGAATAAAATTGAAGATCCAGAAATGAACCCACACACCTATGATCACTTGATCTTTGACAAAGGAGCTTGGGGCTGGAGAGATGGCTCAGTGATTAAGAGCACTGACTGCTCTTCCAGAGGTCCTGAGTTCAATTCCCAGCAACCACATGGTAGCTCACAACCATCTGTAATGGGATCCAATGCCCTCTTCTGATGTGTCTGAAGACAGCTACAGTGTACTCATATACATAGAATAGATAAATCTTTAACAAAAATATAAAAGAGTGTCAATTCTGTTAAAAAAAAAAAAAGCCAGGCAGTGGTGGCGCACGCCTTTAATCCCAGCACTTGGGAGGCAGAGGCAGGCGGATTTCTGAGTTCAAGGCCAGCCTGGTCTACAGAGTGAGTTCCAGGACAGCCAGGGCTATACAGAAAAACCTTGTCTCAAAAAAAAAAAAAAAAAAAAAAGGAGCTAAAACCATCCAGTGGAAAAAAGGACAGCATTTTTAGCAAATGATGCTGGTTCAACTGGAGGTCAGCATGTAGAAGGATGCAAATCAATCCATTCTTATCTCCTTGTACAAAGCTCAAGTCCAACTGGATAAAGGACCTTCACATAAAACCAGATGCACTGAAACTAATAGAAGAGAAGGTGGGGAAGACCCTCGAATACCTAGGCACAGAGGAAAAGTTCCTGAACAGAACACCAATGGCTTATGCTCTAAGATTAAGAATTGACAAATGGGACCTCATAAAATTGCAAAGCTTCTGTAAGGCAAAGGACATTGTCAATAAGACAAAACGGCAACCAAAACATTGGGAAAAGATCTTTATCAATCCTACATCTGATAGAGGGCTAATATCCAATATATACAAAGAACTCAAGAAATTAGACTCCAGACAACCAAATAACCCTATTAAAAAATGGAGTACAAAGCTAAACAAAGAATTCTCGACTGAGGAAACTCGAATGGCCAAGAAGCATCTGAAGAAATGCTCAACATCCTTACTCATCAGGGAAATAAAATCAAACAACCCTGAGATACCACCTCACACCAGTCAGAATGGCTAAGATCAAAAACTCAGGTGATAGTAGATGCTGGCGAGGATGCAGAGAAAGAGGAACACTTCTCCATTGTTGGTGGGATTGCAAGCTGGTACAACCACTCTGGAAATCAGTCTGGCGGTTCCTCAGAAAATTGGACATAGCATTACCTGAGGATCCAGCTATACCACTCCTGGGCATATACCCAGAAGATGCTCCAACATATAACAAGGACATATGCTCCACTATGTTCATAGCAGCCTTATTTATAATAGCCAGAAGCTGGAAAGAACCCAGATGTCCTTCAACAGAGGAATAGATACAAAAAATGTGGTATACTTACACAATGGAGTATTACTCAGCTATTAAAAATAATGAATTCAAGAAATTCTTAAGTAAATGGATGGAACTAGAAATTATCATCCTGAGTGAGGTAACCCAATCACAAAAGAACATCCATGGTATTTACTCACTGATAAGCGGATGTTAGCCCAAAAGCTTGGAATAACCAAGATTCAACTCACAGACCACATGAAGCTCATGAAGAAGGAAGACCAAGTGTGGATGCCTTGGTCCTACTTAGAAGGAGTAACAAAAATACTTAAGGGAGCAAATATGGAAACAAAGTGTGGGACAGAAACTGAAGGAGGGGCCATCTGGAGACCATTTCACCTGGGTACCCATCCCATGTACAGTCACCAAAGGTAGACACTGATGTGGATGGCAGGAAGTGCATGCTGACAAGAGGTCTGCCAGAGGCTGACACATTCAGAGGCCGATGCTCACAGCTAACCACTGATCTGATCAAGGGTTTCTCAATGGAGAAGTTAGAGAGAAGACTGAAGGAGCAGAAAGGGTTTGTGGCCCCATAAGGAGAGCAACAATACCAACCAACCAGAGCTCCCCAGGGTCTAAACCACCAGCCTGGGAGCACATAGGGAGGGATCCACGACTCCGTCTGTACATGAAGGGGAGGATGGCCTTGTCGGGCATAGATGAGAGAGGAGATTCTTGGTCCCATGAAGGCTGAACACCTAGTGGGGGGGAATTGGAGGGTGGGGAGTGGGGGGGTAGGTGGGGGAATATCCTCATAGTAGCATGAGGAATGGGGTTGAGATAGAGGTTCCTGGGTGGTGGGGGGGAGGAGGGTAAGGGAATAAAATCTGAAATGTAAATATAATATCCAATAAAAAATAAAATTAAAAAAAAGAAATATTACATCTCCCCTCCACCAAAAAAAAACCAAAAAAATCAAAACAATACAAACCAAAAAGTGAGAAAGGAAAATGTAGATATTGGCACCAACATCACAGAAATATTATTGATCACTAGAGACTGCTATGAGCATCTCCACACCAGAGATCTAATAATCTAAAAGAAACAGACAAACACCTCATTAGGACCAAATCATGAAAAAACGGCACTTTCATAGCTTGGTGTTATTGTTTGAATGTGAAATGTGCCCATTGGAGGTGCTATCTGGACTGGGGAGGGTCTTGCAACCTTTAGGAGGTAGAGCTCTGCTAAAAGAAGCATGTGAGTAATGACCAGCCTTAGGGGTTATAGCCTAGCCCCACTTCCAGTTCTTGCTCTGCTTCTGAACTGCCAAATGAGGGATAAACCTCATATTCCTGCCACTTTAACTGACTGTATCCCTTAAGAACTGTGAACCAAAATAAGCTCTTTTTCTCTTAAGTTGTTTTTGTCAAAATACTTTATTGTTTCAGAAAAAAAATGAAACTAATACAGACAATAACGAGTAACAGAATTGAAAAGTTTCGTACCAAAGACTAGCCAATAAGATACAAGTAAGTAACAGAAGAGTTGGAATGTGCTTGGATGCTGGGGATTGCCTCCTTGTATTCCGTTATCTTCCATGAGAAAAGTTTCTGAATCCCGGAAACCCAAAAGAAACAAACCTGAGCCCTTAAACTGGAATCACAGCCAGCCAAGCATCTTCAAGAAACATAGCTACATGGGTAAGCCAAGGCCACGCCAGATAGACAATAGTGTACTTTCCTTTGCAATGGCTTTCCTATGCCAAACCAGAGATTTGCTTGGCTAATGCAGGAGTGCATAATTAGAAGTGCTGAAACAAAAACCTTAAAGTGTATTTCTGACTGAGTAGTGGGTATCCAAGAATCCATTATGGAGGCTAGAAAGTGATGTGTTTGTTAGGCAGTGGTAAGACTGTCACCATGGTTACCTGAGAGACAGGCATCAGACCTAACAAAATGATTTTAAGTGAGACCGTTGGTGGTGAGCTAGTTGCTACCAGATGCATTTGATAAAATACCAGAGCAAATGGACAAATGAGAGAAAATGGTTTGGAAGTACACATGCATAGATCCTAGGAGCACAGAAAATACAGAGTTGGAAAAAATTAGACTCCTTCACATCAGACTGCAAGAATGGTCGATAAGATCTGGCTTCAACCTGGAAGGGTAATATAGACCTGTAATTCAGCATGTGGAAATTCAGAAAGCCAAGACTTGATCTGCACAGTGAGATCTTGTGTTAGTAACAACATGGATAAAGTGTATAGTTCAATGCCAAAGCATTTTCCTAGTATGTTCAAGGACTCAGGTTCCAGTACCTTCTGCATCATCCCCTCCCACCCACCGCCCCCCCTCAAGAAAGACTAACATAAAGCATCAGCCACTGTAGGCACTTTCAGGAGATCAAAAGCAAGTACATTGGTGAGGGTTAAAAGGGCCTGAAATACATGGAGTATATCCTTTCAGCTACACACAAGAATTGATGAGAACATTAAATGTCTTCTCTCAGAAGCTTGAAGTGACTAAAGTATTCTTACTTGGATTAAGAGAGAGATTCGTACCTCCAAAGGAACAATGGGGGTTCTTTGGGCTAATGATAGCAATTGGAGTCAAATACTTAGAAAACTCAAACATTTTTAAGAGACTTATGGCAGAAAAGGAAGTGCTCTACAAACATGGTTTAAAAACAAACTGACGGAATAGAGAGGAGGTTCAGGGGCTAAGACACTGGATACTCTTCTAGAGGACTCAGGTTCAATTCTCAGCACCCACAGAGTGGTGCACAACTATCTGAAATTCCAATGCCAGAGATCTGATGCCCTCTTCTGGCCTCTGTGGGTAGTGCTCACATACCCATACTCCACAAAATAAAAAAAAGACATATTTAAAATTGACTTTTAGTCAATATTTAAAAGAGTTCCCATGCTTCCAGCTCCTGAAGGAAGGAAGCAGGCTAGGAGGTCATTGTGTCAACAAGAGTAACCCATTCCCCAATGCCCTCTGCAGAAGAGCTAAGGAGAGATGTTAAGGAACCCTCTAGAACACAAACCCAAATTGCTGAAGAATAATGGATTTTGGTGTCACTCTCATAAAAGATCTGAACCAGGGTCCAGGGAACACACTATACTTCCAGAGCAAGAAGACCCATCAACATTTGTCCACTAGAAATTGAGAATTGTTATGAATATGATGATTTAAATGTCTGTCATCCCCTATTTTTTCAAATAAAATAAATTTTTTGTTGTTGTTGTTGTTTTTCGAGACAGGGTTTCTCTGTATAGCCCTGGCTGTCCTGGCACTCACTCTATAGACCAGGCTGGCCTCGAACTCAGAAATCCGCCTGCCTCTGCCTCCCAAGTGCTGGGATTAAAGGTGTGCACCACCACTGCCCGGCTGAAATAATTATTTCTGTTACCCTGTCCCAAGCCATTTTCTTAATTCATAAATGTATCAGATAAACTTAATAAATGCTATTAATATTTGTACTTTGTATTGTTGTTATGATTTGATGAGGCTTTGAGATATATTAGATTGGGTATAGGTACATTTTTGCAAGAAAGAACTCAGAGATAATGTTGCAAATTGAATTATTGGTCTTAACTTTTCATTTCCTGTGGCAGTATTATTTGTTGACACCTTTGTCATGGTCTGATGGGGGACAGAATGTATTTATATGTATGTTGACTTTAAGCCTGTCCCCAGAAGTGTTTAGCCAGTGGGATATCAGTAGTGTCAAAACAAAAATTCAACTCTCACCTCAAAGAAAGGTTTTTTTTCTGAAGTTTAATATGAGTAACTATGCCATGGGAAAACAGATTTAGGTCACTCTAGATCCCATGTTCCAACATGGGAATGATTTTGTGAAGATTTTATAGTAACGGAGCATAAGTCATAGATCAGGACACTTTTCACCTGCTAATCCTTCCCAATAGAATGAGATGTGTTATGGATGCTTCCTGGTGTGTCCTCTAGCCTTTCCTACCTTTTGCCCAAGACTATGAACAGTGTGTGTGTGTGTGTGTGTGTGTGTGTGTGTGTGTGTGTCCCCTAGCCCTTCCTACCCTCTTCCCAAGCCTATGGACAGTGTGTTTGTGTGTTTGTCTGTGTGTGTGTGTGTGTGTGTGTGTGTGTGTGTGTGTGCGTGCGCGTGTCCTAACCCTTTTTACCTTAGATTATTTATTATAGCTGGACACAAAAATCTTGATATTTTATTTACAAGTTGTGAGCCTAGATTGGGCAGGTTGTGAACTATTCTAACTTACATCCCAGAAATATGTCCCGTGTTACTTCTGTTTGAGTCTCACCCGGGATTTTTCTGTCCCATTAACCTATCCTCAGGGTTGGTTTCTCCTGGTCATATGTTCATGGTAATTCTCCTCTCGTGGCTTCCTCCTCCTCCCTCTGTCTCCTTTCTCCTTCTCCCCCTGGTCTCTCCTGAGACCTCTCACTGATCTTCAAGTCCCACCTTTCTCTCTTTATCGCCCAATCACAGGCTCTAGCCTTTTATTAACCAATTGACTTTAAATTGGGGGGCAAGTTTTATACAGCAAAGGATGGTGTATCTGAGAATTGTCTTGTCTAGAGCAACCAGATCTTGGAGTTCAGAATTTAACATTTTTGGGGATATCAAAAGACCAAACCCCAATATTTGCCTCTTTTGTGTAAATAAAAGGCTCTTTCTGTTACAATAATAAATGACATACAGTAAGAACAAAAATGAAACAATGATAAAAACTATAAGGTAAGATTTACATTCACAAAGTCCAGTTAGTTTGTATGTGGCAACTTTGGATAAACTGTTCTATTATATATTCTATCTTGTTAAGTTCAGAGCTTTGTACCTAAATCATTTTCTACCATAAATTGTATTACTAACCTCAAACATTTTCTTAGATCTAAAAACATCTTCTTAAATCCTAAACAATTTAAGCTTAATTGTAAGACCACAACTATCCAGTCTTCAACCCCATCAGAGACTTGAGAAGGAATAAATATGGCCTGAGTGTGCAGGGAGTGCTGGGATGCAACTTCCAAAACTACAGGTGAAGACCCTCAAATTCGGGAGACCCTTACTCAAGTCACAGGAAGTCGCAAACACCCACAAACTCCAAGACACCGTACCTGGATGCAATCAGCAGAGGTTTATTAGGGAAGAGAGCTGGCAGCCAGCGTTCAAACTGCACACTTGCGCAGGAGTACAGTTTGACAAAGCCACTCAGTCTGAGGAGGGTTTTTAAAGGGGTAAACCACAAACCAGGGGAGTGGGAAGGAGGGTGAGGGGTTGTCAAGGATACCTGATCATAAAAATAGTGGAACATTTCAGAGGAACCCACCCTAAATGATTTAGTCATGTGAAAATCACTCTGCACACTCATTCTTCTCAAGAATGTAGTTTTTACCAAGTCACTGTACCTCACCCTGTCATTACCAACTATTTCAGGTTAAACTATTTCTCAGTCACTCCAGTCACTGTCCCACCTAGATGACTTGCATTTTTTTATGGTCAGGAATGTGTCTTCCTGCTTTGGGCTTTCCCCACTTCAGGTGGGTTCTTTTCCCTGAGGCTTGAGGAATGTTAATACTCTTCCCAGGATGTATCCCAGGGCAGTGAAGGCCTGAAATCCTACATTCAGTTCTGCCTTCTTGGAACTAGTGAGCCTGTATACATTTTATAAAATGGTCTTTATAATTTTTCACTCTACACAGGAATGACAGAGAAAGTTGTCTGCCTGAAAAGTCCCTCAGAATTTCTCTAAAATATTGGAGCCTTTATGTCAGGCATGTAGACTGCACTACCAGATGGGCATACAAAGTGGTGAGGTGGGGCATGCTCAAACCACACGAATTTGAGATCTGAGACCGCAGGGCTGCCTCTTCTCTGTCTCTGGTTGCTCTGGAGCACGTGACCACAACAACCCAATTGAGATGAGCCCTGGCAGTCCGTCATGAAATACGACACCTACAGTTCTTCCCCATGCAAACAGAGCATCACCAACATCCTAACCTCAGCCAATAGAAAGCCTACACTCCCTAAATCCCATCCCAATCCCCAAGGTTCATTATAGTCCCTGACCACTTGGAATAAAGTGCACAAGCTATTTTACCCAGAATCGACTAAGACTGGCCGTCTTTACTGAGCTGTAACACTTGGGAAAAGGCTCATCATTAGATCTTGGACCCGGCTGCCTGGCCAGGTTCCCATTACCCACAGAGGCTCTCCTCATGGCTGCTGACATTGCTCCTGGCAATGTCACCACTGGCACTGCCGCCACCACTGCTGCTGCAGCCACCACAGGACAGTCGACCCTAGCTACCTGCCCCACGCAGGCTTGAATGTCTTTATTTCCTCTTTAAGAGCCGTAACACTCCCAGCATTCCAGGTCAGATTAGAGGCCTGTGGAATCTCAGTCCCAGACATTTTACCAACCTCAGTCTGTTACACAGTGATGCCTGATGCCCGAGGGAAAATCCGGTGTGCAGACTCCCGTTCTGACTTTGCCCAGCTCTCCCTGAATCAGTGTATTAGGAACCAATAAAGAGGCAGAACTCGGGATCACACGTCTACAGCCTTCTGGCCCAGAATATTTGACAGACTTTTCTGTGGAGCAGGAATTATGAAGGGCTAGCCTACCTTGTCCTTACAAAGCTTGGCAGTTGACTTCTTTTTGCCCATGTTTGTCCGTTTTGAACAGTGTTTTGTCTGCAGTTGACCTCCTCCTCTCCCATTCCTTTCTCCTTCTCCCCCTCATCTCTCTTGAGGCCCCTCACTGAATCCTCAAGTCCCGCCTTTCTTTCTCTATTGCCCAATCATAGGCTCTAGCCTTTTATTAACCAATTAACTTTAAATTGGGGATCAACTTTTACACAACAAAGGCCAGTGACCATGAGAATTCTCTTCTGAGAGACAAACAGATTTGGGAGTTCATAATTTAGCAATTGTAGACATAGCTCCAGACCAATCCCCAAAACTACACCCTCTCAAAGGCTGAAAGGCAGGGAACCTCAGTGGTCTTCTTGTCTCTTCTCTCCTTGATGCTGGTGTTGCAGGCCTGAACAGAGCCATGCCCAGCTTGCTACCTGTCTTCACACTTGCTCTGAAGCACTGAGCCATCTCTCCAGCCCTGCCTTTTATAGAATCTTATGGCGGTTCTATAATTCAATAGGAGTAAGGATGAAATCAGTCCAACAACATCATTAAAGATTTATTATGTTGATTTCATAGGATACATGTTGATTACATATATCTGCTGATATATAAAGCACCTTCTAGCAGAAACCCATGAACCAACCCATGGATTAAATTATTGCAGCTCTGCACTGTCTCAGACATTTGCTTCAGCCACTCTCCATTTGGGTGAAGCTATGCTTTGAACCAAATCACTGAACTGTGGGAAAGCCTGAGCAATTCTTCCCTTTTTAGCGTTTGAAGGAAACAAAGCAGACAGTAGTGAATGGACTTAGAGAACTACTCAAATATTCATGTCTAAAATGCATTGCTCCAATAAGGTACCTGGACCTGTTCTGAGTGGCATAAGAAAGTGGGCTGAGCAAGCTATGGGAAACAAGTCAGCAAGAAGCACTCTTCATGGTCTCTGCTTCAGTTCCTGCCTCTAGGTTCCTGCCTTGAGTTCCTGTCCCAACTTGCCTTCATGATGAACTACAACTATTAGACTGAAATAAACCTTTTCTTCCCCAAATTGTTTTAGTTATGGCGTTGTATCACAGCACCACAGAGCAAACAATGACATACATGCAAACAAACTCTCATCCACATAAACCTTTTAGAAAAAAAAAATGTAAAGATTAGAATGTGTCACTGAGTAGCCGTGTGTGTGTGTGTGTGTGTGTGTGTGTGTGTGTGTGAGACTCTCAAAGACTAAAACTTAGCATTGCTTTTTTTTTTTTTTTTTCCGAGACAGGGTTTTTCTGTGTAGCCCTGGCCGTCCTAGAACTCACTCTGTAGACCAGGCTGGCCTCGAACTCACAAACCCGCCTGCCTAGCTGCTTTTTTCTTACATCAGAACATATGATCATCTTTGAGAGAAGGTGCCAACAATGACCCAGCACCCTTGACTTTTCCTAACTGTCATTTCCCTCGGCAAAGTTAAAATGAAAATATCAATCAATTTAAGCCACCACTCCTGATTTTAAAAAATTAAACTTTACACATCAAAAGAGCCGCCCATTAAAACAACAAAGAAATCCTAACCTCTTCTTTCAATATGTCAATAATTTCTATCTAATGATTGAGCCCCCTTCGCTCTTGTCGGCCATAGCGACATTTCAAGGGTGTGTTTATTGTGCTGTACTGTATGGATTGAAAGCAGAGCTTATCTATGCCATGGAATTTGTATTTACATACATATGTGAACAGAAGCAATACATTTAAAGTAGATATTTAAAGACAGCTTCTCCTGGGGCTGTAAAGGCAGCTCGGGGGTTAAGAGCATTGCTCTTGAAGAGGAGAGTTTGGTTTCCAGTCCACACATCAGGCGGCTCACAACTATCTGTAACTCCAACACAGTGGTATCCCATGACTCTGTCAGGCATAAGCACATACCCATGCACATATTACTTAAAATAATAAAAATAATTTTTAAAAAGGATTCTTTTCTTAACCACAGTTAGGCTCTTGAACTCTCTTCTGAGTGGCTTCTGCTGCAGTGAACCCCGCCGCCCATCTTCTGCTTGCCCAGCCTAGTGTAAGCAAGAATCCCCCTAAGTCAGTTTAGCAGCCTTGATATCTGATCAGCCTGATCTGCTTTCAACAAGAATCCAGTTCAGTGGGTTTAGCAAGAATCCCTCAGTCTTTGATAATTCCTCTTAGTAATTATCCACGCCCTGACATCCACACCCCTTCCTCTCCTTGGCTATAAACCAAGTTGAACTCAGTCTCTTAGTATTTTCAATAAGTATGAAGTATGTGTACGCGCGCGCGGGCGCGTGTGTGCGTGAGTATGTGCATGATTGCTGTTTGTTTAAACAAGCTCTCAACAGATCTCCGACTCAAGAATCTTTTTCTGAAATAAAGAGAGTTTCGAGGTCTCTTGGAACATAGTTACGGTATTCTCCGCAGAGCTGTGAGCAAACAACTCGAAAGAACTTCACAGCTACTTCGTCCAGGGAACTACATGCTTGGAAGTTAATGGGCAATGCTACAAAAATCTTCACGTTCGCTTCTCGGTATGCTAGGAACAGCGTTCTGGACAGAACAGGAACGATGAGCCCGGTCCCCCGTCCGCGCACAGACCATTTCTGGACGCCTGAGCGGAGAGGCCACCGGTGCTCCTCCGAGCAAACGCCCACCCTGGCGGCTACAAACCATCCAGAAACCCGGCAATATCGGCTCGAAGCACCGACGTCGCCGGAAGCGCCGCCGAGGCCTGCTGACGTCAGCCGCACCTAGCCCGCCCCTAACACCCTGGGCTCCGCCCACCCCTCCCCTCCCACCACGTGTCCTCGCTCCCTTCGGAGGGGCCGAGCTGGGGCGGCGGGAGCGGCGGAGACGATGGCGCGGTGAATGCCGGCCCACAGCCCTCGTCGCCCCTTGCGGCGGCGGCGCCCGCTTGGCCGGGGTGAGTGCGCGCGGGTCGCGGGGCGGGGGCGGCTCGTCCTCGAGGCCGGCGGGGGAGGCTGGGCCACGGCCGGGCGGGGGCCGCCGGTGGCAGTGTCGCCGCTGCCGCCTTTGTTGCGGACTGGCCGGGGAGGTGGGCGGCGTGGGCTGTCGCCGCCCCGCAGGTGTACGGAGGGCCTTAGCGGTGGACAGGGGTGGCGGGAAAGGGTTGGGCAAGATGGCTGGAGCGAGCAGGGGCGGCGGCGGGCACCTTCGCGCCGGCCCCTCCCACCTCCCCGCCCCGCAGCCGGGCGCAGGCCTCGGCCAAGTTCAGGCTCGGGCTCCTGGGACCTCACGAGTATTCCTACCTCTCCATGCCGCCACCCACCCCAGAAACATTGAAGAAGCTGACTCCGAACTCGGGAAAGATCTTTGCTTGGGAAGTCCCGGAAAATGGAGCTCACAAGATGCACGCTCACTACACACCCAGCAGCTGCCCGCAGTCTTTTCCGGGGAACCTCTTTGTACCAGCCTGAGGAAGCTTCGAATAGAGAGAATTTGCGACCCAGAGGCGAGGAGAAGTCTGCCAGGTTTGGGTTGGCCTCTGCCACCCAGGCACGCCCCTCTCTCTATCACGGACTTGGCTTTGGGAGGTCCTTTGAGGCAGAAAGACTGTTAAGTTTCTGAAGTGGTTTGTGGACATCACCTATGAATCTCAAAAATCCAGGTGATAAGTATTTTGGGCTAGCTATTCAAATTTCCTATCTAGGCTCATATACTTTGACATGGTAGCAAATCAGTACCACCCTCCTCTGGTCCTGATTCCGTGTTCAAGTGGTACTGGCAGTGGAAACTTCTGCCTGTCACTGCACTGTTTGAAACCTCTTCTTGGAATGTTCACACACTGTTCTAAGTTCTGCCCTTCGGCACATAGGCTCTGTAAAAACTACTCTGGTCTCTGTACCACAGAAGACTTTTTGATTATTTGAAGTTAGCTAGATACATTATCTGCCCTCTGCCTCTCTAATAATTAAATAAGCCATCTTTCAGAACCCCTTCCTTCCAGCTGGAGGCAGACAGTGTTTTGACCTAAACAGATCCATGTGTGCCTGAGACACCCTCTCACAGACTAGTTCACACTGACACCAGATCTGTCTGCTAACTCTTGAATGCAGAAATGGAGTCTCGAGCCTACCCTCTAAATTTGACCCTGAAAGAAGAACAACAAAAGGAGACTGAGATCCAGGATTTGGAGGATGGTCCCATCGATATGCAGAGAGTACAAATCTGCTCAGAAGGCGCGTGGGTAAGTAAGGTGTGGGGATCCAGCCTGAGAGCTAGACTTGCTTTTAGGTCTTTCTCCAACGTAGAATATGGAAGTGGACATGGGAAGTAAAATGCCCAGTCTTCTGTGTTTGCATTCCCGAGAAAACAGCCTTGTGGCTTCAGAAGGCAAGTAGTGGAGGAGGTGGTGAGGGGACAGGGCCTCCAGAGGCAAGACTGATTACAAGTCTCAGAAACTGAGACCTTGCCTTCTTGTCACTCTCTCAGCACCCATCTCCTCTGTTCCTGACAATAGCACCATACAAATTGTAGGCACCAAATGCATGTAAGACTTGGGTCATAGAGCTGACATGAGAGTTGTCACCCAGAGCTATATGTCTCCTAGGTGTGAGTGGAAATGTCAAGCTCCAAGGAATACAAAGCTGCAGGTGTGACAGTATTTAATACATACGTTTGTTTACAGTGGTTACTAGAGTCATGGAAATTGAATGTGAACAATAAATTAGCATTGCTTAGTTTTTTGTTGTATATAAACATCAGTAGCGTCAGCATATAATATCCTTGGTGCCCCTTGAGTGGGAAGCCCTTCCTTCATCATAGAAGCCAGAACTGCAAGCAAAGAACCAGAAAGACCCTTCTTCCAAATTATCTAGTCCACCCCTCCTACAGAAGCGAACTTTGGGTACCTAAAGGTCATCTTCTTTACTATGAAAATCCATATACATACATACACACATACACACACACACACACACACACACACACACACACACACTAGGTTTCATTATAAACTAGTGCATTGTCAGACTCTGGGCTCACTGGTCTGGAGCTGTTACATTTATCCATGCATGTTCTTAGTCTACTCTGTCCTCCTCAGTACTGACTCAGACAGGAGTCAGTCCTGTTTAGCTTGAAGGAAGACCTGAAAGGCAGTAGGAACCCTGAATTCTAAGGCTAAGCTGAGTGACCCAGTATATCTAAATGGACTGGAGAAATATGGAGAAGCATTAAAAGTAGATATCTTGATTGCGTTGAGCAAATGAGAAAAGCCAACGGAAGAGCAAGCCTTGCCCAGTAAAGAAAAGAATGAGCGGAGTAGCTAGAGGAGGGAGCCTGGCAGCTTGAGGGTTAGGCCTGAGGTTCAGGCATTTGTAGCCGCTGGAGTCTACCATCCATCTACAGTTACTGTACAGAGTTAAGATAAGATCCCGGTCTTCATGGCATCCCATCTCATGAAGTGACTCATGACTCTCAAGGCAGTGAAAGAAGCCTAACAGGACAGTGGAGGTCAGCTCAGGATGTTCTCACAGGCAAAATTGGGGATGGCTCATTCAGGCCTGACAGTGTACTTCCTGGAGAAGGCCTGGTCTTGAGCAGTGGACAGTTGTGCCCCTCCCCACTCTAGAACGTTTAGCAGTATATGGAGACAAGGTAGAGGTTGAAGTATAAGATCCTCCTGGCATCTTCAGCCAAGGGTCTCCCTGTTCAGCTGCAGTGCAGATGAAGGCACCCTGCACATGTAACAAGGAGCTAAGTGGTCTGAAGTGTCAGTAGCATGTGCTTGAGACATGGATCTACTAGCACATTAAATTGGGAGAAAGAAAAAATAGAATGTGTTAAATGCATATTTTGACAATAAATAGATAGTTGATAAGGACTACTCGCATATAGGCTGTGTTCTAGAGTTGGAGTAGAAATATAGTTTCAAATAGAAAAGAACAACACACTTTGAACTGAGCCTTGTAATGAGTGGGATGTGCAAAGGGAAAGGAAAGTTTGCACTCCAGGCAAGAGAACAGCATGATCAAAGGCATGGGAGAGGGAGGCTATAGGTGGAGTTAAGAGCTGCCCCTGAAGCTAGAACCCTAAGTGTGTGACAGGCAATGGAAAAAAGGTAGGCCAGGGCACATGGTATGCTACACCAGTAGTTAGAGCTGGCCTGAGTAACTTTAAGGAGTAAGCCTTAAACCCTTCAGTCTACATGACAGGCCTCTGTTGAGCAGAGCTTGGAAGGATTACGTACTACAGTAACCTTGGTAAGGCCTATGTGGCCTGTTGAGACAACACTGGCTTTAGAATCAGACTAACTGTATCAATTCAGCCAAACTACTTAGCCGCTGTTTCCTTAGCTGTAAAGGTCAGTAGCAATCCCCATATTCATAGCTTATTTAAGTAATTCAAAGAGATAAATGTTTACATGAATGGAAATACCTTAAACAGTACCTCACCTAGCAGGGACTCCAGTGGTGGTGTAGTTCCAACTCCCCTCAGATGCCTCCTATCTAATAAACCTGTGCAGTTCTTCACAGAACAGGTACCGTTAGAAGGAAGTATTGGAATGCTAGCTTCCCAGGAGAGTAAACACCATTCTGATGAGTCTCTAATCCCATGAGAGAAGAGAGACAGGAAGAGCAGATTCTTACTGAAGCTTGAACTGCAGACTGCCTGGCCTCTGGCCTCTCAGTTTTTCCTAGAGCCAGCCCTGTTTACCTTCTGCTGTGTTTGACCAAATAAAAGGTTTCTTTGCAGCATAAAAGGCCTGCCTAGCAGGACCCAGAGTCTTGCCCCATCTTCACAGGGTTCTGGGGAGGCTTCCTAAGCCTCTGGACTGTGCCTTAGGTGCTTATTGTGGACTTATTTGAAAATCCTCTAGCCATATATATGGTAATTAGGAGAGGAGTCCCCACATCAGCTCTTGATAGTCACTATTGTGTGTTACCTGCTCTGTAGGGAATTGTTATAAAATAACCAGGCTTGCATTCTTCCTGTCAGCAAACAGAAGGGGCCTATAAATAGTTATGGCCTAGATCTGGAACTTGTAAGGGAGTAAAAAGGTCAAAGAGAGAGTTGTTTCAAATCTCGAGTAGTAGGAACAGTAGGCCGGAAATCCTCTGAGCTGCCTGGCTTCCAGATTGCAGAAGTCAGGAAAGTCTAGGGACCTCGAAGGCTTTACCTCCTACTGTTCCACGTGTTAAGACTTTTTTTGTCCACTCTTACTCCAGAGTTGACTTGGTTTCTTAACAGGTAAAACTTTTAATTCTTTAAGACTGTTCCAAGTATAACAAGCAAAGAGAAATCCAGAGGTAATAGATTTGCCTCAGTCACTCATTCTGTAATAAATGATTTGTGCCTACTAGCTATATCATTAGTTCTCATGACCCGTTTGTGAGTTGAATGACCCTTCACAGGGGGGGTCACATATCAGATATTTATAGTACAACTCATAACAGAAGCAGAAATCCAGTTATGAAGTAGCAATGAAAGATTTTATGGTTGGGGGGGTCGCCACAACATGAAGACCATATTAAAAGGTCACAGTGTTAGGAAGGTTGAGAATCACTGAGCTAGAAGCAGCATCCTAGGCTTAAAGAAACAAACTGAGCAAGGCTGTTTTCAGAAAGTCAGATTTAAGTGAAGAGCAGAGAAGTCAAACAAAATGCCCAGTGTGGCAAGGCACCAGAGTGCTGAGCACGGACCATGGTGCTGTGTTGGTATGCTCATGGCCCACAGAGTAGGGTAGTCTGAGCTAGGTCTTGAAGATAAGGTGAGTGTAGAAGAGGACCTCATGGGCCAAGGGGCCAAGTGAGCAGAGGTATATAAGCATCAGGTGAGAAGCTAGTGTAGCTGCAGAATAAAGATGGCGAATCACTCAGGGAAAAAGCTTTCTTCCCCTCTCTAGTGAGAGCCTTGGACTCACAGTGCTGGCTGTTGTCTCAACCTTGTCACTTAATGGCTTTGTATGGTTTTTGCCTAGGAATAAGACTCCTTTGAGTCCATGCCCCCAACACTTGCTAAACTGGAGTGTCTCTGCTCTTCTGTGAGATTACTGAGGGAAATCGGGCAGTAGTTGCAGGGCCTTTCCCAGTTTGTTTTCCCTATATAGAAGATAGTACTTATTTCTACTTTAGTAAGTAGGCCAAGTTGATAAGGGAAGAAAGGCCAGGGTGTGTGTGTGATTGACAGCTTGACTGTTGAAGAGGCTGTAGGCCGTACATACACTGATTTTCTAAGCTAAGGAGAGACAGTATGATCATCCTGGTTCAAGATAATGTAAGACCCCCACGAAGGGAGGACCTCACCCAAGGCTCAGGAATTCACAGCCACCCAATAGCTCACAAGACACCATTCTTGATGCAATCAGCAAGAGGTGTATTTCGGGATCAACCGGCTGATGGTCAACTCATAACTCACGCAGGAGCAGAGGAATTGACAAAACAGCCTGGCTAGAGGAGGTCTTATATAGGGGAACCCACAAACCGGGGTGGGGGAACATAAAAACAGTGGAAAGTTCCAAGAAGTCTCAACCCATAATTTAGTCAGGGTCATGTGGAAAACATCTTGTACACTTATCTTTCGAAAGAATGCAACCTTGCCCAATCATTCATCTTGTGGTCAGCTAGTTCCTGGGAACACCCAGATGTTGCATCTTTCTTTGTGGTCTGGAATGTGTCTCCAGTGCTTTGGCCCTTCCCCACCCCCAGGTGGGTTCTCTTCCCTGAGGTCTGAGGAATGTTAATCCAGCAAGTGTCCTCTGACTCAGGAATAATGTGCTCCTCCAGGTGAAGACCTAAAATCTCACATTTAGTTCTGTTTTCTTTGTGGAACTAGTGAACCGGCTGGCCTGCATTTTCGGCTCAGGTCTAGGGGTCATAAAAACTTTCTATACTTTTCATAAGTTTTCTATATCTTTCGATAACAGCGTTGAGAAATAAGTTTAAAGGAGAGAATGCAACGTGGAAAGTCTGAAACTAGTTCATTAATGATTTCTTAACACTAAATGTGAGCTTTGGAGTAGAACTTTTAATGACCACAGTGGAAAATGTAGAAAGAAAAGCAAATCAGTTGGAAAAACAAAAGATTTTGGTGGCTGGCCAACCTTAGCTAGGAAGGTATACCGTCTTCTTGTTTCTTGTTCCAGAAAAGGAAGAGGAAAGATGGGCAAATGGGAGAGAAGCAGGGAATCTCCTCTTGGCATAAAAGCCCACCATATTCCTGGGATCTCATTCCCTGAGTGAAGCTTGAATCAGGCCTTCTCTGCTACTCACACATCTGTAGATTGAAGGGAAGCTAGACGCCTTCTCTTGCTGCTCTCCTCAGAACACCTTTGGCCTTAACACAACAGCAAGAAAGGTTGACTCACTGAGAGGAGGTCTCTGTAACTCACAAAGATGCCATGGAAAGCAGTAATCCCATTCAATTTTAAATCCAGCCCCACCCTCTGGGCTGAGGGTCTCTGGCTGGGAGATAGGGAGGTATAGGAGATAGGGTAGACATCTTTGTGGGGATACTTCTGTGGGCTGTGGGTGGCTTGGAAATCCCAGAACTGTGAGCAGATTTCATGCAGTACCTGAGGAGATGATGCCCAGGGTCCCCCAGCATGATGGTGGCAGCTGTTATGTGGTGGGACACAAGAGGGCCCTTGTCTCCAAGAGCAATGAGAATATAGACAGACCACTCCTCCTGGGTGAGAGCCTGAAGTAACCTGTGAGGATGACGGCTGTGTGCATGTACATACCAGTTATTAAGAAGGCACTGTTCATGTTCCAGGTACCAGCCCTATTTGATGAGGTGGCCATATATTTTTCGGATGAGGAGTGGGAAGTTCTGACAGAGCAACAAAAAGCCCTCTACCGAGAAGTCATGAGGATGAATTATGAGACTGTCCTGTCCCTGGGTAATGCTTTGTTGTCTTTTGTTTCTGGAACTCTCTGGACCCAGAGAACTTTATCAGCATCTCTGTCTTCTCTGCTGTATTCAGTCTTCTCCTCTAAGTGGGACTCCCCTCCTGTGCCTATGCCAACTTAATTTCCTGGTTTTGATTTGTATATGACATACAGGTTATGTACTTCTATTTGGAAACTCATGCTACCTCTTAGAACAGTCCTCGTTTGGCCCAAGTATTCCCATTGCTAGAAAGGAAGGAAGGAAAGAAGGAAGGAAGGAAGTCTTCGAAATATCACCATGGATCTAAGCCTGTCTTCTGTTGATTCTTGGAAAGGAAAACTTTGTTGTTTTATTTGTTGCATGTAATTTTAAAATCATGCTATCTCCTTGCCTGGTGCCTCAGCCCACGCTATGACCTCTCCTGGTTCCCCTAGTTGCAACTAGATTTCATCCATCCCCCAACCCTGGGGAATCCGGGAGCTGCTGTCTGTACTCCAGCGGCTCCTCACAGCTGGCTTCGCCAAGCTGCCAATACCGCCCTGGCCACCCACTTCCTCCTCTTGCCCACCTTATCACTGCAAATGGAAAACACTAGACAGTTTTATTATTTTAAAACTAGCCCGATGACCCAAGGCTGGGCAAAGAATTTCCTGCCCTAGTCTTAGCAACTAGCTCCTTCCATACTCTTTGACCTCTTGCCCTGAGACCTACATTTCTACAGCATCCTACCATCCCCACTCTGGTCTGAATTCTTTCTCTCTGCATCCCCTTCTCTTGCTCCTGCGACCTAGATGTCCCACCTTTTCCCCTTTGACCAGCAATTGGCTTCTGCCTTTTTTATTGACAAAATCAAGAACCAATTAGGAAAAAACATCTCCCCCTATACTTACCAACCTCAACACTTGGGGATATAACCCTGACAGTACTCCCGCAACACACACACACACACACACACACACACACACACACACACACACACACA
>JANHMN010000009.1:62812963-62828524 GCA_030674055.1 Rhabdomys pumilio | reverse complement strand
ACACACACACACACACACACACACACACACACACACACACACACACAGGCATCACCCCTCTTCTATTTGGAAGACTTTACCAGTTTTGCTCGGTTAGGTTCCAGAATGTTGATTGTTTTGCTGGTGTAGCCACCACCTTTCTGCCAATCACTTTATTTTGCTGTTGCTAGTACCAGCTCCCATTCATAGAGATCCAGAAAGCCCGACTGACTTTGCTTTTCATCCTTTATGTCTTTAAGTATCGCCTCATCAAGCTCTGTCCCCATCTTCTACAGTGGGAGGTGGGGGTGGTAGGAGGGTGTATTGTACTTAATTTCCCATTGCGCCAGGCTAGTAATACACAGCTGTTTCCCTACTTTATTTTCATGAACAGAATTCCCATTCCCTAAGCCAGATATGATCAATCGGTTGGAAAGGGAAGAGGAATGTCCTAATTCTGATGAGTGGCGGCTCCAGGGAGTAACCTTTGCAGGTACTGAGTGAACCAGTTCAGCATCTACCCAAGGGAAACGAGCTGGGTTCTCGGTTTCCATGTGTATTATATAAGGTATTTAGGAGTGAAACACAAAGATCATGTGTAGACTTTGGGATGTAAAGATTCCCCTTTCTAGATTGTGTGGATGTAGGCATCCTCTTTCTCCTGGGCCTATATTTCTTCATTATTGGTTCATGTGCAACTTGGTGTGTGGCTAAAGCAAACTGGGGTTGATACAGCATTTGGTTGGTCCACACCTGAATGAGCATGGCCACTTTGGCAACATGCCAATGTGTTTACAATGACTTAATGACAGGAAGGACAAAGCACATTTGTAGATTTATTTACTCTAGGCTTCTGTTCCTTTCTGGATAGGGAAGGCAGTGACAGCCATAGTACACATTTGAGTAGTTCTTTCTAAGAAGTACTTGATTTATCAAAAGAAATTAGAAAAATATATTTATCCCAACACTTGGGAAATAGAGGCATGAGGATCTGAAGTTCAAGGTCATTCTTGGCCAGCCTATCCATGTACCCATCTCCACATACATACTTACACTTCCATATGTGTGTGTGTGTGTGTGTGTATGTATATATGTATGTATGTATGTATATGTGTATATATATATATGTGTGTGTGTATGTGATGTATGTATGTGTATATATATGTGTGTGTGTGTGTGTATGTCTGTCTGTGTGTGTATATATATATATGTGTGTGTGTGTGTGTGTGTGTGTGTGTGTATGTGTGTGTGTGTATAACATACTTTGAAACTACCAAAATATATTTGCTTTTCTCTATAGTTGAGCTTAAAATGTTGTATTTCACTGAGTCTACAACATACTTTTCACTTTACATTGTAATTGAGAACATCTCTTAAACAAAGGACATGTAATAGCTGGTTTTTTTCATGGCACATAATAGTGTGTTTTATAGTTGATGGCCTTTATGTTTTCGAGATGTAGTAAACCATGCTTCCTGTGACCACCTTCCAAATAGAAATGTATGATGAAACAGGTTCATTTTTGCTGTATAGGAACCAGGTGTCTGCTTTATAAGAGGCTTAATTTTGCTGACACAGGTTTTGTTGTAGTTTTGGGGGTTTTTGTTTGTTTTGATTGTTTGGGTTGTAGGGATGTTGTTGGCTTGTTGTTGTTGTTGAAGGATTGTGGCTTGGCCAGCCATGGTACATCCAGATTTCTGTATTAGGTAGTAGTATAGATACATTTGCCTTCCCATCAACATAAACACTGAATGACGCTGGTGATATAGTAGTGGGCTAGGACCGAGGGCCATGTACATGCTAAGCAAGCCCTAACCCAGCGGTCCTTTTTACTTTATATTTTGAGACAGAGTCTCACTAAATTGCTTAGTGTAGCAGCATTGATTTGTGATCCTCCTGCCTCTGCCTCCCAAATAGCTGAGATTACAGATCTATATCACCAGGCTCACTTACAAACATTGCTTTCATCCAAACATGGCCCCAGTACTATTTGCTTCAGGCTTAGTGCCAGTACTCAGATCACACTGAAAGTTCTCTGTCACTTCTTAACTTGGCGACCTTGTATCTACTCCATAACATCTATGGCTTCTTTGCTTATGCCTGCAAAGGACCTCTGCTATATACAGTGCCGTGAGAAATAGATTTGGTGATCAGTATTAATGGGACATAGATAAGGACTTAGGCTAGTTATTTGTTAAACTTGTGTTCACTTCTGATGAGCTCCAGACCAAAAATTAAAAGTATGACCTCCCCCCAAATCTACAAATAAACCATTTTACATACTGGCATTATTTTTGCCCCTCCTTATTTGTCTTTTAGAAAATGAAGAATCTGACTTTAGGACTCCAGATTGGGCAAGTCCAATGAATGCCACCTCCCATTTTCCTCAGCCTCAGCACTTCAACAGCTTTGGCCTGCGTCTGCCTCAGGACATCACTGAACTACCTGAGTGGAATGAAGGGTACCCCTTCTATATGGCCATGGGCTTCCCCGGATATGACCTCTCAGCTGATGACTTAGCGAGCAAGTTTCAGTTCAGTCGTGGCATGCGCCGCAGTTATGATGCAGGGTTCAAGCTGATGGTGGTAGAGTACGCTGAGAGCACCAACAACTGTCAGGCTGCCAAGCAGTTTGGGGTGTTGGAAAAAAATGTTCGAGACTGGCGCAAAGTGAAACCACAGCTCCAAAATGCTCATGCCATGCGGCGGGCATTCCGAGGCCCCAAGAATGGAAGGTTTGCTCTGGTAGACCAGCGAGTAGCTGAGTATGTCAGATACATGCAGGCCAAAGGGGACCCCATCACTAGGGAGGCAATGCAGTTGAAAGCTCTTGAAATTGCCCAGGAAATGAACATTCCAGAGAAAGGGTTCAAGGCAAGTCTGGGCTGGTGTCGAAGAATGATGAGAAGGTATGACCTATCTCTGAGGCATAAAGTGCCAGTTCCTCAGCACCTGGCTGAGGACCTGACTGAAAAGCTCGTCACTTACCAGCAGAGTGTGCTGGCTTTGCGCCGGACACATGACTATGAAGTGGCACAGATGGGCAATGCAGATGAGACACCCATCTGCTTAGAAGTACCATCTAGAGTGACTGTTGACAACCAGGGTGAAAAGCCCATCTTGGTCAAGACACCAGGCAGGGAGAAATTGAGAATCACAGCCATGCTGGGGGTCTTGGCTGATGGGAGGAAATTACCACCATATATCATTTTGAGGGGGACATACATCCCCCCTGGGAAGTTTCCCAGTGGCATGGAAATCCGCTGCCACCGCTATGGATGGATGACTGAGGACTTGATGCAAGACTGGTTGGAAGTTGTGTGGAGACGGAGAACTGGAGCTGTGCCCAAACAACGAGGGATGCTGATCCTGAATGGTTTCCGGTGCCATGCCACTGACTCTGTGAAGAGTTCCATGGAGAATATGAACACAGACATGGTGATCATCCCAGGGGGCCTGACCTCACAGCTGCAGGTGCTGGATGTGGTCGTCTACAAGCCACTGAATGATAGTGTTCGGGCCCAGTATTCCAACTGGCTTCTGGCTGGGAACCTGGCACTGAGCCCCACTGGAAATGCTAAGAAGCCACCCTTGGGCCTCTTCCTGGAGTGGATCATGGTTGCATGGAACAGCATCTCAAGTGAATCAATCGTCCAGGGGTTCAGGAAGTGCCACATCTCTAGCAACTTAGAGGAAGAAGGTGACGTCCTCTGGGAAATCGAGGGCGAGTTGCCCAAAGAACTACCAAAAGAATGTGGTCCCGAAACTGTGGCTGAGGGTGACTGAGAGGACTCAGGTAACTGGTCAGGAATAGATCCTCCACCATCACTGATGCCCTCCTTTGGTAGCACTTACCTTTTTTCTGGCCCTTAAGTTTTCTCTTTTCATGTTCTCTTGAAATAAGCCTGCCATGCCACAGTGTGGACGGCAGGTCATCAGCACTTTCTTCGTCTGAAACCAATTTGTATTGTGATTTGGGGCCTGGATCCAGGAGTACAATGGGTAAGATGAACAGGGAGCTGTCAGAACACATCACATGAGAGCAGTCCCACTGCAAAGTTACTTGGGCCTCTAGAACATAGTTCAACATTGTTTGGCTCACAAACAGGTGCTCTGAAGAGACAACTTTCTTCTAAAATGCTGAACTTTGAGGGCTGGGCTATCTGCTTGCATTATTTAACATAGTTGCACTGCCTTTTGCTGATCAGCAGGACCATTGCCCAGGGAGAGAATGACATCAACCTTTAGTATGGTAACCTCTAGGCCTCAGCTCTGTGTCCTAGGGAGATTATTATCATCTGTATTCCCACCAGGGAGATGATAATATGTATTGTTTGCTTTTGTCTAGGGAATACTGAGAGTTTAAAAATATTGTCTTGATCTCATAGAACTTCAGATATGGGGTGAACCATCAGATATGGGGTGAGCCATTACAGTCAATTCCTGTTGTCAGCAGGTATCTGAGGGAAGATGTTTTTAAATTGAATCTTTGAAGGGCTGCAGAGCTGGCTTAGCAGTTAAGAGCATGCTGTTCTTGCAGAGTTTGGTTCCCAGTACTCACATCCTGCAGCTCATAACACCTGTAGCTCCAGTTTCAGGAGTCCAATGACCCTCCTTTGACACCTGTAGTCACATATACACTTCCACATACAGAAACATGGTATTTGATTTAAAAAAGCTTTGGGCTAGAGAGAGGGCTCAGCAGTTAGGAGTGTTCACCATTCAGCCTTGCAGAGGATGGGTGGTTTCCAGCACTTAATACAGCTCACAACCAGCTGTAACTCCAGTTCCAGGGCATCCAATGCCCTCTTCTGGCTTCTGCCAGCTCCTACATATATATGGTGTGGGCTCATACATACACACATAAAATTAAATCTTTTACAAAATGAATCTGTACCAGAAATAGTACAGTGAATAAAGTTTGCGAGCCTAAGGTCATCAAGTGTATTTGTAGGGGGTTGAGGGAGGTGTGCAGAAGAGAAACAACTTTGGAAAAAAGCAGGTGGCCAGAGCCCACCCTAGCAAAGGCCCCCAGCCCCTATACACACACTTTGAGCAAACACGAGGAGGACCAGAGTAAGGGGCACATGGAAGGCAAACAACTCACCCCATTCTCATTTTCCTTTGCAATATACCTACATACTTTGAAAAGGAAAATGGCCAGCTCTTTAACAGAAAACCTAAAATTAACATACCTTTCCTTTAAAAAAGAAAAAGTCTATTAGTTTACATTTTTTTCCTCAACCCCACCATGCAAGTGAAATGCTAATAGAAATCCCCATGCCCCTACAGCTGTATAAGCACAGGCTCCTTCGTAGTATACACCACCTTGCTGTCCTCATACCCTAGACGCTGAACCCTAGGCTTCGGGTATAGTTCTTCACATGCCCCTACTCTTTATAAAGCCATGGATTCAGGCTCCCTTTCTGCTGATCACTTTGCTGCCCCTGCTGGATAGCAGGCTTTAAGTTGGAGTTGTTTTATTTCACGTTCTTGCTTTTCCCCTCTGTTAGAAAACATTTTCAATTTCCTAAGCAATTTACCACTCCAAGAATCCAGTCAAAAACTGCCAGAAAAAGAAAAGGCAGAAAACCATGCTAAGCCACAGCTTTGTACACAGGTACATTCCACATCAGCTTAAGCTTCTGCTCCTCCAGGTGCTACCATCTTTGTACAGCTGCTTGGGAAGTGATGGAAACAGACAAGAACAAGATTCAGAAAACAGGCATTAAACCACCTCCTGTTACGGAATAGAATACTGTTTTGTTAAAAGACATCCAGAAATCCAGACTGATTCCTACTTAGGTTCTCTCTGTTTTCCAGCAAATGGAACTATAATTGAAACAGTTGGGAGGAAAACTGTTTTAAGAAGATGGCTGCAGAGGGACCAAAATGGGCAATGAGGCTCTCTGAACATCCTAGTCTGGACAGCATGAACACCCCATCAAGACAGTCTTATCTACCACATCCTGTCAGGTGTCAGCCAAGTCTAGGACCCTTATGTTCAGCAACAAGATTTGTGCCCAGTTTCTTCGGAGCTGTCTCCATCTGCCCAGTATAGAACCCTATAAACCCAAATGAGCAAAGGTGTTTTCTGGAGAACACCTTTTCAGCACCAAGATGTGCTGTCACACAGCTCTCATGTCCTTTCTGTGGAGAAGAAACCTCAAGTATGCATATGTGTGTGTGTGTGTGTGTGTGCGCGCGTGTGTGTCTGCCTTCACGGGAGCTTCAGTAGAAGCTGTTTCCACCCAGGTCAAGACTAGGAAAGCTTCTGTAGAAACATGTCACACGTGTACTGTTACGTTTTCTCACTGAGGGAATGAGATGTTACTAACAGTGGGACACTGGTTTGGTGCAGAAGATGGCTTTTCCATAGGTAAACTGGGTTAGGATGCGAGATACAGACTTTAAAATAAATGATGCTGTTACAGTTACCTTTCCAATCTGGCAGCTAGACCTTTCTAGGTCTTACTTAATGACCCGAATTTTCCTGTTGTCCTCTTTAATGAGGCAGCCCTTGGTGCACAAGCTTTTGCTTTTCAGGCTGCCTGCAGAAATCTACATTCTCTCCCGTTTACATAGAACAAGGCCCACTGGCTTGGTTTTTTTTTTTTTTTTTTTTTTTTTTTTGTCAAAAGGGCAGTGGGAGGGTTGGGGCCTTAAGCCACAGCTACTTTTAGACTCCAACCATACAAGAATAGGTATGAGTCACTGACAACTTCTACAATGGTAATTTACATTCCCATGTAAGTCGACTGCTAAGAAAAACATTACTTCAAAACTGTATGTGCTACAAAATTCTACCAGAACCTCATAGGCAAAGCCGTTGCTAGGTCTGTCATTCCAAATACTCAGTCTAGTCAACAGGTTGCTGTGATCACATTTCCTTTTTCCACTCAACTCCTGTGGACGCTACACTGTTCTCAGCATCTTCCCCAGTTTCTACTCAGGTACTCATACTCCTGTTTGTCCTTCACTTTTCTCATCTGTTTAACCAGTCATTAACCTGCCCAGTTTGTCAGAATTCTGAACACATGACCGTGACTTCTAAGAACTCAGTGTACTGACATTTTGTTTCCTATTAGCTTTGTCATTCTCAAGGGCCATCTAATTAAACCCTGTTCCTCTCCACGCTCTCATCAGGTTTGTGGTTTTATTGTTTTCTTCCTTTGATTGTCCTGTTTCCAGACTCTTATTTTACTTGCTTGAGAGCTTAAAGAATATCATGTTTGGATTTCCACACAAGAGCCAGTTATCTTAAGAGTAGAAAATGGGTTCAACTCCTTTTTATGCCATACCATCCATCACTCACTAGCTGAGATGCCTTACAGGTTACATAGCACTGGAACTTTCCTAGAGTAATATTTCTGCTGTCTGGGTCTTCTGGGCACATCTTTACTGACTTAAATGATCTCTGTCTAACAGAGCCCCAGTACAACTACTGAGCAGAATAGCTGTTTCCTGAGAATTACCATAGCACACTGAGACTGCTACTCCCTACTAGATAGAAACTGATCCCAGTAATAAACTTTAATAATAAAGACAATAGGCTCTGGTGGTTTTATTTATCTGCTAGTATTGTCAAAAGTTAAGTTTTAAGCTCATGCCTATGTGTGACTCATCAGATCTGGCAGCACTGCATCACACTGTTGAAGCAGTCTCCTGGCATGTACTACACGTGGTCCAAGCATTGTTTTAAAGGAACGGAAATATAGGGTTTTACACTAGTTCTTAAAAGTTGGAGAAGTTCAGATAGGTTTCTTCCCTAAGTCATGTCTTAGCAACAACATTATAGCTGGACTTCTGTTTCTGTGGAAGAGAATATTTCTTATCTCTTATTTGAATAAACAGAAAAAGGGTTTCTCCCAAAATGTTTATTTGTCATGTTTAAAATACAAAACCAAATCCACAGATCCAGATACAGGTACACACAAAAGCATTCACATGTATCCACTGCTTAGGCCTATGAAAACCCATCTATACATCTAACTTAGCCATTAATACTACATGAGTGAAAAGCAACGTAGCTTTAAAACAAGTTGGTTACCAGTAACACTGTCAAATGTAAGTTCATAGTACCACTTGAAAGGGTAAAACAGACATTTTGTAGAAACAGGAAAATTAGTTTGTAAGATTTCATGAAAATATTTTATAGGATTGACAAGGTTGTCAGTCAGCTAAAACAACGGAATTGCAGAAAACTCTAAGGATAACTACATCTAAGAATGGGATTCGAGTATTAAATTCAAAGCAAGAACGACATATCTATATCCTGCTCTCTGGAGTGAAAACAGGTTGCTTGAGAACGTCAGATGCTAACTAGTCACTAAAAGATTCTGATGAACACTAGGCTATTCCACCAATATGCAGAGTACAGTTGTTCAGGAAAGGCAGGTTTTACACTGCCAGATACAGAACATGCACCACTGAACACACAGTAGGCCTGCTAACCATGGGACTGACTACAGCATCTTTATTCTACAATGTCACCTATCTTACTGACAGACCAGATACACCTCAGGTGTCTTAATATCCCTATTCAGACACAACAATAACTGTTCCTACACCTGGGGACACAGACAGGTCATCAGACATTAATGGCTTCACAGTAGCAACACAAAATGCACTCAAAAGTCACATTTCCATAGGAAAGGATATACATACACTATACACTTCAGTTTTGAAATGTGGACTCAAAAGCATTCAATTTTCAGCAACCAATTTAGTGATGGTCCCAAGTCTTCAAATTCTAATTTAGCAGAGCAAAAGTCCTTCTTTCGCTGCCAAGCGCTGGCGGTGGACTTTGTCTTGTTGTAGCTCTTCGTGATTGGGGTGCCAGAGTTTCATGATGATCCTTTCAATGTTAAGGGCATACACAGTATGTGTAGGAATGACTTCCCTGTGTACCTGTGATTTTAAAATTACATGTTTTCTGTTATGCTTTAATAGACTTATTTTTCCAGAATTCAAAAATATAACCTGCATTTTTAAAAAATGCTCATGACTTAGATACCCTGTGAATTTTAAATCAGAACCTAGTGAATCCCAAGTCAGATAATAAGGAAACTAAATGGTTCTATGGGCCACTTGGCAGTTAAAGATAACTGCTAAGCAACTCAGGTGAGGTAAAGGTGGAAGGAAAGGAAGAATGAGCCCACAAAGTTGTTCTCTGACCACACGCAAGTCACGGCACGCTGCACTGACACACAACAGCAATTTAAGTTTTAAAAATAAAAAAACTGAAGCTAAGGAACTTTGGGATTACTAAGGGTGGGATTTTTGTTTTAATGAGGTAGAGGATGAGAGGTAAATTAAGAGGGACTACAGGGTTTGGGATTTAAAAATGAGGCTATACAGTTGACCAAAAAAGCAAGTCACAAGTGAGAAAAGCTAGTATCTTTGTAGATTCAGTCATTAATGTATCAGTAAATATAGGTAAACCTTAAGGAGCCAAGAAATACCTGCAAAGCTTCAAACAGGTCATACATATTCACTGGAGGCAGAGATGCAGGTAGAGTGTCCCCAGAGCATGCCAAAAGGAAGGCAGCCTGCTGCTCAGCATCATCGGGGTGTGGGTGAGAAGCTGGGTTCTGACTGGCACACGGAGCAGAAAAGGCTGGAGGGCTGGAAAAGAATGTTTTAAAGAAACACTCTCAGCACCTATAATGGAGACAAGTGAACACCTAGAACAGAGAGGCTCTGCTGGAATGTCTCATTCTCAGTCTTTTTAAATGAAGTAGAAACCACCACAGCATATATAAAGATTCTTGATTTTCAAAAAGCTCCATGCATCAGGCTGAGACAATATAATGCAGCCACATTTCCTTCTTCCTCCTACAACCCTAATGCACTCACTAAGCTCAGGGGACTGGACCAAATTGTTTCCTGCCCCTTAAGACTTTCCATTTTGGAAAGAAAACAAAAAAAAAGTATAACTTTAGAAATATGAAATTGCAAACAAATGGAGAAGGCAAATATTAGTGACAGTGGGCTCAGAAAATAAACATAATGAAAAGTAGCAAGCAAAACGGGAGTAAAAGAAAGTCACCCAGATCTTGCTAACTTCCCAAAACAGGCAAAATAAGTGACAATCTGGGAAGTTAGGCATGACTTTTACAATAGCACAGGTAAGTACACAGTTGTCAGGAAAATTCAAGGAAGTAGAGCAAAGACAGGGCAGTGACTGGACTTAAAGCACCAACTGAAAGAAGCCCTGCTAGAGAAACAGCTTGGGGACTGGGAGAGAGGATGGAGGGCTCCAAGGCAAAGCCATGGCAGAGACAACACCTCTGACCACAAAAACACTGGTTTTTTGTTTTTTTTTTTTCCCTTTTCCCCAGAGAATGACTTAAATATGAAACAATGCCTAACAAGTAGGTCTTCAACTTCCACAGTCACAACTTCCACCGGTGGAACCTAAGCAGGGACCCCAGTTTAGGATGATCCTCATCAGTGTCTCCAGGGCCTTGGAATGGCCCCTGTCAGCCCCTCTTTGTAGCTTCCCCACTGCAGCTCCTGCCTGTCCTCCCGGACTTAAGTATGGTCACCTCCTTCCTCCTGTCCTCCACTAGCCAGACAACAGACAGACAAAATCCAGCCTTTAGAGGAAGTACAGTTGCTGCAGTAACCACAAGAAAACTGTACTGCTATTTCTTTCCTAAAGATTAAAATTAACACTAAATTTTGTGGAGAAAGTATAATGGGTAAAGGTAATCTGAGCCAACTCCCAGAAGAGTGGCTTAGAACTGAAGACAGCCCGGGGAGCCCAGAGTGGGCTGAAGATCTAGATCATACCTGCACAACACATGTCGAACAATCAGAAGACATGGGCACAGGCCACGGCCTTGAGCTCCAGCTAAGAGTCACGTGAGGCCATGAACGAACATCTACCATTCTTCCTCCTCTTCCCACCGTCAAAAGACCCAGCCTTAGGCCACACTTCTGGCTGAGAACAGACCAACCACCTCCTCACCAGGCAGAGGCCACCATCAGGAAACACTACCTGAGGACCTGAGAAGCTACCCAATCCCACTTCAGAAAGAAAGAAGCAATCAAATCAAACCATCACCTGATTAAAAAAAAAAAAAGTACCAGAAAAATATAAAGCATGCAGCTTAAGAAATCACTGTGTTGACGTCAGAGACGTTGCAGAGACACAGTAACTGACTCTTTAGACAGTGTCTATCACATCCGGTCAGTGACCAAGCAGCAAAGGATGGAAGCAGAGTACAGGAAGCCACTCACCCTTCAACCAAGTTGTTGTACGCCACCACACTGTTCTTCAGGTATGGCTGTGGGGTGACGTTACTACCAAAGGCATATTTAAAATGACCGTCTCGTACCCGGTAAGCTTTCCTTCTCGACACAACTGAAGTCAGAATATCTTTGAGGTGATTCTGTAAAAACAAAAAGAAAAATAGCAAGAGCCCCTCAAAAGCAAAGTGTAGAAGTTCCACTTTCAAATGCTCATCCCATTTAGGCAGAGGTGCAGACTGACAGAACAGAGCCCACACCCAGATGCAGGCGCCGCTGAGGGTGAGCTATCTTCACTCTGCTGTCTCAGGAAGCTGTGCTCCATGAAGAGCTTTGTTCTGAAGTAGACTTTATTTCCGTCTGCAGGGCTGAGATCAGACATCACACAGGGCAATGTCCACACTCCACAGGCATTGTGTTTTGTTTTCCTTAGCTGATGCTTCTCAGAAATGGGTTTTGGGAAAGAAAGTAATTTTTTAAGACAAATGACTCTGAAATGTGACATGAGACCTAGTATTTGCTAGTTACCAAGTTCCCTGCAAGAGCTTTTGCTCTCCAACACTCTTCAAATAGATACAGAACACCACACGTCTGTCTATTCAAATTCTCTCTACCTACAGAAGAGCCAAGTACATTAGAGCCGTTGGGGAATGTGAAACTAGAACCCTCCCAGCATGTGTTAGCACAGAGAGCCACGATCAGGCGAGGCACTTAGACCAAAATCACTACCTTCTATCAACATTCCCTTGTGCAATTTAATATGGGTTTTCACACAGAATTCATTTAAGGCATCTATTATCTTAGAAATGTCTATGAAAAAAACGTGTGCTAGAAAGTGATCCGGAGTTACTGTGTACTGTCTGGCCTTGGTACATTTTAGTACATTAGTGAGCAGAGGACTCAAACAGTGGGCTGAGCCACCTGCGGTTTAAATGTGCACACTGACACTCTTTAAATGCAGCACTTACACACTAGTGGCCTGAGCCACTACAGTTTCTCAGCTCTTTTTTTTTTTTTCCTTAGAAACTCTTCCTATATTGACAAGTTAAAACAAGAGACAAGCAGAAGCATGGGTACAGTCGGGAACCTTTCTGGAAAACCTGTCCATTAAAGGTGATTCTAGTGTCTTTCCTTCAAATGATGACAAAGAGTAACACTCAGTTCCTGTCAGGGTCAGCTTTACACACACAAGCTCATCACAACTATCTGTAGTTATTTCTACCCGGAGCCAACCAACCTCCACCGCGTAGACAACAGCAGACACAGCCTCCTCGGTGACATTGTCCAGCCCGTGCTCATAGGCAGTCACGATCATCCTCCCTTCAAGCTGACCTCGTGTGGGCAGCATCATGGTGTGTGAGCAAAGCTTCAGATCATCATCGTCCTGGGGGTCCTTGGCCACGAACTGCTGGGCTCCAGAGAGGGGGTTCTGAGGCTGAAATCTATGCTGAGTAAGCACATGGCAAAATTATTCACTTCAATAGCAAGTAATAAGACAAAAGAAACCCATCTACCATACTTGGGGATCTACATATTAAGGCAGCCCAAACTAATACCACAAGAGTATTAAAAAGTAAATCATGGCTGGAGAGATGGCTCAGCCATGAAAGGCGAGGCTCACAAGCGAACTACAAGGAGTAAGTCATGCACAAACGTCAGTTCACACCGGTGCATGATGATGTGGTACAGGAACAATGGTTTTGTTTTTTAAAATAATCTTGCTATGTATAATAACCTAGATAGGCCTCACATTCATAACACTGCCTCAGCCTCCCGAGAGCTGGGATTGCAGGTCTGTACCTCCACACTCAGCGCAGGCACGGACACTCTACACCTTGGTGGTCACAAATGTACGGCCTTACGATAAAAATAACAGTGGTAACAACCGGAAGAGTCAACACAGAACCACACTCAGAAGATCCACAAGTTTAAGTAGATTCTCCAAGTACAGATAGACAATTAATGCTTCAGTTAGGATTTACAAAGCCTGATGAACCAAATAATAGCTCTGACAAACATCCCAAGCTCGTGCAACAGGACGGTAGCCGCTCGTTATTGTTACTGTCTACTTACATTCCTAACACAAGCTAAGGCACAAGCTAAGGCATAATCTAAGATACTTAAATGTTTTTAAAATTTCAGCATTCCTATGAAATTCCTATACTCCACCATCACTGGGAGATTTGTTCCTGGTACCTTTGATTTTGAAATGGAGACAGCGATCCATATATACATATAATATAATATAATATAATATAATGTAATATAACATAATATAATATATATTATATATAACATATATATATATATATATATATATATAATAAAACAATATTGGCATTTTTCCATTTCCTAAGTACAAAGATCATCCAAAACACTTTAAAGCAGGTATGACTCTAGAGCCGGTGAGGTGGAGCATGACTGAGTATCTATTACTGACACGAAGCATACAGCACCAAAGCCTGGGATGAGAAACTTCTGGGAAACTTCCTTCCTAAGCCCACCCATCCCATACTTCATCAAGTCAAACACTTCATACTCTCTGTGCTGATCTCTAAAGGCTCAGAGCACAGCCGACTATCAACAGAAGCCTATCAACAGAAGCCTATCAACAGAAGCCTATCAACAGAAGCCTACCAGAGTCTCCCGGGTGACACACTGATCTGAGAGACAACTGAGGAGGTAGCATAAGCTCAGCTTCCACTAAGTGGAAATTCTGAACCGCTAATGACATATATGTAAACGCTAACAGGAAGACATTTATACTCGTAATATTTAAAATCACAGCTACTTGGCTGGAAAGATGGCTCAGTAGTTAAGGGTACTGGCTGTTCTTCAGAGGTCCTGAGTTCAATTCCCACATGGTGGCTCATAACCATCTAAAATGAGATCTGGTGCCCTCTTCTGGTGTTCAGGCATACATGCAGTCAGAACACTACATAATAAATAAATCTTCCAAAAAAAAAAAAAAAAAAAAAAAAATCACAGCTACTTAGCCATGTGAGGTGGTGCCTTCAGTCTCAGCACTTAGGAGCAGAGACAGGCAGATTTCTGAGTTCAAGGCCAGCCTAGTCTACAAAGCAAGTTCTAGGACAACCAGGGCTATGCAAAGAAAACATTTCTCAACACCCTTCCCCAAACAAAGAAATTCACAGCTATTTTATCCCACTAGCTCTTAACCTCACAGTTGCTGGGCTGTGATCTATTGGAGAATGACCTACATCAAATTTTTGACGAACAGAAGAAAGCTTTTTCTTGCCCTTGGGTTTTCCAGGCTTGGCTGCAGAGCCCCCTGTCCAGGGCAAAGATCCAGCACCCTCTATGAGACAGAAAAACAATAGTGAAAAGAACAGTTACCAAAGTGGAAACGACAACAGCTAACTTTTTTTCATCTGGAGATAAAAAGCATGGAGGTAATGAAAATAATGAAGCTCAAATTTGAATCTTCTCTTCCTACTTCTCTACAAACAATATTATAAATTTTCTCAAATAACACTGTTTTCTGACTATAACCAAAATTATATTTTTAAAGAAAGCAAACTTTTCACTTTTTTTTAGTGTGTGTGTATATGTGTGTGTGTGTGTGTGTGTGTGTGTGTGTGTGTGTGTGTGTACACGCATGTGCATGTGGAGGTCAGAGATAAATGCCAGTGTTTTCCTTTGTCACTTCTCCATCTTGTTTCTCATGATGGGGGTCTCTCACTGAACCCAGGAAGCCAGCAAGCTCCTCCCTTCTTTGCCTTCCAGCGAAGAGATTACTGGCAGATCATTATAGGCAGACACCGCCAAGCCTGGCTTTGACATAGCTTCTAAAAGGATCAAACTCGGGTCTTCATGCTTCCATCTTCCCAGACCTGTATTTTTAATTAACTAGGGGTGGGGCATAGGCCAGGCTGGTTAATTGAACACATGTATTTATCTCTTTTTCAAAATCTGGCTAAAAATAAAGGAAGGCAAATAGCATACACCTACAAGAAATCAAGTCTCAATAGGTTCTAAGATGGACTGCCAACGTAATGACTTACAAAGTTTATCCAGGAAGCTGTAACCCAGCAAGGACAGGCAAAGGAGGCTTACAGACAAGGAGTGAGGAGGGCTTGGTAAGCTGAAAACTCAGTATCAATACAAGGGGAGTGTTCAAAACTCCCATGGGCTAGATCTAGTATGAAATACAAATGTGGTGGAGAAAGAATTAATCAAATACACTATGTACATTACGAAATCCTAAAACAATGAAAATATCATTTTTAAAATGTAGCACTCCTTGTTTAATAATTAAGAACACTAAGACAGCAATGGTGAAGTAGCAAGCCATGTGCAGGCTTCT
>JANHMN010000009.1:62795141-62812953 GCA_030674055.1 Rhabdomys pumilio | reverse complement strand
CACATCATCTGTCATCTGGCTTCATGGTCAGGGTTATTGTGCCTGTTCACAAGTGTAAAGGCTAAGAAGCATCACGTAAGCCGGGCGGTGGTGGCGCACACCTTTAATTCCAGCACTTGAGAGGCAGAGGCAGGCGGATTTCTGAGTTAGAGGCCAGCCTGGTCTACAGAGTGAGTTCCAGGACAGCCAGGACTACACAGAGAACCGCTATCTCGAAAACACCAAAAAACCAAAAACCAAACAAAAAAGAAAAAAAAAAAAAAAACATGAGATGCATCAAGTATTAATTATATTAGAGACACAGCTGAATCTTGTGGCCATCTCTCTTCTTGTCAGCCTGGTAGGTGTGCCGCACTCTACATGCCTACCTAGAGAGAGCCACTCCTCACAGGCTGCTGGCTCTTCTGCTCAAACAGAAATCTAGTGAAAGTCCACTTCTGTGTAACTTAAGAACACGGGCCCCCTGACACAGTGCAGAACTGTGTGGTGACAGCGTGGTAAACAGTAAGGGAGCCACTTCCTCTCCAGTGCCAAACTTTCAGAACAACCACGTCTACTACACTCAGAGGACCAGACGGTAAGATCTTATTTGAATTCTTTATCAAATAAGGGAAGATAGTTCCAATCATTACAAGGTATAATGCAGGGGCTGGAGAGTGGACTCCTGCAGAGGACCTGGGTTCAGTTACTAGCACAACTGCTGGGAATTTCAGCCCCAGGGGAGGTAATGCCTGTAACTGTACCCACCCACACATAGACACACCCATTGATAAGTAAATAAAATGATAAAAATCAAAATTGTTAAGGGGTAACTCAAAACACCAGCCATTTCCGGACTGCCTTTTAAGATGTTCAGAATGACCCCTGGCTTGAAAAAGAAAAACTGACTTACCCTACAGAGGCAGGAAGCCCCTGGGACCCACAGTTAGCAAGGTCCAAGACACTTTATCAGGAGGGACATTTTCAAAGCATTTACTTCCTCCCAACAATCTACCAAACACATACTGAGCTTCCTACTGAGTGCTGTTCTGCTCTGAACACATCCAAAGCCCAGGCTTCCTCGGTGACTGCCCAGCATCTCCTGCCCAGCTGTGAACATCCTCTCCTAATGCCAACTGCCTCTCTTCACAGCCTCCATTCCCTGGATCCTGACTCCCACCCTGTCATGTGGAATGTGGCAAGCTGTGTTGGAGTAAGAGTACTAAGTACAAGGAAGTGCGTGTGTGTGTGTGTGTGTGTGTGTGTGTGTGTGTGTGTGTGTGATTATTACCTTCATAACATTTTGTGGTGGTGGTGGTGGTGGTGGTGGTGGTGGTGGTGAAACATTTCCTTTGTAAACCTGAGGGCTGGCTGTCTGATAAAGGAAGTTAAATATCCACCCCACTACCCACTCCTGGAAACTGGAAACATTCCCACTCCCTTACCTGGTGTAGAAACCAAAATCTGACAACGTGTGAGGATGGCCAGGAGAAAGTCATTGTGAGAATGGACTGAAAAGAAAGGAGGTTGTCACAAGTCAGAGTAGCTCGAAATACTTAAATGTTCCCTGTCTCCCTACCAGTCTTCCCAGTTAACTTCGTAACAATAATACTGTTAAGATTTTCTTACACAGCATCAAAAACAAAAGTACTAATTGCAAATCTGGGGAAACCCGGAGAAGACCTACCGTTGTCCTGCGTGAGGAGTCTGTGAGCTTCCAGGTCAAACTCCTCTTTGCTGATCTTCTGCTTGAACCACAACTTCAAGTTGGCCCAGTATCTGCACAAAGAGAAATGACATTAAAGCCACAGACTTCTGCCCTGTCCCCGGAGCTGACTCCAGCTGCTCCTAGGGAAGACAACTGATACTCCCCGATGTCCCTGAATTCCCATGTTAGACCCAGTCTCTTGGCATGTGGCTCTGGGCCAGGCTATATAAAGATATACCTGGGTTAGGATGACCCCATGAGGTGACTCCTAAGCCAGTCTGTCTAGTCAGCAGCACGGAAGGAGACAGATACTTCAGACTCCTGCACGGTCCCAGGAGAGCCTCAGAAGAAACCCACCCCTCCAACACACTGGCCTTGGATTTACAACCCCCAGAGCTGTGAAAATATGAATTTCTGAGGTTTAAGCAACAAGCCTGTGGTGCTTTGTCATGGCAGGCCTAACAAATGAACACACCAAAGACACAGAAAACCAACAAGAAACATCCTTTCTCCCTAAAAGATGGCTTCTGGGCAGACTCAGTGTAGGCACAGCTGTGCCTTTCCTTCTCTTGGTCGCCTTCTTAAAAGGGGGCCTCACTCCTAAATGCGGATGTTTTGTGGGGAGGAAAGTGGTTACTAATACCTCTGTGTACCAAGCTTCCGTTCAGATGAGCTCACATTGTACACTAATCGGCAGAAAACCTGAGCTTCTAAGCACCTCATCAAAAAGAAGCTCTTCCTGGATCTGAGTAACTGAAAGCCTGTGGTTTTACCACTTGGACTGCTGGACAAATGGTGAACAGTTCACACCTTGCACTCTGAATACTCCTGTTTTACCCACCTCCACGGAGCACAAGTCATGATGTACAACGCAAAGAAAACTGCTGAGGAGGAAACAGCCAGAGACGAGCAAGCTTAACCAAGAGGGCGGTTTTTACAATGAACAAAGACCGGAAACTGAAAAGAGCAATTCCATCATTTACTGTATCCCTGACACAAAGACTTCACATGACAGATCCATACAATTTAGAATCAGCGCCCATATTTGAGCAACATCACAGTGAGCTTCGACCTTTACAAATGGAAGAGGGAACTGCAAAGATTTCTGTCAGCCCTGAATCTGCTAAGTGAGTCTGGAAGGTACAGTATCTAGCCAGTTACAGCCACGGCCTTCAGAAGCCATGGCCTGCAGGTCTATTACCACGTGAAGCCATTCACTTCCAAACCTGTGAGAACAGTACATGGAAAAAGTGCCAAGTCTCCTCAGATGTGTTTAAATGTAAGTCTTACCACACAGTATTGCAAAAGAATACAGCTGTTCTAACGAAGCCAAAGGCTGCCATTTTTACCTATTGAAATGATTTTTAAATTTAATTTCCTCCTTGCATCTCAGATGGTCCTTCTGATACTATTTAGCGCCCACGGAGCTTGGTGTGAAGGTCTTGAAGCAGGACAATCAAACTGAAAACATTACAAACACAAAAAGGCCAAAGAGGCCCTCACCCCACTCGGCTTGTGGCCTCTCACCAGTGAAAATCAGAAATTCCAAAACAACTAACAATATCTACCTAAGGCCTCCTTTTCCCTTCCAGGCTATAAAACCACAATTGTCTGGTCATCTGGACAGAAACCCCTTGTACAACCTTAATGCCTCCGGGTTTTACTTTATGCCACCAAAATGCATAACTTGTGACTCTCCATTGAGAAGTCCCTGGGTATGTCTTCTCCTTTCCCTGGGCATCTCTTTTTAACTCTGGTCCTAAAATCTAAAAATAATAATAATTGTTATTATTATCGTTTTTAAAGCCTTTTAAAGCGGGGCTCAGGTGAGAAGCTTGCACCTACACTTTTTTGACAGCCTATCAACACACCCAGCCCTGCCTCACTGGCTGCTCTTGACAATCTTTTCTGCATCAGCGCCAGGAACTATGGGTTTGCCAGAGTTGAAGTTCCCCAAAAGATCGAGGCACCTCCTCGGGCTGCGGGAGGCTACTGCTTAAAGAGCTGTCACTCTGTTCGAGGCGCTGCTGGACAGTCCGATGGGGGAAACGGGGGCATTTTAAAAGTAACCCCTGTAAAGCATCACAGGGCGAGAACCAGAAGCCTTGGTCCCACCCTTGGCCTGTGCCTTTGGGGGAATAAGTAATCTCTCTGGGTGTCGGAGTCCTGTCTATCAATCAAATGGGAGTAATAACTGTGCCGATCTCAGTTTTGAGGATTGGATAACCCGTATAGAACTCTGGAAAAGGCATCCTAAGGCGGGCTAGGCTGCCGCCCCCTTGGATGCTGTGGTTGTTGGGTGGGTGACCCACCGATATCACCTGGGGTCTGTGTGCCTTCCGGAGTCGCTCTCAAAGCGCTACTCAACATCAGCCCAGCTGGCCAATGAGCGCTGCAGGCTTCCACCTCCAGGAAGCCCTCCGGGCCCCCCGCCCCGGCGCGCCCCCCGGCTCCGCCGGCTCCCGGGCGTCTAGGGCGCTGCTCCCGCCCCACGCGGGCATCACTGGTGTCGGGGTGCTCAGGAGGAAGTCCTCCTACGTCTCGAGTACCGGAGGAGCCGCACGGGAGCCGTGGCGGCCGCGAGACGCCTGGGGCCTCCGGGAGGTGAGAGAGTCCAGGGACTACGGCAGCCCTGGGCTTGGGGCACACCCACGGACAGGCCAGGAGGCTGGTTCCCGCGTCTCTTACTGTTTCACGTTGTCCCCCAGCGCCTCGCTCAAGTTCTTCTTGGCTGCCTCCAGCTCGCTCACAAAGGTCGCCATTGCAGCGCGCGGCTCAGCCCGACCGTAGACCGCGCGGCCCACGGCCACCAGCAACCGAAAGATCAACTCGGCGGAAGGCCTGCGCTCCGGACTCTGAAGGCTCGACTCCGCTCGACACCGCTCGACACCGCTCGACTCCACTCGACTCGACTCGTCGGCCCCGCCCCCAGCCGCTCGGGAGACGTTGCGTGTGTTTGGTTCTCGGCCCCGCCCGTCTCACAGTCGGGAAAGCACCCAGCCAAACTCCGTTCACCAACTCCCGCCTCCCGGGTCACGTGATCCTCTTCACCTAGTGGGCGCGTGCCCAATCTATGCCCGCCTGCCCGCCCGCGGCGGAGTCCGGAGCGCCGCAGCATTGACCGCCCCGCCGGGCCCCGCCCTACCCCGCTCGACCCTCCAGGCCCCGCCCTGACTGACAGGTCGGAAGAGCTCAGGTCCAAGGGTGCATGCAATATCCAATTTATCCTCTTGTCCTCATTTTTTTTTTTTTTTGTTGAGTATTCATCACCTATTGTGACATTTAGTTGGGTTATCTCGTCTCTGCCTTCTGCAACTAAAAGGAAAGTTCCCTGGAGGCAGGATTTGTGTTACTCAAGTTCTGAACATTCACTATTTACTGACCAAATAAAATAATTCCCAAGCAGGACACCCAAAGCGCCTAGGGGCGGTGACAGGTGGAATCTCAGCGCCTAATTAGCCTGACCCACAGAGGAAAAATGCAATGAACCCCGTTTCAAATCATGGTCAAGTGGAAGCACCCACAAGGTCCTCTGACCTCCCTATGCTCAAATTCACACTTGAGTATGTATATATTTAGATACAGAACTTGAATGTATATATATTTAGATACAGATACACACACAGGATGTTCACCTATCAACAGACTCTTAGGCTAGGCCACATCCTAACTATTGTAAGTAGTTACTTTTAAGCTACACTTTGCAACCCCCAGTCAGGTAAACTCAAAACCAGCCTACCTCTAATCCCTCCAGTAATTGGCTGTAGCCATTTTTATTCAACCAATAATTTTAAATTAAGGAACAAGGTTGCACAACAAAAGCTGGTAAATGAGAGAATTCACTTGTAGACAGCTAGGCCTTCGGGTACAGAATTTAGCATTACAATACATAGCAACACACCAACCCTCAACAATTCCCCTTTTTTTGTCTAAATAAAAAGGGTCTTTCATGTATAACAATAAATAACATACAGTAGGAATAATTATGAAACCATTATAAAAACTATTAGGTAATAGTTACATTTAAAATGTTTCTATTAGCAACTATGGAGATGTATTCTATTATCTATCCTATCGTGGTGAGTTCAGAGTTCTGTATCTAAATCATTTTCTATCCTAACTTGCATTATCACTATAAAAACATCTTTTTAGAGCTAGAACATCTTCTTCTAAACAACTGAAGCGTATAATAAGACTATCTAGTCTTCGATTGAAACTATCTAGTCTCAATCAGAGACCTGAGAAGGAATAAATATTACCCGAGTGTGCAGGAAGTGCAGGGACGCAGCTTCCAAAAATTATAGAAATAACAGAGATTGCTGACTGCCTGGACAGTCCTCAACATTCTCTAAAGCACTGGAGCACCATCGTCAGCCTTCTGGCTCAGAATATCTGACAGACCTTTTGTGAAGCAGGAGTTGTGAAGGATTTGCTTGTCTTGGCAAAGCTTGGCAGTGACTTCCCTGTGTCTGTCTGTCCTGGACATCATTTTGTCTACATATGAAGTTAGGGCATTTTCTTTGCCTGGTGGCTAGTCTGCCACAAATGAAGCTATCTCCAACTAGAGGACCTTCAATGTTTATCATCCTCTTCCAAGTCAAATGGGATACTACCAAGAGCTGACGTGTCTCCATGTCAAACAGGTCTTAAATTAATTAAAAAAAAAAAAAAAAACTTTAAATACCGTATCCCGTGGATCTCTGAGGTTCCTGAAGAACATCTTATCTATTCATTGTAAACCTGAGCAAGAAAATGCTGTCTGTTTCTAGTTTGTTTAACCCAGGATGCATATTTCTGTGATAATCCAGACTAGTGTCTAACATACCCATTAGTTTGACTGTCTCATTAATTTGCATTTCTCAACCATCCCTAAGGGATTGCAATAGCATCTATTAAAGGCTTGGGATAAATCTTGCAGTTTCAAATGATCTGCATAGATATGACATCTATATAATAGTTGAAACATGCATACGTGATGTTGTAACAAAATTAACCCTAAAATTTTATATCAAGGCCAGGCGGTGGTGGCGCAAGCCTTTAATCCTAGCACTTGGGAGGCAGAGGCAGGCGGATTTCTGAGTTCGAGGCCAGCCTGGTCTACAGAGTGAGCTCCAAGATAGCCAGGGCTGCACAGAGAAACCCTGTCTCGAAAAACAAAAAACAAAACAAAAAACAAAAAAATAAAACAAAACAAAAAACAAAACAAGAAAGCTAGCTGTAGCATTTGTTGTCCAGTATGTATGTGCTGAGAAAGTTCAGGACTTAACTGAAGTCTTCACTGGATCAGTCTATGATTCTGGATCAAGTGAGCTAGCTGTTTGGAAGTTGTTCTGAAACAAGTCTTTAGAGGAAACAGCATTGCTGTAATCTGAAGTAGAGTCAGGCAGGGAGCTGGAACAGCAAGTCTCAGCATCTCAGCATCCCCAAGGGGGAGTCTTGTGAGGGCTCCATTCTTGACCCTCCATTCTGCAGCATACAAACTTTTACAAACAATATATAGTTCTATAAGGACATTTGTACAGAGCCAGACAGTGGTGGTACACGCCTTTAATCCTAGCACTTGGGAGGCAGGGGCAGGCAGATTTCTGAGTTTGAGGCCAGTCTGGTCTACAGAGTTCCAGGACAGCCAGGGCTGCACAGAGAAACCCTGTCTCGAAAAAAACAAAACAAACAAACAAACAAACAAAAGGACATTTGTACCAAATGTGCAGCGCTCACAGATCAGCTAAAGATGATTTTCTGCTCCTTGTTTGTACAGGTGAAAAACATTTCACCTGAGTTGTAACTGGCATTGCAGTGTATCTCCATCTCTGCCATATGAAAGGTTGGCATGATGGGTCCAGAGGACTTTGTAGCCAAAGATTTATTGGCCACATATAGCTGAACTTGTGGCTGGAGACATTTATACATCTCGGTCGGTTTCTGATTTATTCCATTGAAGGGACTAGCGTGTACATTGACTATCTTGGACCGTTTGATTTTCTTCTTGTCTGTAGTCAGGATCTTCAGGAGGTCTTCCCCTATCATGTCTGATTTTTGTCAAATTGAAAGGAACCCATAGCTTTTCTTTTTCTGTGGAAATAAGGATATAACTTCTCCCCCAGCATAACAAAATTCCTCTCTTCCATTCTGAAGTTAGGACATCTTTAAAATAAGCAGGCTGGTTTAGCTCAGCAACTTTTTCCATAATTCAGGAAATTATGGAAATTATGTCTCTCAACTGCTCTAATTCTTGTTTGCTAGCATTCAAAAAATTCAGTGTTAACAAAGTTCTATGTAATCTATCTCTGGGAGTCTTTTGTTTCCCTTTTTGCTTGTTGAGCACCTCTTTTTTTTTTTTTCTTTTTTTTCTTTTTTGGTTTTTCGAGACAGGGTTTCTCTGTGTAGCCCTGGCTGTCCGGGAACTCACTCTGTAGACCAGGCTGGCCTCGAACTCAGAAATCCGCCTGCCTCTGCCTCCCAAGTGCTAGGATTAAAGGCGTGTGCCACCACTGCCGGCGAGCCACCTCTTTTAAAGTACTATTAGATCTCGCTACAGTTGCTTGTCCTGTGGGAATATGTGGTATGCCTGTGATACATTTTATACCATAATATGTTTAAAAAAAAAAAAAAACCCACTTCATTTTATTAGCGACATATGCTAGAACATTGCTAGTCTTAATTTATACAGGTATCCCTATAATGGCAATAACTTCTAGTAAATGTGTAATTACAGATTCAGCCTCTTCAGAAGTTAAAGCAATTTCCCACTGAAATCCTGAATATGTGTCTATAGTATAGCACACATATCTCAGTTTATCAAACTCTGTAAAAGAAAAGACATCCGCTTGCCAAATTTTGTTTCCTTGGGTGCCTTAGAGTTACTCCTGTAGGTAACGGAGTTTGGCTGTAAGTAGAACAAGTAGGTCGTATCTTTACAATCTCCTTGGCTTGTTGGCAAGTGATAGAAAATTCTTTTTCGAAACCTGTTAACATGATGTTTTTTAAGTTAAATTCTGTAGCCTCTAGCAGACTTCTTATCAGTAGCTGAACAATGTCATCTTTACCTGGACTAGAAGATCTGGTAGGCCTGGATGGGATGTGATATGTGTTATATAATGGACGATTTCTATTCCTGATCACTTGTTTAGCTGAATAAACAATGAAGTCAATTCGGAATCATCCTGAATAAGTTCAGCAATTTCTACATGCAAAACAACTCTGCCTATTGAGGGTTATTATTATATTAAGAGGGTCTTAAAAATCTAATAACACCATAAGAATCATGTATAATTCTGATTTTTGAACTGAGTTAAAAGGACTCTCAACCACCTTACTTATATTTTTTGACTTATATCCCGCCTTTCACAATTTATTTGCATCAGTACAAAGTGTAGGGACTCCAGAAATTGGTGTCCCTTTTATTATATGAGGGAGAATCTAATTAGTTCTTTTATAAACTGAAGTCACTTGCTTTGGGGGTATTTATTGTTAATTACCCCCCAAAATGACTGCAAGGTCTTTGCCAGTGTTCATCTTGTGCCCCTAACAAGGCAATCACTGCATTAGTAAAAGGTACCGCAATCTCAGCTGGATTTATTCTAGCTAGTAGACAAAGTCTCGTATTTTTTTTTCCTTCTAGAATTCACTGGGAGACATTTTCTATATCAGACTTGAAATTTGTTTAACTCTCTTCATGTGCAAAAAAAAAAAAGAAAAAAAAAAGATATAATCTTCCCACCAGGCAGTGGTGGCACACACCTTTAATCCCAGCACTTGGGAGGCAAAGGCAGGCAGATTTTTGGGTTCAAGGCCAGTCTGGTCTATAGAGTGAGTTCTAGGACAGCTAGGGCTATACAGGGAAACCCTATCTCCAAAAAACAATAAAATAAAATAAAATAAATATATTATATTAAATATATAATATATAAAAATTATATGTTATATTAAATATATAATATATATAAATTATATATTATATTAAATATATAATATATAAAAATTATATATATATATATATAATTTTCCTTCTGCATAAGAATTCCTGTGAGAGAATGAGTAAAAGACAAAATATAAAATACAAGCCAGCTTTGGGTCAATCCAATCTACATGAACATTGTGTAAATTTCTTTTCTATTAGAATCAATTCCTTTTCAGCTACAGCTAAAAATCTTCTTGGAGTATTTAATTCTTTATTACCTTGAAGGTTTGAAATAAATTACTTAGCTCTTGAGTGACTCAGCCAATTGTAGGACAAAGCCAGATAATATCACCTAGAAAGGTTTTAAAATGGTTAAGAGTATAATTAACAGAAGCTCCTCTTTGTATTTTTTCAGTAGGAACTTGTAATCCCCAGGAAGCCTTTTTTTTTTCTTCATTAAAAACATTTGTTCTAAGGTATCTCTACTTGAATCAGCCAGCAAAATATCATCCCTACAATGGTAAATTACGGATTGAAGAAGTTATTTACAAATTATTTCCAATGGCTGTTGTATAAAATATCTGCATAAAATATCCTACTCAACATTCCCTGTGGCAGGACTTTCCATTGGAAGCTTTTGGTTGGCATTGAGTGGTTAAATGTGGGCACCCTGAAGGCAAATCTCTCTATATATATGTTGTTCTTGTAAGCGAATTGTGAAAAGGCAACCCTTTAGATCAATCACAATGACAGGCCATTCCTTAGGTAACAAGTAAGGCAATGGGATTATGGGATTCCGGGCTGCAAGAAACCCAATGACTGAATACTTTTATTGATTGCTCTGAGATCTGTTATCATCCTCCATTTGCCAGATTTCTTTTTAATGACAAATATAGGAGAGTTCCAAAGGCTAGTGGACTCTTCTGTGTTGACCCTCTTAGAGGAGCTGTTCTAGTGCCTGTATTTTTCCTTTGTCATAGACCATTGTTCAATCCAAACAGGTTGGTCAGTTAATCACCTTAGTGGTGAGGCTGTTGGTGTTTTATCAGCAGCGGTTCCTTCAACCAAGATTGAAGAGTTAGTCTCTGGTGTGTTGTGTCTATGGGCAGCCGTAAGTTGAAGGGACGCTAATCTGTGTTTCCCGTTGTTTCAGTAGATCTCTTTCTCATAAGTTCATGGCTACATCTGCCGCATACAGCCCTAACCTTCCTGTGTGACATCATGATCCTACACACTTAATCCATTTAAGACTTCTTTGTACCTGAGACAGTGTCTCAGTCTCTAGGAGCTGTGTAGATACCATTTGAAGCAGCCAAGATGGATTCCAGGAATCTTGTGTGTTAATGTTACATCTGCCCAGGTATCCACTAATCCTTCAATCTCAATTCAATTAACTCTAATTTAAACTTTGCTCTCTTTTCATTTTTTTAGTAGTCTCCAAAATATCTGTTTTTCTGTGTCCTTAGAACCTCTTGTTTTATCTTTCGGAGACACTCAATTTCTGCTAAGTGGTTTAATTGAGTTTTGAGCAGCTCTCTCTTTATCCTATCAGAACTTAAATTTTGTAATTGTTTTTTCAGAAATATCTTTCCTTACTGGACAGGCAGGCTCATGTTGTTGTTGCTTTTTTGTTTTTTGTTTTTATTTTTGTTTTTTTGTTTTTGTTTTTTTTTCAGACCATAAGCAAAGCCCTTTAGTTAGTTTTCCAAAATTAAGGAATTGCCTTGTATATCTTTGGATGGCCTACATTCATGAACTGTATGCCTGTTCCTTCACCCATCTTCTACATTTCACAGGAAAAGTTCTCCCAGAATTATTACCATTGTAGAGAGATTCATCCTTAGGAATCGTTTGGTTACCAGTTACTTAGGGGATGACTTGATCTTTCACAGCCACAGCAATGGATAAGTTTTTCTTTATCTCCTGGAATTGTTTGTTCAACCATAATTGAATTGTGAGCATCTGCTTCTATGTCTGCAGTAGTTTTAATCCATTCACAAAGAGATGCAGATCTTGCTCTTAACGGCTAATAGCCTTTTTGCATTCATCATTAGCATTTTCAATTCATTCAGTTGATTGAATTAATTCAATTCTCTAGCATTTGGATCTGATATTGCTCTCTTTAGAGCTATGGTTAGTCTTTGTGAAAAGCCCATGAAAAATAGGTCTGAACTCTAGGTTGTCTTTGTAAATGATTCAGCTCACCCCTGTTGTTCAACCTTGTCCCAAGCATTTAAAGCTACTGTGTGACATTGTTGGAGGACAGCATCCTCAAGGGGCAGAGTGTACTCCTTACCTAGAGTCCGGGCCTTTACCCAGTAAGTGATCCTTGACCGTGTCAATGGCTCCAGCCCTATGTCATTGCTCCATAGTCCGTGCCTCATCTTTCTATCATGTCAGCCATTGTAACTGAGGGCCAGACTCTAGGAGGGCTGCCATCAAATCTCTCCAATCGTTTGGAATTATACAATTCAGTGTGGCCCAGTTATTACGTATCTGACATATGGTTAATGTAAGCCATAGCTCATTAACCCTTTTAAATCCCGTGCCTCTATAGGTTGCCATTTGAATTCTTGACAACCCTGTGGATTTCTTCATCTTCTTCCAATTCCCTTATCAGGGCTGGGAAAATCATTTTAGGTTTTTATTTTTTTAACAGAAATAGACTGCCCTTTCAAAGTCTTGTTGCAAGGAGCTGCTGTATGTTTTGTTCTTCCTTCCTCTGCCCCTAACTCAGTAGATACTTCCATTTTACGTATAATCTTTTGTAAGTTTTTTTCTAAGAATTCCCTCCCCCTTCTTGTAAGACTTCTTGTATCTTTATTATCTTAATCTCCCCCTCAATTTTGCTTATAAATTTTTCTAAATTCTCCTCTACTGTTCATTTTCCTCTCTTTATTATTATTTTACTGTCCTCGATTTTGTTCACAAATGCGTCTAATTTTTCTCTAATGTTTGCCTTCATATTTCGCCCTTTTCCTTTTCTTATCTCCCAGACATCTGAACAGTCTTTATATTCTGATTCACAATGTTCAGTTTTCTCCCCCTCTAATGTTTTGGCATCGTTTCATTCTGTTTCATAAAATGTTTAATCCTTTTTCTAAGGCTTGTAAATTTTTAAGGGCCTGTTTTTTGAAAAGACATAGCAAACTAAAATGCTTATTAGGATAAGAGTGAAGCTTAGTAATGCAATATTATAACTGGCAAGGGTCAGTTTCCTCTAGATCCATCCCTTTTGAACTGTTCAAAACTTTAAGCATTACATAAAGTTCAAAAGGTCGTTGTTGTGTTTATCTCTTTATGTGTTTATTTCTTTTCAAAATAAGAACTTCCAACTGTATTAACTAATCCGATGTTTTCTGTGCCTTTGTCTTTCTCTGGTGTTCAGCTCAGGACCTCACGGAGGTTTCCGGCTCTTTTACTCGTAGGGAGGAGCTGGCTGTAGAAAACAACCTGTGGCTTTTGTGCTCCTGAGATGGTTTTGTCTTCTGTCTCCTATGCGTGACCAGTGATGGCCCTTCCTCTACTGGAAAAATGGTGCGAGTCCAGCTCCAAGCCTCCGGTGCCGCTGGCTCAGGGTGTGGACCTGAACTGCAACCCGCAGCTTGTGTACCAATTCAAGGCTTCAGCCTCCTCAGTGTAGCGGGCTGAGAGAGTGGGACCTGGCTGCCGGTGTCTTGCCTAGATGTGGGGACATGGGAAGGAGAGCGAGGGCAGGCGGAGCCCAAGCTCTAAATGCCCAGACCAGATCTCTGTGTCAGTGAGAAAACTGCGTTGAAAGCCAGCCTCTGCGCTGCATTTAGGGCAGTGTCCAGGCGCGCGCGTGTGTACCTTGTGCTGGGAGGGAGCCTCCTGAAAGCTCTCTGTAGCTGGATACTTCCCCAGTTGCTGCACTTGGCTGGTCCCAAGCAATGTCTGTTTTTTGTCTCAGTTAGTTTGGTTCTATGTCCCACATAAGGTGAGCCAAAATGTACTTGAACCAATTTAAACTTAACCCTGCAGGCTTACAAATGAATTGAATCCAGACTAAGGTTATTTTATTTGGCTTTGACAATCACTGGGAGGTCACCCGGATCTACTTTTCTAACTTCTGGCCTGGCTACCTCCCCAGTAGTGTATTCCAGTTACTTGCTGTTTCTCCTGGATGTGTGTTCAAGGTCCATCTCCTCTCATGGCCAGTTCCTCTCCCCCCACTCCCATTCTCTTTGCAACCCCCAACCAGATAAACTCAAAACCTGCCTACCTCTAATCCCTCCAGTAATTGGCTGTAGCCGGTTTTTATTTTTAACCAAATAGTTTTAAATTAAGGAACAAGGTTTGCACAACAAAAGCTGGTAAACCTGAGAATTCACTTGTATAAACTAGAACAAGGTACAGAATTTAGCATTACAATACATAGTAACAGACCGAGCCTCGACAGTTCTGTCTTCCTCTGTGTTTAGCTTGTTCCTCTTGAACTGTCTCTGTAAAACTCTCCCAGTAAAACTGTCTTCTCTCTCTCTCTGCACTGCTCTCTCTGAAGTAGCTTCTCTTCTCGGGAGAGTTGGGCGTATCCTATTCCGTCAAATCCTTCTCTGATTTGTCACATTGTCTGCCGCTCAGAGATCATTTTCAAAAATGGGTGCTTCCTTCTACAAACTAACTTTACCTTCATTGTTTGGGATTAAAAGTGTGTGTTAAGTAAGGGTTGAGCCTCACCACAACAAGAAACAGAATTATTTTCAGTAAATAACACAATCTTGAAGTTCACAGTGTGATGGGATATCCTGCAACACCACATCCCAACTATTGAACCTAAGAAAGTAGTTTCTCTTAGCTAGGTCATATCCTAACTATGGTAAGGATCTCTCTCTCTCTCTCTCTCTCTCTCTCTCTCTCTCTCTCTCTCTCTCACACACACACACACACACACACACACACACACACACGGCATTCCATTTCATCAGCTCTTTTGGCTAAATGCCCAGATTCGTAGGTCATATGCTATTTCTATACTTAAGATTTTGCAGAATTCCCAGCTTCCCACGTGGTTACACCATTTCTACATTTACACCAAAAGATGGAGATTCCAGTTTCTCCACGTCCTCACCAACACTTGCCTTGTGTTTGCTGGTGATGGACTTGGGAGCTGGTCCAGCTCTAGAGTCTGACAATGATTATTTTTTCTCTAAGAAAGGCTGCTTGGTTTCCTTAGGCCTTGTTAGGAACCTTTGAGCCCTTTACAGTCCCTGGTACAGGAGAAACATCAGCTCCCCGCTTCTTCACACAGCATCACTGAATTCATGGGCTGTCTCCATTTCAGACATCTGCATCTCTGCTATGCAGGAGAGCCCTGACCAATCAGTAATGTTATTTTATGTCCTTGTCAAATTTACTGTGATGTTAGCTGTCATTTGAAAGACTTACACGGTATGCTGCACCTCACATGGTACATGCACATGTCAACTAAACATATAATGTCTATACATAAGGTTACATAGTGTTACTTAGTGGTTCATATTCAATATAGATGCCTGGTGAAAGTCAAATACACTACAGGGTTCTGTATAATGTTCTTTACCCTCTGACTGTATCAGACAATAGAATCTAATATAGTTGAAGGTTATAGACTTGAGTTATGTTGGACCCTATAATTTATGGTAAAATTTATGGTTTACAAGTTGAGAGACATGCCAACATTAAAGAAAGAGGTCAGAAAAGGAGTTGTTTTGGTTTTGTCTGGGGTTTTGTTTGGGTTTGCATCTTGGACCTTATTGTCAGTCTGTTGATGCCTTTGAAGTCATTCTAAGAATAATGTTTTAAATGCCTACACACATATGTTTACACTTAACTGAGTTTTATTGAAACACTGTTCTGTCTGCAGACCCTTTAGAACCCGTGTGCTCATAAAGCTTGCAGACACTTGCCTTGCATGCCTAGGCTACTTGCTAACATCCCATGAGCCTTGGATACTGCAACCCCGACTACAGTAAAGGCTTGATCACTATGGATTCCCATACTTTAGCAGGCTAGAAGTCCAAAATCAAGATACTAGCAAATTTGGTTTCTGTGAGAGCTCTGTTTCCTGCTTGTAGATTTATCTTCTTCCTTTGCCCTAGCCTTTCCTCAGTGAGTTCTCAAGAGGAGAAGATGTGTGTTTGCATATGCATATATACATATATACATACACGTATACATATGTGTGTGTGTGTGTGTGTGTGTGTGTGTGTGTGTGTGTGTGATTATTCTTTTAAGGACACTGTGCTGGTTGGATTTTTGTCAACTTAAAATAAATCTAGACATATCCAGAAAGAGAAACCTCCAATGAAAAAATGCCTCCAGCAGATTGCACATAGGCATATCTGTATGACATTTTCTTGATTAATATTAATTATATTAATATTGGAGGGAGGTCTCAGCCTGTTGTTGACAGTGCCACTCTTGTGCGGGTGGTTCTGGGGCATATAAGAAAGCAGACTGAGCAAGCCATGAGGAGCAAGCCATGGCTTCTGTTTCACCTTCTGGAGAAGCACAGGGGTCTTTGTGCTCACAGATGAACTAGCATAACATGTAATGTTAAGCACACAGGGGTGTTCCTCCAAGGGAAGGAATGCAAACGTGTTATCCATCCAGAAGGCTGGAAGCAGACATGTTTACTAATCTGGTGACCTATGCTCTACTGTGTGGCTAGAGACCCTCTCAGCACCAGACCTTCCACAGACCCTTTTTATAAATGTGTTTTTCTCAGTAAATCTATGGAACCTGCCTTCATGGATTTTACAAAGAGTTTCAGTGTATCCCATTTGACTGTTTAGTTTACTCTCTTCCTCAAAGAGATTCACGTTTGCTTTTTTGTGAACATAGACTTGAATTAATTATCAGCAGAACAAACTTTTAACTAATTTGTTCTATGCTTAAATGTGCCTAAAATAAATTACTAGGGGTCAAACTCTCCTTCCTGCTAGCCCAAGTGTAATGGACCAGTTGAGCACGGACTGATGTCTCCAAGGTTGTGAGACAAAATAATATTTGCCTTTTAAGTATTTGGTGTTTGGTGCAATATCCAAAAGCTGATTAATACACCAACTGTAAGACCCTTCGGTCTCCCTAGACAGTTTCTGTCCGGCGAAGTCAATCTCAAAAGCAGCTTTCTGTCCCCCTTCTCACCATGGGAGCCTGGCAGCCAACGCCTCCTTGGTCCTGCCTGGCAGTAAAAACACCACCGTCTGCAATGAAGCTGAGCAGATGGCGTCGAGAGCTCCAGGTAAAGGTAAAGTTGTCCCTGGGTGTGATAATGAATGATATTTATGAGGCCTTTAAAAAACCTGTTTCAAGTGTGAGCTACTAAACTGCACCTGTTGGAAACGAGCCCTTTCCTGCCTCTTCAGCCTTCGCATTGAGCTAAAACTGGAATTTAGGAAAGTGTAACATTGTAAGCATTGCTTGCCCACCATGTGGCTGGGAGCTACAAGGCGCTACACATGCTCTATGTGGTAACTGAAGACGTTTGGCGCTGGGGCAGGGGCTCGGGGGATGTCCCAAGCTTTTAAACTGGCACAGGAAATGCTCGTGATGTGGGGAGACTCGGCTGGAAGCAGAATGAGCTTCTAAAACCACGGCCCAGAGAAGGAAAAAAAGTCCTTGTTGGCCCAGAATGATGAACGGCTATCTAATGTTCCCAAGGAAAATCTGACCTTGGGGAAGGAACGTGGTAAATGAGTTTTACAAGATTTGGTCAAGGCTCATTGGCCAAAAATCAGGGAGGCAGTTTGGTGCCTGAAATCACGGCTGTGATTGAGCTGGACAGCATTATCATGCACCTGCTCCGGAGTTTACTGTGTCCTTGGGAGCTAGGGCTCCCCCTGAGCAAGAGTCAGCCTTACATCTCCTATTGCCTCACTGCCTAATTTCTTTTTAAAACTTGGCTTGTTTCTAGAAAGATGTCTTCTCGTTGTCTGTTACTTTCCTCCCGTTATCCTGCCCACATTGTTTTTTTTGGTTTTGTTTTTTGTTGTTGTTGTTTTGGTTGGTTGGTTGGTTGGTTTTTGAGTTCTGGAATACAGCGGAGGCAAGGAGCAAAGTGTTAAAGGATAAATTCCGGGAATGTTTTCGCTGAGGTTTGAGTTCAGCTCTTCCTATGCTCACTGTTACGTAATCACTCTGCCTCAGTTTCCACATCAGCAAAGTGGATATGTAATATTGCTTGCCTGAGGGTTGTAAGAAATTAGTCTGACAGGTAAGCATTC
>JANHMN010000009.1:62774483-62795131 GCA_030674055.1 Rhabdomys pumilio | reverse complement strand
GCCCACAGGTTCACACTGCCGCTCTACAGCCCACAGGTTCACACTGCTGTTCTAGTGCTTTCATTAGCTTTGTTCTTCAGCACCTTGAAGTTTTCACTGTCAGATCTCTCACCTACTTAGTTAACTTTATTCCTGGGAATTTTCTTTTAAGTTATTGTGAAAAGGATTTCTTTTATCCTTTCTTTCTTTCTTTCTTTCTTTCTTTCTTTCTTTCTTTCTTCCTTTCTTTCTCTCTCACATATTCATTATTGGTACATAGAAAAGCTACTCATTTTGTGTGTGTGTTGCTTTTGTATCCTGCTACTAAAAGTGTGTGTAGATCTAAGCGTTTTCTAACTGTGTCTTTCCTGGTTAATTTAGACACAGAAACTATCAATAAAAGTCTTGTAAATCAAACTTAAGAACACATTAAGATCATACACTAGGCCTCAGGACTGAACCTGCTTCTATTATTTGCTAAATGGAAGTACTATCAAATTGTCCCCTAAATTTATATTTCTTTAAAAAAGAAAAACATTTATTTACGTATGTGAGTGTACTCACTGTCTTCAGACATACCAGAAGAGGGCATCGGGTCCCATTACAGATGGTTGTGAGCCACCATGTAGTTGCTGGAAATTGAACTCAGGACCTCTGGAAGAGCAGTCAGTGCTCTTAACCTCTGAGCCATCTCTCCAGCCCCTTAAATTTATATATATATATATATACACATACATATATATGTATATATGATTTATATATATATAAAAATTGTGTATATATATATTATAAATTTATATTTCTAAACCAAAAGCATAGTGCAGCTCTCAGACATCATAAGAGAAGTATCTTTATGAAGTAGATCAACAAACGCATGACTGGTCAAAGTGCAGAGAGTGTCTGTGGTGTGCTCAGCGACAAATGCGACATCTGTATCACACCACATCGTCCCAAGACTTAAGGACACTGTGGAAGAGGAGTGAAAAGACTGTATGAGTGAGAGATGAGGAAGGACAGGATAAAACGATGTCTTCTGGATATGACAGGACCACTGTGGTCACAAACTCGACAGCAGCTGTGATTGCCAGCATGCGATCAAGCCAGTCAACATTCCAGCCTGCAGAGAGGAGGGGCTCGAGAGCCTCCACCCCCAACTGAGGAGTTATTTATAGTTGGCTTTGGGGGAAGGAGAGTAAGTTTTCTTTAAGGATAGTGGCCCTGGTAGGCCAGCCACATTCCAGTGGTTCTTCTCACACCCATGAGTATTTAGGCAACACAAGTGGGACTTAGTGCATTATTTTAAAGATGGGGGCGGAGGAAGGTGAGATATGGAATTTGAAAAGGGCAGGGTAAATCTGAGAGATGCCAGGAGAGGAGTCGGTGAATATCATCATACTACATTGTACTACATTGTATGCATATACGATGTTCTCAAATGTTAACAAAAATTATATATACATATATTATACATACATACATACATACATACATACATACATACATTTCTCTAAGATCATACACCGTGACCAAATTGGTTTCATTCCAAGCATACAGGGATTGGTTTAATGCTTGCAAACAATCAATTTAATACAGCACATAAACAGACTTAAAAACAGAAATTATATATTAGTCCAATTGATACAGAAAAGAACGTTGATAAATTTTAACATGACTTTATGATAAAAAGCCTTGAAGAAACTAAGAACAGAAGAAACGAACTTCACCCTAAGACCGGCTACATAGAACAAACCTATTGCCAGCAGTGTACTGAGTCAGGAGAAGTAAGAACATTTCTTCTCAAGTCAAGGGTGCCCACAGCCTTCGCTCTTCCTCAATCAAGTGCCTTCACAAACCAACAAGACAAGAGAAATAAACAACTGAGATACAAATAAGAAAGAAGCCAATTTCTTCCTTCCTTTCTTTCTTTCTTTCTTTCTTTCTTTCTTTCTTTCTTTCTTTCAAATCTCAAGTTGGTTGAATCTGTGGAAGGAGTGTCCCTAGATATAGAAAATCAACTGAGTGGGTTTGGTCCTGATTGATTTACTCCTCATCGTTCCTAGTTCACAGGGAAAGACTAAGCAGTCATAGGAGATTATGAAGCTTCCCACCAGTGCACAGCTGGGAACCGATAGGGCTATGCTTCGGCCCAAGCAGACTTGCTCTGGAGTCCACACAGAATCTCCTGTGTGGAGCCTGTTAGAGACAACCAAGCACGCTTCTCACGTACTCCTCTGATGCAAGATGAGACGGTGTGGTGTGCTGTCATCAGGGCAGCCGATGCTGTCTTCAGCCGCCCTTATATGTACCAGATCTCTGAGCCCCACCAACTCATGCATCTCAATAGTTAACTCCAAGATGAAGGAGGAGGGTTCTCTCTCAGAGAAGTGATGCACTTGACTGTTTCCTAGTAAGAATGGAAACTTTTAAAGACTACAGCAAGTAAGCCTTTGGTACAGCTCTGTTGTACTAAGCTGGGAGGTCATGGCTTTAGTTCCATTTGTGGATGAAGAGGCCTAGTATAAAAAAATAAGCCTTCATGCGTTGGCCTTCTTCCACCTTTCCCTCTCAGGTCTGTGAGCTTTAGTATGGAAACCTCTCAATGTGATGGATCAGTCTTGATTTGTGCTGGGGAATCAGGGCAGAGTTGAAGAGCAGGCTTACAAGAGAGAAACGGCAATAGTTCTTAGCCTGAAGTGGCAGCTGAATGGTATAGGAATAGTGGCAGTGATGACAGGGACAGAGCCACAGAGACAGCAGGGAGCACAGCCCAGAACATGATGGCAGAAGTTTAAGGATTGTCTTTGACTGACAGGGCCTGTGTGAACACCCTGTGCCCTGGAGGTACTCAAGCCCCTGGTGGCTCCCAAAATGAGGTTTCCAGTGAAGGGAGGAGAGATGGAAGGGGTCAAAAGGTGTTATTATTTGAACATGATAAACGTGACCTCATTTGTATTCATAAAAAAATAAAATCTGCCACAGAACAGAATAACTAGTGTGTGTGTTCCACTTGAGGCCCAGGGAGCTGTTTGTGACCCAGGAAAACTGTCAATGTGACCCAAGAAATCTGTAGATGGTAACATGTTTTTGCAAGTTCCTGCTAATTCAAAACCATTTTTATCAGATTTTTTACCATTGAAATCAAGCCCAATACACAAATGTGTCAGTTTCCTCTTGGCTTTAAATGTTATGGATGCCGTAGGAAGAAAAGAGGTGGCACATGCTTTTAATCCCATCTTCTGAGAGGCAGAAGCAGGCAGATCTCTGCATTGGGGGCCAGCCTGCTCTACAGAGCAAGCTATAGAAAGCCATGGCTACAGGCTACCCAGAATAAAACCTGTCTTAAAAATATAAACAAACAAAAATAAAAATGAACCAACCAAACAAAACCAGGCTCTCCAATGAGCAGCAGGATCAGAACTCAGGCCGCAAGGACACTCACCGCATATGCCTTGCATGTTCTATGACATGGTACTTCTTTGAGTCAAAAGCTGCTTGTTGTCCCCTAGCTGGGACAGTCGTGAGTCACAATGACTTTGTCAAGCCGGTACGAGTTTATAATCCGCATTGGTTTTTGAGTAGTTTGTCTCTAGTTTTCCCAAAAGAGAACACTAAGGAAAAGGGAGACGACAAGCCGCAGTCTGGCAGATAGAAAGCCTGGTCTTGAAACAACTGTGACACGCCTATGCACCTTTTTCAAAATCCTTGCCAACAATGTCACTCTCTCTCGCCAACCACAATTTCAAGCACTGTACCTCCATAGTGATGGTTCAGGCTCTCGTTGCCATGGTGATTGCTCTGCAGTCTAAAACACTTCCATCAGTGCTGCTCCTCCTAATTGCCATTGCCAGTTCTTGAATCTGGGCTTTTATTATGTCATCAGGACCTAGTACTGGACCTGATTAATTATAGGTGGTCAGCCTACTGAATAAACACCTCTATTAAAGTAGCCTGCCCCTTCTGCCTCCACGCGTCAGCCTGTGGGTTGTAATGCCATCTTGTCTCCTTTGATTTACTGGACTTTTTAAATTATAGAAGCAAATGCACACTCATTTCAGAAAATGCAAGCAATAAAAATGCTTCTACAAAGTTAAAAGTAAGTATTCCTCTCCCCACTAAAATCAGTGCTGACTGGATTAATGATTTAAGCATACAATACTTTAAATCACAAGAATTTGTCCTCTGCAGTGAAGAAATTGTTCTAAGTTAGGAGCAAAATCAGAAATCATAAAAATATAATCACAGTTATTTGTTCATCTAGTCTTTTAAAAGTTGCATGGGGAAATGTGACAGAGTCAAAAGACTAATGACAAACTGGAATGTTGCATCTATAAAATAGAATGACACAGTGTCAAACGTCTTCAGTTTTCAAAGAGCCTTTATAAGTCACTGTGAAAAGGATGTTCAATCCAGGAGGAGAAGGGCCCAAGGCCTCTGAGAGGAACATGATATCACTGATGATTCATTAAATAGAACTGTGAACAAAAGGATTTTCCCTTGCTTCTCAGATTGACAAACATGGCTGTAAGATGACACCCAATGTTACAAAGCCGAAGGGGAAAGGAAATACTCTCACAGATTGCTGGTGGGAATGGATATTGGTATGACCACTCTGGAGAATTTGGCAGTGTGTGTCAGAGTTTAAAATGTGTGTCTCCTTCTACAGAAGTTTGCCCTATATACAACTATTATTAGCCAAAATGTGTTCACAAGAATGTTTTTGCTTTACTGCTTTGGAAAAGATGAAACACTGGAAATACTCAACATCCATTAGCAGGGACAAGTTGTCTAGCAGAAAGTTCAGAGAGTGGACTCATGATGTCTCTGTGGGGACAGTGACAGTGGGCAAAGGAATCGACTCCAGTACAGTGCTGAGGAACAGATAAACAGATGTATGTCTGAGGTGACTGTGTGCATTGCAAGAGCTTCTGAAATGACCGACAGGAAGCAGTTATCAGAGACATAGAAGATGGTATAGAGAAAAAATCAGCTTTTGTGATCACTTTGGATCTTTCACTCATTAATATCTTGTACACGTTTCCATGAGAGCATTTTAGAATCAGCCAGCAGAGGTTGCCTTCTTTCTACTGCAGTAGCCAGAGATATTCTTTGCATTCATTTTTTCCCTCTGTGTATATAATAGAGATGCAAATTTGTATCTTTGACTGTGCATAATTACAATTTTCATTGCTACAAAATGGAACTATCTATAGTTCTGGAAATTGCTTTTTCTGGTTTATACCATTCACATCTCTCCATGTAAAGACATCATATCATAAAAAGACAGAAAAATATGCTATAACTTATTCACCTTTCTTCTATTCTTTCTAAATTCTTACCTCTGCAATAACTTTTGCAATAACTACATTTTGCATAACTTATTTGTGTATTTATATTTCAATCTATGCCAGTGCTAGGTGGAATCCCAGTGTGGAACTCCAGTTAAAAACATAGATAATGCAACCCAAGGAGATCAAATCAAACCATAAAAACCACATAAATCATCAAAAGCTTCAACTCTTATATCATTTTATGTTTCACATCTTTTAACCTCACGTTACATAACATAGATTACATTGAAAACACAGATTAAGTAGCTTAGGTAATTACACGGCCAGCCATTCATCCATGGCAAGGGCAAACAAGAAACGCTTTAGGGTATATAATATAATCTAACTTAACTTTTCTTTAATGACATCTAAATTAATGTTATTGGTGTTTGTGATGATTTGAATGAAAATGACCCCCATAGTCTCATACGTTTGAATACTTGATCTCCAGATAGTGGAACTATTTGGCAAGGATTAGGAGGTGTGACTTGTTGGAAGAGGCGTGTTACTGGGAGTGAACTTTGAGGTTTCAAATCTCCACGCCCCACCCCCTATACTGTCTGAGGATCAGGATGTAGTTTCTCTCAACTATTTTCTCCAGTATCATGCTTTCCTGCTGCCACCGCAGTCTCCACCATTATGATCATGGACCAACCTTCGAGAAAGTTGCAAGCAAGCCCCCAGTTAAATGTTTTCCTCTGTAGGTTGCCTTGGTCTTGGTGTTTTTTCACAGCCATAGAACAGTTACTAGGGCAATGCCTTACTTGTATCCTTAATGTCTTCCCGTACAAGCCAACATGCTCACCATAAAAAACTCTGACCCTTTTCAAAAATCAAAACAGCTAGTCAGAGGATGATTGCAACATGACAGAGGGCCCACATCCTCAGAGCAGAAGAAGGGAACGGGGTGAAAGGTGTGGGGAGTAGGTCCAGATTCCTCACGTCTCAATCAGGAGGCATTTGTTCCTAGAGTCTCCAAAAAATCCCTGCTGAGATTGAGTTCCAGTTGTGTGAAATGATATCAGTGGATGAAAACCTTGAAGTGCAAGCTTCTGGCTATGTCAGGTGATACAGGTGTTTTTCTCACATGTGGGCTGACTTACATGTTGTTTTGCTAAGGCAAGACCCGTGGGAGGACATGGGATGATTGAAGAAAGTATAAATAGAACTCAATGAGCAATGATGGTGTAGAGATTTCCAGAGTGAGGACTGGTAGAATTTCAAATCCTGAGCTTGGGGGAGCTCAGGAATTGGTAGGTTTTCCTGTTCAGGGATTGGTGGGTTTCTGTGGGAAGTTCAATGATTGATGGGTTTTCCTTTTCAGGGATTGGTGGTTGTTGTTGAGATGTTTCACCTAAAACTAGCATAATCTGGAAAGGGTCCTGCTGAGGGTCGGACCTTTGCAACCTTTATGGAGGCTAGAAATGCTGTTCTAACAGTTGGGAAGGTCAGGGGAGGGCCTGGCTGCTGGAGCTCCTTTAGTAAGGACGTGGCCAATTTTTTGCCTTGAAGGTTTATAAAGTTTACAAAGGGAGTGAGTCCATGGCAGGAAAGCCTTTCCTGACACTTAAGTGATGTGAATAGCTAATAGGTATCATCTTGGGTTTAAGGTTGACACCATTAGAGTTTGGGATTTTACGGTTTGAATGGGGTTTTGCTTTTGTCTTAAGATGGGAATCTCACCATATAACCAGGTCTTATAAGTCCTGATTTCAAGTGATCCTCCTGCCTCAGCCTCTCAAGTAGCTTTGACAAGTATACCCTGCCATGGCAAGGTAGGACTGGTGATCTTATAAGACAGGAAAAGGGAGACTTGAAACACAGACACATACAGGGGAAAAAAATCTAAAAGTGAAGGCAGAGATTGATGCACCTACTGGCCAAGGACTGCTGTATGTTGCCAACAGCCAAGCTTTGCAATACGGCACAGAGTCTTCCTGAAAGCCTCCGGGAAGAGCCAAAGGTTAATGGTTTATTAACAACTTGACCTTGTTTTCAAGGGTTTCGATCTTCCAGGCTTCAAACATAGCAAGTTTCTGTGGTCTTAAGTCACCTAATTTTTGGTAATTATTGGCTATGGTAGCCCCAGTGAGCCAATCTAGTGGGGAAGGTCTGGGAAGACATGCCTTTGGCCCTCTGCTCAACTTCTGCTCCACCCCAACAGCTAGAAACACTGAAGAAGCCGCCTAAGGAGAAAGGCACACAGCGGTCTGGAGTGGGGCATACTGGGCACCAGCACCATGATAAAATAAAAATCATTGTTGGTGACAATTAAAGAAGCCGATGCACGGAAGCCAGCAGGCTTAGCTGCTGACCTGCTGTGCTGACTTGTTCAGGTGCAGGCCCTAAAGTCTAAAACCAATTCCTTTGCCGTGGGGTTTTGCTATGTCACAATGGCAAAGAGCACATAGTTGTTACCACACCAAGCGCGTGTTCATTCTGTTCACAAAACAGCAGGCTGACCGCATTTACACACATGGCCGCATTTACACACATGGCCACATTTACACACATGGCCGCATTTACACACCTGTTTACTTCCACAACTATCAGAGGCTGAAAGACCTTGGGCTGACACCAATCCTCATCGGTTTTCCACTGGCTACTGTGTAGCTGCTTCATTGTATTGCAGATGCTAATTATATTCCTCAAAAAACTATTTGTAAGAATGTTTACACATAGCTTCTGGGAACCTGCCCCCTGTTGGTTCTGATTGGTAAATAAAGATGCCAACATCCAATAGCTGGGGGGTCAGACAGAGGTGGGATTTTAGGATTTCCCTGGCTTGGAACTGGGAGTGGGGAGAGAAGGAAGAGATACACCATGCTGGGAGAGAATGGAGGAGAGGAGAGACGTCAGCCTGAGAAGAGTGCGGGACAGAAAAACACAGCCACCATGTGAAGGAGCCGGGAGAGGGTGACCCAGACGACTTACCCAACTAGGTTTAGAGCAGCCAAGATAGAACATAGAGTTTAGTAAGTAGTAACTCGGAATCATTGACGGGAAGTAGATTCTAAAGCAGTAAATGTTAAGCAGTGGCCCAGCTATTGTGCTGTTTAAGGCATATTAAAATGTAAAGGTTCTCTCTCTCTCTCTCTCTCTCTCTCTCTCTCTCTCTCTCTCTCTCTTTGTGTGTGTGTGTGTGTGTGTGTGTTTCATTTGGGTACATAAACCTTTGGGACAGGTAGCGTCCCCATGCAGGGATTTATTATTTGGATAATTATTACTACACTTCAGTAATATTTTCTCCTTCCGGAAATATTTCAATCAGTCAAGAATGCAATCCTACTGTATGATTTCTCCATTCTGTGCTATCTCCATGAGAAAGGCTCTGAAGAGCTCAACATAGCACAGGGATCACACCCTAGCTTTGTGACTGAACAAATCACCTGGAGCATCAGGTACCAGTGAGGGCACAAACTGATGGCCACACCGCACAAGGCATGCACAGTCAGGCTGAACAAGCAGTTTGCCTGGAAGCCAACCGATTTGCTACATGCTCAGATTCACTTCCTGTGTGCATGGGCAATCAGCACCACCAAATACCAGGCCTTGTGCCGAGCAATGGGCATGCAGTGCTTGTGCCCATCTTGGGAGGTGGGGAATCCTCTGGGTGATGGAGCATAGAAGGCTACTTTCCCCTCAATCACCACAGATGTTCACAGACAAATGCTGTTCTTATTCCACACTGTCTGTCCCTAGTTTTAAAGTCTTCACATTTAGAGCAGATTTTTGGAGTTCCCTCTTTTGTTCACATGCATGTAACCCCCACACTGTCACCCTGTCCCAGCAGAGCAACACATTTGTTGCACTGAACCTACAACCCATAGTCCACTGTCTATATTAGCGGACATTCATCCTTCACATTCAGTTCTGTGGATTTGGATAAATGTATATTGATAATATCAACCATTATCTTACAAAATGCTTCCACTGCCTTGAAAGTCCTCCGGATCTGCCATTCATCTCTCCTTCCAGACTAACCCCTGGCAATTACTGATACAAAGGTCTTCGTACGTTTGCCTTTTTCTAGAATGTTGTGTTAGGTTTGACTCCTACTGTGTGTAGCTTCCAGACTGGCTTCTTTTTCGTACATCGTTGACGTACCCTCTATGTCTTAATCACTTAAACACCAAACAGTTACCCCGTTGTCTAAATGCACTGTGCTGTACCTGTTTACCTGCTGACAGCATCCTGGATGCCTCCAGATTGTGGCAATTATGAATATAAGTTGCTATAAACATCCATGTGCAGATTTTTGTGTGGATATGTTTTCATCTCATTTGGGTAAATACCAAGGAATGTGATTGCTGGATCATATGGTAAAAGTATGTTTAGTTTCTAAGAAACAGCCAAGCCATCTTCCAAATCGGCTATACTATCACACATTTCTAAAATGATTTAATCTTATGTACCAAAAAGTACCTACATGAGTTATGCTTTAAGTAACTCCAGAAAACCTCTCTGCTTAGCCAAATTCTTCCCTCTTGTCAGGTGAGGCCTCTCCTGCGATTCCTGTGCCAACTTCCCATAAGCCTTTGCATTCTTGTCAAAATGAAACCCTTGTGTGGTTGGTAATCATTTTCATGGTCAGCAGTTATGTATATCTTGGACAGAAATAAACAGTGTAAGCTTATGTTGGAGCAGATGGAGGAAAGGCAAATAGAAGAAACAGTGCATGTAACCTGGTCTATATACTGCTTCTCCCAGGAGTATCAGCTGGAGCCATGCGGAGAGCTTCGTGTAGTCTAGTAAGTGAGAAAAGTGTTCATCAGATGTGCTGGGGAGAGATGACTCAGTGGATAATATGCTGCCTGCTTAAGCATGAAGACCTGAGTTCAGATCCCTAGCAACTGTAAAAAGCCAGGCATGGCGACATGCGCTTACAGCACAGTACTGGGGGACATGCAGACCACAGGCAGGAGGATTCTAGAGGCTCTTTATCCAACCGGTTTAGGGGAAAATGATGAATCTCAGGCCCAGTGAGAGACCTTGTCTCAAAAAATGAGATAAAGAAGTGACTGGGGACAACTTAACATTAATGTCTAGCTTCCAAACACTTCCACAAAGGGAAGTGTCCTCCTCAGGCACACACATGCACATGAATATAGCACTCACACACATGCGCGCACACGCACACACACACACACACACACACACACACACACACACAGCAAGAAGGGAGAGGAAGAGAGTCAGAGATGGAGACAGAGCCACTGAACTAGAACGTGGGATTTGAAGGTGAAGAGAAATAGACATGTTGCTGAGAAGCTCGTTACCCAGGCGTGTGCAAACACAATTCAATATAACACGGTAAGCACTATAATCACAAAACCACTTTTCCTTGATTCTCAAATAGTCTGTCTAGTTGTCACTTACTGTGACAAGTCATGTGTTGCAGTCTTTGATGCAGAAGAAAAAAAAACCAGTTTACTATAAGGGGCCATTGACACTCAGTGGAAGCTCAGAGGTGACTCTGATAGACTTAGCCTGTAGGGCCTGGGAAGTGTTCACAGAAAAAAATCAAGCTGGAACTCAATGCCATATGAGATAGAAGAATACTTTTTCTTTCCAATTTCGTCTCAGAGCTGAGGACCCTAAAATGAAAGTCAAATTAATAAGAGAGAAATAATAGCCAGGCATGGTGGTACATGTCATTAATCCCAGCCCCGGAAAAGCAGAGATGGGCAGATCTTTGCAAGCGTGAGACCAGCCTGATTTACACAGCAAGCTACAAGCTAGACAAAACTATATAGTGAGACCCTGTCTGAGGGGTGATTTTTAATATGTTATATGAACATGGAACCTTTTAGAAAATAAGGGGAAGGCCTAAGAGAACGTAAATGTGCCTTTTATGTTTAGATTTGATAAGTAGACGGTTGAGAAATATGATTGGAAAACGAGAGGGTATGATCTGACTGACAGACTAAGAAACTTAACAAGGCCTGTATGATCAGGTTCTTCCTTGTGTACACGTATGTCCATGTCTCTGCACATGCATGCATGTGTGTATGTGTGTGTGTGTGTGCCCACATATGCATGTGTCTGTGTACATGCATATGCATGTGCACATGCATACATGTGTGTGCGCTTGTGCATGTATGTGTGAGTGTGTGTGGCGTTGGTCCTATTTGGATCACTATGACGAAACATCTGAGATAAATACCTTAAAATAAAAGAAATTTTGGTTGGGTTCGTGTTGCAGAACTTTTAGTCCACACTCAGTGTGCCCTGTGGCCTTGTTGTCAGGGGATTTTACAGGTTACAGTACCAGGCATGAATTCCCTCCTGTGTATAGGCCTCAAATCCAATCAGAAAATAACCGGTTACCCCAGTCTCGTCTTCATATCACTATCGTGCTAGTGGCCAGTGTCACCTGGCAGATCAGTATTATAGCATCCTGGGTCCAGCACTGTATAAGACCATTGCCATATTTTCTTCCTTGTTAGCCCATGTGGCGCCTTCTGCCACTAGAAAGCTAAGTAGCAGGAAGGATATTTCTAGTAAGTACAAGATTGAGTTCTCCGTGTCTTACAACCAAAGTGTGTGATGTCTTCAGCTACAAGGCTTTAGCCATCTAGTCATGGTGGGTAACTAAGGACAATGGCAAGAGCCTATGTCATTTTGGAGCGTCTGGGGTCTTCCTTCCCAAAGTTAATAGGGAGATATCTCATGTCTGCTGGCACTGAAATGTTCAATTGATATCCCATGTCTTCTGGGAGCAGTATTGTCTACCCATGTTCATCTACTGAGGATGCCATGAGACCAGTGGCCACAAACACCTGCCATGTTTATTTCCCCTAGAATGGTGGACTCTAACCTTGAGTTGTATGCTAAAATAAACCATTTTCCCCTTATGTTACTTTCGCCTGAGTATTTTATCAGAGCAGCAGAAAAGATTTCTAACTTGGCTAAGTTCACTGAATTGTAAAGTACATCTATGGGATTCAAACATAGCAAACATCTCAGAAGTATACACTACCCCCTCATGTTGGCATGAGAGGGAGAGAGATGGGTTGTGATTCTTGGGACTCAGCTGAACTGAGAGAGCTAGGGAGGTAGAAGTTTCTTGTAGGCTTAGAGTTTTCAAAAGTCTTTTAATAAGGGTTCTTAAATGCTTCAACCTCCCTTCTAGCCCACCACCCACCAGAGGTAGTGGAAAGGAAAGGTTAATAAGGCAAAGGAGAATGTGGACCTGTTTAGAAATATTTCTTTGGAGCAAATTCAACCTGTGATATCAGCAGGATTCAGTTAACACGAATCAACAGCAGCAAAAGCAGCAGCAGCAGCAGCAGCAGCTTGATCCACTTGCAAACACCATTCACAAATCAGCAATGGCAGGTTGATTCAGAAGAAACTGAGAGGCTCTGCCAATTGGCCCAAATCTGCAGAAGCAGCAAGAAGCCACCGGAACACCACCAGACAATTTTTGGTGCCTTTCTCTCTATGAAGTCAGGACAAGCTACGACCAACAAAGAATGGTAAGTCATACCAATACCACTCAGCATCAGCAGCAAAAACCAGCATCACAGACGAACAATGACCAACAAAGAATGGCAAGGCATACCGCTACCATGCAGCATGGTCCCCTGTCTGTTGGACAAGGCATACCGCTACCATGCAGCATGGTCCCCTGTCTGTTGGACAAGGCATACCGCTATCATGCAGCATGGTCCCCTGTCTGTTGGACTATATTTATATCATTTCTAAACATCATGTGTTCCCTCAAGCATCTGCTCTAGCAAAACATCCCGTGCCCTTTTCCCAGGCTGCCTCTGGAAAAACACCTGTTTTGGCTGTTCTTAGCAAAACATCCTCCCACGTGTCTGCTTCAGCAAAACATCCTCTCAGAAGACAGTTTCTTTCTAGAAGAATATGACACATGACACAACTGAGTCTTCAAAGCAACCAGAAATTTCCACTTCAGTTTCTGATTGTGTCATGTGATGCAGACTCACGTGGTGTTTTGCTGAGACCCATGAAAGGACATGTGGTGTTCAGAGAGAGTATAAGTAGGACTCAACAGTGACAGTCTGCTTGCATAGCTGGCTTTGCAACTCTTCATTGCCCTCACATCTTCAGTGATCTTCACTTCACTTGAGAGAGGCAGGCCAGAGAGCTTCTGGTGTCCTCGACTGGTCCTGGTCGCTCCACTGACTCATGCCTATTCGGCAGAGGCCTGGCGGTTTCTGCTGGATCGTGCTGCCTCTGCTGATGCATATTTGGTCTCCTCACATACTGAACTGGACTGCTGGTATCCTGACAAACAGAGATTGAAACCCCAAAGAACTACTTCTAAACAAGTCCACATCCCCTTGTCCTATTTACCATCTTCCCTTCCTTTGAAGGGAGGACTAGAACTGGGATCAAAGCATTTGGTAACCCTAGTTAAAGTATGCTTTGAAAAACCTAAGCCTACCATGAGGCCACAAAGAGAGACAGGGGAAAGAGGTGAAAGAATAAATCTTTGTTTGGTGGGATAATATGAATTATTCTAATTTACAATCCTATATCTAACTTAGGAGTTAAAACTCCCAAGTTCTTCCTTTTTAAAAAATTATATGTGATACACACACACACACACACACACACACACACACACACACACACATATAGCTGCCCACAAAGGCAAGGCCAGAGGAGGAAATTGGACCCCTGGGGCTAGAGTTGTAGATGGCTGTGAGCTGCCCAACTTGGATGCAGAGAACTGAGCTGGGAACCTGTACAAGAGCAGTGCCCATTCTAAGCCACAGAGCCATCTCTCCAGCCCCATAATTCCCAAGTTACTTCTAAAGTTATTTTTTTAAATTGCCTACTTTCCATTTTCTCCTTTCTTTGTTCTGCCTTCACAACAATTAAACCTGATGTTAATTGTATTTTGTAAAGGGAAGGTATCGTCTATAACGTAGCTGCTACAATAATGTTCTTCCATGAGGAAGAGCCATCTTGCTTCTGACCTTTTAAGTTCAATACGCTAAACTCTGCAGGAAGAAAAGACAGTTGAGGGAGAAGAGGAAAAGCACCCTGGCAAGCAAAGGATGTGCTGATGGCTTGTTCTGAGCATTCAGTTACTGTTGATCTTGGGACTAAAAGAAGCTCAGATTCTGCATATCTGACAAACAGTAATTGGATAGTACCCCAAATGTCTGTGCCTGAGTTATTCTGTCAGAAAACATCTACAGTGGAATAAACTGCTCTCTTCCTCTTAGGCTAAAGCTCTAACCATGACCCACATTAACCTGGAATCATTTGATGTTCTTGGATGATAAGGAGACCTTCATCCCCATGCCTCCAACTGTAAACAAGTTTGAAATGTTTCACACAATGACAAGCAAGGAAGTTGCCCAACCAGGAAGCCATCCCCCTGGAGGAGCGATGAGGCAAACATTTGATGGCTCATCATCACCGCTGCTGGCTGTTTCTTCTCATCTCCCTCATCCTGCCTGGACCAATGCTTCCTTTGCCCTCAATGGCACTGTCCCAATTTGCTTTTCATATTCAAGGCCTGATTTCTCAAAATGTCACAGAGCTGACTTACAAAAGGGAAACCATTTTAGAAACCTTTGTGATCAATCCCCAGCACACAGAAACCTACATCTCTAGAGCACAAAGGCCAGGAGCAGCAAGAGTTTTTATTTGGCTGTCTTCTGCCCTGGTTCCCTGCAGAGCTGCCCAGATTCATCAGTCACAGACAACACACCTGTGTCACCAAACATAGTCACTGACTCACATTGACTCACTGGTATTTCACACTTGCAATTTGGGTCACTTCAATGTGAAGAGCCTCTTTATTTGTGCCAGTGAAATTTTGGAAGGATATTAATTTTCTTCTAACAAACACAAAATCTCTCTGTGTTTCTTCTCTTCTCCCGTGGCTATGCATGTATCTCTTTCTCAGACTGAGACAGGCTTGTACAGCTCCAGCACTTGGAGGAGTAAACAGGAAAAGTGGTCATTGCAGACCAGCCTAGGCTACTTGGAGGCCAGCCTAGGCTATGTAACGAGAACCTCCCCCTCAAAAAACATCTCTTGCCTTGGAATCAATTTTCAGCACTCCACAACTCAAAAGAAAAATAAATCAGCAACATGAACATAAACTTGTGTGTAAGGGAAAGTGTTTGTGTGTATGTGTGAATGTGTGAGATAGTGGGTGTGTGTCTAGATATATGTGTGTGTTGTCAGAGTGTGTGAGTGTGTGTGGGCAAATGTAGAAGTGAGTAACTTTGAGAATATGTGTTCATGAACATATCCAAGTGTGTGCATGAATGTGTGTCTAAGGGTGAGTCTATGAGCATATATGTGAGTGTATAAATGTGAGTGTGTATGAGTGTGTAAGTGTGCTTGAGTGTATAGGGTGCATGAACATATCTGCAACTGTGTGCAAATGAGTAAATGTATATTAGTATGTGAGGATGGGTGTGTAAATGTGGGTATGTGAGTATGAGAGTTTGTATGGTATTTGCGTGATTGTGTTTATGTGTGAGTATAAATGTGTATATGGTTGAATCTGAGTGTGAGATTTTGCTGGGAGTGTGTGAGCATGTGAGTGTAAAAACATGTGCAAGTATGATTTTGTCTAAGTTCAAGTATGTGTGAGGGTGTTCATGTGTGAGTATGTATAAAAGTGTGTTTGAGTCTGAAAGAGTATGAGTCAAGAGTTGGTGACTGAGTGAGTGCAAGTGTGTGCATATGTGTGTTTGAATTTTTGAGTGTGATAATATAAATGTGTGAGCTTGCATGTGTTTAGGTGTGTAAATGTGTGAGTTTGTATGTGTTTGGGTATGTCAATGAGTTAGTTTACATGAGTGATTTGGGTGTGTGACTGTATCTGAGTGTGTAAATGTGTGCAACTGAGATTGTAAGTGTAAGTTCAGTGGGTGTGAGTTGCAAATATGTGGGTTTGTGGAAGTTTGTGTTGAGTACATTTGTGATATGAAGCAGTGTGTAATGTGAGTTTGTAAGTGAGAAAGTGTGTTGTCTTATATGTGTGAGTGGGTACACAGATGTGGGTGTGTGAGAATGTGGAAGTGTGGGTGTGTGATTGAGTGTGAATGTGGGTCAGTGTTGAGCACGTGTGCATGTGTAAGAATGCCAGCGTGTGACTAAACATGAATGTCTGAGAGACCGTAAACTATGAGAATAGTTTGTGTCTGTGAAAATGTAAAGTGTGTCTAACAGAAGATGCGCTTGAATGTAAAAGTGTGAGTGTGATTATGTGTGTAAGTCAGAGTTGAGTGAAAGTGTATGTGTCTGGATATGCATAAGTGTGCAAGTGTGTGAATGTAGGCAAGTGAGAGTGTGAGCATGTGAAAGTGTGAACATGGGCATATGAGTGTGTATTTGTGTGATATTGTGTGTGTGTGTGTGTGTGTGTGTGTGTGAATGTGAACATGTGAGCATATTTAGCAGTGAAGCAGATGTGAGCACATACACAGGTGTCCTTGTATGAGCCTATGAGAACGAGCATGAGTCTGAGTGTGTACAAATGTGTAAGAAATTGCAAGCATGTGAGCTTGAGTGTTTGAGTGTATGAAACAATGAGTGAGTTTATGTGTGTTAGTAAGTGTGCGTGATTGTGAATCTGATAGTGTATCTGATTGGATGTGCAAATATATATGTTCAAGTGTCTGGAGAACTTTGGTGGGTGAATGTGGCTGGGTGTATGTGCCAGGGTGTGCAGTGTGTCTGAGTGTGTGTAAGTGTGGGAATGTGAGCATAAGTGTGAGAATATATATGGGGAAATGTGTATCTGTGTTAGAGTTTATTGTATGTGTCCAAACGTGTCAGTGTGTCTGTGTATGAATGTGTCAATGTGTTTTTGACAGTTTGTGAATGTGTGTGAGTGTGAGAGTAGGTGTCTAAATGTGTAAGAGTGTGTGTGCACACATCTGAGTGTATGGCATGTCTGTGATTGTGTGACTGGGTGAGCATGTATGTACCTGTTTGCATGTGTGTGCTAGGGAATGAGCATATGTGTGCATGAGCATATGTGTGGAAGCCCAAGGTTGACATCCTGGGTTCCTCTCCACTTTAGGTGAGAGGCGGGATCTGTACTGAACCTGGAGTTCACAGACAAGACTAAACCAGCCATTCGCTTCCTCTCCTTGCTGTTTGTGCCAGTTTATGCTAGTGTTATGACTAGTTTATGCAGTCCCTCTCCTCCTGCACTTAGTTTCCTGCACGCCTGAAAATCCCACCGAAGTCTCACCGGTCATTTGAGACAGAGACCTCAGGATCATATTTTTCCTTTTCCCTTCTCTCTCCAACAATTTAAGAAATCAGCCAGCCTACTTGATCTACTGCCAAACTGTGCATATTCTCCCCAACATCTCCTCCACCGTTACCACCTTAGCCTGTGATCTCACGCAGCAGGTCTGCCCTCTTTCCACTGCTGGCTTCCTGCAATCTGTTCTCCACACAGGACTCAGAAGGATCTTTTTAAAGCACGGGCCATGGCAGTGATCCATCTGAATGTTTCTAGCAGCTTCTAGTTTCACAAAGGACAAACATCTCATGGATTTAATTACAGGAAGAGCTATATTGCTGTAATGAAGGCCTCAAAGTACTGGAGTTTAAATAAGACAATTTATTTCTCACCTAACAGTCCAGCCTGGTGTTCTATTTTTATTTCTGTTGCTATGATAAAATACCGTGACAACAAGCAGCCAAAGGGAGGAAAGGGTTTATTTGGCTTAAAATTCTAATTTATGGTCCGTTGTTTTTTAGAGGGGGAGGTCAAGGCAAGAATTCAAGCAGCTAGTCACAGCGCACCAGCAGTCAAGAGCACAGAGTATGCAGGCGTCCTTGTTAGTTTGCTCACTTGCTGTTAGCGTTCTCTAGTTATTCACCTGTTCAATTTATTTTTATTTTATGTGGATGGGTGTTTCCCCGCATGTATGTCTGTGCGACGTGTGCATGCAGTACCCACAGAAGAGGATATCAGATCCTCTGGTACTGCCATTACAGACAGCCATGAGCTGCTGTGTGGGTTCGAGGAATGGAACCCAGAACATCCATCCACCAGAACAACACGCTCTCTTAGCCACTGAGTCATCTCTCCCAGCCAATTTTCTTTGCTCTTAGGCAGCTCAGGACTCAGCCCATGCAATAGCATTGCACACTATGGGAGGGGTTCTCCACCTAATCTAGACAATCCTCAAGTGAGGCTCTCCTCTCAGATGATTCTAAGTCGTGGCGTGCTGACAATTGGAATGAACCATCGCACGTGGCACACTAATTCCACATTGTCATGTGGGAGTGAAGTTCCTCCATTCCTCTGAGTACTATACCATCTGTTTGAATGCTTGCTACTCAAGGTAGCAGTAAGACAGGAAGTTAAACACAATTGCCCTTCAATAAAATGAGCGTCTTCTTGCACATATTCCTTCCTGCTCACATCCCACTAACAATAGCTCTTGTCATGTGCTCTCACCCCAACACAAGGAACTCTGGGAAATTTACTATCTAAGTACCCAAATTAAATCCTTTACCAAGGAAAGAGAAGAACTGATTTGGGAAGAATGACCAGTGGACATCACCATTGTACCAACAGAGCCCAATTACCTGGACCCTGAAATCCCCCTGGCAGCTCTTAGGTCTTCTTTCACTGACTCTGAGACATGGTGGCTTCCCTTCTGCTCCTAACACACCCTAAAGTCATTCTTCCTGCAAGTGTCTTGCTTGCTCTCTCCCTGGAAGGCTACCCAGTGGTCCTTAATAATCTTCATTTCTTTTTTCCTTTAGGTAACAGCTTGAAAACGCCCCCTCTCAAAGAGGTCTTCTCTGGCCTGCCTCCTAATGTCATCCTATTCCTTGTCATCCAGTGTCTTTACTGTCACCTCACTTTATTTTTTTATTGGCACTGTATTTCTCATGAAACCAGCCATTTATTAGCTAGCTACTCACGGGGGGGGGGATGCTGAGGTCAGGCTTTTTTGTTTAAGTCTTCTTCACACATTTATTAGCTAGCTACTCACGGGGGGCGGGGGGGATGCTGAGGTCAGGCTTTATTTGTCTAAGTCTTCTTCACAGCTGTAACCTGAGTGTCAAGAACATTGCATAGACATGGTGACTGGCAAACAAATACTTGCAAAGACAAATTAAACGAAAGGATTTGAACCAGTATATCCCCATCTTTCCTGGAACTACTTTCTCACAGATCAAAATAATCAGACGTTGCCTTGACACCTCCTGATTTCATTTGTCTCATTGTTCCAGTCTCCAGATCTCTCTTTGGATTTGATTCTGGCTCTGTTCACTACCCATGGGCCAGCAGGCTCTTTATGTCTCTCACTAGATGGAAGCTTTATGCTATGTCAAAAGGCATGCAAGGAGCTATGTTTTTGGTTTTCTTTAAATTGATGCTTCATTTACTGTGGCTGCCTTTTATAGGAGCTTCTGTAACCTCTGTATCTGCTTACAGGACATGGATTAAGTGCACGGTGGTTAAGGAACTAAGGATCAGGAGATGTAGATGCTAACTCCAGTTCTACTCAGTGCTAAAAATATAGTAAACTAAGCTTGAGAACGCCAGTCCCCCTGCTTGTGGTCTTGATTCTTCTCATCTGTAAAACAGAGGCGGCTACTCTCTCAGCTTGGATCAGATGGCAATGCATATGAGTGTTCTATGGAGCAAGCTTAAAATCCTGTTGAAATAGAAGATAGAGCCAGATGGAGCCAGGAGCAGTTGGGCAGACACAGGAGCATCCTCTGAAGCCCATTGCTACACAATGGGGCATCCTAGCTCCCTCCCTTGTTTTGATACTGAGTATAGATGCCTCATCAAAGAAGCTGTGAAAGAAAAATAATTGTTTAGTGCTAAATGAGAAGACAGAGGCCTCCCTAAGAGGGGTGCTTAAATGCTGTTACAACCAGTTTTACCTAAGTGTTTCATCCTGACAGTCTCTCAAAAATCCCTGAGAGTATAGCAAACAAACCCTTAAAAATCTCTTCATGTACCTCTCAAAAATCACAGGCATAAATGGTGTTTATGCATCAAAGCACTCTGTTTTTCATCTCCCAAATCCCCTAATCCAGGCCTCACCCTCTCCTCTCCCATACTCTGATGTTTCTGAGACAGATCGAGTCAGACCAGAGGACTCTGAGTGACCCCTTTACCCACTATGTCATTTTACACAATAAGTAGGGGAGGTGGGCTGGCTACTCCTCACCCTTCTTACTATCACCTGGATTTGTTGCCTTTTATATAAAAAAGAAAATGAGTCTCAGAGATGATGGAGAAGAGCAGATTCCATGTCTATTTGAGACTAGATTTTTTTTTGCTTTGCTTTGCTTTGCTTTGCTTTGCTTTGCTTTGCTCCCTGCCCTGCCCTGCCCTGCCCT
>JANHMN010000009.1:62745239-62772739 GCA_030674055.1 Rhabdomys pumilio | reverse complement strand
CACATGTGCGCATGTGCACACATCCCCTACTCAATATATTCACATGTTAGACTACCTGAGTCTACCATGCAAATGCTATCCATTGCTGCCCTCATGCTGCAGCATAGCAAGGTCTTAGAAGAGAAGAAAATGGATGTAGAAATTGTTGCTAGGCAGCAAGCTCAGGTCATAGGGAACCTGTGTGCACCCTAAGTCACTTGACTGTCAGACAGGCTGCAGAGGTCCAGACAATGACAAATCAGACTTCAGTCTTTGCCAGAAAATATATTGTCAATCGAACCACTGGTTATTTGAGTGTTCCATTTTCTATGTAGAAAACATTTTCATATGTTGAATGTCATTGGTGAGGGAAGTTAAGATATGACAGGGTTGTGTTTGAAGTTAAGGCTTGCCCTCCTGGATGATGTATGTGGTATTTGAGTTTCTCACCGACATCCAGGGCCCAGTTACCCATCAAGTTAGGGACATCACTGCTTATGAGTCCAGGACCTGAGTCTACCATGCAAATGCTATCCATTGCTGCCCTCCTTCTGCTGTAAGCTAGTGCTAAGGAGTTGTCGACCTTGAGATTCTTACAGTGCTTATCAAGTCTTCCGTTTTAAAGCACAAGACATACTTGACAACTTTATTAAAATGGATTCCCCTTGAGTTAAAAGAAAAAAGCAAAGCATTACGTTTCATTTTGAACATTCTTGAAGCTGGCAACACGCATTAAGTGCTTTGGAGTAAGCAGTGCTTTTGCCAGGCGGAAGGACAGTTGTCAGTGGCTCTGTGCAGAGAGCCAGTCCTCCACTGCCTGAAGAAGAGGAACCAATGGATAACTCCCCAGTCTGTTCTGAGTGCCTCGAGTTTGCCTCATTCCGAAAGCCCACTTTATTTCTCAGTTATTCGGATCTGAAGAGTTACCATAGGGAAACGTGTGCTCTTCGTGCTCTCCCATGGAGACTGCCCTGAGCACAGAGTTCACTTTTCTTGGGAGGATGCTGTCTTAATAAATGGCCTTTTCCCACAAGAATTTACTGCTGTGGATTTGCTAAAATTTTGTCCGAAATGTTGTTTGAATTTTTATATCAAATGCTAAGTGTAGGTAAAGTTAGTTTGAGGCTTTGCTTACATGAATTAAATAAATGAATCTTTTTGTTATTGTTGTTTGAGACAGGACTGCTCTGTGTAGTTCTGCCTGTCTTGGAACTCACTCTGTAGACCAGGCTGGCCTCAAACTCAGAGATCCACCTAATCCTGCCTCCTGAATGTTGGGATTAAAGGAATATAACCCCCCCCCCCAACACACACACACAACACCTGACAAATTTTTTTTTAATTTAAAAGTCACGTCTATTTTAGAAGTCATACAAGTGATTATATACATGTGTGTGTATATATATTTCACAAATTAAGTCATATGTGAGTTCAGTTATAATTTACAAGTTAAGTCACAAATATGAGTTCAGTTACAATTTAAAGTTGTCATATATGTGAATTCAGTTATAATTTATGAGTTAAATCTTATATGTGAGTTCAGTTAAACAGGGGAGAACTCACCAATGGCCAAATCCATTCCCAGTATAGGAGTTTTCATAACCGTGTGAGAAAATGATGCTTTGGTCTAAAGCTGAGACGTACAGGACGAATTCTGCCCAACTGTTCTGTTCACATGAGAAAAGGAAGAACAAGGGTGTGAGTTGTCTCTGAGAATTAGAAACAAAAGGATATGGAGCCAGAAAGGGGGATGAGGGATGCAGGTCACTCACTTTGACACTGAAAATGTAACACAACAAACCTCACATTCTTGTGAACTCAGGATATCTTTCCTACTTGTACTGAAAAGACAACATAGGTTGGTAACTATCTTAGTCATTTGACGTTTCTGTAAGAAACAAAAATGTCCCAGATCCTACAGCCTACACTTTGTGAATTTATTTCCCACAGTCTTAGAACCTGTCCAGAGTAAAGGTGTTAGTTCACGCACTCCTGATGAAGTATTTTTTCCTGGATTACAGATGGATGTTCTGTTGCTGTGTCCTCCCCATGACAAAGAAACAAACCAAGCCTTTTCCTGTCTACATCATCATGACTTAATTACCTCTTGTCCTGGCTAGCTTTGATTGTCAACTTGACTGAGCCTAGAGTCATCAGACAAGAGATCAGCTTGCCTTGTTGGTATACCTATGGGGAATTGTCTTCTTTGCTAATTGATTTGGAGTTCCCAGCTCATGGGTAGCACTTTGGTCAGGTGGCCTTGGCCTGTACAAGAAAGCTAACGTGTGATCCTGACAGTGAGCTAGAGAGCAGTGTTCCTCTGCAGCTTCTGTCTCCGACTTCCTCTTTTGAGTTCCTTTCCTCATTTCCCTTGGGGATGGACTGTGATCTGGAATTATAAGCAAATAAATTTGTTCCTACCCTAAGTTGCTTTCAGTCTGAGAGTTTTATAGCAACAGAAGGGAACTAGAACATCGCTCAAAGGTCTATATATCAGAAGACTGCAATCATGACATTCAGGATTAGTGTTCCAGAATGTGAAAGAGAACCAGGGTTAGACTTGAGAACAGGGAAGGCACCTTACCCAACATCCAGTATTTTTATCAAAATAATCTAGAACAGTGGTTCTCAACCTTCCCAATGCTGCAAATGTTGTGAGTCTCCCCCCAACCATAAAATTATTTGTGTTGCTACTTCATAACTGTAATTTTGATACTGATGTGAATTGTTAAATAAATGATTTTTGAGATAGATGTTTGCCGAAGGAGTAGACACCCACAGATTAAGAACCACCAATCTAGAGCCTCTGACAACAAAGTAGAAAATAAATACAGTAGAAGATGATGCCTGCGGTGGGAGAGGAGAAATGAAGACACTGGATCAATCTAGAGAAGAGATTAAAGGTCTCTCTAACCAAGGTGGCGACACAGATGGCTTTCTAAGTCCAAAACAAGCTGAGTGAAACCAAGAAGGTATGCAGATGTGTGGAAGGCTTTGGTGGGATTTGTCACTGAGATGCAGTGAAAATAGTCACCCTGGTGACCTGGGTGAGGATGCTCTGTCTGAGAAGTCTGGCAGCAGAGAGGAGCTTTTTTATGCTGTTATGACCACAGGAGAAGAGTATGGATGCAGCAGTGGATAACCCATGTTATTACACATGGGCTTCTGTTTGTTTTTCCCATTTCTATTAGTATCTCTTACCTCCTTTGGGAAATGTTTGTATCCCACTATATTAGATTTCCATCACCATAACAAAAATATTAGAAATAATGAATTAATAACGAGAAGACATTTATTAAATTTTGGAAGTTCCAGCCCATGGTCAATTGGCCCTCTGGCTTTGATGACTACCACGTCATGACAGGAACACATAGCTGTGCAAAGCTGCCTACCTCATGAGCCAAGAAGCAAAGAAGTGTTAAACACCCACAGTTCCCTGAAAGGAAAGACTCCTAATGATCAAACGATCACTTCCCAGTAGATATTGTCTCCCAGTGCCTCGCAGTAATTCCAAAAGCGTTTGATACTAGAGCCTTTGGGTGACATTCCTGGTTGTAAGTGCATTTGCCTCTTTCTGATCACACCAATTATTTAAAATATGAGCACGGGACTCAATATGTGTAGATCACTGAGTAGGATTGTTCTTTTAAGTAAAGTCCTTCTCCACTCTGGTTAAGTACATTCATAAAAAGTTCCTCTTGGACTGCCAGTAACCATATTCCTGCCTTGAAGAGAAAGACTATTCTCCCTGGAGGAAGGCATAGATGCAATATATAGATACAGGAAATGAGTAGACACAGGTGATGATGCCCTCGGTGAGGTTCAGACCCAGCTCCTACAGGCCTTCCACTCTTCAAGTCACAATGTATTCTGATTATAGTTTTCCCTCCCCCAGCTTCCCCCATATCCTCTCTGCTTCCTTATCTACATAAATCCATACCATTTCTTCCTCTCGATCACTAGAAATCAGGCATCTAAAATAAACTAAACTAAGATTCAAAAAAAAAAAAAAAACAGAAGAGCACAAGACAAACAGAAAAAAAAGAGGTAAAGAAAAAGCACAAGAAAGGGATATAGATGTAGACACACAAGACATTCCATAAAAACACAAAGCTGAAAACCATAATATAGAAGCAAAAACTTGTATCAGATAAAGGAGAGAGAGAGAGAGAGAGAGAGAGAGAGAGAGAGAGAGAGAGAGAGAGAGAGAGTGAGAGAGAGAGAGAACACAACCAAGGCAAAACTCACCAAAAATACCATTGAAATTGTTTTGCCTTAACTATCTATTGATGAGAGCATGGGGCCTGTCCTTTAGTGTGGTTTGTATACTGAGTGAGATTCTACCAGAAAAAGAACTTCCCTTGAGAGTGGTTATCAAATGGAGATAGCTTCTGGGGTAAGGCTTGTGTCCACTTCCCCTCTCAGCTCTTCCCCTTTGGCTTAGACCTATGCAGGCCCAGTACATCATCAGCCTGACTGTGTCTAGAAGGCCTTCTTCCATTGGTATCTTCCAGCACCACTGGCTTTTACAGTATTTAGTTGCCTGAGCCCCAAGGGAAGGGACTTAATGGGGACATCCCAATTAGGACTGACTATTCCAAGGTTTCTCACTGTCTGCATTTTGTCTGGCTCTACTTGTATTTGCTCCCATCTGCTGCAGGAGGAAGCTTCTGTGATGATGGCTGAGCAAGGCACTGATCTATGAGTAGAGGAGACAGTCTTTCAGAGTTGTTTTATTGCTATGTTTCTTTAGCAGAAAAGTAGTATTTGGTTTTTCCCTAGGTCCCTAGCCTTTCTAGTCTCATGTTTTTGATCACCTGATCAGTGTCAGAAAAAGCAAAGATTTTCTGGACAGAGCACCAGTAGCACACACACTATGACCAACAATGAATACATGGGACTTCGTGAAACTGAAACGTTTCTGCTTGGCAAAGGTCACTGTCCTCTGGATAAAGCAGCAGTCTGTGGAATGGAAGGGAAGTTTTTATTAACTACACAGAAGACAGAGGTGTAATGTCTGAAAGATATAGAGGATGAAGAAAAGTGGACATCAAGAAAATAAATAACCCAATTAGAAATGGGGTGCAGATCCAAACAGAGTTCTAAAAAGACAAACCTAGATGTCTGAGAAACACTTAATGTTCAACATTCTGAGTCATCAGGGAAACACAAGTCAAAACTACTTTGTGCTTTCACCTTACAACAGTCAGAATGGCAAAGGTCAATAAAACAAATGACATCTCTTGCTGGTGAGGATGCCAAGTAAGGGAAAACGTGTGCAGTTACTACAGGAGTCAGTGTCCAGTTCCTCAGGAAGATGGGACTAGATCCACCTCAAGATCCAACTATACCACTCTTGGGCAAAGACCCAAAATATCCTACCACAGAGATATTTGCTCAGTCACGTTCATTTCTGCTCTATTTATAATAGCCAGAAATTGGAAACAGTCTAGATATCTGTTAATGGATTACTGGAATTTAAAACAGTGTGGCGCATTTACATAGTAGAATATTACTTGGCCATTAAAACAAACCCAAACCAAACCAAACAGGAGGAGGAGGAGAAAGAGAGGAAGAGGAGGAAGAGGATGAGGATGAGGAAGAGGAGGAGGAGGAGGAAGAGGAGGAGGAGGAGGAAGAAGAGGAGGAAGAGGAAAAGGAGGAGGAAGAAGAGGAAGAGGAGGAAGAGGAGGAGAAACCATGAAATTCCCAAAGAAATGGATGAAGGAAGAAAAATTATTCTAAGTGAGGTAACACAGACCCCAAAAGATAAATATGCTATTGTCTTAGGCACTATTCTATTGATGTGAGAAGACACCATAACCATGGCAACTCTTATAAGGGAGAACATTTAATTGAGGGTTGCTTACAGTTTTGGAGGTTTAGTCCATTACCAGTATGGCACGAAGCATGGTGGCAGACATGGTGCTGGAGAAGGAACTGAGAATTTTACATCTGGATCCACAGGCAGCAAGAAGAAAGATACATGGGCCTGGCTTGGGTCCCTGAAACCTCAAAGCCCATCTCCTAGTGACACTTCTCCCAACGTGACCACACCAACCCCAACAAAGCCACTCCTAATCCCTTCCAAGTAATGCCACTCCCTAACTATTAAGCACTCAAATATATGCTCCCACGGGGGCCATTTTTATTTAAAGCAGTACATGCGTGTGCACATGCACACAAACACGCACACAGGAGCAGGGATACCAGAACAGGAGAATCAAATTCAGAGGGGAGGAAAGAAGGAAGTAAAAATAAGGGCCATTTAAAGAGCCACATAAAAACCTAACACAGTAGAAGCTTCTTCAAATATATACATATATGAAATGAATTTAAATGGCAATCACCAAATAACAGGGGAGACGGAGCCCCAACTGGATACCTCTCGTTACCAAATGAAGCTTCCAGTACTGAGAATGGGTTGTATGTAACTGAGTTGTTGGCCAAAGGGGCCCCATGGAAACCCAAACAACCCAGGCTACTGCCAAGGCTGTATTGGTTGCTGTCCACAGCTGATGGTAAGGCATTATTGCTGAAGACAACACCTATATAACTTATTGAACATGGAGAAGAAGTCAGGCTGGTGCCTACTTACAGCCTTCACTCCCATGGCTTAGTATTCATGGTTCTGGAAGACACTACTGCAGGAGAAACACCAACCCAGCTGAAAACCCTTCAGTTTACAAATGATGCTCTTTCTGCAAGATGTGGCAGTGCAATAGTGACACCTTCACACACACACACACACACACACACACACACACACACACACACCATATACATATACACATATACATCATATATGTATACATCATATACACATACACATATACATATATGACCAATGCCAAAAAGACTCAGTAAGCTTAAATACATGTGTACATGTGAGTGCATGTGCATGTGTGGTCACATGTTAATGTGAGCGCTTGTGGTGTGTAATAATTAGAGATCATGAATTTGGAAGGGGGGCCATGGGACCGGTTGGAGGGTGAGGAAGGACTAGGAGTGATACAAGTACAGTGCTCATCATGTATGAAGAACATATGTGAATGAACATATTACATGTACCACGCGAATTATATTACACGTACCAACAACTATTCATGTCGGGGTTGTAAGCTTTTCCATGTGAATTTTGAATTTAGGATTTTTCCATATTATGTTTTCAAGGTAAACTCTTCTGGTTACTACATGAGGAAACACTAAGCACTTGTGATTAGACATACTGTGTGGGAGCTCAGCGCATCCTTGGAGGAAACTAATTCTCCCTCTCCCAGAAGCCATTGATGACTCCTGGCTCTTCCTGTAAGCAGGGTATGCATGCAGCCTTTTAAGAACATCAGGCACTCCTGCCCTGGTCCAGCATGCTGACTCTTGGAAAGTTAAAAGATTCAGGCTTTGCAGTGAATGCTGGCCACTAGATGGCGTGTCAAGATAATCCATGTCCCTCGGCTGGGCTCCACTCCTGCCATGTTGGGTGAGTCATCTCAGGCTACTTGAAAGGCATTCAGGAAATGCGGAAAACCAACTCGACAGAGAATGGTACTTTCACCAGCATAGTATGATAATAAGCATTACTCTACCAGGAGACTCCAGAATCACCCTACTGCTTATTTCTTTGAATTTAAAGTATATAAAAACTTCAGATTAGATTTAGCCAAAGCAAAGGAAAACAGATAGTTTTGTTTCTCCTTATTCTATCTCGTACTTTGGGTCTATTCTTCCCTTGCTTCTTGAATGAAATCTAGATCCATAATTTGTGTAGTCTCTCCTCATAATTAATGATCTGTTCACATTTGGTCTCTAAAATAGTCTTTTATCGTATTCCTAAAAAGGCCATTTTCTTATAAAGATCCAATTCTGAACCATATGTAAATTCGAGTCTCTTCACCATTCTGTTTTATCTCATTACAAACCACTATACTTTGTTACTTTTTTCTCCGCAGCCTGTTCAGTTCTTCACTGTTTCTCCTCAATCTTGGACTTTCTGCTTGTTGAATACATAGATTTGGGGGAGCGGAGTACTTTAAAAATTAGAAAAGATTTTTCTTGATCAACATATCATGATATTCTATCACACATGTTCAAAATTTAAAAATAACAGAAGAAATCATGAACAACAGTGAGCAAATTAGCAATCTCCAAAATTAAAGGCCCAGACAGTATAGGTGTTGGAATATGGTCTGTAAAATTTAATATTATTATATTGATAGTTGCAAAGAAATAAAAGGAAATTGTATATAAGAATATAGCAGCTGTATATGTAGCAGAAGATGGTCTTATCTGGCATCAGTAGGAGGAGAGGCCCTTGGTCTTGTGAAGGCTCCATTCCCCAGTGTAGGGGATACTAGGGAGCTGAGGCGAGAGTGGGTGAGGGTGGAGGAGCACTCTCATAGAAGCAAGGGGAGGGGGTTGTGGGATAGGGGGTGTGTGGAGGGGAAACCAGGAAGAGGGATAACATTTGAAATGTAAATAAATAAAATAACCAATAAAAAAAGGAATAAGCTGGCACAGTCAAAATGACTATGTACAAAAAGAAAAAAAAAAAAGCTAAGTTGAACACCCAGAACTGAAAAGTATATTAGAATCAGGACTGGAATCAGCTGATGGAAAAATAGGGAATTGTAAGATAAATGTGAAGAAATTACCCAGAATAGAGAGCTGAAGACAAAGAGAAAACACAAGGACTATATTAAGAAATACAGAGAGTAAAACAAAAAGATGAAACATTTAATTGGATTTGTCAAAAGAGAGTTTGCAGATGAAATATTTGATGTGTTAATAGCTTAAAGTTTTCCATATTTGATTTAAAAAAAAAACCAGCCCACGGACTGAGGAAGCACAGTCCCAGTCGTAATAAATAAAAAGAAACCCATAGTAGCATTTTCTTTAAAACCTAAAAACGCTAGAGACAAGGTCAAAGTTGAAGAGTCTCCTGAAGCTCAGGTAGATTGCTGACAGAGGAAAAGCAGTTGGGTTGACAGACATCTCAAAAGCCGACAAGGGAATCAGCGGGAAGCGAAATGATGACTTCAGTTTGGTGAAGGAAAAGTGACTTCTGTAATCAGGGAGATTCTCTTTGGGGGACAATAACAAGACACTGTGATTAACAGCAACAAAACCAACAGCATAATCCACCAAGGGACCAGCACAAAAGAAAATTTCCTTCAGGAAGAAAAACAGTTCATAAAGAAGATGTACAATGTAGCCAGAAATGATTTATAGAGGGAAATGGGGGAAGGGAGGGAGATTCTAAACATACTTGAGAAATTTAAAAATATTATTTTATAAGGGCTGGAAAGATCAAGGTGGAGTTAAAACATTCACAAAATAGCAGGAAGTCCAGAAGAGGTATAAGAGTTTAACCTCTTTAGAGTCTATTTTTAAATTAAACCTACATGGAAATATTTTAGCAGAATTACTAAAAGAGAGTTAAACCCAAATGTTTCAAGCAAGGACAGGTTTTCTGGAATCTCTTGACAGGGCCTGGCCATCAAACAGATTAATAGCTCCAGGAGGTACTTACCACTGTTTATGCTCACAAAGGTTTTTAATTGCCTTCCCTTAATTATGGGGCTGAGGAATTTCCAAATCTCTTCAGAAACTAAGATGTCCTCCCACAGAATGACTTTCCTCTCTCTTCTCCAAAGAGTCAGTTCTTCTCTTGAATATAACCCAGGCACCATCAACTACCATATTTACCTGTTTTCTGATGTCACAGCAAGTGTCAACAGAACTCATCCAGCCTGCAGCTCATTAAAGTCTGCTGGAACTCACATGAGCTGGCAATGTCTGCCTCTACAGTATAGTACTTAGACCATGCTTTGGAGAATGTGTTCGTCGTCATCGTCGTCATCATCATCACCAATCGTTGCTAAGATAGCAGAACTAAGTACTGAGCTTCATAATGCCAGTTCCATACATGGTCACTTCGTATGACTTTTTTGTTTTTTAATTAATCTTGGAAAGAGCACTTACTCTAATATTGTAACATAATTGAGTTCTTTATAACAAAAGTAGATGAAATGCTTTATTTACTTTAAAACATTACAATCAAATGCACTTTGTACGTCTGACATAGGAAAAAAATCATGAGTGATTTAAACAGTGATATAAACGTTTCAGTTTTGATGTCACAGACAAGGCACAAAAACAACTGGGCAGGTGACTCTCATAAAGTAGGCATCTTCGCACCCCACTGTTTGGATGTCATGGTCTTTATTTTCACAAGTAAATTTCTCATGGAGTAGTGTCTAACATCTTTGTTAATGAACACGGCAAGAGAGAAGGTATGGTATCTTTCCCAACCTTCTAGATAAAAGGAGTCAGACCGAATTTACTCCTGTCCAGTCAGCCCCACCAAAAACTCGAACATGACTTCTTAGTTCAACTGGCACAACTTTACCCTTCTCATTTTCTTTATCCCCTGTCTATATCTGGATCCCTCGTTCTACCTTAAAAAAATCATCTCAAAATGTAGTGAAGATGACAGCTCCTGCCCACAACTATGGAATTCTAAACCTGGATGAATCTGTAGCTTGGCTTAGAAATTCCTCTTTGAGAAGAATGCAGAAAGTGGCAACACGTTTGTCAAAGCCTTTCCCCCTCATGACTAGGAGCTGAGGATGAAGGTGATCCCATCAAAGGCACCTCCCTCTCAGGGCAGACTTCAAGGAATTTCATGTGAATAGATGAAGTGGCAAACGCCTGCTCTCGTAGCTTCTCCTCACTGATGACGTGTGAGTGAATATCGAGTCAGGGTTCTCCCCACTATCCATCTGGTTGTGAAGAGAATAAGCTGGAGTCTGGGCCTGTGATTACTGCAGGAATTGGAAATAACCTAGGCAGCCAGAAGGTCATCTAAAGACTAAAAGCTATTTGGCAGTAGGTGGCCACTTGGCATATTCAGCCTCAGCTTCACATTCAGTACAATGGGAAAACACAGGGCTTGCTATGAAGAACAAATGTGCCCCATTGATGCCAAGCTCAGGCTGTTACATAAAGCAGCTCAGCTTCTTCTTGCTCAACTTTGATGCTTCTAGGGCCTTTGAGCTTCACTGGTCATCCCAAGTAACTAGGAGGTGGGGTCCTGGCAGGGAATGCTAGGTACCATTTTGCTTATAATTTCCTTATAATTTCCATGGGTGATTCCTATACTCTATACATCACTTCCAAACTCCTATACGATTCTGGTCACAATTAAATCAATTTTGGAAGGCATAATATATATTTTACTATTTTTCCTCCACCCATTTTTGGTTCTAGCATGAAAGTTATGTTATTAGCAAAGCTGTTAATTTGTACCCTTTAAAATGAGTTACATTTGCCATTTTCCTCTGATGGCTTTCTTTCTATTCACGAGCTAAGGTTTATTCGTGATGGCAAGGGAATAAGAAAATTGCCTGTAATTCCTGTTGTCTGATCTCAGCCTGTCACAACACATCACTATTCTGGGAGTTGGAACATCTCAAGAAGTCTCCTGGGACAGGGCTTCCAACCCTCTTCCTTTAAATGTTTCCTTTCAGCTGGACTCTGATGAGCCAGTTTCCAGTGTCATAGCTGGGACTTCTGAGTGCCACACCAGTGCCAGTCCCAAAGGAGATAGAGGGACCTCACAGTGATTTTGGAATAAAATAATCCACAGCACAGGAATAAAATCAAATCTTCCTGGCCAGCAGATAGGGGTGCACTAGAGGTACTACCCAGTGTAACACCACCCAAATGTACCTACCACAAGGCTCCCTGAAAGTATATGTTTAGAGCATAAATCTTTATTCCAGAGCCACCCAACCAATCTCCAAGGCACAGCCCAACAGCATTTTTGACAGTGGCAATCAGTAATCCTTGAGTTTTAAAATTGTTTGTACTGTTTGGTTCTTTAAGACAGAGTATTAGACAGCCCAGATTGGCCTATGTAGCCAAGGCTGACCTTGAACTTCTAACTCTCCTGCTTTTATCTCCCAAATGTTGGGATCACAGGCATGTGCCACTACCACTAGTTTATAGTACTGGGGATTGAACCAGAGCTTTGTGCATGCTAATCAAGCTCTCTACCAACTGAGTCACATCCCCAGTCCCACAGGCAAGTAGTTGTTTTACCCAGTGTTTTTTTTTAAATGCTTTTTTTCTTTTTTAAAACATGTGTATTTTGCCTTTGTGTGTCTGTGCACATGGGTGCAGTACCTGCGGTGACCAGAAGAGAGTGTAGATCCCAGTTCAGATCCCCTAGAGCTGGAGCTGGGAGGCTCTATGTGCTGGAAAATGAATGTGGGTCCTCTGGAAGAGTAGCCAGCACCTGTAACCACTGATCCATCTCTCCAGCCCCTTTCTTTTTCAGTTTTTAATGATGTATTTATTTTTATTTTATGTGTCTGCGTGTTTTTGATGGCCTATATGTGTTCCATGTGTATTTAGTGCTCCCAGATGCTGTACAAGATCAGTGGGTCCTGCCGGGCGGTGGTGGCGTACGCCTTTAATCCCAGCACTTGGGAGGCAGAGGCAGGTGGATTTCTGAGTTCGAGGCCAGCCTGGTCTACAGAGTGAGCTCCAGAACAGCCAAGACTACACAGAGAAACCCTGTCTCGAAAAACAAAAACAAAACAAAACAAAAAAATATCAGTGGGTCCCTGGAACTGTTGTTACAGGCAGCTATGAGCATCATGAGGGTGCTGGGAACCAAACTCAGGTCCTCTGCTAAAGCAGTGTTTATGACTGCTGAGCCATCTCTCTCCAGTCCCTAGGCAAATAATTCTTATGGCCAGGCAATTTTGTAGAACACGGATCCAACAGGGAAAGCTTATAGACTAGGAGTTTAAAGATCTGACAGGTTTGTGACTCCATAAATGGGGATGATGGTTTTATCCATCTATTTAAGAAGGGTTGGAGAGTAGATGAACCAAAGCAGTATGTGTTACTCCATTCCTCTCAAAGACTGCTGCAGATCTAACCAGCGTTTTATATGTAGTGATAGCCCCTTCCACCCTGGGGTGCCCAGCCCCACATTGTCTGCAGAGTGAGGATCCTGAGAAGGGAGATTCCCAACCCATGTGAGGCGCTGCTGCACCCCAAGCTGTAAATGCAAGTGCCTGGAGGTCGAGATCCTGAGCTCCCCTGGGCTTGCTTGGGTGGAAGAACTGAATGCTGTTCTGCGTCTCCTAATGAATCTATACATGGCCTAGAGAAGAACTCTGAGCACCAGGCGACCCCTCCTGCCACCTGCTTCCACACTTCCTCCTCCAGCCTGTCCCTGACTCAGCTGTGAGTCACAGACAGGGACAGAAGCTCCTGGAGCAGGCCTCTACCCCCCAACCCCCACCTCTCATCCCTCTCTGTTCTCCTTCACCTCCTTTCATCTCAGACTTCTACAGCCTGGCTTGGCAGATCACTGAGCATGTCCTAAAAATGGGATGGATGGACAAACACACAACAGTTAAATATCAAAATATTCCCATTTAAGTTTTTTTTTTAAAAAAAAATCTAAATCTCTGGATTTATTATAATTTATCCATAGCACTATTTCTTACCATATGCATAAAATATACTCATCCTTTCTTGGGCATGACTTATCTTCCTTCTTAAATTGTAGGGAATCAGTGGATGGAACTCACCTCTTATATAAGACTTTCTTTATGCCCTAGAAAAACAGGGAAGGAACTAATACGCATAGGCACTTCCTGTGCGGGACACAGTATTTGGAAAAGAAACAAAGGGTGTGTAAAGAAACGGCGAGGGCACCGAGGGCACCGAGGACAGCCAGCTTAGCCTTGTCCATTCAGCATCCTCTCCTATCCACATACCCAGAAGCTCTTTCTCTCTACTGAACCCACCTGATTCACACAGCCCTACAAAGAGCAATCTGTGCTCCACTTTCCCCCAGTTATTCTGAAAGCCTATTATCTTCTATACATTGAATTTAAAAAATTTTTTTTCAGCCCATAGACTTGTCTTTAGAACTTTGTGTTTCCAATTTTAACTTTTTCCTTTAATTTCTTGCTCCCTCAGCTTTCCCCAAGCTCATATATGCCCCTGGCTCTACAAAGCAATATATTTGGTCTCTGTAGTCTGTGCTATGGGGCTCTTTGGTGGTGAGAAGCCTGACACAGTGCTCAGTATGACAATAGCTACTGCGGCTATCCAATATTCTTCAAAAATGCCTGAGCAGGTTGAAATCAAAAGCTGGTGATTAAGAAATGATGTTTTTGCCATATTGATTTAGAGCCCAAACAGACAGATCAGACCTAGGTTTTCTGAGGCCAGGGACACCAGTGAGTCTAAAACTCAGCACCAGAGTTATGGCTTTTGTCTTCCAGCCCTTGGAAGTGCCAGCATTGGGCTGAAGTATCCTCCTGATCCATCTAGGGCAGGCCAAAGCAACCGGGAAGTTCTTTGGCAGGCTAGTTCTCCTCCAAGCAATGATTCTACTCACCCCCAACCCTAACCCAGCAGCTTCTTACATCACACACAGAAGGACCTTTTCTGGAAATCTCATGAAGTACAATAGATGCTAACAGAATGGACTCTGGAATTCCAGTCAGGTGGCCATGGAAAAGTCTGAAGTGACCAGTCTTCTTCAGAGGCTACACATAGACCAGTAAGTAGAGAATAGACCACCACTGGATGAGGAGATAGCAAGCATCACCTTGATCCAGCCACTTCACCCAGTCACGTGTCTCACTGCAATAATGAAGAATGAAAAGTCTGCTAACAAAAGCGAAGGTTGTGTGACACCCAAGGCTGGGTGAGAGCCAAATATTCTGATGAGAGGTTTATCCTTGACGATAAATGAACTCGCAGGAATACCAAGCTTCTCCTCTCAAGTGGGAATCCCCAGTTTGGGATCGGCTCAGCTAGGCAGTTCTTTTGTTGGTTGTGGCTGGATGTTCTTCCATGTCTGCTTAGAGTTGATAAAATGGGCACATATTGTGACCGTAGTGACCAGGCTCTTCTCTCACCATGTAGGAGAGTTGAGGTGCATTTGGTAGGGTCCATGGCAGTGAGAGGACGAATCCCTCCACAGGAACACGAGACGGGAGGAGTTTTGTGGCTACTTTTGCAGTTTACCTACCAAAGTCCAGCTTAGGATTCAGGCAAAATAAAATAATTCTTTTGCAAGGGTAGAAAGAGGAAGTGTTTGTTGCTGAGGAAGTGGTATCTTTCTTCTCCCCAAAACATCTATAGTGGTGAGCCAGTGAGGCCAAAAGATGTGGACACCACATCCCTGATGCCCAGCAGCAGCAGAATCAGGATGGCAGAAATAACTCTTAAGTAAAGTACAAATCCCAAAAAAGAAAGAAAGAAAGAAAGAAAGAAAGAAAGAAAGAAAGAAAGAAAGTCTGTCTTTGTGGGAAAACAACCCACATTCAAAATATAATGAGACTACATATCATTTCCTGTTCTTCATCTTGTGTTACCGACTTCTGCTTTTCTCCTCTCTCAAATGTGTGTTTTAAACATCTGTCAAAGGCACCTGATGACAAGCTATTCACACTAAAGAGTGGAGTGGAATACCCTCAGAGGCACCAGCCCTGAAAAAACCAGGAGAGGGAAAGAAGAGAGGGACTGGGGAGGGGGGAACCTTAGGATTGTCACTGTGTGCAACAGAAAGATGAAAAGCAGTTTACGTCCTCTGAATGGAAAAAGAAAGACCACTTAAAACAGTTTTTCAAAATGCTATCCTCTGCTTGTCCCAGCCACTTAGAATTGTGAGTCAGAGCAGCAAATTGAAGCCATTTCTGTGATTGCCCAGGAGGTCACTGCCTCTAAGCTCACTAAAGGCCTTCTGATTTTAGCATAAAAAGACTCATTGACCAGTGACTGGAAGCGATGGGGATATAAGGTACATTTTACCTTGAAGTTATCTCTCTTGTGAGCAGAAGGTCTTCTAACAGTAATAAATTCCTCTGTCTCTAAGCACAGAACAGCACTCGTAGAAAAACATACTTGCAGGCATAGATAATTTCTAGAGATTAGGGGTCCAAAGCTACCTGCTTCAGAGTTGAACACGGAGTCTTCTTTCTGCTAAGGAAATGGGGGTTGGGGCAAGATAAACTTGGTGGGCTATTATGTGCTATGTTCTCACACAGCGTTTTCTTGGTAAGTTGCTCAAGATACATGGGCACTAAGATTTGAAATCAGCCTTCTTAAAGGAGGATCCCTTGCCAAAGCAGAGATCAGCAAAGCTTCCAAGGTGGTTGCTGGCCAGAGAAGGTCCTAGGCTTGCCGGCTCTCAGATTTGTGTCTTGTCTCCATAGTCTGCTTCTGATTTCCAGTCATCCAGAAAGGTGTCTTAAAAGTATCAGACTACAAGGGACATCCTGGTTGGAAAGTCGCCCTACGGAAAAGCAGAAAGAGCCCACCATTAAACCACAGACTGAGCTGAAGACCTGATCAAAACCAGACACACCTTGACTTGTTAGATTTCTGCTGATCACCCCAAAGCCCAGAGAATGCTAGAGCCACTATACATCAGATAGAACTCGGTTCCACAGCCAAAGAATAACTTCACATTGTCTCAAGAATACTGACATGTGGATGGCATACCAGTCACCTGAGAGTTTCTTCCTCACTCACGGTAACCACCTTGGTCATTGCATTTCTCTAGTTCAAGAACAACCAAAGACGCTTAGGTGCTTGCGGGGGGGCGGGGTGAGGGGAGAATTACTATGACGTTAAGTACCTATTTCCTGTTCATTGCCCTGCTCTCCATATTGCGTACTAAAAAGTGCCCAGCGCTGAGGACGCAGCTCAGGGGTAGAGAGCTTGTCTAGCAAGGCCCTGGGTTTGAGCTCCACTGGAAAAAAAAAAGGGGGGTTGGGAGCAGGAAAGTAGGCAGGCCAGCCCAGCTGAGAGTCTGGAAAATAGAATGCAGTCAGGTTAGCTGACAAACAGAAATTCTTGAGCATGGAGCATGATATCCAAAGTGTATAGTGGGGGTGGGGGCAGGAGTACTTTGGTCCCCCACCGTGGACACGTGACTGTTCCCCAATGTCTCTGAAGTCAAGAGCTCTTCCAGGGGCTGAAGGAAGAGAGTAAGTAGACTGCTCTTGAGTGTACAGAGAAAGCAATGAAGTCTATGCACGTCCATTTACAAGAGAACTGAGCAGAAGCAAGGCTCCCTTCGCACGCGCCAGGTACCAACTACTCAGCATTCACTCATTCAACAGGAAGAAGCAGGAAGCAGTCCTTTGTAAATAGCTATCGCTCTCTGCATAAGCATGCACATAAAATTTTGCATGCAGTCCAAAGAAAACCCCGGGTAAAGGCTAGTAAGGGTGTGAGCCTTTTGAAAGTCTTTCCTACAATCACCTATACATTTATCTACTTTTAAAACTATGTTTTGTTGATGTTGTCCTCTCCCTGAGGGTCCCACTCTTACTTCCTCCACCTGATGCTGAATAAAGTGAAATTAATGACTGGGCCTCCACGCCCATATTGACCACCAGGGGGCCTTGCAACCTCACAACTCCCTCTACTCCCCGACCCAGGTCCGGAGAGATTGGGGTGTGCCCTCACAGTTTTCTTGGCGGGCTCCTTTTTCCTCCTCTTCTCCGAGTTGCTGTGGAAGGACAGGTCACGCCCGCGGTAGGACGGGCCCCGGCTCAGCTCCCCGCGGGTCAGCTCCAGCTCGCTGTAGGGTGGCAGAGCATCCTCGTCCGCCGCGTCGTCCTCGTCTTCGCCCTCGCTGGCCCCAGCCTTGTAGGTGGCTGGCGGCGACCAGGCGTAGTAGGATGCGCTGCGCGGGCCGAGCTGAGAGCTCAGCTTGGACGGCGTCTCCAGGCTGCCCCCGCGGCTGCTGCTCTCCGGCCGCGCCTGGCGCTCCAGCACGCTGCTCAGATACGAATGATCGTACTTGGGCGCGGTGCCCGGGGTCCGGCTCACCAGGCGCGGCAGAGGCGCATCTTCCGGCGGCCGGCGGCGTGCCGGTGCTGGGCTGTAGGTCCAGCCGCGTTCCCCGTCTCCGGGCGGCTCGCGACTGCGCCCGCGCCCGTAGTACTCATCCAGCGAGCCGTCCTGGTAGAAGGCACCTTGGGCCCGAGACTCCGAGCGCTCGAAGCGGCTCCCCGCCCGCGCCTCGTGACTGTTGCCATTAGCGCGCCGCGACCTCTGGCCGTACGAGTCTGCGAAGGCCGCCAGCTCGTCCATTGACACTGCTGGCACACCCGTGGCAAAGTTCTTCCGCGACAGCATCTCGGATTTGGAGCGCGGCTGGCTGCGGGCAGATGGTCACTGGTTACTGCCTCTGCATGGAACCCTGGCAGGGCACCCCTAGAGTTCCAGGGGCCCAGCCTCGACCCCTCCGCCCAGCGGGATGAATCAATTTTGGCACCTTTCATACTGCGGGTCCAGCCAGAGCAACCCTGGCTCTCCCATAAGTTTGTGTGGAAGACCAGAATGGAGTTGTGTATCTGAAAATACCTTGTGATCCGTGTAGTGCTGAAACACTTATGATGAGACCCTTGGGTGTCAGCCACACGTCTTATTCCACCCACCCTCACAACCACAGCAAACAGCAACGCACAGCTCTGGTCCCAGGAGACAGTAATAGTTGGTCACACCGAAAGGACTGTTCCTCTCTCTGAGGCATGTTACCTATTAAGTCAGGAGGCCCGAAACCTCTGCAATGGGTAAAGGAAAGCGGGGAGGGGGGGGGTCTCCTATCCTCCAAGGACAGATAATAGGTGCAGGTATGCCATTCAGGAATCAAGCTATCTGTCACACAGATTATTAAATGTTGGTTGGACTTATTGCCCTGGGCAAGTTTCTTAACATCTGAAACTTTCTGTTTCCTTGCTATAAAACAGGGACGTTAACAGTAGCTGCTTTTTTTTAGAAGTATAAGGATTAATTTTAAGAGATAACGGCATGACTACTGTTCTTGTGACAAATGACCAGGGCAATGGAGATGGTGGGTGGGAACCTTTAAATGTTCTAGGATAAAACATATGAAGAGAATGTCTGGGTTTGTTACAGGGCCTAAGACACTCATTTCAAAAAGGATTAACGGATTACTTTTCACACACGGTATCACAAGGGTGTGATATATGTAAGAGATATCCCAATCTATAGAAACAGAATAGCAGACACACGGTGGTCCCTTCACACTCACGGCTGTCACCTGTGCCTGAAACTCTCACGGTCTTCTTTGTTATACTCCAGGGCTGGCCCCCTGTTGGTCCCACTGTTGCCTCCCATGACACCTGACCAGTAGTCCGGATTGCTCTCCAAGTCCCCAGACATAGGGAACTGCTTATTCCGCATCTGGTGGTAAGACTGGCGGAAATTGCTGTCATCATCATGCAGGGAGCTGAGTTCCGAGATGGCGTTGTTATCTGCAGGGACAAAAGCAGGCATCACAGTTCTCTAAATGGAAGGGGGAGCTGCTAAGGGCTGAGATCACATATTCCAAGATCTCCTGCCTGGAGCCTTGGTCCTGACCAATGTGTAATGTAGATCCGCACAGGTGGTATTTGTGTCACTCAGCAGGAATTGGCTCCAGCTCAAACCCAACTTGCTTACAGAGAGGGAGGCTTCCTACATGCTGTTCTTGGAATAGGAAGACAATTGTCTTTGTTCTACCTAAGGCAGGCTTCCCGGAACTCAGGCTGTCTGCAGCTGGCCTCCTAGTACATCTCCCTTATCCAAATGTTTTTCTGTCCTATATAATTTTTTTTTGTGGTGAACACCAATGATCCAGGCCATGTTGGGTCAAGAGATGATGGGGGCGGGGGGAAGCCATTACTAATAGCATCTTTCCTACTGCTGGCCCAGTCCCAAAAAGGGGTCTTTAGAGCCAGTGTGAACACTGTGCTTTAGAAGAGGCCCATTCTGCTCTCCTCAGCCATTCTGTTCTCCAACGAGCCCCAAGTCAAGGCAAGAGGACATATACCTTGGTTTCAGTGCACTTACCTTTTAGACCACGCTCCGCTGTGTAACACCCTGCCTAAGGAGCACCAGATCTACTTCTAAGGCCTGGGTGAACCTGTTCCCCTCCCTACCAAAGGATTCCAGGTGGTTGTAAGTGGCCAGGCCAGATGTTTGGGAGATGGACCTAACCTTTGTGTCTACTGTGCTGTAGCTTGTTTCTGGCCCCTGCCCAAAAAATGTCAAATGGTGTGGTCCCAGCTTTCTCATTTCCTAGCTTTCTTTAGAAGCACTTATGAACTTGGACCGGGTTTATGATGTAGGCTGGAAAAAAATAACAGAAATATTGATTATTTTAAAAACTTAGAAATGTATTGGATTCCATTTTACTTTAACAAATCTAGTGAATCTTATTTGTGATGTAACTGAATCCACTTGTTTTCTAAATCTTTTTCACTGAGACTTCGAAAATATTATTAAAGACAACATTTACTAGTCCTTGCTGCTGAGTGAAAAGTAAAGCCAAGATTAGATGTGGAAGGCGGAGATGTGTTCTCTTGGGTTCCCTCCGCCTTCCCTCCATCCCCTGTGGTACTGGGAGAAGCAGAGGAATTTTGTACAACAGCAGGTCCTCCTGGCATTGCCTTATTGAGAACACACAGGAATGACAATTTGGTATTAAATTACAACAAAAATTTAAACATAAACCTCTTAAAGAGAAAGATGATGGTGTGTGTGTGTGTGTGTGTGTGTGTGTGTGTGTGTGTGTATGTATGTGTGTGTGTGTGGCGCATGACTATGTGTATGCATCCAGAGGACTTTTATGTGTTCGCCTGATTCTCTCACTGAATTTGGAGCTAGACTGGTGACCAGAAAGCCCTGGGCATCCTCTCATCTCTGCCCCCTTACAGAGCTGGAGTTACAGGAAACTGCAACCATGTCCAGCTTTTTACATAGATGCCAGGATCTAAACTAAGGTCCTCATGTCTACACATGTATCCAACAAGCCATCTCTCCAGCCTTTATGCCTATTTTTAAAAGAAAGCAGCTCACAGACTATTGGTTAAAATCTAGAATGCTCCCTCACAGTCCCCATGAGTTCCAATTCTAGTAGGCATACAGGAAAAAAAAAGAGCTCTAGAACCCACTTGATGAGAGCATTGCAAAACAATATTGTTGGCTCAGAACTTTCTCTAAATTTCAAGGAATACTTGACCTTTTTCATTTCTCCAGATTGTAAGAACTATCACCATTTGACCACAAGCTGTCCCCGGTGTATGTTACACTAAAATGTCTGCTAAGTAGAACATGACACCAATGTAGCCCTTGACACAAATATAATAATGCCAACTTGGGACAGGAATGCACTAACATTTTCTGTAAAGAACCAGCCAGGGAATAAACAGTTTAGGCTTTGTGAGCCATACCGGTTATAACCACTCAGTTCTGCCATCCAACAAGAAGTTATAGAACATACATATGCCAGTTAGCCTGGCTATGTTCCAATAAAACTTTTATTTAAAAAAATAAAAGTTTTTAAATTTTATTTAAAAATTAAAAAAATAAAGAAATTGTTGTATATACCTGTGTCCAGAAGATAGTGTTTGCAGACTCCTGCTCTAGACATTCCCTGAATGTAAGCATCCAGGAGTGACTACCACTTATAAGGGTAACACTAAGGAGAACCACAGTGGCCAATAAATTCAAGAACCTGGATCTCACACCCCCAATTCTTACAAAATCTGTGAAACCAAGGGTATCTATTTTATGAGATTTTTAAAAACTGCCCCAGCCCATGATCTGCCCTGCTCTTCAGAATAGAGCCATCCTCCAGAGTGAACTATATTCCTGTGTCAGTCCACACAGCTGTGTACTGTCAGTCTGCAGGTACTAGGTGGTCTGAGCTCCAGTCTTGGCCCTGGCCACATGCTGGCACTGGTTATATCACAGCGAGAAGACCAGTCTAGGTTTGGCTCAAAAGCTTTTGTGTATGAATCACAAGATGGGGAATAATCCATCTGAGTTCTATCAATACACTCCCTGAGCTTCTGCTTCCTCATCTGAACACTGCACAGGCTGGCATAGAGCACCTCTACGATCCCTTGCCACTCTGAGGCTCCACCAGCTGAGACCAGCCAGTTTCTGAATCCCTTTCGGATCAAGATAGCCAAAATAAGTCATCTACACGCAAGTCTATTCATTCCTTCGGATCCCCACCATTAACTTTTCGTCTAAGCCGTGATACTGGTAGATTTCTTGCCTGGCTTCTCCTTGATCTAGGAGTCTCTCTGTCTCTGTCCCCTTACAGAGATCCATGACAACACTGTTACAACCAGCTTGTCAAGTGTGGTGACATCTGCATTCCTGACATTCCAATCTGGAGATGGTCTTTTTATAGTCCGTGAAGTGGGAGGATGCAGCAATGGCTGCAACCCAGACAGGATGAATTTAGAATTGTAAACTGGGTGGAATATGTTGTCCTTAATCTGAATAAAGTTCCCCTAGTCTGGGACTGTTTTCCCAACAGCTCCATCAAGTCTCTTGTTGGTTCCAAGAAGAAGGGGGTTCAAAGAAAGTGCCTAGTGACCTCACTACCAGGCTTGCCAGCACCCTCTTGATAATTAGCCCATCCGAGTCAGACCTGCCCTGTTCTGCCTCCCATGATAGACAGTAATTTGGAACCCATTCTAAAGAATCAGCAGTGTCAGCTGCAGCCTCCAAGGGCTTTGGATAAGTTAAGGGTTGGGGCCCTGCCACCAACAGACTTAGTAATTAAATGGTTCTTTGACAAGAAGTGCAGCCTCTTTGCTTACCCCAAACTCTCTGGGGTTTGGGCATCTCAGGAGGATGCCAGCCCTCTTTTCCCCTAGATTTATTTACTAGACTTTTTCTTCCACTCTCATTGAAGCCTCCATGTGGCAAGTCAATATCTGGGTTGTTCAATACTAGGTAGGGCCTTTCAGGTTGGAAAAAGCTCACACGGAATATTACTTCTTGAGTGTGCATGTGTGTCTGTGCACATGTGCTCATATATGTAAATGCAAGAGGTTAACGTAATATCTTCCTTAATATTCTTGGCCTTATTTTTTGAGAAAGGCTGTCTCACTGAATAGAATGGGTACCTACCCATTGAGCTCCAGAGAATGGCTTGTCTTTGCCAGCTCAGGACGGGGGCTAGAGATGTCATCTCTTGGTTGGCCCATGGGTGCTGTGGTCTGAACATGGGTCCTCATGCTTGCACTAGTGTGGGGAATCTGAGCTCATACTTGCTCAGCAATGACTATACTGACTGAGCCATCCCACATCTTGAGTAGCTAGTTTTGAGGATTGCCTATGGAGTATTATAAGGGAACTGTTCTAACGAAACATTTTAAAGCCAGAACTATAAGGCCACAGCAATAGACACAGATTGCCCCACAAGGAGACAACCCAAACCACGCATGACTGCTCCACGCTTCCACTAGAATCCCCTTCTCTTCCCTTCCGTGTTCTTGGAGGTACTTTTTGTGGCAATGTCACGAGCACACCTGCTGGCTCAGAGCCTCAAATCTGATGACCCCCCTCCCCATCTCCTCTTCAGCTACTAAATCCTCAGTGAGGCACAGATCACATGAACTAACAGATGCTCACATCTGCCTCTCATCCTCCTGGCTGGATCAAACTGAGCCAGCTCCTTCTCGACATAATACAGGACCTTCATGGAGTCTCTCTCCTTGTCAGCTTGGATCCGGTAACCTTTGCGAACTGTTGAAGAAAGCAAAGGAGGGTGAGCTAAAAATAGAAAAAGCAAGAAAAGGAGGCCTCCATTCATTTTTACCAAGCAGAAACCATGGTCCCAGTTAGAGCAATCACCCAGCAATCATAAACTACAGTTTATACACAGGGGGTTCACTTGAGATCCCCAATCAGAGGATGGCATTGGGATGAAGATCCTGGAGGTCAAAAAGCAAACCCGCTGCAGGGTGCTTTTATTCATTTGCTGTCCTATTCTTCCTGTTGTCTGACCTTCCACAGCTATACTAAAGGCTCATCTCTGCATAGCTTTTGAGTCCCAGCGGAGGAGCAAGCTCACGCCATCAAGAAGAGAAAGAGACTCCATTCTCAGCTTAGGACACGTCACTCTCCAGCATGAAATCCAAACCTTCACTTGGTAAAACTGCACATAACTTCAAGACAGAGCTCCAAGCATCACAGACCTCCACAAAGGCAGGCTGAAAGCCTCTAGTTGCCTGGGAGATGGCAAAAAAAAAAAAAAATCCCTTAAGCTGGATGGTGCGTGCCTACAAGCTAATATTAGATTCTAGACTACGTACACAGAGGCACAAAACAAGCTGCACAACACGCAGATTTCTAATCACACTTCCAGTTTATTTCCTTAGCATTTTCCTTTTAAGAAAAGGGATGCCATATTTCAGATGTGACTAATTTAACTCGACCTGCTGCTTTGTGGTTAGAGACAGGTGTTACTTTTTAATAATAATAATAATAATAATAATAATAATAATAATAATAATAATAACATAAAAAGCAGGGGAAACAATACCATCCCCTACATCTCTATCAGTCCCAGCATCAGAGACGAAGGCTGTTCATGCCCTGCATCACGTAAGTCTAGCCCAACACCAGCCCAAGGGGTGACAAGACAACAGGCATAGCAGACACATAGGGAGAAATGAGGATGAGGACAGTAAAGGGGGCAACTAGACAATACTTACTGGCCGCTGACAATGTGCCAGGTACTCAGCTGGACGTTTACCAGGGTGGTTGGTCCTCATAACCCTATAAGTGGGGACTGTTGTTTTAAAGTTTTAAAGGAGGTTTAAGTAGCCGCATTTTGTGGTTGAAAACTGGCAAAGGAGGATTCCAGGACATGAAGAACACTTGGCAGCACCCGGCATGGAATCACGTGGTCTCGCTGACTAAAGCTTAACTGGATTAGAATGTCATACCTCTCTAACGTGTGGAGGGAGGGGCAGAGTTTATGTTTGTTTGTTTGTTTGTTTGGTTGGTTGGTTGTTTGGTTGGTTCAAAATTGGTAGGTGAAGAAGGCAAGATAGTGAAGCCCAAAGTAGGCCACAGACGTGGTCTTCAGACCACACCAGGGAGGGTAAGGTCTGAGGCATGGACCTGACTTCTCGCTGGCAGCAGTGGTGCACATAACGAGAATAAAGAAAACACAGAATGTGTATGCATCCAAAAAATACGATGTTTTATGTCTCTGGATACATTAGTCTGTGGACAAAGGCCTCTGCCCTCAAGCTCTCTACGTGGAGGATTGAAATATAAAATTCTACAGGGCTCTCATCACAACCCAAGCACTGAAGGAGAAAGCCGCCTACACATCCTTTTGCAGGTGCACAGACTTCCCATGTGAGAGAATAATGGGCAGGCCGTGTCCATCTCGACATGTGAAATGACTTAGAAAAAAAAAAAAAAAGAATGAGTTCTCAGCATATACTTCTCCCAGAGGTTAGGTCCATCTACAAACCCTACGCAGAAGGAATTATTAGCAGAAATGATTTGATTTACCAAGCTACTCATCCTTCCTTTCTGCAGAGGCGTTTACAGAGTAGTACAGACAGTTCAATTAAAATGCAATTATCCCACAGAACTGCTATGTCTGTAGCAACATGGCTATGTCTGACGGAAGAGGTGCAGGGCTGAGACACAGGGCTCTGGGCATGCTGAGGCTGGTTTAGTAAGGGACCTCCAGAGAGTGAAGACCCATCAAGACTCAGCTTCCATGTAATTACTTCAAGAAGAGAGACAACTAAAAGCAAATTGGTAGGACACTTGGGTGCTCTAGAATGAATCAGGGCATCTTAATTGCCACCTCATCCAAAGATCGTCCTTTGGCTCCTACAATTCTGTCTGTCTCTCTGTTCCAATCTTTTTTTCCTAACTTAAAAATCATTTGATTTGAATTTGTATTATAGACCTTAATATATTCTAGTTTGTTCCAAGTTCTTTATATAGATGTCTATAATCTTCTTAAAAAATTTGAAGGCATTATAATTTAAGATTTCCATGTGCCTAAGACTGTGTTTTATATATAACGAGTACTCAAGATTTGTTGAATGTCTCCCAGCCTATGAGAGCCAGTTCATGGCTTCTTTGGAAAGTGTATTGTTGACATTAATCCATAGGCCATAATCTCTCTGAAGACAATTACTAGATTTCTCTGTTTGCCTATGTAACTCTAGTATCTAGCACAGAGCCTGGCACATTTTAGACGCTCAAAACATGCACGTTCAAATGAATGGATGAAGGCATGATTAAATGGGTGAAGGAATGAGTGAAAACTGTGACTAGCAGTGTTTTGTAGGTTACAAAGTATGGCATAGGAAGCTATGTGGGTGATTTACTGGAGAATTCTAGCCAGGAAGGGAAGGATTTGAATGGAAGCCTGGGAAAGCAAGAAGGTATTGTGTCTGACGTTATTGGTGATCATTTTCTCAGGAAAGAAGACCAGCATAGCTGTAGGCATTAGGGAGGGGTTTCCTCTACCTGCAGTCCTGGCTCTGCCTAGGTGTTCTTAATATGGGGAGCACTTTTACAGCAAACTTCTAGTGACACCAAAATAAAGGTCACGGGTTAGAGATGGTTGTTACTATATGTAACTAGGTACTAACTGTCTCCCTGAAGAGGAGGCAGAGGGAGCAGCTATGCTGAGCCACAATTGGAGGAGCTGGGAGTACAGTTTAGATTGTTTTCAGTGTCATTAGAAAAAATTACACTCCTCATTATGATACAGATTAGACTGTATGCATGAGTTATCAATCTTTGGGAATATACAGTAACTACATCCCCATGGGAAGAGAATAGTTTTAGCTTTCAATATTGTCGTTAAAAAGAGACTCCACTGTGCCATATTTCAACATTGACTTCTCCACTACAGCAGCCTGGAGAATTCAGAGATTTATATTCTTCTGATTTGTCAAAAGACAGAGACAAATGATTGCTCTTCAGGCTTTAGGGGCATCATCCGTTCAGTTTCAGTTGCTAAAAATCAAGACAATTCTCCCTTAAAGGGTATGGATATTTTTATATAAAATTATAAGCTGCAAGTTTGATTGTAGAACACACTAAATTCTTCTTGCATTTCCATAGAATCTGGCTCTGTGTCTCATATGTGCTCAAGAGCATATGAGTCACCAGAAAAATCTTTTCCCTTCCTCTCTGACAATGTGATTTTTCCTTTCTGACTGTGTTAGTTTCTCTACAAACCCCTCTGTATTTCTTATCCATTTTATTTCCTTTAACAAGCCTCCAGCAACGATCCTGATAGACTACAATTTTCTAATTTCTTTGAGAGCTGGGGAAATTCTTACTTTTTTTTTTTTTAATGGTTGGCTTTGAACTTGCTATGCAGTCCAGGCTGGTCTTAAACTTGTGGCTCCTCTTGCCTCTGCCCCCTGAGTGCTGGGGTTGTAAGTGTGTGTTACCAGCACCAGCTATAGGTTATCCCTTGATTCATAAAAAGGTAGAGTCATGAGTTGTGGCACACGCCTATGATTACAGTACATGGGATACTGAGGCCAGAGGATTGCCCTGAGTTGGCGCTAGCTTGGACTACACAACACTTTTGAAGCCATCCAAGGTCATATAACTTGTGTGTGTGTGTGTGTGTGTGTGTGTGTGTGTGTGTGTGTGTGTGT
>JANHMN010000009.1:62697042-62735381 GCA_030674055.1 Rhabdomys pumilio | reverse complement strand
ACACACACACACACACACACACACACACACACACACACACACACACAGACACACACACAGGTACACAGCCCACCATACCTTCCCATTCATCCATCTATAGCCTGACTTTCATATAAAAACAAAATCTATGCACGTGGGTTTTGCTCATTTAGCAAATAACTTTATTGCTTCCCAGCCTTTTGGCTAAGATCAAGTGTAGAAAACAAAATGTGTGGTTTACATTTTGAGTCTAAAAGTCACAGCAAGTCACTGGTTTCTTCTTCTATAAGGAAGTTCACCAAAAAGCAGCTTTGACAAAGGTCAAAGGTGTGGGTGGGGAGGCACCTGGGATACTAGGAGAGGATCCAGCAGCCGAGGAAAGACAGTAGTGAGTGGAGTGAAAGCCATCATCCATCACTTGCTCTGTACCCTTGATTCTCCACAGGAGCAGGAGGATACCATGGTAACATGCATCCTGGTCAAGCCTCCTGCAAGGGCAACAGGTCCACATTTGGAAAGCCACATGCATCTTCTAAAGGAATATTATCATTGACTGATGCTTTAGGCCAGCTCTGCTATAGCAAGCCTTAGCAAAAAATGCTCTCTTCTTGACCCTCCATTTTTGCACAGCTGAAATGGGAAGGTGCTTCTGAGGCTTGCAAGGTCTGTTAGAAGGAAAACCAAATGGGCATTAAGAAAGGCGTCCTGCCTTGAGAACACGGCATACAGAATCAACTAAGCAGGGCTCATAGGGACTCACAGAGACAGAAAAGCAACAATCATGGGACCCTATATGGGTCTGAGCTAGGTCCTCTGCATATACCTTATAGCTGTTATAGTTCTTATGGGACTCCCAATGATGGGAGTAGGGCGTGTGTCGGACTCCTTTGTTTGCTCTTTGAACCCTATTCCTACTCAATTGACTCATTCACCCTTGATATGAGAGTTTGCACCTGGTCTTACCGTATCTCAATTTGTGATGTCCCTGTTAGGCCTGCTCTTTTTTGAAGGGAAACAGAAGAGGAGTGGATCTGGGAGTGAGGGGAGGTGGTGGGGGAGGACTGGGAAAAGTGGAGGGAGGGGAAACTGTGGTCAGGACACATTGTATGAGAGAAAAATAATAGAAAAAAAGAGGAAGGTGTCCTATAGAAGACTTCCCTCACAGAACAACAAGAGGTGCCCCTAAGGCTTACACAACTCCCTAGGTAAGAGACAAGATAGACTTTGATATCAAAATCTGAGCACAAGATTAAAATAATGATCTCACCCAGAATGTTCTCTAAAAATGTGTCTTGGAAACAAGGGAATAAACAGATGGTCAAGGATTTAAGAAATTTGGATCTTAGACGGCTCACACGTACTTAGTGTTCATTACCATATAATAGCCAGTGACCAAGAGAGAAATAAACAAGGTTTGTTAACATAACAGCCATCAGACACTTGATAGTAGGTTTTTGTTGTGTTCTCCTCCCCCTCCCCAACAATATGTGTGTGTGTATATATATATACATATATGTGTGTGTGTGTGTGTATAAATTGGAATACTAGGGTATATATATACATATATATATGTGTGTGTGTATATATATATATATATATATATATATATATATATAAAGAAACTGTGATTATGCTTATTTTGTAGCTCTCAAGTCCTCAAGTCTACCAGTGTTTGAAACATCTCCAGGTGTGCTGTGGGCCATATAACTAATTGGAATTATAATATAAATTTGCTTTCTATATAAACTACCAATCTGTAGGCGGTCTCATAACATTAGCCATATTATTTATAGATGGTAGACAGGTCTATGTGTGTGTATAATTTTTGACTAGTTACTTATTCTTTTATTAAGTTGGATTTCTGGAGACAGGGTCTTGCTATGTAGCCCAGCCTAGCATGTGATTCACAACCCTCCTCCCTCTGCCTTTTGAGTGTTTAGATTATAGATGTGCTGTCACCACATCTGGCAATGATAGCAATCAACTATAAAATATCCATATGGCCAAAAGAGGATATGGTTTCATACTTATTCCACTTGTTATACCATAAGAACACTGGAGTAGGGGTCACAGCAAGAGGGAATGCCTTGCCATTGATTTATATGCTGACTACTTCAGGCAAATTCCTTCCTTTGTGATCTCAGTATTCTCATAGTAGATGGAAGGACTGGGATGTAATGGTATATATATATATAATTTTCTGAGACAGTCCTGATTTATACCCATGGTCTTAATGTAATTATTAATAGGCACTAAATTTTTTTCTTAGCAAATATCCTGATTTGGATACCATATTTAGTTCTCCAACCTGATACTCAGTGAACAGAACTTCAAACCTAAAGGCTTGTAGGAGCTCGCTGGTGGTGCAAATGGGCTCAGCTGGCTATCTGTGAGACAACTGAGGACAACGGGTGTGGCAGACAGCAGGGTCTTTATGAGGTCACCACTGTTTGGCTCTAACCAATGGTTACTCAATGGGAGTACATAAGGGGAGCCTCTACTCAAGTTCACCAGCCCCCAGATTTGATGGTGAAATACCATAATTTTAAAAGCATTAAACAACTTAATTCATATATTTTAAATATAGTGGAGAAGCCAAACAAAATACATCTGCGGGTTGTACAGACCCTGAGATCGTGAGCTTGCAACCTCCAAAGGGTTTATACACACAGCAAAAGCTGGATTTCCCCGTAGGCTGTTTGGGTTCCTTGACAGTGTTCTAACATTGCTCCTACATGGAGAATGACAGTTCTGGTTACCAATGTTCAAATTAAGATTTCAAAGCAACAGTACAACACAGCACCTCTTAGCCTTTCTTACTTCTGGGGACACAGAATGGGCATCATAGGGGAACAGATTAATGAAGAGACCTTTGTTCTACACCCTAGGCTTTTTCATTGTTTGGTAATTGGAAACTATAAACTAAAGAGAGAAGGCATCAGAAACATGGAGAGGAAAGTCACAAACGTTGACACTCTAACAGGCAGACACATATCAAGCTTCTCGTTTTCCCTGAAGCAACAGTCAATAACTGATGCTCCCAGAGGTAAAGGCTTCCCATAATGCACTTGAGTGCAGTTAGCCCCAGGGAGACGTGGGTGAAAGACTCTTGCAGTAAAGAGGGTGAAATGAAATGTCTTTAGAATTCAGAACATAGTAAGAGTTTGGGTATAACAAACAACACCACTGTATCAACAGAAGGAAAGTATGGAGCTCTGCAGCTTTCGTACCATGATTCTGATTTTATTGGAGCTAAAGGCATTTTAAAAATTGAATTTATGCTGCCATCTTATATTTCTGAAAAACATTTTGCTTCCAGCTCCTTCCATAACAATTCCTAAGAAATGCTACTGTCAGTTAGAAATGTACTATCGTTTCTTCTCTTCCGTCTTCTATCGCATCCAGCGAGGGTCTGATCTTGAAGTATGAAAGCAAGAGCAGTAAATACAGTCTGGGTTTCAGCAGAGCCTCACCATGCTTGTGAATCACTGTTATTCTTCCAGAATTCAGCTTAAGAGAGGTAATTACAAGTCACTTTAATGTCTAAGGGAAAGAGGGGAAGCAGACCCTGTGGATAGAAGGCCATATTTACTCCTTTAAAATCATAGCTCAACTCAAACTATCAATAGAGAATATGGCTTTCATGTGAGTGCTCAGTTTTCTGCAAAGCTTGCAAAATCCATTGCTTTAAGGAAATTTCCACATGAATAAGCCAGAAGCAGAAAGCACCCGAAGAGCTCGCGCACGCACACATACAAGCCTCAGTTTCACAGCATGCTGGCATACACTCCACAGCCACACGTGGTTCTTGGGATGAATGCTCAGAGTAGGAACATGCACTGAGAATGCATGATTTGCATCTCTTACCTCCTAACTGTCAAATCCAGCTGTTTCCTCAGACTGCCACTTCCAAGTTATCCCCAGTTGAGCTGTCTGTACATATTCCTGGAAACCAGCTCCTTCTAGCCATGCCCACCCACCCATGCAGCTCAAACACTAACATAAGAACACTAGTTTAGTTACTTGGATTTTCTTCTTGCTATGTCTGTTTTTGTCAACCTCCTTTGACTGTGTGTATGTATGCTGTGACTATGTATACACATGTTCACATGTGCTTGGGCACATATATGTGTGCAGATTTCTGTGCATGTGTGCACATGCACATAGAGGCCAGAGGTTGGCATCAGGACCAATGGAGGAGTTAAAGAAAGGACTGAAGGAGCTGAAGGGGTTTGCAACCCCATAGGAAGAACAACAATACCAACCAACCAGACCCTCCCCAACCCCTCAGAGCTCCCAGGGACTAAACCACCAACCAAGAAATACACATGGAGGGACCCATGGCTCCAGCCACATATGTAGCAGAGGATGGCCTTGTCAGGCATCAATGGGAGGAGAGGCCCTTGGTCCTATGAAGGCTCGATGCCCCAGTGTAGGGGAATTCAAGGGCAGAGAGGCACGGGTGGGTAGGGGAACACCCTCATAGAAGCAGGGGATGGGGGATGGAATGGGGAGTTGGGGGGGGGTGAGGGGAACCAAGAAAGGGAATAACATTTGAAATGTAAATAAAGAAAATATTTAATATAAAAGAAAGAAACTCACGCTGCTCCACAAACCCTACACAGATTTTATTCATAGCAATTTCTTCTATTAATCTGACAAGTTATAATGTGATTTATTTTATTCATTGTCTCATTGTATTGTTTGATATGAAAATGTAAAAAAAAAAAAAAGGAATCTTACTGAATTGCTCTCCACCTTAATTTTTGAGTCAGGGTCTCTCACTTGAACCTAGAGCCCACTGATTCAGCACATCTAGCTAGCCAGCTTCTTCTGATGTCCTGTCTATGCCTTCTATGAGCTGGGGTTATAGGCAGACTGTACAGATGGCACTTACAGAGATTCTAGGTCCTCATGCTTATCCAACAAAGCTTTTACCCAGTAGCCATCTCCTTTGCCTTTTGAACATCAAGATCCCTCTGGTCACAGGGCTTTAGCCAGAAACATAGTCCTACTTCTCCATCCCAAGGTGCTAATTTCCTTCCTTGGTAGTCAGAGCCCGCAAAGTAGTTTATCTTGTTCTTTAGCAAACCAAGTGTTTGAACTGCATTGGTCAAGTACTTATTACTTGCTCTACAAGACTCTAAAGCTACATTCTGACAGAGCCCAGTGTGGCTGCTACAGTAAGATGTTTCCTCTTTGAAGCTCCCCAGGGACACTGCACACACCTTCAGCAGAGCATTTATCTCTCAGCAGCGATTCCTTTACATGTGCCTATGTTAGCAGGCTAGAAGTCCCATCAGAGCGGGGACTACACCCCAAGCTCAGCATCTTAGCAGCCTAGCACCAGAAGGCCCCTCATTCACCCATCAGAACTTTCAAGGCTTTCCAAGAGTAAATCCCCATGATTTGATAGGCCACACCTCTAGCTAGGCTTCTGACATGTTGCTCATTATAGAATCTTCTACCCAATCCAGTAGGCTCTTAATAGGAAAAATAAAGGAACTGTTTGGTTTTCAATCCACACATGCATCGGTTTTCAACATACGGGAAAACATTCAGCATCCTGGAGTCAGTGTTCGGTGCCAAGAATGTACCGCAGGGAGTAGAACATCTTGCCACCTCACTCACACCAGTGAAAACAGATCAGGTTAGTGTATGTTAAAAGAATTCGTTATAGAGATGTAATACAAATATAAATTTTACCCTAAGAGATTGCTTCTGTCTAGGCCCGTCACAGTTCAGAATCTGATAGTTCAAGCCTTCCAAGTATAAAGAGAGGTGGAATTCTGGATTCCATGTAAACTTGTTTTCGGAGACTAAATCTGGCTCCTTAGCATGCAGCGGGCAGAGACAGAGTGTTAAGAAACTCGCGTAAGGGTGAGGTGAGAGCAGTCCTTTGTATTGCCTGGAACACAGTGGTCTCTGTCCGTTTCTTTGAGTAAAATGACAAGAGACACTCTCAGGCAAGCCAGGGCACCGTGCAAGTGGACTTTCTCTTCAGGAGGATAGCAAATGCCTTCCTAGTCCTTTGTGGATCCAAGCTTCCGTTTTCTGTTTAGTGCACATCTCATCATCTGCTTCCAAGCTTTCCTCAGATGCTCTGGAGCCATCTGCAGGGCTGTACTGTATCCACCCTCTGCTCTCTCTGCTCCCAATCCTCAGAAATATTGCTTTCCTACATCTCCGAGGAGAGCAGGTGCCTTCCTCTGGCCCTTGTCCGTATGTGTAAAGAAGTCTCTATGGCCATGCTTTAAGGGTTGTTTCTATGGCTATTTAAAATACCAAATACATTTGGAAAATTCCCAGGGGCACACACTTGCCTGATTTTATTCTATATTCCCATGGTAACCATGCTTGCAATAAATATAGTTTGTGACTATCTGTCACAAATGTGGATAGAGCCTCCTTTTCCTTCACATATATTTATAAACTATGTATTTAAGCATTTCTTGTGTTTATTTTTTCCTTTTGTGTCTTCTATATTTTAGTTAGCTTTAAATTACACACTTAGAAGAGAATAATTCTGACAGTGAATTCTCTCTATAAAATGACTACCATCGAACCATCTGCAATTAACTATTAAGAAATGCTTCCAGCTCTTTGGCAGTGGATTGTAAGTTTGGTCAAAGGCCTTGACTTCTTCTATTTACATGTTTTTAAATCATATTTTATGGCTGAAAAGGACCACAAAGGTTAATCCATACCACAGCCTCCACCCTATGTCTTCAGAAAACCAGAGAGATTAAGAATCTTAAGGAAAGTTGCATAACTGCCTAAAAATCAAGCAAGGAAGAGAGCTTGGGCCTACTTACTCCAGCTGTCCCCCCCCCCCCCCCCCCCCCCCCCCCCCATCCTCCCCCCACTCTCCCCACCCGCTCCCCACCCCCATGACATCACAGTGCCTCCTAATCTCCTGGTATTTGCACTGAATGGCTGAAATCAGCTTGTGTTTGTGGAATCCCTCTACTTACATAATGAAACTATAATTTCTGGATGTAGAAAATGTTGGAGATTGTAGAAAAAAATCTCAACACCCCTCGCAATTGCAACTAGAAAATAATCACTGGATACATCATGACACAGTGTGATCTAATTAAAAGGCATCTGCAGCTGCCACAACTAATAAACAATAATAAAAATGATTGCAAAGGTACTTAGCCTGTGCAAAGTGCTCTAGTGATCCAAGCTCTGGCCCCCAAACAATGAATGGATGGGAAATATCATTAGTAATATAACATGCTTGACTTGGTCTGAGATGGTGGAATGCAAAAAGGAGCTAGACTGACTCAAAAATTGATGAGACTGGTGGGATGCCACTGAAGGAGGAAATTGAGTTTGAGGGGACCAGTGTGGTTGCTTGCACTTTATTGTGCTGGGTGAAGTAGATTAGCACAAAGATATACTCGCCAGACTTGATCCAATATTCAGTGACCACTACTTTCTTTAACCAAAAAGGCCCTGAGGTCTCAGGAAGGCACTGAGGGCACACAGCTCCAAAGGTCATGCAGGCCAGAGTTCCTGCCCTTTCCTTGGTGCGTAGCCCTCTTGAGATATAAAGGACTTCTTCCATCACGGACCCTTTCCCAGCGCCCTCTCTGGGAAGCCAATTCAACAAAATCCGAGGCGAGGCGCCGTCCCAGTGTGAACCAAACCTGCATGCTTTGAATAGCGGCAGCTGGCTTTGGAGAAAATGGAACTGTCTCCTGACCCGCTTTGAGGGATTGCCATTCTTTCCTCGGGAGACTGAGCCGATTTCCCGGTACCACCCACTCCAGCGCTGGCCCTGCGTCCCCTCCCCCTCGACGGACCACAAAGAGAGTGCGCGGGTTGACCCAGCAGCTCCAGCGCCACCCTGGGTAACCACGGCAACCGAGGTGGTCAGGAATGCACGCTAATTGAAGGCCGTGTTCCTCCCACAGGGATGAGCAACAAGTGAGGCAAAAAAAAAAAAAAAAAAAAGAACTGGGCTGCTGCTTGTGAGGAGGGAGGGGAGAGCAAGCTTGGCCCCAACCTGGGCTGGGGTGGCTGAGAGACTGGGTACTCATGAAGAGCGTCTGCCAGGTCTCGTTTGTTTTCTTAAGCAACGCAGGGCAGTGCAAAGCTGTGACAGGTCAGAAATCTTTGGATATATTTTCTGACCAACTATCATTCCGTGAAGGCACCCTTCTTTCGCTGGGCTGCAACACTTGATTAACGTAGTTGAAGGGAGCTATACATCCCTAAGTCCTCAGAAAATGGAGTGTTTCCAATAGCAACCAAAATGAGGTAACCTATAGACAAGAAGGGTGCTGGGTCAGATAAACCCCAAGTTTATCACCATCAGAACAATTTCAAAGGAGGCTCAGGTGTCAGTGAGAAAATGTGAGTCTATTCTTAATGGCCAATTCACAAGTGACCCATTAAATCTCCTTAAGGAAAGCCAACATAGATTTCCTTAAAGAGGGTTTTCTGAGATTAGGGATGGCACACTGGTAGGGCATGTGGAGAGTAATATCCACCGGTCTTTTTTATCTTAACAACTGGCCTTTGGGGTAACTTTTACGACCCCTCTCTTCTACAGATTGGGAAACTAAGCTCATGTTAGTACACCTAGGACTGTCTGGCCCCAAGTCTCTATACCATGTTCACACTGGACCATGCCCAGTATCCAGGCAGACTTACTCACACGGTTGGCATTTGGAGTGTCTAACGTAAGAGCAGGGAGTATCATGAGTTGGTCTGTATCATAGGGGGCTCCAAAGCCTCCCCATCCTCCACTCAATGGGTTCCTTACTCCCGGCCAGCGTGACAAGCAAAACAGCTCCCCTCTGCTGAGAATCTGTGGCATAGATACGGACTATCCAAACACAGCTTTAATCTTTTTTATTTTTTACCTTTTTTTCCCCTTTGCCACCAAACCACAACTTTTATCTTCACAAAGGACACAAAATGTTAATAGGGACACAATGGAGTCATTTATGTATTTTGTGTCTTCATTGTGCGGAATCCCAGTACAGCTAAAAATACTCATTACATTTTTTTTAATCACGATTTAAATAAAAATCTGAACTGAAGCAATACTGACTTGCTCTGTGGTGTCTATCAGTGAGCAAGATTAGGCTTGTGCAATGAGTTCTTGAAGCTAAGAGAAGCTCCCCGCAGAACATCAAAGGCTTGGCTCCACTTCTTGGAGGAACTCATACCTCTTCTCCTCCTAGCTACAGTTTCTAAGGGGAGTTAGATGCCTGGGTAACTCCTCTGGCTCTCCTTTCTCCTTTCAACACATTCTCTCACTCTTCATAAAAACAAAAACAGCAGAGATGTCTAACTGAAGTTTCGGGCAGACCAGGCCAGGGATAGGATAGAGGCTGGAGAAGACATTAGAGCATTGGCCAGAAAAGCTCACTCCTCATTTTTGTCCCTCTATTCATGGGAGTCTTTGTGATTATCTCAGTCCATCTAGAATTCTGCAGGTGCTGGTGTGTGCTTAAGTAGGATGTTTCCACCCTGCTAGGGATGAGCTCGACTCTGAAGCATGGTCAAGTCTGCAAATGAAATGTAGGAAGAGAAACGCAGAGAATTGAGAAGTTCTAAAGGTCCCCTCTAGACTTAGGGCCAGACGGTGGCTCTTGTAATTCATTTTTGTCCCCTTCTCCCTTCTGCCAGGAGTAAACTTCTTTTTTTTCTTCCCCAATTCTTTTACCCCTCTTCCTCTGTTTGTAAATCTTCCAGAGAGAAACAGCAGCAGCCACTCTCTGAGATCAAAGTTTTAGCAGGCAACAAAAGACCTCCAAGGAGGCTGTTGCCATGGGAACTCTGGGCGCTGAGGCCCTTCTAATAGGCAAATCTTCCTGGTTAGCAAGCACCAGGCTGTGGCTGGCAAAGAGGGAGATAAGGGGGAGGGGGAGTCTTGGCAGAAGTAGCCTTTCTGAACAGCCTGAACTAAAATCACTGGGATGTGGGACAGGATTCAAACTGGAACTGCAGGAATGCAGGGGTGGGTGCTAGGGCATTTCCGCACAATCTTCGGAAATACCATTAAATAGCCCTGGAGTCACCTCGTGGGAAATATCCCCTCCCCAAAATACATTGATTACTTACTCGGATCTTAATGGCTTTTAAAAATACCAGTGAGCAGAGACATTTATTTCTACCAGACACAGGACTGTGAATAGCTTGAATTAAGGGGAAAAAAAAAGATCCATGCTTGCCCATTCTTTTACTTGTCTAGGTAGTCTATGCTATATTCTTAGGTAAGTCGCAGGAGGAGATGGAGGAAAAACAGGGAAATGACAGGAAAACAAAGGTAATTCTGCAGCATTGTATTTATGGAAAAGAATAAATCCCAAATTGGTGCCTACTCTGCAAGGACCTGCTGAGAGCACACCTATTTCTGGCCTCCTCAGTTAGCACTACATTTGGCCCATAAAGAAGCAGAAACTGATGATGAATTCCACAAAATGTTAACAGTGTGTGTTTTTGCCTGCCTGGCATTCCTTTCGTCTTCATTTGGAAACAACTGCCTGGTTTCCTTCAGGAAAGGGCTTCTTTCTTCCCTTTGCAGCCCCAATAGGGGCTGACTGCCTTCCTCCAACAACAAGACTATTACAGGAACTATGCAGAGAAACTAGACAGAGATCTATCCTCCTGAGGCAGGGGTTTGTCCGGGTCCTCATTGCTTCATAAGAGACCTTGCCTGAAAGTGGAGCTGAGGAGTGAGCAGGAGGTAGAGGCAAGGACAGACAGGCTCTGTGACACACTGATCTGCCACCAGAACTCATTTATTCAATCTGGGAATGCCCCTGGGCTTTGCCTGTTACTTAAGCCAAGTTAGTTGGAACCTCCATCCCTTGCAATCAAGATAACTATGGAAACGAGACAGCTCAAAAGACTGGGCTTAGCAGGGATGATTTCTTCTCTACTTTCCTGTTTGGTTTAAAGTGTGATCAGTAGGAAAAATCTTTTCTTTCTGAAACAGAAACAATATTTAAATGAAGCAGTGAATGGCAATTTGAGGAACTGCCTTTTATGGATAATTAATTTTTAAATCCAGGGGCCTTTGAAATGAAATTAAAAAAAAAAATCACTGAAAGGCCTGTGGAAAGCCATATTGTTTCCTTGTATCTAGGCAACCTGGATTGAACTTGTTCTATGTGTTAAAGCTCATCAGAGAAGGAGCTTCTGTGATTTCTCCCAACCACCTATAATTTCAAATGTGAAAAAAACCTGTTCTTTGCCATTAGCTTGAGCTAAGCACCCTTTGCCTCAGGTCCTCTTATTCTAATCCCAGGCTAGAGGCAGGAGTGTTCAGCCTCATCTCCACGGGGGTCTCTGTCCCCCTTTTAAAATTAAAGACCTTTAAACAACAAGCTATTACAAGGGACATCAGAAAGAAAAGGTCAGGCCCTTATATGGTACACAGAAAGAAGTAAGAACAAGGCAGGCTGCTTTTAGATTTTAAAATAATAACTTCCCTGCGGGGGGCCTTCCTGAAATGGTGAAGTCTTCTTCCTGCCAGCTGGAGTTGCCCCAGGGAACTTTATTCCTACCCAAACAGTGGCATGGTGACAGCCAATCTTTGCCACTGCTCCCAGACCAATGTCTAATCCCAAATGGCTGATTTCTGGACATCCCACCTTCTGTGACTGTCTGCTGGTGCAGCCCGGCCAGCATCCACCCTGTCTAAATATTTCTAAGGTATCAATCACGGCCGTCTCAAAGGACCAAAACACCATGTGCTTTTCCAGCTTCGGAATGACTTTATCTTCTGAATCATCAAAAAGACAGCAAAGGGTGTTTGGGATAGTTTTCCTGTTTAATGTTGGAACAGTGGTTGTCCTCCCATTTCCGTGAATCATGCATCGTTGGATATTTCTGAAACCTCTGAACAAGCTTCCATAGCTACTGAGGTTCAGATGTATGGGGTGAAAGGAGGAGTGACTCATGCTCAGTGGGGAGGTATTCAATATAGACAAGAGCAACTGTGTCTTTGAAGTGAAGGCCCAGGTCAATGGTTATAGAGAGATTAAGGAAGAAATGCAGAAAGCCAAGGAAGGAACTTGGGGTGAGTAGAAATCCTGACCTACAGCCTCTAGCAGCAACCACATTGTTTAGTACATAGCTTAATCTATAGCATCTTAGCATACACAGGACTTGTGGTATTATGAAAACAGATTAAAATTAAGGATTAAAAGCAATAGGGTTTCATAACTGACACATTTTAAAACCTGGGGTGCAGCCATAACAGCAAGGCACTGGCTTTCTTTAATTGGAAGATGGGGGGGCGAATAATTGTTATTCTCCTACCCCATAAAAGTATTACAGGAAAACACTGTGAATTACAGCTTATTTTCAGTGTGAGTGGGCACAGCACCGGCATCACTTCAAGTGACATTTACTTGGTGTTGTAGGTATTCAGGTATTCATTCTCTTTATATCGGTGGACTATTCCCCCAGGAGCCTCTGACTTCCCAGGGCTAAGCAGTGGACAACTGACCTAATTGGACCAATTGGGATTTCTCTCTTAAGGCTAATTCTTTTTGTTAGAAAAATACAAGAACGGAAAATAACATTTATGGTTTTTTTTTTTCTACCAAGGGAGCCCTAAAGATATTTTTCAACCGTTTCCACAACATAAAGCCAGGAGCCTTGCAGCATCTCTAACAATGCTGAAAATAACTACGATTTTAACCACTGTTATTGTCTTCTATTTCTTCCAAAATGACTAAAGAAAAGACCTACAGAGTCAAGTAACCTGGCCCCAAAGGGACTCATAGACTGAACCACCAACCAAAGAGCATTCAGGGGCAGGACCCTCCACATCTGTAGCTGATACTCAGCTTCATCTTCATGTGGGTCCCTTAACAACCAGAGTGGGGCGGGGGCTGTTTCTGACTCTTGCTTGCCATTGGATCCCCTTCCCCTAGCTGACTGCCTGGCGGGGCCTCAGTGGGAGAGGATGCCCTCAGTCTTGCTGAGACTTGATGTACCTTTGGTGGTACTCGAGGGAGGCTTCCCCTTCTCTGAGTAGAAGGGGAGGGGGTAATGGGAGGAGGAGGGGCTTGTGAGGATGGGACTGGAAGGAGAAGTGGAGGCTATGATCCATCGATTGGGATGTAAAGTGAATAAATAATGAAGGAATGAAAAAAACCTGACCAAAGAAGTGTTCTAAGCCATTACTAGTTCAAGATCCTAAGAAGCTACAGTTGACCATCCATATATTTCCCCATCCCCACTCCCATCCCCACTCCCCTTTAGCTGGGAGCAGAAGTCTAACACAGCAAAGCCAAACTAAAGAGAAGCCTAGAACCCCATGCCACCACTTGGAGGGGAACTATTTGTCTGAATGTGGCAAATATAGAAATACACTTCTGGGCAGAAAAGTCACTGAGGTTAGGAGATGTTTGCGTACAGGCTAATAAATTCTTTCCTAAGAAAGTAAGCTCTTTAGGTCTCCTTTCGGTTTTGATACTCTCCAAAGCATTCTTTTTTTTCCCCCTTTATTTCTTTTTTCTTCCCCTTAAGTTAACCAGAATTAGTGCTTTCAACCACAGGTTCTAATGAATCTATTACTAATAATCACTTACATACCTAGATGGAGGTTATGACCAACGATTGTGACCAGGTAAGTACTTACATTAGTTACTTCATGTCATCGGTTTATGTCCCAATAAAACAGCCCCTGGAGCCTGTTGGTGTCCCACAGACATCTTAAATTCTACATGTTCAAAACCTAACTCATCCTTCTGCTTCTCTAACCTGCATTTCTACCCATGTCCCGTTTCTTAGTTAATGGGATGGCTGGTTACTCACCTAGTCAGAAATCCTTGTATTCTGTTTAACTCATCTCCCTCACCTCAAGATTGCTTGCTTTGGTCTCAAAGCTTTTGTTAAAGTTCTCCATCTCCTATTCTGGTTTAGAATCTCAGTGAAACGAAATGAAATGAAATGAAATGAAATGAAATGAAATGAAATGAAATGAAATGAAATGAAATGAAACCAAACCATATTATTTCACTCGAGACCATAGATTGTTGACCGTGTTGTGTTAACAGAGACATGCAGTATTCAGTAACGTTTAAGAGGCACAAAGTAAGAATGGCCTATACATTCTGCCCCTTTGTCATTTTAAAGCATCTTTATGTTAGAACTCTCCTTATGTGGCAGATATAAACATGAAAAGGCATTGGCCCTTGGCTATGTAGAATTCATCACTCCATGTTATTTTGAAACTCCAAGTTTTGTAAGGAATGGAAGAGAAGTACATGTTTAGTATCAACGTTACCACTATCGTGAAGTAACACCAGAACACACCACCAAGGGGTTGGTTCAATTCCCGGTCCCGTTGGTTTTATAGCGGTATCTAGAGTGATTCGTCTACTCTGACATGGCTCTGCCTGCCTATTGGTCATGATTCTTAAACCCACTGTCTTCTGTCTTCACTTTCTTCTGATTTCCAGTCTTACATTTGCAATTGCCAGCAAGCAATTTGCCATGGACAATTTTGGATGACATTACTTACATTACTTAATGTTACAAGTTTCAATCTATGAAAAATGACCCAATGAAACACAGCCCCTGGAACCTTGTTGGTGTCCCACAGACATCTTAAATTCTACATGTCAAAAACCTAACTTATCCCTCTGCTTCTCTAACCCGCATTTCTACCCATATCCCCTTTCTTAGTTAATGGGATGGCTGGTTACTCACCTAGTTAGAAATCCTTGTATTCTGTTTGATTTATCTCCCTCACTTCCTTCTGTAAAGATCGATTGCTTTGGTCTCAGAACTGTGGTTAAGGTGTCTCTACTTCCTATTCTGGTTTAGAATCTCATACCTTTCATCTGTGCTTCTGCAACAACTTCTATATCCAGCCCCTAGCTCTGTGCTCCTCCTGCTAACGAACCACCTGACAGGCATGGAGTGTGTTTCCAATGCCTCTTGGACAAGCCTTCATTCCAAATACTGAAAGCGCATCCCTTGGCCTTCAAGTCCTTCTTTTTACTAAAATGAATCCTCTAGCCATTCCTTGCAAAAACCCTCAACAACCACTCGTTTACGGTGTTGTAATTACCAAACTATAAACCCCAGTAATCTTTTCAGGCCACCTGGTTCTTTGACAGAAAACCCAGAAATCAGGTTACTTTCCTGGTGTCAAAGAAAAAAAAAGACTATTAAACAAAATGGTCTGCAAAATATAACAACCAAACACCTCTAGTTTCTTATTAAGTGACAGTATATTGAAAAAAAATTTATAAAGGGATGCCAAGATAAAGACGCAGAATTTGGCCCTTAGTAGTTTAATGTGCTCAAAACATTTTCATAGGTTGAAACCAATTCCTATAAATAATGAACATAAGTAGTCTTGTCCAAAAGTGTCCATGGCAAATTATCTCATTCTGGATGCTTCTAATTAGTGTAGAACAGGGCAGGGCTGTACGCATCCCTTGGGTGCATCGGTTTAGTGACCCTGCTTTTATGTAGAGCTCTGGCTGCAGTGCCCTTCATTTGTGGCCATTTCTTCTCAGTACTGAGCCCTGCTCCTCATCTCTCCTCCCATCACTGGTGACCACCGTCATTGAGCCTTCTGTTCATTCACCAGCTGCTGATTCCTCTGAGACCCAACAAGGACCTCCTCCACCCACAGTTAGCTTGGATTTGATCCAGAGGGACATGTACTTCAGTACATCCTCAGATGACAAAACTCTCCATCCATCCATTCCCCGCCCCACATCTGATGAAGTGGGACCAAATTATCTAAAGTGGTTTCTTACCTGGCCTCTTTCTCTCCACACACAATTACTTCTCTGCAGATGGCTGCCTCGGTCCAATAGCTGTGCTCGCAATTACCTAACTGCAAGCTCAAACAAACTTCTTGTTACTGCAAACTTGGCTATTAGAGTTCTAAGATTAGGGGAAAATATATCTCTTAGATTCTGTCTGATTAAAAAAAAGAAAAACCACAGCAGAGCTCAAGTCGTATCTCTCTGTGTTCTTGACATTGTCAATAAGTCTTTTACTCCTTAAATTTCCTTTGAATAATTCATATCCCCCTGCCTTTTCTACAAACCACAGCAGATTAGTTTCTATGTTGGCCCTAAGGATTCTGAGTAAGTCAGCCTTCTAACAAGGAAGAACAATATTACCTTAGTTCAGTTTGTAGACTCTAAGACTGAGGCATGAGAGCTATTGCTTTGCCAAAGTCATGACAGAACCTAAAAATTCTAAACAGAAAATGCCACTTGATCCCTGGGCATTGAGATTCTCACAGAGGAAAAAATAAAAATAAAAATAAAATAAAAATCAGTCTTAAACTTCATTTACATTTCAAACAAGGCACTCTAGGATGTGCCCACAAATCACTGTCAGCTCACTTTTGGAGGCTACAGGAAAAACAAACGCAAAACCACAATGTCTTCTGAATATGGTTTAGAGGGTATATCCTCAATTACTTCTTCCTTACAATTGTCAGAGGGCGTTTCTTTGTTTTCCGTGTTGGTTTGATCTAAGTTGTTATTGGGTTTTGGTTTGTTTTTTTTTATTTTTTTATCTAACCAACATTTATGAAATGCAAAATATGCACTCAGCTTTCAAAGAGATCATTTCCCAGGAACATTCGTCCAATCCACAAGAGGAGAGGTGGCCAAAGCAAGGAGTTTTCAATTACAAAACAGTTAATATTAATAAAGATTACAAGTATTTGCTTGAGAATAACTCAGACACTTCCGGTTAAACTTAGCACACCTCTAAACAGTTCTTCTCATTGGATGCATTTTATCACTAGACTCTCTGGCTTACAGACACCTTACTCGTGATTATCTTAAGTAGAGACAAATTGTTTAAGAAAATGCCAGAGACCTTTGAAATACAGTAGAGGCTAAAAAGACATAGAGGTCATTGGTGTGTACACAGCTCGGAAGACCACAGGGGTCTTTTCTCACGTAATTAGCTACCACAGAAAATGACAAGAAAGAATAAGGGAAATGGGGGCTAAAGGTGAAAGTAGGAAAGGTAGGGGCACTCAGGAGACCAGAAACACTTCTCACAATGCTCCAGAGAGAGCCACAGCCTCCCGGAAGGAAGCAAGGAATGATGAGCAGAGCTACAACCTAGAAGGAGAATATTCTACAACAGGCTTGTCTACACACAAAAGATAAAAACCATGTGTGCAGTCTGCTAATGCATGCAGGGAGGAAATGAACGGGATGCAAGCAGCCTAAGATGAAAATGCTGCCCCTGGTTGTCACTCACCCAACACCAGCAGCTCCACGGAGTCCTCATTTTTGCCTTCCAGGTCGTCCGGGGTGGTGATGATACAGTAGTAGAGTCCGCTGTCTCCCCACATGAGCTTTCCAATCTGAAGATCTGCATCTATTATCAGAAAAAGAAAGGCTTGCTCCTAACCCTCTGTCCTCTGGGAGGCAGGCAGTGAAGGACGGGGCCTGGGACAGGAGCACCCTTCTGGACATCTATGGAATTTTGGTTTTTTGTTTCTTTGCCCAGATACTGATTGGAAAAAACGCTCACTGCATTTCAAACAAAATAATACAAACTAGCATCCTTAAGGCATGAGAATGATTAGGGTACAGCCGCAAACAGATGTAGTTCTAGCCCACTTTTGGGAGTAGTTGATGTCTTTGAATCAGGTCTACAGTAGCACCTAAGTACAGGGTAATTTCCCAAATAATTCTGGGTTCCTAGAAGTAAATTGATTTCTTCAAATAATTTAGTAATCAAATAGGTCATGAGACTTGTGACTCACATTACAAAAGACATGTGACTTTTCTTATCTAAAGCTTTAGGGAGCGGGAGAGAGGGTGGAATTGATTGATCCTCCTGGCTCTGTAGCTTGAATGAATCCCTTCTCTAGGAAAAGGAATTTTTAGGAAAGTCCACTTTTCAGGGTCAGTAAAGAGGCAATATTGAGGTACAGAACGTCTGCCTCGAGTTCTTCTGCTAAAACTCATTTCAAACAGTTCTGACAACAATCTCTGAGATTGGAGGCCAGGCTCTGAAAGGCTACTCCAGAGCTTATCTCTGTGTTTCCTATGTATTATACTGTCCATACCCGCCTCCCTATCATTCAGAGCAAAATGCCAGGGCTCTTGCTGCTCTCATTTCCCACATAATCAGATCCTTGAGTAACTAAAAGGATAAGAGATTGACTTTTCCTTGTGTCTGGGAAAACCCTGAACCTCCCCCCACACACACACCCTAGATTCAGAACAAAGGCATCATTACCATGAACTATCGTGATCTCTCTGCCCCTGTAGAAATCTCCCAAGGTAACAGTCGAGCCCTGTTTCGAAGCTACCACTCGGACAGTCCTTCTGCTGTCTAAACAATCCAAGTAGGGGTCCCATTCCAGGTTCCTCTTGCTGAGAGCTTGGGCTCTGGGAGAAGACATGCCCAAGGATTCTCCCATGCGATCCTGGCAGTAGGATTTGAACTTCCATTGCACCACCGCAGGCTGGTGGGAGGACGTGGAGAAGTGGCAGCGAAGCACGGTGGGCTGGAAGAGCATGGCCACCTTCTTCTTGTCAGGCACTGTGACCTGAAGACCTTCAACCATGGCTGCAAAACAGAAGGAACGTGTCTGAGCAGTACCCATACCATGGACCCGACCTCTCACCACATGATAGCATCTTCCCTCCCGACATCCTTGTTCTGCATTTTCGGGGCCCATGGTTCCAGGTTACAGTCTATCATGATAAGGAAGATAAAGCATCAGGAGCTTGAGGCAGGTAGTCACACTGAACCCACAGTGAAGAAACAGAGTTGTGAGTGTGTGTGCATAGTTCATGTTCTTCCCTTTAGACAGTCCAGGTTCCTAGCCCACAGAAGGATTCTACCCACCATGAGCAGGTCTTCCCGTCTTGACCTGATGGTCAAGAGGCATGGCCACATGCATGATAAGCCCCACAGGCATGGCCAGAGGCTATAACCCCAGTCATTCTAGACCTCACCAAGTTCATAATTGAAACTAACCACCACATTCGACAAGAGGTTTTTTTTTTTTAGGTTGCCTCTCATTCCATGTCCCGACCTAGTAACAATCTCATGAACTTTTTATAGTAACGGAACAAAGAAAGTCATGAACTGAGTCACTTTTCTTTTTCTTTTCTTTTTAATTTTATGGTGCACATTGTGCTATTATTTTTTATTTTTATTATCATTTGGCAATTCATAAAGTATAAGACATACCTAAAATTCAGTCCATCATCTTTGACAATTAAATGGAACATTCTGTCATCTACCCTAACTTAAAGACTTATAAATCCATAGTTATATCCTGGTTTAGCTTGTATACTATCTGAGAATTATCTTCTCAAATATATTTTCTCAATGTTAAATAGCCTGGGTTGGTTATGAGACTATAAGTAGTCTTTCAACCCCGTTAGAAATCTGAGAACGAGCAACATTATCTGAAAATATAGGAAGCCTGACTCAGCTTCCAGAACTGAGACAAGTTGTGGAGACAGCTGCCTACCCATTCAGCTCCAGTAAGTCAGGAAGTTGGAGCATCACTCTGTAGCCTTTTGGCCCAGGATCATCTGACAGACCTTTGAGAAACAGGAATTATTAAGGACTAGCTTATTCTGTCTCGGCAGAACTAAGCTGTCCTAACCTGTAACTTGTGTCCTCTCAAGAACGGTACAGGTCTTTGGAAGAGATAAGCAGTTTCTGCCCAGTGGCCACCCAGCCACAATGTACTACCTCACCTGGAGGTAGAGGTACTCACTTTCATCTTTGAATCCACAAAAGGGGACCTCGGCAAGATATCCAATAGTTCATCATCTAGCTTCTTGCCCTCAGCTTCATCCCGTTGAAGTGACTCCATCTGAGCACCAAGCTCAACAAACAACTTAAAGTTTCTCCGAGGGACTCTAGGTCATTGCATGATGACCCTTGTTTCTGGGATGCTTCGCTTCACTTCCCTGGGAAAACTTTCAAAACCCAATTCTAAGGCCTTCTTTGACCAGAATGTCCCTTCCTTCTTTGTGTTAGCAACATGCCTAGCAGTCTCCTGCAAACGGTTATTGTGACAACTCTGTAAGTATTTCTTTTCATGCCATCTCTGGAAATGATAATATAGTGTCTGGATTATGAAGCTCATGAGTATTGAACAAATACTTGATAGAAAAACAATGAAATCAGGAAGGATGACTTCAAGACAAATTGGCTTCCCTTCCAGATGGTGACCAAGCAAAGGGGAAGGAATAATGGAGCAAAGAAGTCTCTTTATGAAAGAGAGACCTCAGCTCCAAAGCACTAGACTAGGTTGAACAGCCTTTAAGAGTAATTGGAAGAAGAAAAGAAATTAAAAACCAAATGGGAAGAGAAGCCAGTTGAGATCTGGTGATCAGGGAGAAGAAGGGGATTCCAATGAGTGAGATACCAAGGGGAGTCTGAGAGATAAAGGACCATGAGATCTCACCAGTTAGAGTCTAGAAGTTCTAAGCAATGAGAACACAATTTCCTACGTGAATGGGAGAGTCTAGAGTTTCTCACCTAGAGATGTCTGTTAGAAGCAAAAGCAGAATTGTGATGAGAGGCAGAGAAAGGAACAAGAAGATAGATTGGAGAGCCTCGGAGCTGAATGCAAGAATCACCAGGTTGGCTTCAGGTAGCTTGGAGCAGGAGGCTTTGGGTTTGTTTTGGTTTATTTTGGTTTGGTTTGGTTTGTGTTTTGTTTTTTTGAGGAAGCGTTTCTCTGTGCAACCCTGGCTGTCCTGGAACTCACTCTGTAGACTAGGCTGGCTTCAAACTCAGAGATCCACCTGCCTCTGGCTCCTGGGTGCTGGGATTAAAAGCATGCTCCACCCCACCCAGCATGGGGCAGAAGGTTTTGCTTTCAAACAGCAGCAGGGACTTGAGACAGGTGAGACAGAGTGCCAAGAGCTCAAACACGTTCTCATGAAAACATGCCTCTTTACTGAAGCAACCCTGACAAGGACAAGGTGTACACATGTCTCCTGACTCCAGAGCAGCATCCCTCCACCATGAAAGGCACAGTCAAAAACACAGGTCCTCATTCTTTTTGTAAGAAAAGGATTTGTGCATTCCATGGAACTTGGTAGTGAACACAAGAGAGTGCTTTGGACCAGCCAAGTGCTTGGAGGCTGCCCATGAATAACTAAAGGAATGGATGAGCAAACGTAGGACTATTAGTATGAGAGATTCAAGAGCTGTGCAGAGGAAAGTAGTAGGTGACTCATAGATTGCATAGTATATTAAAATAGTATTGGCACAAAACAGGAAGGGCTTGGAATATCATCTGGCAACATACTAGTGGCAAGGCCTTAAAGTCTGTGTAGCAATCTGAGATCCATTTTCCTCACCTACCCAGTAAGTATCAATGCTCTTCCCCTGCCAGGAACACAACATGAACACACTATCTCACCGGGCTCCTTCAGGGGGCAGACTCAATAGAAGTTCACTGAGACGTAGATCTCATGTGACAGCCCCCACCACCATTTTCACCTTTGTCCTCACATCCCTTTCTGAAGCTACTACATTGCAACAACCATCTCCTACCACCAGGCTTGATAAAAACCATATTCTGTGGATCGGCCCCATCAAGGGGCAAATGATTCTGTCAGGAAACTCAGATGCAATCTCCTACCACAAATGTTGATGTCGCTAATTCCATTCTCCGTGACTCACACACCTGCAATAGAAATGTACATGACTTTACAGTTACTCCCTAAATGTTACAGCACCAATTTTCAGCCCTTTAATTCTTCAAATCTTTACTCATATTCCAGTTTTCCAGATGACGTAAGTGTAACAGAGAGGTGAAATGCTTTCAATTAATAACGGCTATGTTTGAGTAATGAAGCATGGGCATTATTCCCAGGACATATCATGCACCTGACCATGCCAGTTCTCTCTGCCCTGTGCCCTGATGAGGCTCTACTTGGGGAAATCTCAGTTCCCAGCCTCTCTGGGGTAAATAAAATCACCAAGGGAAAAGAGTGCTACATAAAAGCGTTCTTGAGGTTTCAAACATTATTTACTCTTTTTTTTTTTTAAAGAGAGAGTCAAATTTGGGGTTTTGTTCATCAGATAATTGCTGAGAATAACCTCGTCATCAGCTTTGTTCTGTTAATGAGATTAGCCATTTGAGGAAGGCAAGCCACTGAACTCTCTTAATCAATTATTAATAGAGGTTAGTCAGCTCTCAGCATCTTCCATGATAGACACACAAACTCATGCTCCAAAGAACAAGAAATTCATTCTCTGAAATGCTTGCCTTTTTTACAGCATGATGGTTAGTTAAAGGCCTGAATTTGGAAACCAGTCCTAAATTAGAATCCAGCTACATGGCCTTAGGCAAGTTACTTGACTCTGTGAACTTCAGATTTCTCCTGAATAAAACCATAATGATAGTAACAGTCTTACAGGGTTGTTTAAAGGATAGATGGCATTTTATCCTAAATACTTATGGTAACAGCTGATCTATATTAAGCAGTGAAGATATGTAACTGCTGTTGGTGTGACTATCAAGAAGTGTCTTGACTTCTGTGGAGCTGTGGTCCCCAAGTGAGGCAAGGGCAGAGAGACAGGCAGGAGATGCTAGCTGTGAAAAGGGAAGAAGAGAGAGAAAATGCACAAGCATCCTGGAATATGTCAGGAGTTCCACAGTGACAGTGTCTCGCTATGCTTACCAATTCACTAGAAGTCAGAATGGAGAGTGGTGGGTGTGTGCGTATGCATGCACACTGCGTGTACGCATGCAGACTATATGAGCACAGATGCAGGTGCAACGGGACCCTGTACTAAGGAAAGAGATGGGTTGGTTGAGAGGACATGGCCAGGAGTTCTGAGTGTCCATTTACCAGACTTTTGAGGATGATTGCTAAGATTTAACACTAAAATGATAATCCCTGTCTCCACTTTGTCGGTTTCCAATGGTAAGTAGCATTCAATTTCCGAGGCTGCTCTGACCCCATTCATCAAGAAATCCATCCTCACAAGTTGAGGGTCTAGACCTACTCGTCTGGACCTAACCCTAATGTCTAGGACGAGAGACTGGATTTCTTGCGCCCACTTGACAGCATCTCTTGTTCTTTTCCTGTGTTTGCCTCATACAGAAACTGTTCCCAATTTGGAATGCTAATTTACAGCCTGGTCACCCTGCCCAGAACTTCAACTGGCTTTTCCCAGACCACAGTGGCAGCCCCTTCTCCTAAGAGCAGGGCATGTTTCCTGTATCTCTGCATGCATAGTTGAGTCACATCTGAAACCAAGATGGTACATCCACCATGCCTCCCGTTCCTTCCATGCTGATATTGAAACTATAAGTGGGAATACATTTTCCCTTCCTCCATTTAAGTTGCTTTTGTTTGGTACTGTGGTCACCATGAGGCTAAAGTAATGAATACACCCCAGGTCAGTGCTTCAGCTGTGAAGATCTGCTCACTGCCTTTGATCCCTAACTTGAATTTTCTCTGTCCCCACTATAACCAGGTTTCTAGTTCATCCTTCCTGATGATAGTTGTATGACATTATGTGATAAGCCTCTCTCCTCTGGCATTTTAATGAATTCTTTAAAAACCTATAAACTAGGGGTTATAATCACACTCATTTTACATATGGAAAACTGATGCTCTAAGAATATGCATACCCTGACTAACATATCAGCATAGCAGCTGACAATCATGCTGGGTCCCAGGCTGACCGGCTTCAAACTTCTTAGCCATCACTTTATATGGCTAGAGTAACCACCTGGGTGTGAGAACTGCGTCCTGAGTAACCCCTCTCACACACACACACACACACACACACACACACACACACACACACACTTCTAGCCCAATCTATACTCAACATTTTTTCCTAGACCATTCTTTTTTAAATCCAATCAGTCCAGTTTCTTGCTTTAAAGACAATCATTCCTCATTCTCCCCATGATAAAATTCCCTAATCCCAAAGCCTGGAATGATATAAGATCTTATTCATGGGTCTCAAGAAATGGCTCAACAGTTAAGAGCACTTGCTGCTCTTCCAAAGGACTTGAGTTCAGTTCCCAATACCCACACTGGGCAGCTCACAACCACCTGTAACTCCAGCTCCGGAGGACACAATGCACCTTTTCCTCTAGGTGTACCCACATACACATGGCAGACACACACATAAACAAAATAAGATTTAAAGGCAGATCTTATTTATGATTGGTCCATTATACATTGCAGTTATACATTTGTATCCATTGTCTATAGGGACACATAGCTGAAAGGAGCCAGAGAAGAGCACTGAGGAGAGGTGTGGCAAATACAGAAACAAGTACTGGCACACAGTGGGAAGGCAGGCATGCTGAGATCAGTTGCTGGCACACAGTGGGAAGACAGGCATGCTAAGCTTGGGCACTGGTCCAGAGTGTGAAATCTGATGTTTTGACTATGGTCACTGGCTAACACACAGTAGGAAAGCTGACATTCTGAGTTCAGGCACTGAGGACAACTTACTGAACATGAGTTTTGAAGTTTTCTTAATCATTTAAGAGGTACAGAAAGAATCTGGTCCACCCTCCAAACTAAGGTAGGTATTCCAGAAAACTGAAGAGAGGCAGAGGCAGAGAAAAGGGCAAATAAATAAATAGAAGGAGGCAGGGCAGTGTGTGTGCTACAGAGCACACCTGTAAAGATCAGCTCTCCCTTTAAAAGTTAATCCCTGGCTGCAGGAAGCACGACATAGCTATCAAAGACCACGAGTAGTTTTCTAGTCAGTCATCGTACTAGACTATTTTCTTGCATATTCTGTCTCCCTGGGCTCCAGAAAACATTGGCCTTGGGTATTTTAATTCTGTCAATAACCTATTCAAAACACTTCATTATGCACTAGCAAGACAAAGAAAAGGCATATTCCATATCTTGGTACATTTAACCTAAACTTGCTTTATTTGTTTTACCCTAAGGTGCCTAAGGTTAGTCGCCAGGATTTCCTTGAGCCTGCATCCCCAACATCCAGCCAAGCCATAGAATGTAGCTGAGGTCTAAGAAAACGTGGAGTGAATGAACAAAGAGCCTGTGAGTCTGAGTAGCCTTCACAGCAGGTGGGGCTCAGTGCAGAGACTGCATTTTGGCTCAGACCTAGGGAGCTGCCTGAAAGAAGCAAGCAGAGGCAGTTCAGAATAGCAGCTATCCTCTTGGCTTACTTTCAGACTAGGGAAAGTCCTCTCCAAGCACAGGCAGTGCCTGCAAATTAGGGTCCCAATTTGCCTTCCCAAATTCTCATGTGAGGGAAGGGATCTACATATGACAAACGGTGTTCTCATAACACAAGCAGTCTGCAAAGCAAGGATGCTCTAACTTTAGCGCCTTCGTTTCTTTACAAAGCAAGTTCCTCTCCCCACTTGGTGACAGCCATTCCTCCAGCATCTTTGAGAGGCAGTTCGATAAGCACACGCCCATTTTAGAGAAGCAAAGTTGCTGCTATGGTCACAGACAAGTGTCCTTGGAGACAGACATCTAGAAGCTTTGTATTAAGCTTACCCATCCCTTATGTCTGCAAGTCTGCAGAGCAGATTTGACAAATTTCTTATTCCCTAAAGACTACTAACGTGTGTATTTATTCAATATGGCAATTCAAACTTTCCTTCTCCTGTCTTCAAGTTATAATGTAAGAAATTTATCACTTGTTTTCACATATTAAACATGTCTCAAACACCCAAGACATTTTTAGAGACAACTAATAGGCAGGCTTTCTAAATGTAGACAAATGACTAGAAGGTATGCACATACCCCCAGTGGGGTTAGTCTATAGTCCAACCAAGTAAAGAAAGACTGTGTATCCCTGAGTATCCAGGGGGAGCAAAGCATTTGCTCAGTGTCCATCTATAGGGGAAAGGTTTAAAGACAAAGAAAATGCAGCTTGACCATTTTCTTCTAGAAGTAGAAACCATCTACTTGATCAACTAAGATTAAAAAACAGAGTAAAAGTCTTTACTAAGAATAGTAGACATCATCTTAGTACCCGCCTATTTTCTGAGCCTTGTTTCCTACATTTCCCATTGATTCCCACGTTTATCAAATTCTTTGAAAAAAGATTTATTCCATGCTTAAACTGGCTAGAACTATGGTATTGTAGTAATTTAATGGGGGGGGGGGTGCTATGCCCCCTTTTGTTCCCAGGAATCTGCAGGGCACTTCTACATCCACTTTAGCCTGTATAATTTTGTTTTTGTAAAAAACAAAAACAGAAGCTTGGTATCTTTATTAATAAGCTCTAAGCCTAAACTGTGCAGATTCTAAGCTATTCTTTTCTACATCCCAGTCATATTTGCCAACTGAGACTTGCTTTGTTCCACCTGTATCCTCCCAGGCAACTGTCTTCTCTTTTGTCCCTTCTCCTTCATGGTCCCTACTGAGATCCCCTACTCACCGGAAGTTCCATCTTCCTCTCCCCCTGACCAGCCACAGGCTCTACACCTTATTTACCAATCAGAGATATTGGGAAGCATTCCTTACAGCACATTGGTCAATACAATGCCCATGTCTGTGAGGATGTGGAGGTCAACCTTGTGAAGAAAAAATGTGCAAGAAAGGGTGAGGACCACAGGCTCCTGCGACTCCTCAAAGAGGAGTCATGGAGCACATGATATCAGATCTAAGATGGCTCCCCTCCCCCTACTGCCGCACCCCCACTTCTGAGTAACCTTATCAGCAGGGCTTTCATTGGGGCATGCTGACAGCATGGTGAAATATGGTTGGTCAAGAATGTACTGCTCAATAAACTCAGATCTGCGCCCTGATGCTGGTCTCAGGAGTCTGATTCCTAGGATTCATCATGTGACTCCATCACCTCTCATTACCACTACCTCCCCATCCTCAGTCCTGTTCCCACACATGATTAGACTGCGACCTGATCTTGGAGTATAGAACTCACCATCTGAGTACACTGTCCACAAGGCCAACCCCAACACCAGGGTCTCTTCTTTGCTGCCCTAGTACCTGAATCCTTCATCTACATTAGACCATTATCTGGGGTAACCATATAGATCATTTGAAGATTTTTTTTTAATGCTAGCATTCTAGTATGTTTTCCTTCTAAGAATCTCAAAGTACAGCACTATGTTCACATATCAGATAGGATTGTGGTCAATGACACCCACGTAGGCTTTGCTCATGGCCTAGTTATCATTTGCAGCCAATAACTCTGATGCTCGTGCACACAGAGCTTGCCACTCATTACGTATAATTCCTAGGTCTCCAGCTGGACCACAATTTCCTGTTCTGCCACCACCATGTAGATAAAAACCAGACATAACTATCTGACTTGTTTCATCATCCATAGGCCTGCACTAAACCATGCGTGATGTCTAGCTAGCTTGTGTGCTACTCCGTGGAACCAAAGTAGTGCTGAAAGGGGTCAGTCTTTATCCTGCAATGCAGAGGGACCTTAGAAACCATCCTGGTTCTTTCAGGTGGGTCAGACTTCCACCATTTAAACAAGCCAGGGAATAGATAAGAAAATTCCTATCGACCATTATCAACTTGTCTGTATTTCCTGTCTAGATCTCCCCTGAGCTCCAGGCCCAAATGCGTAGCTCTAGTCTCTGTTTTGGTGTTATATAAGCACATCCAATCTCAGCCTGCTGAAGAGGGAAACACAACCATTTCCTCCTTTTTAGTAACAGGGCATCCCGGGTCTTCGTTTGGCTAGACAAACCATTAGATCTACACATTTTCTGGACTCTCTTGCAGCTAGCTATGGCCATGTAACTACATTTTAGAAGTAAGAAACAAGGGGTACAGCTTCTAGGTCACCTTTCTGCCAGCAAGCTGTTTGCCTTCAACTCTGTTTTCCTTGTTCCTCCTGCTGAGAAGAGCTTACAGCTAGGAGCCACATGTTAGAAATGGTAGCTATAGCCTCACAGATTCAAAGTGTAATGAGAAAGAAAATAAAGTGATTTATATTAGTCACTATGTATGATGGGTAAGATCATCAACTTTACAAGACCTAAAATTACTGAGGAGGTAAGACTCTGGGGCATGTCTGGGACAAATTACTCAGATGATATTGAATGAGGTGGAAAGAACCAACCTCCATGTAGATTGCCATGGGCTGGAGTCCCAGACTACATGAAAAGGAGAAAGTGCTGAGCCAAGCATTCACCTCCCTCTGCTTCGGACTGCAGATACAACGTGATCTGTGTCTCAGGCTCCTGCCACCAAGACAACCATACCATGGTGAACCCTAGCCTTGAACTGTGAGCCAGAACAAGCTCTTCCTTAAGCTGATTTTATCGAGCACTGCATGTAGTAACTAATACAGTATGGTTTATGGTTTCTTAATTATAGCAGCCCAGGCTATATGCAATTGGGAGAAAGAGATGGAGGAATTTCCATGGCCCTCCTTTATGTGTTTCTCCTTTCATATTAATTTATGTCCATGGATTCCTAGAAATCCCAAGCTAGAAATCTAGATGCATCCTTAACATTCCTTCCATCTCAACCTCTGCATCCAGCCAGTCCTACTTCCACCATCATGTCTGTCCACGTCTGTCTGTCAGTCTGTCCCTCCCTCTCTGATTGATTGATTGATTGATTGATTATGTATACAGTCTGCATGTATGCCCACAGACCAGAAGAGAGCATCAAATCTCATTATAAATGGTTGTGAACAGCTATGTGGTTGCTGGGAATTGAACTCAGGACCTCTGGAAGAGCAGCCACTGCTCTTAACCTCTAAGCCATCTCTCCAGCCCCCAGGTCTGTCTCTTATCTCACTGTATCATATAGGTTCAGGTCCCATCATACCTTCTCTTACAAGGCTTTTTACTGACATCTAATCTATTCACCACCTTGAGCACAAATGTTCTTTTTGAAATGCACATTTGATCATGGCATGCCCCTGGCTCTGACTCTTTCTTTCAAGACTCCCTTTAGCCTTCTGGAGAACAAAGAGGCTTCTCTTTTCTTTGCTCCTGCAGCACTAAATGGCTTGAAACACAGATAAATATTTGTAGTTTACAAAAACATATCACGTCCTCCCTTGGTTCTCAGCCTTTACACAGCTTGTTTCCTCTGCACATTTCTTCATTCTTTTCCCCCATAGCTCTCTTCCCTTCTAACTCCTACTTATTCTTCAGGACTTCCTCAAGTATCACCATCTCTAAAAGCTGCTTCCAGCTCTCACCACAGAGCACAGCAGAATCACATCTCCTTGCGTGAGGATTTTCTATTCAGTTATCTGAGGCTTTTGTTATCAACAGTTCCATTCTGCAGGTTTCTAAAGATTCTGTTACATAGTAAGGACAAGATCACAGTTGTTGGATGACTTAGTCCAGGGAATGGATTTCACTGTTTGTTCCCTTTCCAATCTTGCATTGGTCTCTCCAGGCATGGGTACCATTCCAACTCCACATAATATACACTGGGCCACGGGATTTCCTTTGCCTAGTGTAATATGAGCAGATAAGTCACAAGACATGACCAAGTAGAAGTTTAGAGGCACCTGTGTGACTTGGCTCTCCACGCTGCCTCTATACTTTCACCCAATCCTCGCAAGCATTTGCCCATCACTGTAAGAACAACATAACCAACTAGTGTCTGTTCTTTCATACTGGTAAAGGACAGTTGGTAGCCAGTCAAGTTCACCAAGCCAACACTCAGCTACCCACAGCTAACTGCAGCTTCCATGTGATATGATTAAGAAACAAATATCAATTAGAGTGAGCTATTGAGGCTTATTTCTTGATGCTTCATCAAAGTGCTAATGAATATGCCTCGTCGGGTTTGTGAGAAGTATTGGGTTATTACTATGTGCCGCCGAACATCATTCTGAGAGTTTTTACGTGATTTAATTTTAATTATTTAACCAGCACTGTGAGATGAGTGATCTTTGCATGTCTAAGTCAAAGGAAATAAGATAAAATACTAAGCTAGCATTCAAATCTAAATCAGTTAGTGGTAACCCTATGTAGGACCATGAAAGGCAGCCTAGTTTCTGGTCAAACACGGGCTAGAAACTTCCAGAGACCCCAGGTGATCCTAAGGAATGGCATGTGTTTCACCACGCTCCCAGACTCTGGCCTCCTGACACAGGGCGCAGCCCTCCGTAGATTTGTGTCCTTTAGTCACCTTCAGCAATGCTCCTACTAGCCCCTCCACAGGTAGAAGGTATGACTACAGGCCACAGAGCCTCAAGACATCTCCATATTCACGAGATACCTAAAGGCCAGAGGGCATAGCCAATTAAGCATTCCTTCTCAGACCCTCTTCCTTGCAAAAGGTATTAAACCTCAGGTCCGCCCTGAGAAAACTGGGATACAATTTCTCATCTACTTTCTGCCATGACAATAAACATCTTAAAACCATGGACAGTTTCTTTCATCAGGATCTGCTTTGGGGAACAACAGAGCAGGCCTTTGCCTATAGGGCCACTGTCTAATCTCCTGCAGAAGACCTCTCTATGTTCCTAGCCACAGAGACCACCAACCCAAGCAAGCCTACCACTGTGACCAAGCCAAGAACTCTCATCCCCAAGGGACACAGTCGGAGCTTCTCTCTCCCTTTCTCCCCCTTCAGCTGCCAACCAATCCAGCCCTTACACCCCACTTTGTTCTCTGCTCTACTGAGGCTCCCAGCAGCACCTGGAGGCCCAAGAGCCTTAGAACCAGCTGGTCCCTGACTCCCTTTTGACCCAGGGACCCCCCCACCTCCAGCCAACTCTGGCAGTCCCCAGGCACCTCAGACTGTGCTCCCCACCCCTGGAGCGGGGTCCCACAGCTTCCCATAGCTCCATGCCTGCCCGGCTGTGGGGAGAGTGCAGTCAAACTTACTGCACCTCTCTCTCCTCGAGTGGCCCTAGCCCCGTGGCAGGGCAGATGCAGGACACACTTTAACCCAACAACCCTACCCCTAAACACATGCACAACACACACATGTGCACTCACACATGTATTCTGTAGTCATGTATTCTGCAGCCTCTGACCTGCTCTCCTCTATATCAGCCCCTTGGAAAGGCTGGATACAGAAGGAGTAACAGTGTGAGTGAGCACTCTGCTCCTAAGACAGAGCATTGCATCCTGTAAGCTCCAGACACAGAAGGAGAACAGAGGAAGTAGCATGTTCTTCTGAGCTCTTTCTTGTTTCTTGGCCCACAAAGAACTCCAGTCATCCAAAATGCTTTCTTTTCATTTTCAGAGAGCCAAAAACCTATCTCCATCGCCGCGATTTTAAGCATGCATATAGAACAGCCACATCTTGCACATCTTGGTGTATAGCACTAACACCAAGTCCCAAATTCTCAGCAGTGTCTGTTCTGTCTTGAGGACACGGCTTCTGCCTTTCTGCAGTATTCCCTGTACACTCTCCCCTCACGCACACCTCGGGACTTAATTCAAGGAAAACCAACAGCCAATCTCTCTCATTTCCCCCTGCACTATTTCCATGAATTCCAGAAACTCTAACCCTCGACACCCAAGACACCACAACAGTCATCATGTAGATTCACTAAAGTCGAGAATTACAGTTCGAGCCACCTTAACCAAAAATAGAATGCTTTCCTTGGATCCTGGCACCCGAAACAACCAAGTTATGCTAAAGTGGTGACACGCTTTGAAAATTCTCCTGGACTTTTTCAATCAATAAAACCCCGATGGACAGATAAGTCCTTTGTTTCTTCTGAGCCTTGGGCTTCTTGGGTGTGAGTAGGTAATGATGACCTTGCTTTAGAAGGATCGAATGGGATAATGTATATGAAAGCCACGCAACACAGAGGAAACCGTCATCGCACAAAAATACCAAGAACAGTCATCAGAAGCCATTACCTTTCTGTATGCTTCTGACTAAAGAATAGGAAGGATGAATGCCCAAAGGAGGCAACAGATAAATGGGTTCTGGAAATTGGAGGAATGTGCCAAGGCCATGCTGGGCTGGATTCAGGTCGCCTGGTCCAAAGTATCCTCCTCGCCCTACCTAACCTGATCACCTAACCCTGACTTCCAAAAGCTTAGTGCTAATCATTTGTTCTTCTGAAAATCTCAACAACGGATCATCCTTCCTAGCTGGTGGGTTTTTTTTTTTCATTCTAAACATTAATTAGAATGGAAAACACTGAAGAAAACAGAGATTTACTCAGTTTCCTTCACCAGGCGAATTAGCAGGTCATCAAAATTAAATGGAGAAAAACCTTCAGGCTCAGAATCACACAGCCAAAAGTAACCCTAGAAACTACCCACCTAACAGACTATAAGACCAAGATGTAAACCTGCCCAGGGCTACACAGCTCTTTATGGAAGAGCTAGTTCTTGAACCCAACAGTCAACTCCCAGGTTAGGGATCCTTCCATCCAACAAATTCCCATACTAAGACTGCTAACATCAGACCAGCCGCTAAGTACTTGAACTAAAACTACTAACATATGGTAGCACACTGCTTTCAGTACTCAAACCTTTGTAAATCAGCCACTCAACAGACTCATTTGTCCAAACTGTAGACCGCGATAAGGGTACTAAAACAGCCACCTTCTTCTAATCCAACGAGAAGCACCCAGACTGGTGAAGGTGAGTAGAGAGATGGCTATGATAAAAGATTGAAAGAAGTTTTGGTATAAACAATGTCCCTTCTGTGGAAAAAGGCAGAATGTAGAAGGGAGGGAGTATAAGCACAATACAGGGCATGAAAGGGGATGATGGAAGTTAATTACCAACAATCTCTAGAAGAGAGTCTTGCTTTTCTAGGATTAGTAGTACCGTAAGTGTTCATACCACCATCTGTACATGGTCATCAGATAGCAAAGTGGCCCAGGTAACAGCCTTGCCCCAATACCTCCCTGCTTCCTCCACACTGGGTAAGGAGATTTTCTGAGGCATCTTACAATACTTAGGAAAAATTTCTCTTACTGCTTTTGTATAATGCTAAAACTATTGTCCACAATCCCACAACCAGTGTCTCTGCCTCCAGACCAAGCTCCTTGGAGAGACAGGCTGTATCTTATTCTTACTAACCCCAGCACAGAGCATAGGACATGGCAGTGACTCCCTGAGTGCACGAAGACATTCTCAGTTCAGCCATCACTTCTTCAGGAACTTTGTTTCAGAGTCAGTTTGGGTTAGAGCCCCATGTTTTGGATAGAGTGTAGCCTATTCCAGGTGCCATAGCACCTAGGCAGCTCTTACAGAACCATCAACCATTACGACAAGAATCACCAACTAGACTGACCCTTCTCTGAGGGTAAGGGCTGTGTCCTTCCTTTAGCCTCAGCACTTGCCCTTGCTTTTAGAAACCACAGGGGTTGAGGACAAGCCAAGAGTCTCCATCACAGAGACACTCAACGGTCTCTAGGAAAACCTATAGCTAGCCCACGGAGTGGACTCCCCTGGAGTAGAGCCACAGTGTTTCTCACAGCCTCTGCTGCCAGGGGTGACTGAACCTGAACGTCCTCCTTACTCAGGAACAAAGACCAAAGGAGCCCTCCTTCAAGTCTCATTGCTAGAGAGTACCTGTTGCTAAACTGGCAGCTGGTAAGCATTTTGTTTTGTTCAAAACAACAACAACAAAACCAATCTCTTGCAGGAAGTAGCACTATGCTGACAATGAGAAATCATGAGGCTAAATGCATAGCAGGAAGAAGAACTGGATTTCAGCAAGGAAAGACAAGGAAGAAGCCGGTACAGCCTGAGGAGAAGAACCCAAGTGTTGATGAAAAATTGCTCAGCCTGCCTTAAAGCAAAACAGGGGAGTAGAAGGGTGGAGAGAGGGAGCATGGGGGAGGAGGGGAGACAGGGAGGGAGGGAGAGAATGAATGTGGTTTGTTCTTGGCTCTGTCTCATTTTTAATCTGCCTTTTTCCCCTCTCTCCCTCCCCCCCCCCCTTTTTTTTTACCTTGTCTCAGGAGAGAACTCATTGATTGGGCTGGACCGAAATGTCTTACCTTTCCTTGTTATGGCTCCTGTGTGAGGAATGAGTCTAAATCCCTCTCATCCTTGACTAGCCTCTCTCCTCAGGCCCCCTCCCTGGCAGCCATTGTTAGAGCCCTCATACTTTACAGGGGCTGAGAGGCACCTTGTCCATCAGCACCTCTGACAGCAGGGAGGAGGGGACAGGGCATGGCAGGGGCTAGTCAGTGGCATCACAGGAGACAGCCTCACTTCGACATCACCCTGCATCTGACAGCTGAGACACCCTGATAAGTAACCTGTTGCCTGTTTCCAGGCAGAGCCAGCTCTCCAGGTGCAGAAGGCAGAAGGCACAGACAATGCAGAGCCTCCCTCCACACAAAAATAAAGCAACAGAGCCTCCCACCAGAAACCCAGGGAAGCAGGTGGAGCTGGTGCACAGAAGACTGCCTGGGGGCTGGGAGGACTAAGGTGATGCCCCAGACTCAAATATGCATACCGTTGTTTCTCTGCATTTCTGTTTCTATAAACCAAGGGGGGCTGAACTAGATTTCCTGCGGTCCCTCCACTAATAGTTTCCATTTCATAAGAAACTGTTAGCCATCTAGAGAGCCCATATGGTCTTCTCCCACTCTCTGTGAGTCCCCCGAGTACTCCTCTTGGGCAGACCCAGTATGAAGGGGAGGGAGGACGATGAGAAAAGCATCTCTGATTCATGGACCTCCTAAGATGCCTGCCTGACTTCAGAGAAGCCCTGACATAGGCCACAAGTCCAAGTCCCCTTGAAGATGGCAGCTGAGCAGAGTTAGGCGACTCAGACTTAGGATCTGTGAGGGTGGCAGTGGGAAGCACTGGGAGGCCAGAGGAGGGAGAAGCGTGGATCAGCCAAACCCTGGAATTAGATGATTCATATTTGAATAATGTGGGAGGGATGAACTCAGAGCAGCCAAGATAAGAGGCTAACTCTGCTGAGGGTGCCACCCCCCCACCTCATCCCAGCTGGGGGCAAGAGCAGTGTCAGGGCCTATCATTTGCCATGGGGAAAGAACTCAGGCAATTGATAATTTCATTCTGAGAGTAAAAGAAGAGGGGGCATTTGCCTTTCTTCCTTCTTACATGTCTTTTCTCCCATTTCAGTGATTTGCTTTGGCTATTTTAAGCTGGATCCCATTTTCCTAGAGTCTTGATCTCACCCTACCTCATCTCATCCCACCCTACCACACCCCCTGGAGCTGGTGGATGCCCTGAGGAAACAAACTTTTTTCTTCTTGCAACCATTTGCTCTCTTCTCGGCTGCCTGTGACCTGATCGTATCAGCATGACCTTTTGACACCTTATTCTGTTTTCTCCACTGTCTCTTTGGTTGCCTCTGACCCACCCCCAGCCATCTAAATCCTCCTCACCCTGCCCCATTTTTTCCTTCAGCAGGGCTACTCTGTAAATCTGAGGTGGCCACCCCAGGGCCACTTGTTCCTTAACCCAGAATTGCCAAATTGTACACAGTATTACAAACAAGGGCTTCTCCTAGCACCAGAAGACGGGAAGAAAGTTCACAAGAAGTTACCTCTGAACCTCCATACAAATTAACCTTGTTGGGGGTGAGGGGCGTCGATCTATTACAGGGTTGTCTTATATCTTCTCCAAATGGCTCCAGTAAGACAGATCAGGCCTTACATTCCATGGTCAATCAAGCCTGTTCTTCATCTTTCCAAACCCCTTCCCCTGCAGCCAGAGAGCCCCAGAGTATGCCCCTGGGTCTCCCTCCTCTTCTAGGGAAGTAGCTGGGGAGACACTCCCCTACCTTCCCCCCCCAACCCCCGCCTCCAGAAAACCAGTGCTGTTAATGAATCAACCCCTTCTGAGCTTTCCCCGGGCTTTGCCTAACAAACTCAAAGAAGAAGAATCATTGTCTGGAGGGGAAATATACATCCTAAGAACAGCCTCATAGCGCTAGTGAGTCAAACACCTGCATCTCCATCCAGTTCCTTTGCAATCCAGCATTCTCCCTTGCCTCCCCATCATCCAAACACACACACACACACACACACACACACACACACACACACACACACACACACAGAGAGAGAGAGAGAGAGAAAGAGAGAGAGAGAGAGAGAGAGAGAGAGAGAGAGAGAGAGAGAGAGAGAGAGAGGCTAAGCAGCTTTAACACCATCAAAAAGGAGGAAACCGAGGGTGGAGTGGAACACCACCACTGTGGGAATACATATAAAGTTATCCGTCGCTGTAGCAAAGGACTCTTACCTGTTAACCAGAAGACAGCGGTCCACCCCAACACGGCCCTATCCATCTTCCCCAACTTCCCATCCAGATCCAGAGTAGGGAAAGCGGGCAGCGGCTGGCACGCTAGGATCACGATGACCTCGCGGCAGCAGGCGGCGGAGCGCGGGCCCCAAGCGTCCCTGGCGCCACAGCCCGGCCCCGGGCGCTGGACGCCGCCGCCTGCGACAGGCGCGCTGCCGCCGGCTTCAGGTCCGCTTGGGCTGCGGGGGCTGTTCCCGCACGCACAGGCTGCGCGGCGCGAGGCGAGCGCCTCCCCGCAGCAGAGCTCGCCGCGCGGGGGAGCTCGACCGCCGCGCCGCCGCCCGCGCCGCCGCCGCCCGCCAAAGTTTCTCGGTCACGTGCCTGTCTCTCGGGGCTGGGAGGTCAGCGCCTTGCACCCGGAGGGCGGACCATGTGGCGGGGGCTGCCGTCCACCCTCTGCTCAGGCCACCACGCAGGATGGGACTCGATATCTTCCTATGCTCCTGGCAGCCTTGCACCTGTACTGGGTGTCAGGAACAGAAAGGCTACAAGGACTTGGCATAACTTCTCCTGGGGCTTAGAGCTGTGTAGTTTTTGTTTGTTTGTTTGTTTGTTTGTTTGTTTGGTTGGTTGGTTGGTTGGTTGGTTGGTTGGTTTTTTTTTGCAGTACCCTGGCTGGTGCATCTGGTTCAAAGAAGCAAGAGGCCCCAATCAAACTGGAATCCATAGCAGAGAAACCCACTAGGCAACACTTTTTTTTTCCTGTTAAAGCATGTGACTTAAGGGCCTTTTAACAGAAAATGCGTTTTTTGATGAGAGAGAGAGACAGATTGAAATGGTCTACACCTATATATCCGCCATTTGCAGAGCACATTTTCATGGGTTATGCGCACTTTTAAAATGGAGCTGTCTCCTGTCTATTGGAAAGGACTCACAATACATTGAGAAAGCACTGAGAAACTAGTGCTTGGGTTAGCAAATACATACTAAGGCTCTCATGGGCTCTAAGAACTAAGGCTACAGGATGAGTAACAGTATAGACTTCCTGAGAGCCGCATCTTGGGTCCAGGAGAAGAAGAAGGCCAGACTATCAGAGACATAATGCACACTCATTATTAAAAAAAAAAAAAAGTGCCAGTGTCATCGTAGGATAGGGATGGGGCCTGGTGGACTCAGGAAAGAACAAGTTAGTCCCAGGGGTGGGGCTGATGACCACAATAAAGGAGACATCTGTGTTAGAACTTGAAAGATGGGACAAGATTTGGGCTGTTGAGGGTTGATGGCGGTAAAGAAGCAGGAACCCATATTCTAGCTGGAAGAAGAGAGAAAGAACGCCCACCAAGAACTGTGGGTGAACTCGGAAACAGAAATCCCTCCTCACCCTAAGAACTGATGCATGTGAAAGCAGAGGTGACATACATGGGGACACACGTGGTATAAGGAGGAGGCCCGATGGTGGCCTTTTGCCACAACTTGCCTTCCGAGTTCCTTTTGTATATTTGTGCAGTTACAAATACAGAAGCCAGAAAGTCCAGTCACCTCCTGACCACCGAAGCTGGAGGACAGGCCCCTGGCCCCAGCATGGCCAGGATGACCTCTTCACCCATCGGTTTCTGAATCTGGATCAAGTAGTGCAAGAGGCAGGGGCGCTGGAGAATCAGTGTTGCCCAGAGGTAGCAGCAGCTTCTGGGGCCAGGGCCAGGTGTGGTGGATGGATGTCAGGAGGCCACACTACTTAGGGTGTGGCCTCTCTAGTTTCCCTCAGGCCACCTGGCTCCCAAATGTATGCATTCCACTAAAAAAGCATGTCTACATCAAAGGGTGGAAATGGTGATGTATTTGTATGATGCTCTGCTATCTACCGCGTGCGTATGTTTGTACATGTGCAAAACTTAGACATATAAGAAAGCTTACACAGAGGGGAGGTATGGGAGACTGACTGATTTAGAAAGTGAATGTTCACAGACATGACCTTCAAATGTGTGTTATATGTATGTCAACAGAAATCAGGAGTCTTGCAAAAGAATTATATTATAGTGAATCATAGAATGCAGGTGCCCTGCATTTCATCCCAGGAACTCTTTTCAGTTCTGCATGTTATCATACTACGTGTTTATAACTAGAGAGATGAAGTGGCCTATCCCCTATGTTCCTGAGTGGGTGGGACTCTGTGCTACATTCTAAATTGAACTCCTAATACACACCACTATGCTCTTATACAAACCACTATGTTCCCATACACACCACTATGCTCCTATACACACCACTG
>JANHMN010000009.1:62666695-62697032 GCA_030674055.1 Rhabdomys pumilio | reverse complement strand
CACTGTGCTCCTGTACACACCACTATGCTCCCATACATACCACTATGCTCCTATACACACCACTATGCTCCTATACACACCACTGTGCTCCCATACATACCACTATGCTCCTATACGCACCACTATGCTCCCGTATACAGCACTGTGCTCCTGTGCACATCACTGTGGTCAATACGAAAACACTAAGGCTATCCCTGGTGATCCAAAATGTACAGCCCAAAGGTTAGAGCCAGAAGGACACTGAGGCAACAGAATTGGTTTTGTCATATTGAGTAGATAGTAAAATACGGGACCCCCAGTATCTTATTGCCTTTGGTTTTCTTTTAGACCTGGAGCAGCAGAATTTCTGTACAGTGTCTTCTTAAAAGGGAGAGTCCAAGCTATGCTTAGTGCTTCCCATAAATTCAGTTAATTTAGTCATTCTGGATTTCTGACGGCATTGAAGACCTATAGTCTCATAGCCAATCCAGGCTATTTACCTTGAGAGAAAAGATCTGAGTGGAGGGTTCTCAGCTGACATTCATTCTAAAGCCAAGAAAAAGCCAGGTTCAAAACTAAGTGTTCTAGTCAAGAGAGACGGCAGAGGTTCTGGCTAGTCAACAAAAGGATGGACTGGGTATTAAGACTATCTTGTACCTCACTGGTACAAATAGGAATAATTGTGCTCTAATTGTATTCTGAGAGAAAAGTTTTATTTTAACGGGAAGGGTAGTAATATGTAGGAGGAGCTAAGGGGAAAGGAGCACCGAGAGGAAAAGATGGAGTAAGGAGAGGAGAAGATGAAGTAAATGAGAAGCTCAGTAATGAGAGAGAAAAAGAGAGAGAAAGAGAGAGGGGGCATGGAGGCAGAAGTTCACATGTCTCCACCAGTCAAAGATAGTTTACATAGCTAGGTTGGGTATTAGGTTACACTTCTGATTGAACATTACCATACTTATAAAGCCTTTGATTAACATTTAAAAAATTGTATAAAAGCCAAATGGAAAAGGAGGGACACGGGATAGGGGTTTTCTGGGGAGGGGAAATGGGGAAAGGGATTGGCATCTGAAATGTAAATAAAATATCCAAATATATATATATATATAAAGGGAGAGTCCAAGTTCAATTAAAAATAATAAAATCAAAATCATCATACAACCTGGAAATCTGCATGTTAATTCCTTCTTGCAAGTACTTTTAAAAAATTAGTTTTTGACAAGTAATATTATTTTTATTTTCCTAGGAAGCTATTAACATTTGCAAATAAACCTGTGGTGTGGCTAAATTCTCACTGTCTATTTACACTAGCCAAGCAGAGCAGTTCTCTGGGTAGATCACAACAAAGGGAGAGGTCTGCTCCCCAACATGTCACACTTTCTCCTGCAATGATCCCAACACGTCAGAGAAAGATGCTACGCTGGACCACAGTAGGTGTCTCAGGAAGTCACGACTAGCATTGGGTTTGGTGGGGAGAAAGGATGGACAAATCGTCTACTTTCTTCAAAGCTGCATGCTTTAGAATAGAAATCAGGACACAGAGAAAAGAGACGTGAGCCACCACAAGGAGACATGCTGGGAACTGGGAGCTGGGAGCAACACATAGTTATAAATATGATGCAGCTGAACCCTCTTTAAAACATGATTTCATTGCAGACACACAGGCATGCATGCACATGAATCCTGCTTAACGTGGGTCTTTTTAAAGCACGTAGATAAAAATTATATTTCTGCCTCTTTCTGATCTTTGTTCCCGGAAGAATAGATGAGGTAGGACTTTAAAGCAGATGCCATTTAAAAAAAAAATTCTAAGTTTGGTTCCTCCTTCTTTTCTTTGTGCCACCTATTGGGTTTGTTATCCTCCCAATCCTCATACTGACAAAACCATCCCCAGTGAATTCTGAGTTCAAAAAAACAAAATTCTAAACCAAGGACTCTCCTGGAAATGGACGAATTTTTAATCTAGAAGCTCTTTTGTAAATGAGGGATACTTTGTTTTTGTTTTTTGTTTGTTTGGTTTTTTTAAGTCTTAAAGACTAGTATTGTAAATATAAAGTTCATGATGCCTTCCATGTCAACTACCAAGAACTGTGGTCATTACATCATAAGCCAAAGAGTGGGTGGATATGCTATAGTTCATGCATTTGTGTTTTGTTTAACCTTAGAGCCTGCTATCTCAGACTCCCACTTTGGGTGATGCCGAATGCTGAATTAAGTGGTACCTTTGCATTCTACCTGGGGTCAGAAGACCCTCCTCCTGAATTAGCTTTCTGAATGCCTTTCCTCAAAGGGCCCATGCAAGGATAATGTGCAGAAAAATAAAACAGCATGATCTCAAATATGGGGGAAGATACGTTTTACAAAGATGAAACAACAAAAGAAATAATCTCAAGGTAATATTTTAATTCATTTCTACCTTCTTTATAATTTTCTGAACACTGTTATTTCTACAATGTGGAAGTTTTTGACTGAACATATGCCCCTCCTCAAATTTATTCAGTGTCTGGGACTTCCCTGGAGGAAGGAGAAAGGCAGAGGGGAGAGGCAGGTGCTTTGTCAGGCCTGTATTTTTAGCCAGATACAAAGCTCCCAAATGTACACCTGCTCTCATTATGTCTCAATTGTGATCCACTAATCAAGTTAATTATGAAGATTTGAAGCCCTGGGAACACTTACAGACTAATACTTCAGCCCATAAATTGTTTGTAATTTACAGGGCCAGAGATGAAGTAAGGCGATTTCTCTGTTATGAGCCCTCATTCTGATTTTGGCTTGTGTTTCTGTTTCTGTTCCAATTATTAGCATCTTTTGGAAACCTGAATAACATTGGAAACTCCCAAAATGGGGAACAGAGCAATTCTGATCCCAGTGACAGAGCAATGTCTCAAAGCCCGAAAGAGAAAGAAGAAAGGGGATATGGTCCGTTGGATTTCACAAGCCCAACGTGCCTTAAGCACTAGACCTTGACAGGGTGAAAGGTTCTTGCTCAGAGACCTAAGAATTTTTTCAGAGGCCTTCCCTGGTCCCAGTCATAGACAGAAAGAACCCCAGGGATAGACAGGAGCTACAGAAATACATCATCTGATGACCTCACTCCCAAGAATGGGTAGATGCCTCATCCAGCATAGCTCCAAAGTCAGACCTCACTAGGGCATTGAGGGAATGTAAAAAAGACAGCACACAGACATACATGGGCAGAAATCTTGGATGGGTTGGATTGGGCTGTCTGATTAAAAACTCAGCACACTGGAAGCTCTGTGTGCTTATTATATACAGTTGAACACGGTCTGGGTTCTTAAGTACAAACAAGAAGGCGGGGCTTATGGCTTACTGCTGGATCAAGAAATGTGGTTTAGCCCAAACAAGTGAGAGTGGAGTTTGCTTTCCACAGAGCAGAGGGGCAATAATGCTATAGGTAAGCTGAGATCAGACAGGGGAGATTGGGCTAAAAGGTCTAGACTTGGCAGGAGCGGTCTCTGTAGGGGAGTGGTTTTTAGGTTGTAGATAGCCATGGAGAGAAAGCTATGAGGGACGTTTTCTGTACACACTGTTAACATCCACAGGTAGACCAGAGGAAGGCTTTGCTGTTCCTCTAAGCCAATGTCAACATTCACTCCGGGCTTCCTCTGTTCCTCACACATAGGGATGGCGAGGTGAAGCATAAAGGCAGATACTGAACATCATGAAAGGAAGTAGATCAAATGAGCATAGGGCAAGCAAATTCTCAATAACAGTATTAGAGAGCATCCACCTTGACCTTCATGTTGGAACTGTGGAGTAAAGACGTCTCACACGAGTGTACGCACTGTGCCCCTCTTCGCCAATTCTAGATGCCTTACACATGAAGGGAATCAATATTCATTACCATCTGCTCCAGGATACTCACCTGCCTTTTACCTTCTTCTCTCTGCCATAAAATCATTCACTTATTGAGTAAAGATGAGCAGGAATTCAAAGATGAATGAATGAGTCACAACTCATCGAAGAACGTACAGATGCATCATAGGCATGTGTGTGGGGAGGGAGGCAAAGACGATGGTGTGACAGGGGCCATGTTAAAGATTGTATCAGGTATGGTGTGGAAATAAAAACAGGGGGAATGGGTCATTTGCGTGACTCAGAAATGTTTTCATTGAGGTAACCCCTGATCTAAATCTTAAGCATCGCTGGAACAGAATCTCTTAGGGCAGAAAGGAAGTCAGAGGTGCAGAGACATAAGCAGCAAGCAGTAGTGAAAGTGGGGCTTGCTTCCCAGAGGATGTGCTCGAATGGGCAGCGTGGCAATAACACTGAGATCAGACAACGGAAACTGGATTTCCAGGTCTGAACTTCAAGGCAAAGGAACTCATGAGATCTTCTAACAAAAGGAACATCAGTCTTGTGTTTCACCAAATTGTGATTCTGGCCGTAGAATATAGGATGAGTTAAGGAGAGAAAAAATAGATAAAAGCCTTCTTCATGGGAGTGTTAATTTTAAGAGGCCAGGAAGGAACAAATCATCCAAAGTAGGACATGGGACACCATAAGTAGGAATTGAGAGAAATATTGCGGGACAATGCAAAAGGCAAAATCCATGTGACCAACAAAAGGTTGAAGGTATATACACTTGGTGGGTAGAAGGAACTAGGCAATTGGTTCATTTACTCAAAATGTAGAAACACATTCAGCAATGTCCAGAAGGAACCCAGAAATTCCTGGTTTGCTTTTGTAAATTTTCAGATCGTAAAAATCTTAGAGGATCTGTGTTAAACATGTTGTTCCAAAAGTGTTAAAGGATCATAGGGTCTCGTAGATCTCAGGGTCATGAGCAGTGTCAGCTTAAGGAAGTCATTTTTCTACGCTATGCTCCAACATCCTGGTCTACAAACAAGGCTAATCAAGGAATCTGTCTCTTAGAGTTGTGAGGGAGATACGAAATAACTCCCATGGAGTTTTTAGGAAAGGCCGATATAATACCTTTCAAAGAACCTTAACTGCCATTATTTTATCAAAACAGGACAGAGGCTGTGTTCAAACGATATCAGGCATTTAATACAAACCAGCATTGTGGAAAACGCAGCCACATTTTCCAAGAACCCACTATAGCATTCTTGGGTGCTTTTCAGCACAGTTAGCTGAAAATTATATCTTCTATGTTCACATTTTTTTAAAAAAAAATATGTATTTTACATAGGCAATAGATATAGATATAGATATAGATATACATATAGATATATAGATATAGATATAGATATAGATATAGATATAGATATAGATATAGATATAGATATAGATATAGATATAGATATAGATGATATAGATATAGATACAGCTATAGATATATTCTACATAAATCTTTAGTGGCTTTCCCTCATTTTGACTAAAATCTAAGTCTTTATGGTGTCCTTGGATAAGTCCTACACAGCTTGGCACTCACATCTACTCTCCTGTGTCCATTCCTGCCACTGTATTCTGGTTATAGGAGTGGCTTTGCTGTTGTTCAAACACAACACTCCCATCTCACCTGAGTGCTTGTCATTCCTCCTACCTGCAGTGATCTCTGGAAATTTCATGGTTTGGCTTTCCAGTTGCTTCTAGTCTGTTCACGTTTTATTGTCTTATCCAGGAGCTTATCTGACCACCTTAAATTTCAGGCTCTGCCTACTACTATTCCCTTATTCTGATTTTCTTCATCAGATTTTTCCAATATAATGCTCTGACATCTAATTAGAAGCATAATTGTTTATTTCTTTATTCCCATTTCCCTCATTATACCCTTGGTTTTATCTAACCTATTCTTTTGCCTATAACAGACCTGGGCACTCAGGAGGCTCTTCTTAAACCTGTATTGAGTAAATGAACTGTTGCTGGCTGGCATCACTCATCCTTCGGTTCTCCTCATTCTCTTTCCACTTCCCCTGCACTCCTTCTTAGTCACCTTGGTCTTCTTTCTATGGTTTCTAAATGCTCGTGTTCCTCGGTACTTTATCTTGGGTCCTTTTTCCCCTTGGGTTATCTCACCCATTTCCATGAACTGAAATAGCCTCTTTACATGACTTTCTTCCTAATTCTATCTCAAGATCAGACCTCCAAGCTTATATGGACTCTTGGTCTCTTAATATCGTCACTCAAATATAGAATAGGCATTAGAAATTAATGTATCCATAATGGTACCCTTAATCTCCAGACTACCTCAATCAAAGTCTGCTACCATCTAAAATTCCTGAATAGCATAATTTGATCTGGTTGAAAAGTAGATAAAGTTGTGTTTATTTAGGACTTAAGAATGAAAAAAATTAAAAAAAAATAATTGTCAAAGAATGAGGGGGAGAGATACGAGAATATGGACCCTCCTTGGCATCAGCATTTTCTCCCTCTACCCTCCGGGTCCTCTGGAACATAGTAAAAGCACCACTTGCTATTTGATACCTCACACACCTTTAGGTGACTCCATTTCTCTTGTTTTAACATGCAACCTATAAGCTCTGTTTTTCCCTATACTACAACGCTAGCCTTTCCTCGATTTCCATATCTGCCAGTGCATTTCTAACTTAGGTCACCATCTAGGCTCACTTACACCTAGACTTTCTTAAATCCTCCAGGTACTGGGGATTGAATCCTAAAGATCTTAAGGCCTTGAGAATGCTAGGCAAGAACATTAAGCTACATTTCCCAGTCCTTTTCAAGTTTTGTATTTTGAGTATAGGTCTCAATAGGTTGTTGACTTTGAGTTTGTGATCCTCTCACCTCCTATAGTATTCATGTACACTCCCTTTCCTCACCGTGTGATACTGAGGACCCCAGGAATGCTGGCAAGCACTCTACCCCAGACACACCCACAGCTCTTATCCCTTCACTCTTGAAGGAACCTCTTAACAGACCTGACCCTGTCAGTTCTTACTGCAGTCTGTAAGTATTTGTTGGGAAGGGGTGGAGGCATGGTGCACATGTGGAGATGAGAAGACAACTTGTGAGAGTCAGTTCTTTTCTACCATGAGTTGAACTCATGTTGTCGGGCTTCTCAGCATCTTTAACCAAGGAGCCACTTCACATACCCTCAGTCTTACCACCTTGACTTATTCTCCAAAAAGCAGTAACACCGACTTTAAACTATCAATCATATCCTGATATGTTCTTAAAAGCATTTAAATAATAATAGGTTTCTGGTCCAGAGATGCTTCAGCAGGTAAAGGCTTTGCCACCAAGCCTGAAGACTTGCATTTGACCCTCGGAACTCACATAGTAAAAGGAGAGAACCGATTTTCACAGGTTGTCCTCTGATTTCCCTTACACACCATGGTGCATGCACATCCCCACCCCAAACAAATAAACGCAGTTTTAAAAGGAGATTTGTTCTCACCGCAAAAAATAAGTACATAAGGTAATACATATGTTAACTAGCTCAATTTAGTCATTCCATTGTGTGTACATGTATCAAAATAGCATGTGTGTATACAATAAATGTATGCATTCGTGCAACTAAAATAATATAAAGTAAAATCTTAAGTGACCATTTTACTGAGATTACAATTTGAATTCCTCAGAATGGCCACACCCAAGTCCCCATTTATTATTCCAACCTCAACAGAGAGCATTTTCTACCTGAATGGAATCATAATACCACTACAAAGTAGGCTTTCACCTGTACTGAGGACATGACCAGATTGTTATCATCTGAGCCTTTATGTTTCCCATTCTGCTTGTCTGGAATTCTTTTCTCTATGTTCCTTTCTATTTTTCTCATTTAAAAGTCACCTACTCTTCAGGATAATCTGTCCTGACCATCTATTTAAAAATTTAGTAGTTGAGTGTAATGTTATTTTTAAGTGTTAAAATAAGAGAAAGTCATTTGGATCAAGGTGAAATAACAGAGAACAGAGTTATCCAACAGCCTGAAGCCATTAAACACCTGGTCAAATATAAAGAATAATGACTACAGATACTGGACATCAGGGAGCCAGGGTAGCTATCCCTGAAAGAGCAGAAAAGAACAAGCTCTCTGGCTACACCAGTTGCTGCAGTGTCAAGAAGGGCAAACACTCGGGGCCTTAGAGTCTCCTTGACTTGAGAAGAAGGAGCCAAGTATCCAGATTGGCCAGAGCAAGAAGAGTTTGCCAGCAGAGTACCGGGAAAGAGGAAGCAGCATGAAGAAAGAGAGAGCCAAAAGCACTCTGGAGCTGTGGTGAGGATCTCCCTCGAAGCTGTGGCTGAATACCGATCAGTGTCTGTGTGGGAGGAAACTACACAGTGCCAGGGAAAGAACAACTTGAAAAGATTAGAAGGAACAATCCTTGGAATTCACACAGGGCTGGAAATAGTCTGTGTTCTTGTCAGCCAAAATGGAAAAGCCTCCAAATTCATGCATGGGCCATCAGGTGGAGTCCTCAGAAAGGGTGTCACGTCAGTCGAGGGGAAAATTAGTCTTAGCAGTTGCTCTGCCCTCAAATAACAAAGCAGAGAAGCAAGGTGCAAAAAGGAACACTTAACTGTTTCCAAGTAACAAGCAATACACAACAATATAAAAGTATGCATCATTTAACAAAGGAAAATGACTAGACTCCGATCAGATATTACCAAGCAAAGGCATAGGACATTAACCCATAAAATAAATATAAAATAATAATAATAATAATAATAATAATAACAATAATATCTACCTGTTGAGACAGACTCAGAAATGACTCAGGTGAAAAAAAATGTGTAAACAAGGACAATTAGTTGTTACTTTAACTTCTATATATTATAGCTCAATTTTGTGTGGAAGAAAGTAAAAAAATGGCTCTGTTGAGTAGAGAAATAGAGGCTATTTTTAAGAGATTTGATTAACTCCTGCTGATAAAAACAGAATAATCTGGTGTGGAAATATGTTGGTAGGACTGATGTCTGACATAGAAAATACAAGTGAACATGCAGGCATAGCAGTGGAAGAAAAGTACACACGACGAGCAGAAGAAGGCAGAAGGAGGGACGAGTAGAGAACTGTGGGAGCTTCGTGCAGCTTGTGGCAGCCATGAGAAAATGGGGCTGGGCTTGTTCTTTATATTGTTTGCAGGCGTAGTTGCTCATGTGTACAAATGTCAAAACTCAGCAAACTTTATGTCTCAGATATGTTCAGTTTGTTGTATGCTGATCCTTTATCAACATTGGTTTAAGCACACACACACACACACACACACACACACACACACACACAGCACCCTGAAACTGTCACAAGTGGTTGGCTATGGGCTCTTTTGCTTTATCTAAATACAACTGCAAGGAGCAGGAACCAGTGCTCTTCATGTTACTGGTCCTGAATTCTGGAGGCTTACAAGAGACTAGGCTTCTAATGCAGAGAGAGATGCATTAGCTCTGAGCCTTGAGCCAGAGGGTTATGGCTCCAAGCTTTCAGTGACAAAGGCTTATTGTTGGGTGTGCTCAAACTAAGCACTTTTCTGGGTCTAGAGGACCAATACTCAGAGGCTGTAGTCACAGTTTGATTTCTTAACCTTTAGTGCACTGTCATCTTCCATAGACTTTACCACAATGTTTCTTACATTCTTCCTAGTATTAGCTTACTGAACCTGCAGCTCTTGGTGACTGTCTGGAACTCTCAGCTGCCTCTCGATAATGTATCTCAGAGCTTGCATACCAGGGCTCTCAGTTCACAGTGGCTGTCTGGGCCCCTTAACTGCCTCTTTTCTGCAGTTGCTATTGTTAAGTCTGATTGTTCAGTTCTTTATACCAATAATACAGACTACATGTCAGCCGAAGGCCATTCAGAGATGTTGTATTGGGCTCAGTGCTGCAGCCCTGGGGAGAAAATCCTCCAAAATGAACTTCAAAGGTGTGGAAATTATTCTGCTTATACCACCAGTGACAGGTGTAACATGCCTATGCATCGATTGTGAGTCTGCCAATCACAGCCTCACATGTGCTTCTAGCCCCACCTAAGCTTTACCTAAGCACCAATCACAAACCTTACATAAGCACCAAATCGCCAGCTTTTTTTTTTTTTTTAAATTCTGAGTCACCTATAACCTTCCTATCTTAAGTGAGAATAGCTACAGGAAGAGATGCCTCTTTGTGGTTGATTGACGTTCCTGTTACTAATGTAAGCTGGTGCGGCTGTACTGAAGCGAGACCACCTGAAGCAGAAATTGTGGCTGCAGCAGCAGTCATGGTGGCAGCTGGAGTGTAGTTTCCTCAAGCCATCTGGGACGTGCTCTGCAGTGGGTGGCTGTCCACTGGGTCACCTAATGTGAGGCTGGCTTGTTAACAGCTCTGTTCACCAACTGGGCATAAGTAAGGGGTCTGAAATCCATCTCCCAGGAGGGGCTGGAGAGATGGCTCAGCAGGTGGAGATGCTTGTATAGTGATCTCCAGATCCCACGTGGTGAACTGACGCCTGAGAGTTGTCCTCTCAACCCCCACACCCTGTCTACAGAATGAAGAAAAACAAAATGGACAACTTTGAAGTCAGCAGAGAAACACATAGAGCAGAAACACTGATCAATCCAACTAAAGCAGAAACGAGAGAAGCAAACCCATAAAAATAGACACCGAAAAGAATAAGATATTTTATTCCAGAAACTAGAAAAAGAAATGCAAAACAGGCTGAGGTAGAAAGGGCTAATACATTTAAAGCAGAAGCGGGTGAAAAGAAAAACATTAAAGTTTCTCAAAAGAGCCAAAATTCAGATTATTTAAATGATCAATAAAACAATTTAGCAAATACTAAGAAAAGGCTTGGGGCAAGGGAAAGAGGGTTAAGGAGACGGCTCGGTGGTTAAGAGCACTGGCTGCTTTTCCATAGGTCCTGAGTTCAATTCCCAGCAACCACATGGTGGCTCACAGCCATCTGTAATGGGATCTAATTCCCTCTTCTGGTGTCCATGAGAACAGAGGACTAATAGACATTAAATAAATAAATAAATCTTTTTGAAAGAAAGAAAAAAATGAAAAGGCTTGTACGCCTTAAATAATATTAGAAAGAAACAAGATGGTATGTTTTCTTTTTAAATTATAAACAAGTGTTACATTTATTTTTATGTTGAAAGGGTTAAAGTTTTTCAAAAAACTTCAAACAGGCTGAGAAGAACCAAGAGGGCAGGTCAGCTTGGTCGTGAGCTCTGTGTTTCAGGAACTTGGCTGACCACAAGATAGATGGCTGAATACGAATAGGCTCTTTGAGAATAGCCTATACAAAATGTTCCCCATGACTGTTCCTTGGATCCTGTCACAAACTAAATAATGGGCTGGGACTTTCCACAGGTACTCTCCAATAACTGTCCTTCACTCCCCCTGGGTTGTGTTTTCCTCCCTGGGTTGTGGTTTTTTTCCTTGTGATTTTTGTCTTTAAATTTTCTCTGCCTCCAAAGCCCCGGAGTCAGACCCCACTGCCCCTGCATGGGTCATTGGTCTTGACCTCAGTATGCTGATTGTAATATTCCTCTTGCCGATTGCATCAAGTTCCATGTCTTGTGAGTTATTGGGTGGCTGTGAATTCCTGAGGCTTGGGTGAGGTCCTCCCTTCGTGGGGGCCTTACAATGTCAATCTTTAAAATAAATTTTATTAGACTGATTTACACAGGATGCATGCAATTTAGGGTCTGGAGAGATGATTCAGGGGTTAGCAGTTTCAACTGTTCTTCCCAAAGGACCTAAGTTCAGTTCCCAGCACCGACAAGGCAGTTTACAACCATCTGTTAACTCCAGTTCCAGAGGATCCAGTGCCCTCTAAGGCATGCATGTGGTGCATAGACATACATGCAGGAAATATCCCAATACACATAAAATGATAACTTCTGAAAGTGTGTGTCTAAAAATATAATTTGATGAACTTGACACACCCTACCTGTAACTGCTACAATGCACAAAATAGTTCGCCACTTCCAAGGTTTTCTACTCTTTCCCTACCTCCAGGCCTCTAGCTCCTACTGCTGATCTGCCATCCCTAATCATGATCTTATGTGTCTCAAGAGTTGTATCCACTTTGTCACAGAGAATGCTCATCTTTATATATGCTTTTTTCCCCTTCACGACATTTCAGAATTCATGTAGAGTGTCTAGGTCAGGTCACTTCTTCAGATTCCCAGTGGTCTACCATATTGTACACTACAATTTACCAATTCACCTGTTGATGGCTTTGGGTTCTTCCATGTGGGGCTTTTATGAACAGAGCTGTTATAAAATCATCTAGAAGCCTCTGTGTAAGTCCATTCCCCAGGAAAGAGTGGAATTGCTGAGTCAAGCAGCTTAGTTTAAGAAGATCCTGTCAAGATATGTCTCATCCATATTTATAGACCTGTCAGTAGCCTCTCCTCCTCACCAAATTTTATACAAATATACTTGCAGTCTCAAATGTAACATAGGTCTCTAAGAGAAATGGCTGAAGAAAACTGCAGACAATCAATGCCAGATACCGACAAGGTTCAGCTCCCCGACCTCTGCTGCCCTCCAAAGGTTGTCGGTATCAGAGCTTAAACAAGAAAATCTACCAACTTTTTAAAGAATCAGTAATTTCCATCTCTTAAGATGAAAAAAGAGAAAAGGGGGCATTCATTTTATGAGGCAGTAACAACCCTGATACCAATATTTAGTAAGGAAGCTGCCCAATCATGTATGGCTTGAGTCTTGGAACCCTCCCTAACCATGGGCAGAGATGGAATAAAGAAAAAATAGGCATACACAAACACAGTGAAGCTGGGGATCCGGTGGGAGTTTTCTAACCTGCTGATACCTTAGAACCTCGGCAATCTGGAACCTCAATGTGTCTATTATGTAAGAAGAAGGCTAGTCTCCATAGGAGGTCTGTGTAGGTGAGCAGTCTCAGACTGTAAACATCCACGAGGGGCCCACAGTAATCGCTCACACTGAGCAATCAATCATTCATAAACATTCATTCTCATTCTCTCCTGGAAAGCTTTATCATTTCTCTTGAGCCTGGCCCATATAGGTAACAACTTTACCAGTTGCCAGTAGATCTTTGGACATGGCCTTGCCCATGTCCACGAAGCACATTCTTTAGGGACACTACTCACTCAGAACTTCCTCTGATCCCTAAAGAAAGCACCACAAAAATAAGTCATTATCTACTAAGAAAGAAAAACTTTTTTTTTCAAGTGTCCGAAACGTTTCATGATGAAGAAGAGAGTATACTATAAACGTTAGACTGGTTCGATACCAGAAAATTTTAGCAGCATTACTAGCAAACAATTAAAAATGAGGTTATTGTTAGGCTGGAACTCCCTCCTCAGCCCCTTCACAAGCTGGGAAACGCTGTCTACGGCGCTTCCACCAATTGCACCCACAAAGAGAAAACGCCTCCCTCCTCTGTGTTCCAGCAACCCACCCATGAGTGCCTGCCCAAGGGCTCAGTTTTTGACCATGTAAGGGCACAATACCAGCTCCTAACTCGCATGTCATCACCTCGTGTCCAAGACCCATTAAAACAAAACAAAACAAAACAAAACAAAAAACAAAAAACACCTTGCTTTTGCCTGGATGCATAACCTCACTGACCTCCACCTGTGAGATCTGATGAACCCACTGGAGAGCTAACCCCCAATAAATCTGCTATTATCTACTTTTAATCTGGTCTAATCTGGCCTATATCTGTGTCACTGAGGGAGAGAAAAGCTGAAAAGATAAAATTTTTAAATGAATTTTCAACTGCCTTTAAAAAAAACACTCTACTTTTACACAAACTTAGTACGTTGAATACACAAAAGTATTTCGTTGGGAAGTACATCGAGAAAACCCAGGTGAGATCAGAAAGCACAACGTGAACCAGTACAAGAACTCTGTTACTAAATAAATACACGGGCTCAACTTGGAGTCAGCAGTAACTAAGAGGAGAAAAGCATTTCACAATAACTCCAAAAATGCCACCTACTAATAAAACTGACCCCTCCCTAAGTTACCCAGACCTTATAAGAAAACCTATAAAACTTTATTCAAAGACGTTCTTTGAAATCTTAGCCTCTTGTGTTTTCTCCTTATGTCTAATTGTAAATTGTACTTTAAAAATTGAGGGAAGGAGCTGAGAACATAGCTCCGCACTAGAGGGCGAGCCTAGCATGTTAGAGACTCTGGGTCTATCCTCAGCTCCCCAAGTGCTAACAAATAACAATAGTTTTAAAATATGTTGGGTTTGTTGTTGTTGTTGTTGTTGTCTTGAAGACACCCTAATGTCCCCACCTTTTCCCTCTCAGTGCTTTGCACAAGCTCGGTAGTTCTGGCTGTGAAACACCCAGGAACCGAAATCATCTGTGAGTCCTCTTCCTGCTTACCAGGTACACCACGCAACAATATCCAGAAAAAGGCACCCCGCCTACCATGTGACAATCCCCGCCTACCAGGCAAGCGAGTCAGCCAATCACAGCACTCTCCCCACCTAGGCCTCGCTCCTCCTCCCTCCCCGCCTCTCCCACCCCTCCCACGCACGAGGTGGAATCTTCCAGTTTCAGGCTGTTCCCCCGCCCCCAGCGGGGGCCAATGCGGCTGCGCGCTGCGCCCTGATTGGCCAAGCGCCTGGCTAAAGCACGCGCAGGCTCCGCTCGGTTACTAAGGGCGGGAGCCCGGCGAGGGCGCCGGCTGCTTGCTGAGTCTCTGGAGGGCGTCGTCGAAGCCCGACGACGCCATGCCCAACCGCAGGGCCAGCCGCAATGCCTACTATTTCTTCGTACAAGAGAAGATTCCCGAACTGCGCCAGCGAGGCCTGCCGGTGGCCCGCGTGGCAGACGCCATCCCTTACTGCTCGGCCGACTGGGCGGTGAGGCTGCGGGCAGTTGGGCAGCGGGGAGGGCGCGGTGGGAACCCGGCCTGTGGGCTCCCGTGGAGGGGACACGGCCCAAAGGCCAGACCAACCGACAGAACCTTCCAGAACCGGGGCGTGGAACGGACGCCTCACCTCTTGCCTCTCTTGTCTCCCTCTTCTCTCAAAGCTCCTGAGGGAGGATGAGAAGGAGAAATACTCAGAAATGGCTCGAGAGTGGAGAGCAGCCCAGGGAAAGGATTCTGGGCCTTCAGAAAAACAGGTAAGGGCAGCCACCTCTTGCCCGCCCGCCCTTGGACTCCAGCCACGGTGGAGCCCGAGGAACCTTTGGGAAGCTTCCAGATAGTGCAGAAACCTCGGGGGGAAAAGGGTTTGGTGGTCAGGGCTTGCACTAAACCGCCTTCCAGAGAGCCTTTCAACTCTTAACGGTTAGATGGCTTAAAAAAAAAAAATTCAACGTACTTAAAAATAGTTGGGTTTTATTTAAATGACTCCTGGAAGCAAGCTTGTTAACAATGCTTTAAATATTGGAATAAAATGTGAAGACCTGGGTTAGCATTTGTAGATCCTACAGACAAAGGAAAAACAAGTTATGCAAATTCCCGAGTGGTGGGAGAGTAAACTACTAAGTCCATGACTACAAGGTCATTAATGAAGTCTTTTTCTTCTTCCTTACATTGTTTTTCTCTGTACATAGTGAAATTTCATTCTTAAATTAGTGACATTGGATTGAAATTTAATAATTCTGGCAAGTTGTTTTTAAATATGGTAGATTTATGTTTTAAGTTGATGCCTTGAGTCAGGTGGTTTTTTGAGGTTTTGTGTTTGTGAGCTTTGATTTTTCTTAATCAGAATTTTCTATAAAACATATCTCCTCAAGGAACTGGTGATGGCTCATTGGCTAAAAAGTGCTGGCTACTCTTCCAGAAGACCCAGTTACCGTAAGTCAGTGCACCTACATGGTGACTCACAGCCATCTGTAACTCCAGTTCCCATGAACTCTGATGCCCTCCTCTGGCTTTCACTGGTGCTGCACACATGTGACACATACATTCAGCCAAACACCTGTCTGCACACAAAGAAAGAAAAAGAATGAAAATTTGAAGAAAAAAATTTCCACAAAACTTAAGTATATATATATGTATGTGTGTGTATACATATGTGTATATATATATACACATACATTGTGTGTGTGTGTTGTGATAGTTGAAGGCACAACCTTTTGTGGTTTTCACTTTTAAATGAAAACCACAAACATTATAGGCTTTAGGATTTTGTTCTGTTTTCTTTAAATATTCTTTTGAGCACCAGCCTATCATTTGCTAGTTAATGACTCGGGGAAATGAGATGATGGAGAATGAGCAAATGGCTTTCAGCTATAGTTGTTTATTTCCACCTACCTTCTCATAGACTGCTGTGGTCTGCTGGTATTTACTGATAATGTTTTCATGAGAGACTGCTGACATAGTCCACGGGCTATTTTGAGGCTACTTTGTTAAATTTAAATATGAGAAGTAAAGAATCTAACAATAGCTCTGTTTAAAAGTGTTTGATTAGTGATTCTCTTACTTTCAGAAATTCGTATCTACACCACTGAGGAGGCCAGGCATGCTTGTACCAAAACCAAGTGTTTCTCCCCCTGATATGTCAAATTTATCTATAAAAAGTGATCAAGGTAGAGTATTCCTAAAGTACTTCACTCAAATTTGGATGACATATTGGGCAGTTTTTAAAAAAAGTTCTGTATGGTGTGGGAAGAATGAAACAGTGTTTGCCATGCAGTGGTAAGGACCAGCACCCATATAAAAAGTGGTGGTAGTGCCAGTTTATAATCCTGTGCTGCGAGGTGGAGACCTCAAATCCCCAAGGGAGATCCATCACAAAGAAACATGGACACTTCTAGAAAATATGACACTAGATATTGGCTTCTGATAGCCTCAGTCAAGGACAAACCCATGCAAATGCATGTCACCCCCAAATGTGTTCTGTTCATTTGATCCTACATTTCCGAATCGTTGACTCTACAGGTTTGAATATTCTAGCACTAATGTAATGCCGGCTGAACTAATTTGCATTTGTTGAAATAATACTGGAAAGTTTTTTGTAACAAAAATCTCTCATGGTTTCTACCACTTCATACATTAATAAACATTAGATTTCTTTGTAGCTTCCATGCTTAGGTTACAGAGGTAGACAAGACGGATAAGGCTTTTGACCTATTTCTCAGCCTGGTAAAAGTAGATTCTAGGTGTTGGACTACAAAAATACGATGTTATGGATTGATATGTTACCTAGCTTGACTTTTAATCATTATACAATTTATAAATACATTGAAGCCCAAGATGTGTTATTATTATTTGCCAATTAAGAATAAGGAATTTTAAAACATCCTGGGGTGGGCAGACATGAAGCAAGGATAAATTATTGCACTACCTTAGAGAAGAATGTAGCTAATAAAGGGCCTTTTCTGTTCCTTGTGGCTGGTTTTATTGTGTTCTGCCTTTGTTGAGCACAAACTTTTAACATTGGTCTTAAGTGGCCAATGCTAGCCCCACATGTTTCTCTTGTATTATAGGTGGTCTTCTGTGTAGTAGCAGAAACTACAGAACTAAATTCCCACAGCTACAGTCTACTTCATTTCCCAAACCTATTTGTTGCATATGTCACAACTTATGTCTTTGCTGAAGTTAATTCTAATCTATAGCTGAATCATGGAAAGGCTGTTGCAAGACTGAATAATTTTATTGCTTTATATAAAGAATGGTTACTACTTATGTTCTTGGTAAATGTGATTGCAAAGTTTTATACTTACCTGATATAATTGAGTTTTCTCTTTTATAATTCACTAGCAAACACAGAACACATACCTGCACAAAAGCAGTTCTAAAAGTTTTAGGGTTCTGTTTGTTTTGTTTTTCAGCTCTCCTTGGAGGCATTTTTTATTTTCTGAACATTTTTAGTCATGGTGAGCTACCTCCTCATTGTGAACAGCGCTTCCTCCCTTGTGAAATTGGCTGTGTTAAATACTCCCTCCAGGAAGGTATTATGGCAGATTTCCACAGCTTTATCCATCCAGGTAAGTAGCCAGCATTTGATAGATCCTAAAAGTATATGAGTTTTTAAAACTGGCTTTATAGTAGTAGTTTTTCTTAAGAGCTGGTGAGTTTTTAAAGAGTGCATAGACATAATACTTAAGTCCCAAGTATTTTGGTTGATTGATGCTTTTCCTCTTAAGTGAACATTTGAATTTAGAAGATAGACTACCTCAAACATGCACAGCCTGCCATTTGTTTACCCATGGCCTCACATCTTGGAATTTTTCTGCTTTTTGCCTCCTTTTTCTTTCCACTATCCCATCCTTCACCTCAGTAGTCTTTAGTTTGAAGCTGATACTGTTTTGTAACCTTGAAAACACCTTTCTGAGCCAGGTAGCTCATTTGTAAAGTATCAGTAACTATTGAAGCAGTATGGAGGTAGACCAGTACTGTAAACATCCTTAGTCATCTCCTTTCCACTATTCAGTTCTACTAAAAGCAAAACAGTAGCCCAGGGGAGACTCAAATCTGTGACCTCAGTACTCTTTCAGGGGCTAAGGCAAGAAGATTTAGCCTACACAGTGATACCCTGTCTCAAGAAACAAGTGAAAAGCAAGATAGTTAAGAGTAGAATCTAGTCAGTTCCCAAAGGACAGAGAGCAGTTAATACCCTTAAAGTCAAGAGGAAGTGTATCAAGAGAGGAAAAATCTTTAGCATTAATTTGGACATGTTCATTCTCAGAGGACAGCAGAGTTAATCATGTTATGCTTGTGGACATTGCTGCTTAGGGCAAGTCATACAGTTTTTAGATTTTGTGTGTGTGTTGTGAAACATTGAAAAGATAAAATTTCAACATTCTGAAAATTTGTGTATGCTTGCAGTATCATGTCCCCCGCCCTCAGAGCTGTCCATTGGATCCTGCTATAGAAGTTCTTTGCCATAAATTTTCTTTCCCTTGTATAATTTTCCTGGAAGAGATAACTTGCTGTGAAAAGTAGCTTGAAAAATACATTAAAAATTGTTAATTATCATATGTTTGATTTAAACAACCACCACCAAGACAGAAGGAAACAAAACAAAAACCAGCAAAGGGCATTATAGTTTTAGTTTTATATTGTAAGGTAATAAAAATAACCCGCACTGAAACCTGGTCATGAAATGAAGCGTCGCTGCAGCACAAGGAAGGGGACTCAGAGGTCTGTTTCTCAGCAAAGGGCTTTGTGTTACAGGTGAAATTCCACGAGGATTTCGATTCCATTGCCAGGCTGCAAGTAAGTATAAAGGAATTGGGGTAAGAGGGACTGGGTGTGTGCAGCCCTGTTAAGACTTACTCGTTGACTTGGAAAATGTAAGCTACAGGGAATGATAGGTGAAGTGATCTTTAAAACCTTTAACCTGCACATGCACACTGGTGGCATTGGGGACTGAACTGGGGCCTCACACATGCTAGGCAGGCAATGCCACAGCTGGGCTTCCAGCCCCAAACTTTTAGTGTTTTTCTGACTTGTATTTATGCATGAACTCTCTTCTTTCCAAGGTATTTTCCTAATGTTAATAAATCCATGGGTTTCCAAGGTCAGCTGTTGGTATAGTGGCCAGGCTTTTAGGAAAGGAATGAGAAGTTTCAGGTGATCCAGACTTAGACCCACTTAAGAGCAATGTCTGTTTTTTTAGAATCCATATTTGGAAAAGTTCAGAGTGGAAAAGTTCAGAGTGGAACTTTGAGGAGTTTTGTGGTTTGGGTGAAAAAAATCAAACTTTTAAGTATTTTGTAACCAAAAAGTTTGACTATGACTAAATTTATCTAAGACTGGAGTTCAACTCTTACTAAAAACAAGGTTTTAAGCAGTTTCCTATTTGACTAGAATGAAAATCATTAGTTTTACATTAAATTGAGATTCATTCAATATATTGTTTAAGGAACCATTTAATTCCTGCTTTTGTACAGTTTAACTTTAAAATGTGGTCAACTAGTCTGCAGAAGTAGAAATAGAAATGTTTGTCAAGCCTACTGTAACTGGGGGAAAGAGAGAGAGAGAGAGAGAGTGTGTGTGTGTGTATGTGTGTGTACACACATGAGCACGCACTCGCTCCATGCTCTTGCACAGATCAGAGAACAGCTCTGGGAAGTCAGTTTGTTGCCCCACCTTATAGCAGACTGGCTGGATCATGAGCTGCTCAGCTGCCTCTGTCTCCCATCCTGAGATAGGTGTGCTAAGATTACAGATGCCCACTGCCACATCCAGGGTTTTTTTTGTTATTGTTTTTTTTTTTTTATATGGATTTTAAGAACTGAACTCAAGTTGTCAGGATTACAAGGCTAATGTTTTACCTACCTGTTCAACTGTCTCTGACCCTATAATGCTGTTTTTAATGCAAATATTTCGTATTATCTTATTATATTTTGCATTTGTCCGGTCATAATATTAAAAAAAAAAAAAAGTCTAGATCTGTTGTTTGCCCTGGAACCAAAGTTAGAAACTGTGGACTAAGGAGTTGGAGATTTTTCTTTTCTTTTCTTTTTTTTTTTTTAGTTATGCCTCCTTATCTATTTTGAAATAGGAAAAGAAGCTTATCATTCAGAAACATTTTAAAATCTCCCTCACAAGTTTTAAAAATCTCATTATTTGAGTCCATTGTGCTAGTAAGTAGATGGTGGTTAAAACCAATGGAGGAGCTAAAGAGAGGTGGCTCAGCAGTTAAGAGTACTTTACAGAAAATGGGGATTCAGTTTCCAGCATCCACGTCAGGATGCTCGCAGCTGTCTAATTCAGGGGATCTTCAGACCTCTATAGGAACCGGCGGCACTCAGTGTTCATAGACATACACACAAAACACAAAGATGTAAATGAAAATAAATCTTTGAAGACCCATGAATGAGGCCAGGTACAGTAGCTTATACTTGTAATTCCAGAGCTTGAAAGGTATAAGGCAGGAGGACCTTCTACAACTTGAGGGACATAGAGAGTTCATTGCGAGCCTGTGCCACAGAGCAAGACTTAAAACTCAACAAAAATCTCAAACATTTTTTGTGAAATCTAGTTTCTGGTTTCATTTTGATGTTTTAACTTGAAAATATGATTTCAGTTGGTTCATGAATGCATTGCCTTCCTGCCTGCTGGGTTTCCAGTCATTGATTGAGATGTCACTATTACCATTTCTTTGCTATTTTTATGATTAGACAGCTAAATATTTTATTTAATTGCGTGTTTTGCAGTATTTTCATATTAAGCAAATTAACAGACTCTTCCTTTTTTTAAAAGCTGCCTCTCTTACCTATATCTTACTAAAGGCCAGAATATTTTCTTTTTTCTTCATGCTGAGGATTAACTAGGCAGGTCCTGCTGCTGCACTGTATCCACAGCTGGGAGTGACTTCTTAGTTTATTATTCCAGATCACTGAAACAGCACAGTGTTGCCCACTCAGACGAACTTAAAATGTTTGGAGCTTGCCAATTTAAGCCTGTCTCAAGTTGCCAATTAAATAACCCTGGGAAATGTGCCAATTAAATAAGATAAATGATGGTTAGAGTGGCAGCTGTGTTGACATAGTACCCAAAAATGCCTGTGCTAATGTAGTGTACTGATTTGAAGAAGACTGGGGTTCATAGAATAATATACTAAGCTAGATTTATATATTGATATGTGCTCTATTTAACTAGAAGCCAACAAACATGCACATAGATTTCTCATGGCTAGCAAGATGGCTCAGTGGGTAAAAGTGCTTGTCACCAAAGATGATGGCCTGAGCTTGATCCACAGGAACCACATGTACCTACTTCGTAAACAAACATTTCAGAGACATGGCTGCCTGGTCTTTCAGGTAGCGTAAGTGAAATGAAGACTTCATGGGAATTATAGTTTACCATGTCGGAGTCGTAAAATGTCTCAGGATTGAAAGGCATTTTAGTGTGCATTCCAGTGACAACTCCTTCCCACTTAGGTTCCTCACAGAGAGGTGCTTCCAGGTTCTATATGAGCTGGGGACTAAGGTCTTGACTCTCCTTCCTCACTTGAGTGAGAAGAGCTCAACTTCTGTTTATTTCACTGGTTAATGATTTTTCTTTAGAGAAGTTCTGCTTTAAAAGAAGCAAAGCTTTGAGTTCATATTGTAGATTTCTATATGAAAGGTCCATCAGCTTTTCAAATGCATCTTCATCCAAAAAAATACATCACTGAGTTACATTGTAGACTGTTAATGAGCTGAAAACAGTACATTACAATTGCTATTGGCAGTCTTCCCTCCCACACAAAGGTCTTTATGAGAGAAATGTTAGAAATTTTGTGTTAATCATATTTTCTGAACAATTTTACTATGTATATGTACATTTTAGTTTATATTTAATTTTGTTTTTATAAATATGTATTAGCATTTCTGTACTTCTTTTTAAGCACATTATCTTTTACTAATTATTTTCTTACATTCTGTGTGTTTATTGTAGAACTTTTTTGTTTGTTAAATTGTGTGAAATGCCTTTTCTCAGCTTGAGCCTTGCATTGTTCACTGTCTGTGAGGCCTTTTTAAGTTTCAGTACAAGGTGCTGAACCCTTGGTCTCGCACATGCTAAGCAAGTACTCTGTGTGGTGCCCGTTAATAGCACAAGTGTTGGGCTTTAGTTAGTAAGTCACTCAGTTTTTATCAACTGTGAGTCTGAATAGCTCTTTGCTATTAGTCATTTGCTATTGGTTAGTCGTCTGCTCTAAGCTTTGCATAGTTTGTTATTTTGTATCTGATGCTTATTACTCCACCTGCAATTGAGAAATGGCAATTTAATTTCATTGTTTGCTCCCGTAGACAGCCAGTTGTTGACATGATTTAGTCAACAACCTAATTTCCCCACTATAACTAATCTTAGATTAGATCATGCTTCTGCTTGTTTTCTTTTATTGGTCTGATGAGATTTGTTTTTTTGAGGGGGGTTGGCTTGGCTATTCTTTTTTTTTTTTTTGGTTTTTTGAGACAGGGTTTCTCAGGTAGTCTTGGCTGTCCTGGAACTCTCTCTGTAGACCAAGCTGGCCTCAAACTCAAAAATCCACCTGCCTCTGCCTCCCAAGTGCTGGGATTAAAGGCGTGCACCACCACCACCCAGTTTGACTGTTCTTAATTAAGCATAATAGTTTGAAATGTTTGATAGCTCCCCTGACCTTGTGAAATATCATAGCTATATTTTTGACCCAGGTTTTTCATCCACAATTTGGAAGCAGTTTTTCATACACACACACACACACACACACACACACACACACACACAAGCTTTGTTGGTAGATTGGGGTCATGTGTAAGTATTGAGGTCATTGGGGGTAAATAGATGTCTTCATAATGTTGCCTTTCTGTCCATGAACATGGAGCTACTTGTTTCTTCAGGTCTGTAATTTGGTTAATAAGGTTACTGTTGATGATCTTTTTAAAGATGGGGGTCTCACCTTGAGTAGCCTAGAATTTCTTATTTAGAACAGGTTATCCTATCTAGGACAATCCCTTTGCCTCCCGAGTGCCTACGTCACCATGCCACTTTTTTGTTGTCTTGTAAGTGCTATGTTTGAATTGTCTTCTATTTTTTACTTAGTTTTGCCTTAGTGTGAAGACTATGATCTCTAGTGTGTAGTGTTTCACCAACAAGTAATTCGCTGTAGTTTCTTCTTCCCTGACTGCCCTTATGTTTTGCTGTGCACACTTTTATCAGAGTGAAGAATTGCTTCTGTTTTCAGTTTGATTACAGATGAATATTTTAATAAGAGTGCTCTTTCTAAGACTCCAGTGTGTATTCATTAGCTACTTACCAACTTAGACTTACCAACTGTTAAACTGTTCTGTATCCTGGGCATTGGTGGCTCATGCCTTTAATCCCAATACAGAGACAAAGGCAGAAACAGAAGATCTCTGATTTCAAAGCCAGCTTAGTTTACAGAGTGAGTTCCAGGATAACCAAGGCTACAACAGAGAAGCCTGTCTTAAAAAAAAAAAAAAAACACCCAAGAACCAAACAAGCAAAAAACCTTGTTTTTGCAGTCTAGAACAAACCCAATATGATAACCATAGGTCTCTGAGTTGTTGAGTTTGGCTTGCTCATGCTTTGTCTTAGGGTCTCTACATTTATGATGCTGTTGACATCTTATTTGGTTGCCAGGATTACTTTCTATAATGAAAGATGATAGAAATGGGTTGGAATATATTTTCCTTTTTTTAAGTTTGGTTTCTGGTTCTGCAGAAGGTATTTAGTGAAGTACTTATTTTTTTGAACAGAAGCGACCTAGTTGTTTTAGTCTTGTGTTCAATAATTTTATTATAATTATGTTTTCATAGTTTCTTGGTTATTGTGTTAATCAGACAACCCCCCCACCTCCTTCTGTGCGTGCGTGCGCATGTGTGTGATCATATTACTATTATCCAAAGAATGTTTATGGTTGTGTCTGGCAGAAAACTGGAGTTGCTTAGCATCTAAGATTACTTTAATGCATGGTCAGAGATTGAGATAATTTAAAATTATGCTTCAACCTTTCCAAGTAATCTATCTTATCTCTTTAATAAAAAGAGAGAGGGTGGGCAGATTACCACTAAAGGATTATACATAAAATTTGTAGCATAAGCAGTGGAAGTCAGAAGACAATACATTTTATAAATATTTTTATTAGGATCTCTAAACCAGTCTGGCCTCGAAAGAGGAACTTTGTGAGTTCTGGCCTTCAACTTCTAATCTTCATGCCCCACCCTTCCAGCTCTGAGATTACAGATAAGCATCACCAAGCTTAACATTTTATTTACACAAGTAGAACAAAAGCATCTAAAATGTTTACTGAGTCTGCTAAAAATTCTGTCATTTCTCATGTTTTAAATATTTTCTTCTTCAGTTCTTTGTATTTCTTCCTTTCTAAGATTCCAGGCTCCTAATTCCTTGTTATTGCATTGGTCACTTATAGTATGTTGAAGTAGAATTCCACTTGTTGAACCCAGTAACTTCCACACCAAAGAAACTTTTTGGTACCTTTCTGTGAATTTTGGTTTTTGTTCTCCTTTCTGTCTCTGTGTACCTGCTTTTTCACAAAGACTGTTTGAAAAGAAGGATTTTCAGAGCAGTGTTTGCTTTTATTTATTCATTCATTTATTTATTTTTACTTTTGAATGCACTTAGTGAACTTAGGTATTCTAATCATAAGTTCTAAGAATGTTGTTTGGCCATTTAGCTGCCTCTAGAATTAACAAGTGATCTAAAAGTAGCCTTTTAGAGACTTCCTAACTTCTTAATCTTTTACCAGTAAGTTTTAACTGCTGTACATGTATATGTTGCTAATATCTCCAAAGTTATGGTTTTTTTTTGTGAGAGGCTTCATCTTAATTAGATGATCTATTTTTTTCTGGAGGCAGAGAATTCATACTGTTTTTAAAAAATTATTTACTATTTTTTAATGTGGGTTGAGTGTTTTCCTGATGTATGTTTGTGTAGTACATACATGCCATTGAGACAAGAAAGAGGAGACTGGGTCCCCTGAACTAGAGTTAAAAATAGTTGTTAGCCACTGTATGGATGATGGGATTAGAACCTGGGTCCTCTAGAGAGCAGCCAGTACTACTAACCACTTAGCCTTCTCTCCAAGCCCATACACTGTTTTTAAAAAAGCAGTCACGGGCCAGCAATATAGTTCATGAGATAATGGCACTTGTTGCTTGAGCCTGAATACTTGAGTTTATTCCTGGAATCCACATGGTAAGGAATCAACTTCTGTAAGTTGTCCTGTGAACTCTCACATGCATGTTATGGCATGTACATATACTTATAACACATTATAAACATTTTTTATGGAAAAAAAAGCTAGAGAAATTGCTCACTGGTTAAAGTGCTTGTGGCACAAATGTGAGGGGTGGAGTTTAGATCCATAGAACTTACCTAATTGGCTGGTGCCAGTGATTCTAGCCTCAGACAGAGACAAACCATACCAGCAAGTTGTGGGTTTAAGTGAAAGACCCTACCTTAGTGAGTAAGGGGGAAGAGATCAAATATGATTCCTGATAGCACTCTCGAGTCTCCACATACATGTGCATGCATGTCCTGTTGTACCCCCCCCCAATTCCTGCAAACATCCATACACACAAATACACATACATGTATACACACATGAAAATAAAAAAGTTACACTATGAAGTCCTCCAGCCTTATTTAACAAAAAATTTTTGGAAGGCATCACGGGAACAATGCAAACACTGTAGACTTGGTCATTAAGAAACATGGGTTCAAGGAATGACTCCATTGTTGGTCATTTCTGGGAGTCTCTGTGGTCTCTTGTATGTATGTATGTATGTATGTATGTATGTATGTATGTATTCCCACCTTCTAGAGCAACCGTAAGATTGTTGTTGAAAGTGTGTAAAGTATCTAATGAGAACCAGGCTTGGCACAAATGCTTGCATGTGAATTACCCACTGCTCTCCACCTGTAATGCTATTCCCACACTTACCGAATAACACTTGTCTTCCTTAGCTCAGTGTTGACCTTCCACCTCTTTATTTCCCTCAGGTGATTCTAGTCACAAGATTCCTATTTCAAACTTTGAATTCGGGCATGACCAAGCAACTGTGTTACAAAACCTCTACAAATTTATTCATCCAAACCCAGGGAACTGGCCACCTATTTACTGCAAGGTAATATCCAGTAAGAAGTTCTTTTAAGATTACTCTTTTAGACACCAAAAGATTTTAAAAGATACTAAAAGAATTTCAGTTTTCTGTTAGTTGTATGTTTTAAAACATACTAAATTAATTTCTGTGAAATTAGTATAGCCTTTAAGTTCCTAAATTTGGAAGCTACAAAAGCTGGGTATAATATTTTTTCAATTGAAATACCTGCCATATCTTTTTTGTTTAACAAATGGATACTCCATTCTGTATGTATAGAAGATTACATGCCACACAAGATTACTTTCTATTCAAAGCTATCTTTGTCACGTACTTTTACTCCTTTTGCGATATTTGAAAAGACTTTGCTTTATCTAAATTCTCTAGGATAGTGGTCAAGAACTGAGGCCTAAACTTGCTGCACATTTTATTGTATCATATGATATAAACATTGAGTTCTTGATTGACCTACTCTAAGTCTCATTTGACTTTTCATAAACTGTATTAACATATATATGATATTGTGTGTATGTATGTATATGTGTATATATATATGTATATATGTGTGTGTGTATATATATATGTAGAGAGAGAAAGAGAGAGAGAGCACCAGTTAGTAACAGAGTTTTCTAATATATGCTATTTTTTAATAGTTTTCAGTTAGTGTCTGTCCTACACACACCTTAATTTGAAAGGACTGTTAAAGTAATCCAAATTAGATGAAAAATAACAATTTTCTTTCTGCAGTCTGATGATAGAGCCAGAGTCAACTGGTGTTTGAAACGTATGGAGCGGGCATCAGGTAAGTGGAATCGGGCTCATTGCAGGAAGTGCAATACATACTTTGTTTTGACGTATGTGTTCTGAATGCCCAAATTTACTAATTGTATTTTTCTATTCACTAATGGAAGAAATAAGGCAAGATCTAGAACTTCTCACTGTAGAGGACCTTGTAGTGGGAATCTACCAGCAAAAATTCCTCAAGGAGCCCTCTAAGACCTGGGTTCGAAGCCTCCTAGATGTGGCCATGTGGGACTATTCTAGCAACACGAGGTATTGCTAATGATTTTGTAATTTGCTAACGTTGATACCTTTTCTGAACTACATTCTGAGAAAATAGGCTTTGACTAGGTTTTAGGTTTTGTGGTTTTGTTTGTTTTCTTCTTGTAAAGTACTTTTTAGTTAAATCTGGTAAACGTCTAAAACTATTGTTATGTGTATGAGTGTTTGCCAGTGCACACACCAAATGAGATCCTGATAATCCTGGAGGCCAAACAAAGGTGTTAGAGCCTCTGCTGCTGGGTCCCAAACCCAGGGCTTCCAGAGGTGCTCTTTACTATGGAGCCAGCTCTCCAGCTAGGAAAACTTATTTTTAGATGCTGTTTTTGATATTAGCATACAATAATTGATGGAAAGATAACATTGCTGTTTTATGCTAAAAACAAAAAATACTGCCAGATAACCTGACTAGTTTTTATCAGAACTTCTCTACTAATGAAAGAATGCTTTTAGATTTATTTTGACTTTAGTTTTATTAAATTGTTTTCATCATATGTACAATATATACAAAGATAACATAAGTAAATTTGCAAAAATGTTTATTTTGAAATAATCCTAGATTTACTAAAAAGTTAAAAGATCAATAAAAAATAAACACAGTACTCTCTTGGTATCTTTAATTAACATATTAACATTCTCATAATGATTTGTCTCTAAATACACATTTTTTTCTAAGCCACTTGAGAGTAAAGTCAGTCTGCTTCTTTGTATCTAAGTATGCCAAGATTCCCTAAGAATTAACATTTCTCTTGTAGTGGTATGATTACCAAAGTCAGAGTAGTGCCGTTGACACAAAGTTCTATTTTCTAAGCTGAAGTTCATAGGTTGCCATCCTTCCATGATGTCTTTACAGATAAAACAGTATTTAAAGTCCAGACCTGAATCACATATTGCATGGTCTTCATGTCTCTTACAAGTACTTTGATCTGGAACATTTGTTGGTCATGTGTGTGCCTGTGTGTTAACTAGGGCTGACCTGGGATTCATGATCCTCCTGCTTCAGCCTCCCAATGCTGGGATTACAGGCATGTACTACCACTCCTGGGCTCCTTAGTCTAAATGAAGTCCAATTATTTTATAAAATGTTTCTCTGTTTGAGTTGGCTTATGTTTCCTAATGACTAGGTTAAGGTTACACATTTTCAGAGGAATACCACACACACAAAAAAATGCTACATCTTCTTCATATGTCACACTTGTACATAGGTCAGTTTGTCCCATTCCTGACTGACAACTTAGTCAGTTGCTTTAGATCTGTTGAAGTCCCCTTTGATCAGTCACTTTCATGTATCTTGCCTCATAATGGGTTGGCATGAGCTCAGCTAGAGTGCTACTTAGATACTATAAGGCCTGAGGTTCAATCTCTAGACAAAAGTAATTTAAAGTATTTTTGCAGACTAATGAAATTCCTTAAATTGTCAAATACTAGTTCTGGCATCCAGTGATGATTTAGTTGGAAATGTTCCTCCCATGCTTGTGAAGTACTGGTTTTTCATTGTCCCTTCGGTATTTCTTAGTTACAGTTCTATAATAAGGGCTTTTCTTCTATTTTTACTTTCTTATGTGAGTATAGCCTTGTGATCTGTTGTTATTCAGTGAGGTCTATACTCTGTCAGAGCTTGTTTTTAAGCTCTGATAGCATATGTGGCTGGACGAGGTACCATCAGGCAGTGGGCTCTCTGTCCTTTCACAGCATCTGGCCACTTGAGTGCCTTTTGCTTTCTAGTACATTCCAGCTTCATCTTTCATTGCTCCATTCATCCTTTGGATTAGTGGTTTGTCTGCTAGACAAACCTTGCAGTGGCAGATGGCACTGAGGATGAGAAATCTTTTGAGTATGTATGTCTTACTGTTTTTGAGTCTTGAGATGCACTGACAGAAGTTTCAATGTTAGTGGGACCATGACAGTTCAGAACTCATTTCTGGGTTGACTTTAGTCTGAAGATAGATTCACAGGAATGTTCTCAGTTACTTGGGTTCTTTCTTTTACTCCTTTACAGTAGTACTTGTTTATATCCCGTGCTGGTCCTACCTCCATGTTGTTTAACTAGCCTTTGGGTGTATAAAGCACTAGCATTTTCTAACAGTGCATATTAGAAAGTGTCACTCATTCACAAAGGTTTAGAAATTGACTTGGGGAGAAGTGACTCTTTATAATGTTGTGTTGTGTTTCTCACGCAGGTTTATATGTCTAATATTGGTACATTGATGAGGGAAAGTTCTTTTGTCAGTTTTATTTCTTTGATGGAAATTGGTTTAATTAAGCTTCATAATTATAATGGCGTATTTTTGGTAATTTGTATATTTGGGGGGAACCAGTATGGTAATTATTTATGTTTATAATTTTTTTGATAATAGTATATGATCAATTTTACGAACTGTCCTGTGAACGCATGAGAATATTCTGTTCTCTTTGGGGTTGTAGGATTTGAATCTATCCACAAGATCTACACTGATTGTTAGCTAGACAGTTTTCTATTATTGTAATTAACACTTAAGATTTTCAGCCCATATAAAGAAAAAGAATGGTTTCAATTTTGAAGGCTCAAGTCTATGATCAGTTGGCTCCTTTGTTTCTGTGACTGTTCATTCAGTGCCTTTCAGTGGGAGTGTGTGTGGTAAACCAAACTGCACTACTCAACATTGGGAAGTTAAAGAGGAGAGGACTGGTGTTAAATAGTTGTTTTAACAAACACACACTAGCCTCAACTACCCGAAGGCCTCCCACTCACCCTCCTCCTGTTTAACATAAGGTCTTACTATGTAAATCATACTGTCTTGTACTTGTTTTGTTGAACAGGATGACCTTAAACTTGAGATCCACCTGCCTCTGCCTCTGCCCCTCTGCCCCTCTGCCCCTCTGCCCCTCTGCCCCTCTGCCCCTCTGCCCCTCTGCCCCTCTGCCCCTCTGCCCCTCTGCCC
>JANHMN010000009.1:62542540-62666595 GCA_030674055.1 Rhabdomys pumilio | reverse complement strand
TGCCCCTCTGCCCCTCTGCCCCTCTGCCCCTCTGCCCCTCTGCCCCTCTGCGCCTCTGCGCCTCTGCGCCTCTGCGCCTCTGCGCCTCTGCGCCTCTGCCTCTGCCTCTGCGTGCTGGAATTAAAAGTGTACACTACCGCACCTTATACCTTGCTTCCTATATAAATCTGTCACCTCCCAGGAACCACTAAGCTGAGGACCTTTGGTGGCACTTGGGCCTTGGCAGGAACATCTACAGTGACTGCTTGTGCTTGCTCACTGTGGTCATTCTGCATTGCTGTCCTGAGTGCTGAGAGTAAACACGTGTTACCTCGTCTGCAGATTTTCTTAATCTTCAGTTAACTCTTTGTCTTCTTGATATAGCATCTATTGGAATTAGTGTTTTATACTATGTGTTCATTAAGCTGTTTACTTTTAAAAGGTGTCCGTACATAAAAAAGTTCAGTGAATCTTGGTGTATAATAAGATGAAGGGAGACTTAAAAGATATTTCCTAGTTTGGTTTTATTTTGTTGTTGTTATTTGTTTTTGGTTTGTTTTGGGTTTTTTTTGGCATGGTTAAGATTTCCACAGTCACATTCTGTGTCCATGAATTCCTAAGAAAATATAACTCCATTGTGTTGTATATTCTTTTTGCAAAGCTTATAATTTTCTTAGCTTTAGCTATTTGGATGTTTTAGCTTAGAGACTTTAAAGACTTTACTCTTTTGCCACCCTTCATATTTGCAGCTCCTCTTGGTTTGTTGTTTAAGGTCCGTTTTGTGAACTGTGATAAACCACTTCAGTATGCAAAAGTTGCCGTCTGTTTTTGGAGCGTTTTCTCAGGTAGAGATTTTTCTTCCACTCTTGATTTCTGTTAAAGAAGTCTGTAATATATGCTACTATAGTTATCTTTCACTTGAGTTACTTTCTCTTTTTACTCTTTTATTCTCATGGCAGTTTTCTGGTTTCTAGTTTCTCTTTCAAGATGAATCTCTTTCTTTGGGCAGTTTGTAATCTACTCATGATTTTTTTCCTGTTTTGATTTCTGAGTCTAGTCAACTGTTTCTCATTTTTAAAATTGTTTATAGTTCTGAATTTTTTTTATTCAGAATATGTTTTCATGTCCTCACATGCTTGTGTGAGAACATTTAATTCCATGTGGAATGTTATGTTAGAATTTTCATGTTTTTTTGGAATTTACAAGTGTTTTTTTATTTTCTTTATGTTCTAATCTCTTTCTGTGGAAGAGGCCTGCTATTTCTGTTGTCTCTTGGGTAGTTATTTGACAGAATGCAAGTTCAGTTCAAGAGCTCCCTCTTCTGTCAGTGTAGCAACCAACATACAGGGTCACAAACAAATGACTGGTGGAAGGTAGTAGATTTTTTGTTTTTATTTAGTCATACAGGATCTTAAGTTTATTCCTTGGGCTCCTCATCACCATCATCCCTACACAGGTGCTTTTTTAACAGACAAGGGCTTTGCTCTCCCAAGTCTCTAGGTCAGTTTTTATCTAGAGTGGTCTTCCTCTTTGTGGGGATGACTTAAATTTAGTCTCAGGTACTCCTGTTTCCTTTTTCTCTCTTCCTTATAGCTTTTTCTGAACTCTCCACAGTTGAGATAAAGACTTTAAATGAAAGACTGATAAATTTCTCCATTGTAATATAAAGCTTTCTCTTTGTAATAGGGTTTTTAGTATTCTGTCCTCTATACTGTTAGTGTAGAATCTTGTTTACTGGGTTTTGTCATTGTTCTTATTGATCTGTAAAATGTTGTAAGTGATGTTAGGATAGGCTTAATACAGTTATTTCAGTTACTGGCCAAAGTATTTCTAAAACTACATCTGGAAGTATTTGGTGTCTGTATTTATTTTCAGTATTATCCTCTGTGCCACTTATAATATTGGTAAAATAGCACTTTGTTTTAAAAAGATTCCCTGTGTTGTCTGGGATTTTTTTTCCAAACAGCTGACCTTTGGTGCATATTTCTGTTCTGGCCTTTTCACCTTATCAGAAGAGATCAATAAAAAGTTTTCAAAGACAAAATATTTTCTAAAATTCTTAAATACTGACCAAAATACAAAACTTTTTTTTTCAAAAAATTAAATATATTGTATGAGCTTAGACCATAGTAAGTGTTTCATATACTTTAATGGCAACTGTATACTATCTTTCTGCGTAAGATGAATTCCAGCGTCAGTTACAGTCTTTTTGTTTGTTTGTTTGTTTTTGTTTATTATTTAATTTTTCACTGATAGTTTTTCTTTTTGTAATTTATTTTTTATTGGATATTTTATTTACATTTCAGAAGCCATCCCCTTTCCCCATTTCCCCTCCCTAAAAAACCCCTATCCTATGCCCCCTTCTCCTTTTTGCTTTTATACAATTTTTTAATGTTAACCAAAGGCTTGATAAGTTTGGTAATGCTCAATATCAATCAGAAGTGTAACCCAATACCCAACCTAGATGTGTAAACTATCTTTGACTGGTGGAGACATGTGAACATCCACCTCCATGTCTGTCCCCCCTTTCTCTTTCTCTCTCTCGTCACCTGCCACCTCCTCTCGTTCTCCTCTCCTTACCCTCCTCTTCTTCTCCATACTCCTCCTACCTTAGCTCCTCCTACATATCACTCTTCCTGTTAAAATAAATTTTTCTCTCAAAATACAGTTAGAGCATACTATACCAATTTATGTCAGTAAGGTGCAAGATAGACCTAATACCCAGTCCATCATTTTGTTGGCTAAGCAGAACCTCTGTCATCTCTTCTAACTAAAAGACTTAATTCTGAATCTTGCTTTTTTTCTTGGCTTTAGAATGAATGTCAGCTGAAAACTATCCTCTCAAACCTTTTCTCTCAAAGTAAATAGCTGGGATTGGCTATGAGACTATAAGTTTTCAACCCCGTCAGAAATCCAGAATGACTGAGTTAACTGAAATTATGGGAATCACAAAACATAGCTTCTAAAACTTAGCCAATTTATAGAGACCACTGAACACCTGAACAGTCCCTATACTACAGAACGTTGGAGCATCTGATCTTCAGCCTTCTGGCCCAGGATCATCTGACAGACCTAGTGATGCAGAATTATTAAGGGCTGGTTACTCTGTCTTGGCAGATATAATCAGTCGACTATTCTGCAAGTGTGTCCTTTTCTGGACAGTAATTTGTCTGTAGATGGAAAGAGGCAGTTCTTTGCCTAGTGGCTGTCTCACCACAATTGGAATAACTCCAAAGATGCTTAATTTCTTCTTAGAATCCAAGACAGGAAGCTGTCAGGAGCAGACAGGTCTCTAATCAAAATGAACATTAATACAGAAATGTTTGTAACATCAATTCTGTAGATTTCTGATGTTTTGAAAACCAACTATCCATGTAAGGTAATCTGGACTGTTGTCCATTAAGTCTTCTCCACTATTTTTAATTAAAATCTAGAAATTACCCTAACAGAAACTCAAAGCCATGAATTTGCTATCGGCCCTTAACTCACAGTCTAACCATCTCAAATCAGTTAGAAAAGTTAAAGAAGGACTGGGTCTAAGCCTTGTATTCCTAAATGTGTTATACAGGCACAATGCCTATGAGAGTATCAGTATTCATCTCACTTTTATATCAATAAGAAGCTCGTACCAATGAGAACCTTAAATTTGAAATCAAAGTAAATTTTGTACCATTTAAGAAATTATAATATCATCTGAATAACAATTATACATATTTCTACCAGTAGGTTATGGCTATGCAATAAATCCTAGCTAATCCTCCCTGTTCCACCAAAACCACTACTTTTCCCTAGAAAGACAGCCCAATATTAAGGCCCTCAGTCCCCAAGCCCAGGGAATAGGGCCGCCAACTCTTCATTAACTTCTTCAAGCTGATTATGGGCGTTGAGATATTAGAAGAGGGGTAGGGGAAAAGAGTAAATTGATAAGCCTCTGACACTGTGTCTTCACTGCATCCAGCTGGAATTCCAGGACATCAGAGATTCAAGCAGGTCTGCTCAGCTTGGTTGATGAGTAGAAACACCAAGGCTATGTATTCTGCAGTATACGATTCTCAAAACAAATTTTAGTATCAAGATAATTTTTTTGTTTGAATTCTGGAATCTAGACTTCTGGCAGCCTGCCTCTGTCATGTCTAATCCATATAATTCTGGGAGTTTCTATGAGGGTGTACTCCCACCATCCTACCATTTTCGATTTCCTGCTCTCAAATTTCCCAACATTAGGAAATCCAAACTTTCAGGCACCAAGGCCCTCCACTTCCACTGATGCCTAACCCCTAACCCTATCCCCCCCTCCTCCAATTACTGTGAGGGTATGTTCCCACCATCCTCTCATTCCTGCCTCCATGCTCTTGCAATTCCCCAACACTAGGGAATCCAGACTTTCAGGTACCAAGGCCGTCCACTTCCACTAATGCCTGGCAAGGCCACCCTCAACTACCTATACAGGTGGAGCCATGAATCCCTCCCTTTGTGTTCTCGGACTGGAGATTTTAGAATGGCTACTCCAACTTGTTTCTTAGGACTATTTGCTTGAAAAATTGTTTTCAGCCTTTTACTCTAAGGTAGAGTCTGTCTTTGTACTGAGGTGGGTTTCCTGTATGCAGCAACATGCTGGGTCCTGTTTATGTATCCAATCCATTAGCCTATGTCTTTTAATTGGGGAATTGAGTCCATTGATGTTAAGAGATATTAAGGAACAGTGATTGTTGCTTCCTGGTTTTGTTGTTGTTGTTATTAGAGGTGAAACTATCTTTGTGTGGCTATCTTCTTTTGGATTTGTTGGAAGAGGATTACTTTTTTGCTCTTTCTAGGGTATAATTTCCCTCCTTGTATTGGAGCTTTCCTGCTATTATCCTTTATAATGCTGGGTTTGTGGAAAGATATTGTGTAAATTTGGTTTTGTCGTGGAATACCTTGGTTTCTCCATCTATGGTAATTGAGAGTTTTGCTGGGTATAGTAGCCTGGGCTGACATTTGTGATCTCTTAGGGTCTGTATGAAATCTGTCCACCACCTTCTAGCTTTTATAGTATCTGGTGAGAAGTCAGGTGTAATTCTGATAGGTCTGCCCTTATATGTTACTTGGACTTTTCCCCTTACTGCATTTAATATTCTTTCTTTGTTTTGTGCACTTGGTGTTTTGAATATTATGTGTGGGAGGTATTTCTTTTCTGGTCTAGTCTATTTGGCATTCTATAGGCTTCTTGTATGTTTATGGGCATCTCGTTCTTTAGGGAAGTTTTCTTCTATAATTTTGTTGAAGATATTTATTGGTCCTTTAAGTTGGGAATCTTCACTCTCATCTATACCTATTATCCTTAAGTTTGGTCTTCTCATTGTCCTGGATTTCCCGGATATTTTGTGTTAAGAACTTTTTTTGCATTTTGCATTTTCTTTGACAGTTGTGTCAATATTTTCTATGGTATCTTCTGCACCTGAGATTCTCTCTTTTATCTCTTGTATTCTGTTGGTGATACTTGCGTCTATGACTCCTGATTTCTTTCCTAGGTTTTCTATCTCCAGGGTAGTCTCTCTTTGTGATTTCTTGATTGTTTCTACTTCCATTTTTATGTCATGGATGGTTTTGTTCAATTCCTTCACCTGTTTGGTTGTGTTCTCTTCTAATTCTTTAAGGGATTTTTGTGTTTCCTCTTTAAGGGCTTCTACCTGTTTACCTGTGTTCTCCTCAAATTCTTTGAGAGTGTTATTTATGTCCTTCTTAAAGTCCTCTATCATCATCATTGGAAGGGATTTAAAATCTGAATCTTGCTTTCCTAGTAATATGGGAATTCAGGACTTTCTTATGTGGGAGAACTAGGTTCTAATGATGCCAAGTACCCTGGGTTGCTGATGCTTACGTTCTTGCGCTTGCCTTTTGCCATCTGTATCTCCTTAGTGCTACCTGCCCTGTCTCTGACTGGAGCCTGTCTTTCCTATTATCTTGGTTTTATCAAAACTGTGTGGGGTGAGTGTTGCTACTGGGGTAAGAGCTGGGGCCCAAAATCTGCTCAGTGCTCATGTGGAGACAGGATACTGCCTGGGCTAGAGCTCCTGGGAGCCCTGCTTCCTCTGGGTTCTTAGAGATAGGGGGCAGATCTGCCACCCAAGATCTGCTCAGTGCTCTGGCCCAGACTGGAAGGAACCAGTGCTCTGAGCCAGGAGTGACTTCCTGGGTCCTTGTGGGTCTCAGTTACTCCCTGTTTGGGGCGGGCATTGCTGTCTGCTTACCTAAGATACTGCCCAGGTTAGAGCACCTGGAAGCCCCGCTTCCTCTGGGTTCTTTGAGAATGGGGGCAGAGCTGCCACCCAAGATCTGCGCAGTGCTCTGACCCAGACTGGAAGGAACCAGTTACAGTCTTTATAATAGAAGAAATACAGTGTTAAGTTCAGTTAGTAAATACAGTAATATCTTAAATATCCGTAATATTTAAGATAGCTTTACTGTAAGACATTTTGGAGGCCTGTGCTAGAGGATTGGTTCAGAGAGACTGATAACATTGTACTGCAGCAGCTTAGTGAGGAAGCTGTAGCCGTATGCCCATACCTGTCACTCAGCACTTCAGAAGTAGTACAGTTTTGCTGGGCAGTGGTGGCGCACGCCTTTAATCCCAGCACTTGGGAGGCAGAGGCAGGTGGATTTCTGAGTTCGAGGCCAGCCTGGTCTACAGAGTGAGTTCCAGGACAGCCAAGACTACACAGAGAAACCCTGTCTCAAAAAACCAAAAAAAAAAAAAAAAAAGAAGTAGTATAGTTTTGAGGGAGTTTATGGTTAATAAACTATAGAAGCTAGTTATAAACTGTTAATATAGGTCACGAGGACTAATTTTAAACACTGCTCTTAAGTACCTACCAAAAGAGTTAGTAGTAAATGGCTGATAACACATTATCTTAAAGTCTAGGAAAACTGCGTAGGTTTTATATTAATGCAGTTTAGTACTTAAGTAATAAGGTAGTAAGAAGCATACTATTTTAGAGGCTGAAATGTTTAAATTTTAATAACTATCCTGTTCTAATGTTTCCTGTCAAATTGTCTTTGGGTTAACATACAAAGCCTGTGGCCTGCAGCACAGCCATTACTTAATCAGCAAATACTGACTCAGGCATAGTGACACATACCTCTAATCCCAGCATGCAGAGTCAGAGGCAGGAGGATTGTTACAAGTGTAAGGCTAACCTAATATACGTAGGGAGTTCAGGCCAGCCAGAACCCCATCAAAACAAAACAAAACTTACTGCACATATTTCCTGAACATAACAAAATTAATGTGCCCCTGCCTTCCTGAAGCTAACATAGGAAAGATACATGCAATAAGTAATTTTAAGAAAATTCACATTTTTAGTTGAAATAAATGCTAAAGAAATCAGCTGAGAAGTATATGGAAAGGGAGACTATAAAATGAATGGTCAAGAAGACTATTGTAATATGAAAGATAAGAGATGAAGCAGAAAAAGATAAAACCAAGAGCGGCTTGTTAGAAATAGTAATTTTACCAAGTAGGAAAGAAAACTGATTAGCTCTCTAAGGTTTTTTACAGATGTATTGAAAGGAGATAAGAAAGTGTGGAGCCTGTGATTATTGGATGAGCTGGCAATAAATGACTTGGGACTAGGATGGTGACATTAGAGACAGGAATAGGTTGTTTTAGATTGGTAAAAAGCGGTAGACCTTGCTTAAAATCTAGGGAGAGAGAATGGTAACTGAATGACAAAGAATGAAGAATAAAGTTTAAAATATTCTGGGAGCCTGGTGAAGCATCTGATGAGCCCACGGTGTGTAGATGAGATCACTTACAGAGGCTGAGCAAGAAGACTCAATGCAGAACCTTTATTAATAGGCTCTGTCATTACTATAATAAAGCTTGGCAGAGCTGTGGGTTTGGATTTGTCAGCACTTCAGCCTACAGTTGCTATGTTACACAAATTACAGTCATTGTCAGTGTCCATAATGAAGACTGGTAAGGTGAGGAGTGAAGCCATGCTGTATATGGTAACTTCACAGGCCACCATGAGCTGTTTCTTCACTTTAGTTCCTTGGTTTAGCTTTTATTCCTTGGTTTGGGAATATAAATTCTATGGCCTTTTTCATGCTGCAGGCTTTGTTTGAATGCCTGGTTCTCCTTAGTTATGTTTATATTTAGAAATGAGGCTTTAAAACCAAGTAAATGATCCATCTTGTTTACTGGGAACTACCAGCTGGTCAGACTTTACAGAAGAGAAAACCGACAAAGGAGCTTGGTAAGTTGGAGGCAGAATCCTAAATTTAAGAGCAGTCAGCCTATTCCCTTGCATGGTGTTAGAAAATTGACAGCTCTTTGAACAGAAATTCATCCCTGTATCATCCTGCATCATCCCTTTCTTACAAATAAGTCTGTATACATATACACTGTGGAAAGTTCTGATAGGCAGATCTTCAGGTAGATCTTTCTGTGCCTATTCTCTGGGTCACAAATGCAGTGACTTGAACCACCATTCCTCGTTTATTCCTACAGTGTTGTTAAGCTGTCTGTTATAGAGAAGCCTGTTGTACTACTTTGCTGTGTACATCTAGTTGACTGTGATTTTCAAAAGACTTTGGGGACAAGAAATAAATGTATACATGTATTTAATTCTCCAGCTTAAAGCCTTAGCAATAGTAGTTTTAAGAGGTGAGGTTTTATATTGTGACATCACTTTAGAATTTCATTCTTAGTTCAATTAAATGAGCTTTTTTATCTAACAAAAATTTTAGCAAATCTTGTATAATACATAAGACACTAGGTTCTGTGAGAAATGTGGGCAAGTGTGATGTAATTCTTAACCTCAGTCTCCTTTCCAATAACAGCAGTGAGTTATGTGAAGATACTAGACTCTTACATAAAGGGACTTCTAAGAAACATTACAAAGCTTTCAAAGAGTGATGTTTGATCAAACTAGAGACAAGTTAACTTCAAATTACTTCATTGTAAGGGTTTTAGACCATGAAATACTTTATGGGGTAAATATTTTGTCTGAATATTTTTGGAAACAGAATTTCTGTGGGCACTGATATAAGCTGAATAGAAGACATTTCCACTAGAAAGCAGCCTCAGTCATGATTGTGGAATAAGGGCGTACATGGATTGTAAGAGAGGCCAATGAGTGAGTCTCACTAGACCATAAAGAACTGTAGGATGATGTGAGTTCTAACAGTTTTCCTTGGAAGGAAGAGTGTAATTTAAAATAGGGGCAGAAGCAGTCATCAGGACTTTATGAAATAAAAAGGAGTGTAAATAACTTTATGCTGTGTATATGTGGGTAAGGCAGCATCAGAAGCTTGAAAGAGTACACAGTAGGAAAATTGATACCAATGTACAAAGAGCTAGAGATGGCTCTTCCTCTGGAAGAGAACCAGAGTTCAGGTCAGAACCCATATTGTGCGCCTCACACTACCCGTAACTACAATCCCAGAGAGTCTACCCTCTGTGCTCCACAGGTACCTACAGTCCCTTACATGGGTACACAAATAATTAACATAATTTTTAAAATAACACAAACCAGATCTGATTTCTAACAGCTTTATACAGGGTGCTTTTTCTTTTAACTACAAAAGACTCAAGTTTTTAGGAGTTTTGTTATGGTTTAGTGGAAAAAGATTAATAAGTGAGTAAAAACAGATTAAATAGCACCACTTTAAGTGTAGGGTAACTGTAGATTTAGAAACATTTTGGGGGGGTTGAGATTTTAAGTTTTTGTATGTTATTTAATACTTGAGTTTATTATTTAAGGTTGATCTGTTATTTAATTATGCGTCTGTGTGTGGGTCTGTGCACAAGGGTGCTTGTACATTCAGAGGGTCTCAGAACCCCTGGAGATGGAGTTGTAGGCAGTTGTAAGCTGTCTGACATGAGTGCCAGAAGCTGAGCTTGTTCTCTGGAAGAGCACCTTGTTCTTAACTCTGAGGCATTTCTCCAGTCCCCTGAATGTATTGCAGATCTGACCTGTAATACAAAGCATGTATCTGGGTAGGTCATGACTTTGACTTGAAATCTAGACAAGGAACAAAGCTAATAACCAAAACTAACACTTACTAGTTCTGTATGGTTATCTACAAACTTAGTTTAGTTCTTAAATCTTTAATTTAGAGCTTTATCAATCACATTTGTTGACTAGTCTTTGGAAATACAGGGGGAGTTTTTAGATTGATTTTAGATAGTCTACAGTTAACTCACTTGGCACAAATAACTTTATAGTTACTGAAAAGCATTTTTTATTGTTTTAAATGACGATTCTTGCTAAGTTTAGGCAAGCTTTGTATTGTTAGTAATACCATTCTGAGTCTTAGTAGAAGGTAGGAAAACACAAGTATGTTCCTATGTTTGTAGTTCTGGATTGAACATTTGTCTGACCTTGGTCATTTCCTCTCTAAGGTTTCCTCTTGTCTCTGTTCAAACATCACTTTTTCAAGACCATTGCTGGTCACTCCCTTCCACACTGTTGCTACTGCTTCATATCAGTGCCATAGTCCTTTAGAACTGTTAAAGTATGCCTGCTACCACCTATCACTTTAAATATGCAGTCACCACTAAAAAGAAAGTGTTTGGAGATGATTTCATTTGGTTCTGTGTCCTTCACGCCTAGATCATTGGCAACATGTGTGCAATCCATGTTTAGTGATTGTGTTAACTTTAGTTACTACTGTGCCTCTAGAACCCTCATTTTAAGGTAAAATTTAATTGTATGATTATGTGTAGTTTTCACATTAAGAATTTTCACTGGAGGAGATAACATACAACTCTTTAATATCTGTATTAATCTTTGAGGACCACTGAGATAGCTGAGTGGGTAAAGGTGCTTGCCCGTCAGAGTTCAATCCTGGAAACCCATGTGGCAGAGAAAGAAAACCAACTCTGCAAGTTGCCCTCTGACCTCCACATAAGCATACTCAATATTGAATAAGCACACTAATCAATAAGCACAAACAAGTGTAAAAAGTGGAAGAAATTTTGAGTAACAGTGTCAGTTTTTATTAGACTATTTCAGCTAGTTGAGTTGGAAATCTAGCATATTAAAAAAATAAAAACTCTTAAACAGTTAATTTGGCTTAGCTACTTCAATTAGTGCAGGTTTTCTCCTTATACTGGGCATGGAATCCAGACTATCACACACACTATCCTTGACCACTTATTAGTATATTAAAGCCCTTTTTCTTGTACAGGTGCAAGTGGCATGAAGAAAATGATATTCTCTTCTGTGCTTTAGCTGTTTGCAAGAAAATCGCGTAAGTATGGGGAGCAGTTCTGTGTCTTCTGCAGGAAACTCCTTTCTGCATGGTGTGTTGCTCTTGTTTGTCAGCCAGGAGTCCGTTCACTTTCCTTACTGAAGTCCAAGAAAACCAAAGGTGGTTTTTTTTTTTAATGTTACTTTTACTATTCTGTCCACATCACTGCTTACTGAACAATTTGGATGACTCTTCAGAAGTATTTATTGAGGGTTTTTTTTTTTCCTTCTTGGACCCTTAAGGAGAGGCAGTTCCCTGCTAGCATTAAGGATATCATTTTCTTGTGATGGTGCCCTAAAGCTGTAAACCGTTGTTCTTGTTCCAGAGTGAAAGCACCTATACAGCCTTGTCCCAGTTTGTTTTCTGGCAGTGTGACAAGCACTATAACCAAAAGTAACTTAAGGAAGAAAAGAATTTCTTTGGCTTACACTTCTAGGTCTCAGTCCATCATTGAGGGGGTGTCAGGGCAGGAAACAGGAGCCATGGAGGAGTGCTGTTTGATGGCTCAGTTTAACTAGGTTTCTTACACAGCCTAGGGCTGGTGTTGCCAACTGCATGTAGCTCTCTGGATTGATTAGCAACAAACACAATGCCAACAGACCTATAAGTAGGATTCCTAGATCTAGGCATCTTCTCAGGTGACTACAGGCTATATCACGTTGCTGACAACTGGAGCCACTAGGAGAAGCCCCAAGACTCAGGGTGCTCTTTCAGCACTTTTCCCTGCAAATGCTTTTCATCTCTGAGGATTGTGGTTATTTTATTTCTGCTTCTGTCTTCTGTCTTCAAACACTGGAGAATTCTACTGATGCTTACTCTCATTCCCATACCCTGTAGGAAACGTAAAATTTTATCAAGTCATTAGGAGATTGCTTACCAGTAATAACGTTCATGGTTTGAATGCTTCCTGTTGCCATTACTTCTCTCTCAATCTCTAGATTTTTCTTCAAATTAGAATAATACCTCTGAGATGGTTTCTTTGTTGGAAAATTTAACCTGAATGCTTTTAGAGTGTACCAAATAAACTTGCTCTAGTGAGACCTGTCTTTGTTTTTTAAAGGTACTGCATCAGTAATTCTCTAGCCACTCTGTTTGGAATCCAGCTCACTGGAGCTCATGTACCACTACAAGACTATGAGGCCAGCAACAGTGTGACACCCAAAATGGTTGTATTGGATGCAGGGCGGTACCAGGTAAGGAAACCTCAGTTGTCACAAAACCTTGGATGTATCTAACTTCTTTGGTGGAAAATCTGGTTTTCTTTTCTTTCTTCTAGTTTGATTCTAAGCAGTTTCTCTCTTGTCATTTTCTTTTTTCTTTTTTTTTTTTTTTTTTTTTTTTTTTTTTTTTTTTTTTTTTTTTTTTGGTTTTTCGAGACAGGGTTTCTCTGTGTAGCTCTGGCTGTCCTGGAACTCACTCTGTAGACCAGACTGGCCTCAAACTCAGAAATCCACCTGCCTCTGCCTCCCAAGTGCTGGGATTAAAGGCGTGCGCCACCACTGCCCGGCACTCTCTTGTCATTTTCAAGTGAAGATATATTTTCCTATCTTGTTGTCAAGGTAGTGTCTTCAGTTTTTTTTTAACTTCCTCAGAAGTTCCTGAAATTCCCAAGTTTTGAAATTCATGCCAGCCAGACAGCAGTACCTGGTAACTCAACTGGGAAATCCAGTAGGCACTTTAGTTGGGATTCCTCATTGGAGTGACATTGAACCAAGGGAGCAAGTAGTTTTGCAATAAAAACAAAAATTATTTTTCACATTCTACTAAGTAATCCAGCTCCCTGTTGTTTCAGTTTCTTACTCTCCTCCCATCTCATACCACATAAGTCCATACTCCTGTGATTATATCCTGTACCCAGGATCATCTGCTGTTCCCAGTCTCAGAATGACCTCTTCTGACTTCCACGATCCTCCTCGAGCAACCCAGTACCAGCAGTTCTTTGACCTATAGTTCACCTACCTATAGCTCCTCTACTTTATATTCCCTTACAGAGCTGCTGCATTAAACAACCCCAGGGCACCATTTGCCCTGTTCGTATTTTCTTATTTACCACCTCAGTTTTAGTCTGTTTTCTACTGCTCTATCTAGACTCCATTAATCCTCATGTCTTCATCATACTTGGTTGACAGGCTAATCCTCATTAAATCTAACTCTTCACCTACTCTACTCCTTATAGTTGTGAATTGAAATGAATCTAGAATGAACTACTATGCTGCCAGGTATGATAGTCAATAACTGTAATCTCAGCCACTCTGGAGGCTAGGGAAAAAAGATTACAAGTTCAGGGCCAGGCTGGCATGCATAGCAACTTTAAGGGCAGTCTAGGCAGCTGAGCTGAGACGATGTGGTCTCAGACTTAATGAGAGATAGGATGGACTTGCATGGTATGTACAAGTCTCTGGGCTTGGTCATTGCACACATACACACATACACATGAGTGTGCGGGGAAGGTGAAAGAAAAGGAAGGGAAACTTCCATACTACCATAATGACTAATCTTCCTAGACTTCGTTTATCATCAGCTTCATCAACTCATTGGCATTACCTGGCTGTCATCATTTTTCTACTCTAGTTTCTCTTCCAACTTCTGTCACCTTTCCCCTACCCTTGCAGTAACTAACATTGATATTTCTACTTCTCCAGGAAAGCAGAAGCAGTCACAGAAAGATTTTCTGTATTCCTGCAACTTCACCCACCCATCTGCTTCTACTGTATTCTCTGCTTTTACTGATGTCAATGAACAATGTTCTCTATTCTTATTTAAAATTTATATATTGGCTCTTATTCTTTCACTGACCAAAGACATGACTTCTGGATTTTACTTTCTTGAATCTTCAGGGCTCTATTCTGAATTATTCTTTTTTTATATTTCTGTCTCTGTCTCTGTTTCTCCCTGTGTGTCTCTCTGTATATGTATGTATGGGGGAGGTGGTCTGTGTATAGGCATGCAAAGGTCAGAGAACTTGTTAGGAGTTGTTTTTCTCCTCCTACCATGTAGGTTCCAGGAGCAAACTCGGGTCATCAAGTTTGTCACAAGCACTTTTGCGCATTTTGCCAGCCCTGTTCACTCATATTTAAAAAAATATGCCCTAATCTAGTATTTTTTAAAAAATAAACTCTTAAACCTGTGACTCTGAGGGTCCCCAGAGTCTATCCTGTCCCTCACAGAAAACATGGATAAAGATTGTGGAAATACTTATGTTTGCATTTTTAGTAATCTGGAATTAAAGTAGGTCATCCAATAATTGTTTAAGGGTAAACACTTTTTTTTTTGGTATTTTCTGATTCCCTTACAGAAGCTAAGAGTTGAGAGTCCAGGATTCTGTCATTTCAACTCTTACAATCAGGAACAAAGATCAAACACATCTACTGGTGAGTACCTTTCGTTTGTAAGAATGGGTTATGCCTTAAATTTTACAGAGATCCCAGGATGTTTCTGGGTGGCCATAAAGATATAAGGAGCTTGTTGAATTGAGTGTTTTGTGTGAAACAACAGTTAAAACACTTTGAATGTGTGTAATCTTTTTGTCCCTAATAGAATGTAGCATTCCTCAGATTTCTGAGCAGGACATTTCTAAGAGACCCTGTTTTTCTTATAGGTACAACAGTTTGATAGTTTCAGTGTGATATATGTCTTTTGGGGAGATGAGAAATTTCAAAAGCCAGTTAAATGACATTATGCCCAGTGGTACCTAAAGAACTTGGGGTTTCTTTCCTTAAAAACAAGAGGAAACATTTTTCTTCACCCACTTACTTGCCTTTTGCTCATGATCCTTTCATTGTGGCTTAGTAAAAATCCTACAGTGGTATGTATGCCACTTCATATATACATAGCCTCCAGTTAACTAAAGTGCCTTGTTATAATATGTATGTAAAATCACCATGTCTGTTTTATTATCTTTTCACTACCTTAGGTTATTATCCATCTGGGGTGAAAATTTCTGGCCCTAACAACAATGTTCGAGGAAGAGGGATTACCCGCTTACTAGAGAGCATCTCAGGCTCTTCCAACAACATCCACAGATTCTCCAACTGTGAAACCTCACTCTCACCATACATGCCCCAAAAAGATGGGTACAAATCTTTCTCCTCCTTATCTTAATGATGGTACTTTGTGCAATTTCTGGAAAAAAACAAGCCCAACTTCCTTTCTGACTACAGTCATATTAACAAACATCACATCAATAGTAAATGTCACTCCTAAAAACTACTTAATTTGTAAGGAAACTATTTCATAGATTAAAAGTAATTGTGGTTGGAGAAGATATTGACACTCTTGCTTGTTGTGTTTTGTTTGTTTTCTTTATTTTCTTCAAAGACTTATACTTTCTAGTGGTATGATGGGTGTTTCCTTGTGGCGACTTCAAAGCATTTGAAAATATACCATTCTTTCCACGGACAGTAAAGAAACTAAGTATCTGTTACAAGAGACTTTAAAATAATACTAACTTCCCCTATGAACTGGAAACATTACACTGAGGCCTATGGACTATTTGCGTTGCAAATAATTAAGAAAAGAAGCCTTTAAAAATAATGATGTGTTATTTTAAACAGTCTTTGAAGTAATCTGTCTTTGGCAAAAGAAACCAGTTAACAGGATGAAAGGTCAAAATGAGAGACAAGAGATCTTATGTCATTTACTCCCCATCACATGTACACATACAAATAATCATAGGCCTCGGAGATTTATTTTCACAGAATAGTTTATTCTTTCAGAGAAAATAACCCCAAACCATATCATTAATACAATTCAAGTTCTTTTTCCTCTTCAAAAAAGAAAAACAAAACAAACACTTTGAGTTCAGTAAAGTTGGGTTAGCAACAGTGGTGACAAATGACCTAGCAGAGACAGCCAGGCCTCAGCCTTGGCACAGGTCAGCAGGAGGAACGCCAGAAGTTCTCAGCTGTGCCTCTCTCAATGAAGTGAAGACATGAGACACATAAGTGTTGCACAGCTAGCTCTATAAGCAAGCCTAGCTCTGCCTCCATCACCGTCCTATCTATACCTTCCATACATCATGTGTTCTCTATGTATGCCTCAGCATTTGTTTTGCCTCAGCATGTATGTCTGTCTCAGCTGACATCACTCTGCCAATCAGCCCAAGTCCTAGGAAGCAGCAAGAAACTGCAGCACACCACCAGATTTTTGGTACATTTCTCTCTATGGATTCCCAACAAATGCAACTCAGCTTCGCAATGTATGGTGGACCAGTACATGTGTGGTTAGCAAAGACTCCATGTGTCCTTTCACATGCTTGCTTTAGCAGAACATTCTTTCACCTGTGTCTGCTTCAGCTAAATATTCCTTCACAAGTCTGCCTTAGTCTTTTACCTGTGTCCACTTCAGTTAAATGTTCCTTCATGTGTGCTCCAGCAAAAAAAAACACCATCCAACCGACTTTCCAAAGAACCCTTAAGTTTCCATTTCATACATGTGCACAGGTGTACTTCATGCTTTCACTTATAACTGTCTGGGTTCATGACTTACCCATTCTACTTTAAGTTGGCAGTTCCTGTGCCCAGTAGGTGTCAGAATCATTAATTACTATTACCAATAGAAAAGGCATGCAGAATTTCAGAGGCACCTCAGACGGTGAAGTACTCTGAAGTTAAAGGCACCAGTCACCACTCTTGTGGATTTTATTCTTATCCTGGTTAATTTCATTTGTGTGGTGGACATGCTTTAAGAGTCTGCCTAATGTTGGGTTCAGAATGCCAAAATGAAGGAAGACAGCTCCTGATGTTGAAGAGTTCACTGTCTAGGGAGGTAATAAACACTTGTGTGATTAGTAAAATGTTCTTCAACATATGGGAGATGACACTCGCCAATGGGAATCCAGAAATGCTTCCTTGAGTTGACTTTACATGTGAATGCTCAAATCACTAAGTAACCAAAAGAACTGTCTCTTTAGCAAACAGTCCTAGGACAGTAGGACATTGACATAAAAAGAAAAGTTTGGAATCCTCCAAATCCATGCTGAAACTTAATGCTCATAGTTACATTGATCCAGTCAAAAAAGCTCTCTGCCTTCATCAGTGGAGAATCGACTAGCACCTTTCTCAAATGGCTTGAACTGAGAGTTCTCTCTACCCTTCTGTTCCTTTCATCATGTGAAGTCACAGCAGCCATTCCAGATGACAGTCATCAGTGTGTATTAAAAGACTGTCAACTTGAAAACCCATAGAATGTGAAAAATATACACAAATCATTTATCTGATAAGGATCTAATATTCAGAATATATGCAGAACTGTCAAAACTTGGCAATAAAAAAATATTAAATCAGGCCAAGGATAGTCATTTCTTCAAAAAAGAATTACAAATAACCAAAGCACATGAAAAGACACTCAACATCATTAGCCATTAGCAAATAGAAGTGAAAACATCAAGGATACACTATATGCTTGGCTTCCCCAAAAGAGAAACGAAGAATGTGGAAAATTTGAGGACTCATACATTGTTAGTAGAATTTAAACTGGTACAGCTGCTATAGAAACCTATTTGACAGCTTCTTAATCATGCAACTACCATATAATTGAGGTCCTTGTGACTGCTTAAGGGGACCAAACCACAGTTCCTGCAGTCACTTGAAACTGTGCTTATAGTTTATAGACATCAAGCTAGAAAGCAGATATCTGATCTTTGGCTAGGGCTGACACCTAGCTAGTCTGCTCCCATGAAGACACCTTATCCTGAGCCATCCTAGAGGAACCACTACACTCAGAACAGCAAGATTTCAGGATCCCAGAGGCAGCCTGACTCTCAGGAGTTCTTCCACCCAGGAGCTCAGGACCACAGGATCACAGAGACATCTGAACTCTGAGGAGTTCTGACACAAGCAAGATAACTGGAAAGACAAGCTCCAGTCAGAGACAGTGAGTGCAGGTAGCACTAGAGTTAACCACATGGCAAAAGACAAGTGCAAGAAAGCAACAGAAACCAAAGTGACTTGGCATCATCAGAACCCAGTTCTCCCACCATAGCAAGTCCTAGACACCTCATCACATCGGAAAAGCAGGATTCAGAATTAAAATCACTTCTCATGATGATGATAGAGAACTTTAAGAAGGACATAACTCCCTTAAAGAAATACAGGAGAACACAAGTAAACAGGTAGAAGCCCTTAAAGAGGAAACACAAAAATCCCTTAAGATCATGGAAACAGAGACTAAACAGAGACACAGTGAAATTAACAGAAGTTATAAACCAAATGGATTTAACAGGTATGTATAGAACATTTCATCTTAAAACAAAGAAATATACCTTTTTCTCAGCACCTCATGGTACCTTCTCCAAAATAGACCATATAATTGGTCACAAAACAGGCCTCAACAGATACAAAAAGATTGAAATAATCCCTTGCATCCTATCAGATCACCATGGATTAAGACTGGTCTTCAATAATAACAAAAACAGTGGAAAGCCCACATACACATGGAAACTGAACAATGCTCTACTCAGTGATGACTTGGTCAAGGAAGAAATGAATTAAAGACTTTTTAGAATTTAATGAAAATGAGGACACATCATACCAAAACTTGTGGGACTCGGTGAAAGCAGTGCAAGAGAAAAACTCATTGCTCTAAGTGCCTACAAAAAGAAACAGGAGAGAGCATACACTTAACAACTTGACAACACACCTGAAAGCTCTAGAACAAAAATAAGCAAATACTCCCAAGAGGAGTAGATGGCAGGAGATAATCAAACTCAGGGCTGAAATCAACCAAGTAGAAACAGAACTATACAAAGTATCAACAAAACCAGGAGCTGGTTCCTTGAGAAAATCAACTAAGATAGATAAACCCTTAGCCAGACTAACCAGAGGGCACAGAGACAGTATCCAAATTAATAAAATCAGAACTGAAAAGGGAGACATAACAGAAACTGAGGAAATTCAAAAAATCATCAGATCCTACTACAAAAGCCTATACTCAGCAAAACTGGAAAATCTGGATGAAATGGACAATTTTCTAGACAGATACCAGGTACCAAAGTTAAATCAGAAGCAGATAAACCATCTAAACAGTCCCATAACCCCTAAAGAAATAGCAACAGTAATTAACAGTCTCCCCACCAAAAAAAAAAAAAAAAAAAAAAAAAAAAAGCAAGCCCAGGACCAAATGGCTTTAGTGCAGAGTTCTGTCAGACCTTCCAAGAAGACCTAATACCAATTTTCTTCAAACTATTCCACACAATAGAAACAGAAGGAACACTACCCAATTCGTTCTATAAAGCCACAATCATGCTCATACCTAAACTACACAAAGACAAAAGAAAGAAAACTTCAAACCAATCTCTTTTATGAATATTGATGCAAAAATGCTCAATAAAATTCTTGCAAACAGAATCCAAAAACATATCAAAGCAATCATCCATCATGATCAAGTAGGCTTTATCCCAGGAATGCAGGGATGGTTTAATATTCGGAAATCCATCAAATTAATCCACTATATAAACAAACTCAAAGAAAAAACCACATGATCATCTCACTAGATGCTGAGAAAGCGTTTGACAAAATTCAACATCCCTTCATGGTAAAAGTCTTGGAAAGATTAGGAATTCAAGGCCCATACCTAAATAAACATAGTAAAAGCAATATACAGCAAAGCAGTAGCCAACATCAAACTAAATGGAGAGAAACTTGAAGCAATCTCACTAAAATCAGAGACTAGACAAGGCTGCCCACTCTCTCTTTACCTATTCAATATAGTACTGGAAGTCCTAGCCAGAGCAATTAGACAACAAAAGAAAGTCAAAGGGGTACAAATAGGAAAGGAAGAAGTCAAAATTTCACTATTTGCAGATGATATGATAGTATACTTAAGTGACCCTAAAACTTCCACCAGAGAACTCCTAAGCCTGATAAACAACTTCAGCAGAGTGGCTGGATATAAAATTAACTCAAACAAATCAGTAACCTTTCTCTATTGGAAGGATAAACAGGCTAAGAAAGAAGTTAGGGAAATGACACCCTTCATAATAGTCACAAGTAATATAAAATACCTTGGTGTGAATCTAACCAAGCAAATGAAAGATCTGTATGACAAGAACTTCAAGTCTCTGAAGAAAGAAATTGAAGAAGATCTCAGAAGATGGAAAGATCTCCCATGCAGGATTAATATAGTAAAAATGGCCATCTTACCATAAGCAGTCTACAGATTCAATGCAATCCCCATCTAAATTCCAAATCAGTTCTTCATAGAGATAGAAAGAGCAATTTGAAAATTCATTTGGAATAACAAAAAATCCCAGGATAGCGAGAACTATTCTCAATAATAAAAGAACTTCTGGGGGAATCACCATCCCTGACCTCAAGCTGTACTACAGAGCAATAGTGATAAAGGCTACATGGTATTGTTACAGAGACAGGCAAGAAGATCAATGGAATAGAATTGAAGACCCAGAAATGACCCTATGGTCACTTGATCTTTGACAAAGGAGCTAAAACGGTCCAGTGGAAAAAGGACAGCATTTTCAACAAATGGTGCTGGTTCAACTGGAGGTCAGCATGTAGAAGAATGCAAATCGATCCATTCTTATCCCCTTGTACAAAGCTCAAGTCCAAGTGGATCAAGGACCTTCACTTAAAACCAGACACACTGAAACTAATAGAAGAGAAGGTGGGGAAGAGCCTGGAATACCTGGGCACAGGGGAAAAGTTCCTGAACAGGACACCAATGGCAGATCTAAGATCAAGAATTGACAAATGGGACCTCATAAAATTGCCATGCTGGTTGTGCATATGGCAGAGAACATCAAGCCCTCTGGCCATATGCCAAGAAGCTGCATAGCTGGATCATATAGTAGTTTACTTTCAGCTTTTTGAGAAGTCTCTATAGTGTTTTCCAGAGTGGCTGCACCAGTTTGCAGTGCCACTAACAGTAAATAGTTCTGCTTTCCTCTCATTCCCATCTGCATTTGTCAGGTTTCTTGATCTAAGTCATTCTGACTGGGTTTAGATGAGGTCTAAAAGTTTTAATTTGTATTTCCCTAATCTTAAAAATGATAAATATTTTTAGTGCTATTTTCATAGCTATTTTTGTTTCTTCTTTTGAAAATCCTCTCTTCAAATCCACAACCAATTGTTGAATTACTTCTTTTGATTCTTGGGCAAATGGAGTCCTACACAGAAAAAAATCTATTCCTTATGCCTATATCCTGTAGGTTATGTTTTCTTCTAAATGTTTTGGGTTTCATATTTAGGTCTTTGATACACTTGAAGTTAATTTTTGTGTGGGATTATAGATACTGATCTAACTTCGTTCTTCTGCATGTGAGCATCCAGTTTTCTCAGTGCCATGTTGAAGATGCTGTTTTTCCTTCATTTATGTTTGGGCACCTTCTCAAATATTAAATGGCTGTGGTCACACGTGCTCAAGTATGGGCCTTCAATGTTGTCCCTTTGGTCTACATGTGACTTTGGGTTGATACAACATTGTTTTTATTGCCCTGTCACATTGGAAGTCTGGAATGGCACCTCCAGGGCGATTTTCACTCAGACTGCTTTGGCTATCAGGTCTTTTGTTGTTCCATATGAGTCTTCAGATGATTTTTGTTGTGGGGATTTTGACTGACATTGTATCTTTCCATTACTTTTGGTAGAATGATCATGTTCATTTAATTCTACCAATCCAGGTCTTTCAGTTTTTTAGTGTCTTCCTCAACCTCTTCAGATTTTCTTCTAACCTTCTGAGTTAGGTTTATTCCAGTTTCTTAGAAACTATTATAAATGAAATTGTGTCCATGATCTTTCTCAGAATCTCGGTTGTTAGTGGGTAGAAAGTCTGTTGATTTATGTAAGTTGATGTACAGCCAGTTTGCTGAAATTGTTGTTTCTAGAAGTCTCCTAGTAAAGTTTTTGGAATTCCTTGGGTATAATATCATATGTGTATGCAAAAGGGGTGGTTTTACTTTTCCTTTCTTTATCCATAGCCCCTAATTTCCTCACCTTGCCTTATTATTCTAGCCAGTGCTTTGAGCACTCTATTAAAAAGGAGTGGGGACAGTGGACACTATTCTATATTTCTGATTTTGGTGGAATTGCTTTGAGTTTCCCTCCATGTATTCATGAGGTACATTTTCTCTAGTCCTATTCTGGAACTTTTATTTTAAAGTCATTTTGGATTTTGTCAAAGGTCTCGCTTGTCTATTGGTAACGCCCATTCATATGACATAACTACATTTATTGACCTATGTTGAACCTTCCCTGCATCTCTGAGATAAAGCTAACTTGATCATGATAGATCCTTTATATACATGCCTGTATTTGGCTTGCAAGTATTTTGTTGAGGATTTTGCATCTATGTTCAGCAGGCCAATTGACCCATAGTTTTGGGGGTGCTGCTGTTCTTGTTAGATCTTACCTGGTTTTGCTATTAAAGAGGTTTGGAAGAGTTCCTTATATTGTTCTTTTCTTTCTTTCTTGGAGTTGGAGATCATCTTTGAGACCCGATATTTTATCTTTTATTTGATCCATTCTTCTTGTGGGGCTTCCCCCTGAATTTTCCAATTGGTGTTAATCAGTCTTCAGTTCCAACTTCATTTCAGCTTGAGTTCTTACCAGCATTTCTATCCCTTTATTGAATTTTATTTTCAAATTCTGGGTTGCCCGAGTCATTTCAGTCAACCTTCTGGTTGTGTTTTCTAGGCCATTGTGATCTATTCTCATTGTGTTGTTTCTGCCTTTGATGAAAATCCATTGATGAAGTTTATGATTGTTCTTTTCGGATGTGTCCTGGGTTCAGCTAGGTATTTGAGCTCATTGGAGAACATTCCCATAGGTCTGGAGGATTTGAATGTGGAGAGATATACTCTCTGTCCTTTCAGATTATTTATTTTTGCAATAAGACCTGGCATGTTGGACTTACTTTGCTAGTTGCATGTCTGATATGGACATAGCAGACTGGGCTGTATGTCCTGGCCTGAGTCTAGAGTATGGTGTGGGTGGGCCTCCTAGACTGAACTAGGTTACTAGATGTGGTATCCAAGCTCCATCCAATGGAGCTGTGCTGAGGAATAGATGTGGCATGGGTTGCCACTGGATAAGGTCTGGTGGACAGGGTCTGAGCAGGTACAGGATGTATAGGGATCATTGTAAAGAATGATAAAAATGTGGAGTATGCTATGTTAAGGAATTTGCTTTTGACATGAAAAGATAGGAAGTAGGACTCATGTTAAAGTACTAAGTGCCTCTCTACCTTCCCTCCCCTAAAATAACAGGAAATAAAACAATACAGTCCACTCTAAAAAAATTAGAAATTGATGAAGAGCTAATAGAAAAGTCATGAAGGACAAATATCATAGAGAAAGCTGTACCAAAGAAGTGTACTTTCTGATTTTATTTTACTAAAGATAAGATGATGAAGAAATCCTAAAGAAATAGTAAATTTAAAAAGAAAAATACTGAGCAGACTAGAGAGACACAATACGATACTAGACACACCATGAGCAGAGTTACAACTGTGGCCCTGCTGGCTATAGAAATTATCATAAACGTATGGCACAAGAGCCTAAAAATTATATTGGAGGCACCACCCTGCCACTGCCTAGGTGAGCAATAACACAGGAGCATTAAAAAAATGCACTGAGCTTGGCACAATCTCACCTGCAGACACAAAATTCCTCAAATAAGAATGAGGCATTGATGAAATGAGGATGGAGTAGGAAGAGAATTAACAGCTACAAAGTCAGTGTCTCTTACATAACAGTGGCATGTACAACCTCAAGAGATGACAACTCACCAGAAAGCCTCCCAGAAAATAGTTGCAGGGGAAGAGGAAGCAGACTACACATTTGTGATGGTTTGTCAGCTTGACAAAATGAGTCATCTAGAAAGAGGCAACACAAAAGAGAAAATGCCTCATCGGGTTGACCTATAGGTCAGTGTGGGGGCATTTTCTTGATTGATCATTGATGTAGGAGAGTGCTGCCCACTGTGGACAGTGCCACCACTGCACGAGGTCCTGAGCTGCATAAGAAAACAGACTGAGAGGGCCAGTAAGCAGTCTTCCTCATGGTCTCTAATTCATCCAGGACTCCTGCCAGAAATTCTTGTCCCAGCTTCTCTTCATAAAGTACTGTAAGCTGTAATAAGTCTTTCCTCTCAAGTTGCTTTTAGTGTTTCTCACAACAATAGTCATAGACCTTGTAGATAGGTAGCCTGGCAGGATAGTACCAACTTAGATAAGGACAAGTGAGTCGTAGGCAGAGTCATAGTGGCCTGTCCCCTGAACCTTCACCCAGCCTATACCCTGTTCTGGAAGATATCTGTACTCCCCCTGAACACCTACCCTCCTGTGTCACCCTCTTCCCCATATCCTGCCTTTTTGAAACCCTATGTGAAACCCCTATGTGAAAAAGTAAAAACTACGATTTGATACCAAAAGAAGAATAAAATAATAAAGCAAAATATGAGAATGCAAGCCACTGTGACATTCTTTAGCACTGGAAAGACAAAGACCATCCATGAGACAGCTAAGATACCAGAAACATTATTTCAGGTTCCTACTTTTTAAAGAATCAAGGACTACCTACTAGACTCAAGCAGATGAGTGAAGCAAAAATCAATCTGGCACCTGGATAAAAAGTTCACAACGTGGAGGAAAAGGTCATCAATGTGGAGAAAAAAAAAAAACTCAGTGAAGGAATAGAGGTTCTGGGGAAGGTAGAAATAGTAGAAATGAATCATTCCAGTATAAACCAGTGCAGCACTGTGTGATGATTCTGGAATTTTGGTTTCTTTAAAAAAATATGTAAGGATATGTTTTCATTTTAATCCCAGGTATAGGATATGGAACTGCTTCAGATTGTTCATAGTAGTTGACTTTGATTTGTCCCCTAAATCTAGCAGAGACTGATTTTGCCAGTGACCTGATAGTTTCTGTGATGGTATGCTATTTGGAGTTCTGGGCACGTTTTAGAAGGTACATAAATACCCTTAGGGATGTGGTGAGTTGTTTGGTTTTTTGTTTGTTTGTTGGTTGCTGTTGGTCATGGTTGTTAAGTAGTCTTGTGCGAAAAAGATCCAAGAAGAATTCAGCAGCATAATGTTGAAGATCAGACTTGCCCCAAAGGGTCAACACCCCTAATCGTCAAGAAGTAGTCTAAAGACAGCATGGCCCCTTTCCACTCCCTGTCTTCATTCAGGGATCTCTTCCCTCTCCTCTCTTTTTTTCTCTCTTATCTAGTATAAGGGGCTTGAAGAGGGGAAGAGAGTGGATAAGAGTGGAAGAAAGATGAACACACACAGTAACAAAGACAGGCTACAGAAAGCATCATCAAGAAGATAACAAGCAAGCAGAAGAAAGTCTTAGGGCTAGAGGACCAGGTCAAGGGTATAACACACACACGCACACACATACACACACACACACACACACACACACACACACACACACACACACGGAGTGGGGGAACAAAGTCAAGGGACTAATACATTGACACAAAGTGAACAAAACCCAAACACCAAGATCAAGTCAAAGGACAGGAAATCCCCTAAATCTAGAAAACATGAACATACCACAAGAGGCATTTTTTATTGGATATTATATTTACATTTCAGATTTTATCCCCTTACCCCCATTCACCCCACCAACCAGGAACCCCCTATCCCATCCCCCCTCATGCTTCTGTGAGGATGTGCCCCTACCTTCCCACTCCCACCTCCCCACTCTCAAATTCCCCCCCACTCAGTGTTCAGCCTTCATGTATAAGAGGCATTTAAAACCCTAAATAGGCATGACAAGAAAACTTTTACATGATACATCAAAGATGTGAAAAATGCAGAGAAACTGTATTAAAAACTGTAAGAGGAAGATGCCAACTCACAAAGGCAAAGACACGATAACTTCAAGTCTTTCATCTGTGGCCACGAAATTATGGCATGATATGTGTCAGTCTCTGAAAGTAAACTGCTCAATCAAAAAAATTTATCCAGAAAAACTGTATTTTAAAATTGAAAGAGCAAATATTTCCAAGACCATCACAAATTAAGAAACAGTTCATGACAACCAAGCCACCACTGCAGAAAACGTTCAAAGTAAAGCTCTGCACAGGAGGAACCATGGTTCTCAATCATGAAGGCACAGGAAAAAGTACATTACATGAGAGAAATACACCATGCCCTATGCAGTAAGCCAACAAGCCCCTACTACTAATAGAGGAAGAGGAAAGAATACACCCAAACACAAGAAACATAGCATAGAAATTAGAAACTCTCAATAATACCCGGAAATGTAAATTGTCTCAATCACTATTTAAAAGATTCTAACTGGATTTAAGAGATTCAACTGTCTATTGTCTACAAGAAGCATACCTCACTGTCAAAGATGCCCATAGAGTCAAAGAACAAAATTCAACCTATCTAATGGCGTGGTTGCTGCCTCCACAGCTCTAGGCCAACTTGGCCTAGCCCTATGCAATAACTGCCAACCTCGAGGTTAGATATCACAATACCCAGTAACCTGGTAAAATCAAAACTCTTGAACTTACAGTTAACCAGTCAGATTTATCAATAAAACCTCAGTACACAAGATGCCCACACAACTTAGACAAGTTATCCCAATTATTCTAAGCTTTTGATATCCAGAACTACCTGGCTACTTAACTACCTGGCTACTTAAAGCCACTGGTTTACGTCTGCCTCCATTTTCATCTTCCTCCATCTCTTTCTGGTCCTCTTCCCTCAGCAACTCTTAGCTCCACCTCCCTTTTCTCTGTCCAATCACAGGCCTCCTGCTGCAAATAGATTGGACAGGAAAATTCCTGCCTCAATAACCTAATGATTCACCTTTTCTAAGGTCTTAGAAAAAATAAGGACAATCAGAACCCAAAAGCAGGCACTGGTGAGAAAGACCAGAGCAGAAATGTAAGAAATAAAAAGTCATATATGAACTCAAACAAACGGTTATTTTAAAAGATGCCGAAAAACTCCTATCCAACTAACCAAAGAAAAAAACGAGAAAACACAGATTAGTAAAATTCGGGATATAAAGGATGTTAACAACAGATTCCAGTATAATTTCACTAACCATTTCTGCTAGACAGGATGGTCAACTGGTCAGTAAGTCCCTGGTATCCTCCAGCCTCCATCCCCTATGCCCAGGGCTGGGGTTACAGGTGAGCCACCCCACCTAACTTCTATCTGGGTGCTAAGGATGCAAACTCATGTCTTCATGCTTGCATAGTGTATGCCTTATCCACTGAGCCGTCTCCTCAGCCCTGGCAAGTAGTATTTATAATAGGAAAATATTAAAAGCATTTCCTTTAAAATCAACAAGATTAGAAAACCTTTCGTATGACTGTTCTCAGCATTGTACTGAAGTTTGAATTGAATAAAATATGACAAGAAAGAAAATAAAAATAGTATCTAGGTTGGAGAGATGACTCAGCATCTAAAGAACTTGCTTCTCCATCATAGAAACCGGAAAATCACACCCTCATAGAAGCACAAGGAGGGGGGATGGGATAAGGGGTTCCTGGGTGGTGAGGGAAATGGGATAAGAGGATAAAATTTGAAATGTAAATATTATATCCAATTTTAAAAAGGGAAAAAAGAAGAAAAGTAGTTAGAACCAACATCTTTAAAAAAAAAAAAGTCAGCCCCCTAGGGGGAAAAAAATTTCTTGATACTAAAACTTGTTCTGAGAATTGTATGTTGCAGAATACACAGCTTTGGTGTATCTACTCATCAAGCAAACTGAGCAGACCTGCTCAAACCTCCAATGTCCTGGAATTCCATCTGGATGCAGTGAAGACCCAGCATCAGAGGCTTATCAATTTACTCTTCCCCCCACCCCTCTTCTAATATTTCAACGCCCGTAATCAGCTTGAAGAAGTTAAAGAAGAGTCAGCGCCCCTATTCCCCGGGCTTGGGGACTAAGGTGGTTAATATTGGGCTGTCTTTCTAGGGGAAAGTAGTGGTTTTGGTGGAACAGGGAGGATTAGCTAGGATGTTTTGCATAGCCATAACCTATTGGTAGAAATCTGTATAATTAGTATCAAGATGAAGTTATAATTTCTTAAATGGTACAAAATTTACTTTGATTTCAAATTTTAGGTTTTCATTGGTATAAGCTTCTTATTGATATAAAAGAGTGATGAATATTGATACTCTCACAGGCATTGTGCCTGTATAACACATTTAGGAATACAAGGCTTAGACCCAGTCCTTCCTTAACCTTTTTAACTGATTTGGGATGGTTAGACTGTGAGTTAAGGGACTATAGCAAATTCATGGCTTTGAGTTTATTGTTAGGGTGTTTTCTATATTTTATTTAGAAATATCTGAGAGGATATAACAGACAACAGTCCAGGTTATCTTACATGGATAGTTGGATTTCAAAACGTCAGAAGTCCATAGAATTGACATTACAAATATTTCTATATTAATGCTCATTTTGATTAGAGACCTGTCTGCTCCTGACAGCTTCCTGTCTTGGATTCTAAGAAGAAATAGAGCATCCTTGGAGCTACTCCAGTTGTGAGGAGACAGCCACTAGGCAAGGATTGCCTCTTTCCATCTACAGACAAATTACTGTCCAGAAAAGGACACACTTGCAGAATAGTCGACTGATTATGTCTGCCTAGACAGAGTAATCAGCCCTTAATAATTCTGCATCACTAAGGTCTGTCAGATGATTCTGGGCCAGAAGGCTGAAGATTGGATGTTCCAATGTTCTGTAGTATAGGGACTGTCCAGGTGTTCAGCGGTCTCTATAAATTGGCTAAGTTTTAGAAACTATGCTTAGTGCTTCCCATAATTTCAGTTAACTCAGTCATTCTGGATTTCTGATGGGGTTGAAGACCTATAGTCTCATAGCCAATCCTGGCTATTTACCTTGAGAGAAAAGATCTGAGTGGATAGTGTTCAGCTGACATTCATTCTAAAGCCAAGAAAAAGCCAGGTTCAAAACTAAGTGTTCTAGTTAGGAGAGACGACAGAGGTTCTGGTTAGTCAACAAAAGGATGGACTGGGTATTAAGACTATCTTGTACCTCACAGGTACAAACAGGAATAATTATGCTCTAATTGTATTTTGAGAGAAAAGTTTTATTTTAACAGGAAGGGTGATATGTAGGAGGAGCTAAGGGGGAAGGAGCACCAAGAGGAAGAGATGGAGTAAGGAGAGGAGAAGATGAAGGAGATGAGAAGCTAGGTAATGAGAGAGAGAAAGAGGAGGGCATGGAGGCAGTTGTTCACGTGTCTCCACCAGTCAAAGATAGTTTATATATACATAGGTTGGGTATTCGGTTACACTTCTGATTGAGCATTATCATACTTATAAAGCCTTTGATTAACATTTTTTAAAAAATTGTATACAAGCAAAAAGGAAAAGGGGGCACAGGGTTTTCTAGGGAGGGAAATGTGGAAAGGGGATGGAATCTGAAATGTAAATAAAACATCCAATAAAAAAATAAAAAATAAAAAATAAAAAATGGCCTTAAAGCTGGCCAAAGACAAAAATAAATGAATAAAGAAAGAAAGAACTTGCTTCTCCCAGAGAAAACTTGGGTGCAATTCCCAATGCCAACAACTGTAACTCTAGCTCTAGAGAATCCAACACACTCTTCTGACCTCCTTGGCCACTGCATGCATGTGATGCACATATCTCAAGCACACACACACACACACACACACACACACACACACATACACATACACACACGAATAGAAAATAACCCCACAGTATTTATGAAAGATTATGTAAAATTATATTGTACACGGATACATTTGCCTACACAGTGAAAAGAATTTGTTTTCTGTAATATAAGATGCATCCAACTGTAAGATCAGTACCAAAACTCAAATATATTTTGGTACATCCTTATAAACATTTAGAAAACATTACAAAAACCCATAGCATTTGTAGTAGAAAATCTATGAGATACCTAACCAAATCTATCAAATTGTAAGAACTGTATGCAGAAAATGATAAAATTTTAGTTAAAGCCATAAGAATATAATTGGAGATTCTCATTTATGAATAAGCACAATGTTATAAAGGCTTCATATTTCTCTTAGCTGATTTAGTGCATTTCCAATCAAAATGACAGTTTTGTTTTCATGAGACATACGTCAATTCCATGAATAATAAAGGTGAAGAAAAAGCTAGAAGCGCCCTGATAGAGAAGTAATGTGGTGAAAGGGGGACTTAGATAGACAAATTAACAACAGAAACAAAATCAGAAGTGCCGCCCGCCTGTAGAATAGTGGTGTGTGACAGACTTGGCATTTTAGAACAATGTGGCTATTCAGATGATTGTCCAGGAGCAATTGATTTCAATTTCCAGGCTCAATTGATGAGCCTGGAAAGGAAAAACCTAATTTTTACTTCTCCACACTATTTAAGAGCAGCGCCATTTTGCTTAAGGAATCTGTGTGCTAAAAAAGAAACCTTTACAACTTTTAAAGAAAATAACACCTCCTAATCTTCAGGCTTTCAGGATTTCTAAGACACAATAAGGAAGGAGTTCACTGCAAAAGAAACTATTGCTGTCTGCAGCACATTAGGTTTAAGAAATTGCATTCATTAAAAAATTATCTACAACTACATTAGATTTAAGAAATTGCATTCAGTTTTAAAAGTTTTCTAACTGGGAAAAATATGAAAATTACAATTACAGGCATGTTCACCACAAGTGGTAGAAATTATGCTCTTTATCCTAAAGACAGTTTCTCCTACTTGACCTGCTAAGGGCAGCAGTTAATGAATTGCCAGAGACATTAAGGATAAAAAGAGGCCAGTTTTTCCTGTGCTTTCTCAGGAAACGGGGTGTCTTCAGTCACTGAGTTGCTATTTTGTCCTTACTTTGAAAGAAAAACAAATAGCCTGAAGCTTTAGTTTGGCCCAACCTGAAGGCCACCTGGGGGTATTATTCACCCACCACATCACCGCTGGAGGATGCTAAAATGTACATTTCACCGTTTAAATTAACAGAGATGGCAATTTAGATAAATTGGGCTTCCCAGGAGCTGAAAGGCAAATCTGCTAGCAGAGTGCAAAGAACATCTACCATTTGTACTAGGATTTGCTAAAAATAATCCACATTTTCTGTCTCCTGCCAGCACACCATGGCGTTAACCACACCTACTTCAGTGATGGAGCAGGTCATGATGGAGAGCAGAGAGCATTTTAAAAGCCTTTAGCTAGTAACATTAGACCCTTGGCTTTTACCAGGTGCAGCTAATACCCTTGTTGAATTCTTTCAATTTTCTGGGTTCTGATTTTAAACAAAATCCTTGTCAGGAGGTAAAGAAAGCACTGCCATGTGCTCCTGACGAGGAGATGCACATGCTTGCTCCAGTCCACTGAACTCAGGTCTATACATTCATTCTCCAGCCTGACTTCCCAGTAGCCCTGTCTTCCCAGCCACATCCTGAACACAGTCCCTCTCTGCCTTGCCAAAGTCATGGAAACTCCACCCTGCAGGGAAGGAGTTTATGTTATTTCCCACTGGAGGACAAAAGGTTTTAAATTTTAGTATCACAACTCCTGTCACCAGAGGTAGAGTACCTTTTGCAGATTGTTGGTCTCATTGATAGAGTTTAAATATGGCGTCCGGAAAGAGCTGGAGGAGCATCTGTTGGAATTAGGGAGAGAGGAAGGGTGCCCTGAGTGTCAGGAGAAGGAGACAGAAGAGCTAGAAAGGGAGAAAGGGGGCAGAAATAGAATGTTGACACCAAGGAGAACAGGGTGAGCAGAAGAGGAATGAAAACAGCAACCGCCTAGGCCTTTGCCCCCTGCAGTCGGTTGAAGACGTCACACATCCCAGGGTGCTGTGTGCCTTGGCATAAAAGCAATGCTTCACCCTTTCAGACCCAAACAGAGAAGAAGTATTTAATCTTAGTATTACTTGGCTTAAGCTTGTAGTTTGCTAAGAGCTGCTTTGTGTGGCCTGGAATTCAAAAAGGGCTTCAGATAGGAATAAAACTCTATTTATTGTCATTGGTTACCTTTTAATGTGTTAGCTTTAGGCCAGGAAAGAACAGCTAGTCATATTTACTGTTTTCAGTTTATCCCTTAGCGTTGTGGTTAGTGTTAAGCTCCTACCATTGGTTCTTAAGCCTTACAATTAGTTATAAGCACTTTCTGGATCTTCACCACTGAAAGACCAGCGATGGTATATTGTTTATTGACCCACAGAAGACCAGCACTTGAAAATGAGTCAGAAGTAGCTTACAGCTTTTGTTATGCATTCAAAATATACTTCCTGTATGACAAAGAAGAGGAGGAAGAGGTAGCATGGGATACGGTCAAGAGAGCCAGGCCCTGAGGGCTGCCCAATTGGAGCTAAGAGATACTCAGATGAAACACAGTAAATAGACTGAACCATGAATAGCCAGAGACTGGGGACAACCTAGATGTCTCTCAACTGAAGAATGGATACAAAGAATGTGGCATATCTATACAATGGAATACTACTCAGCCATTTAAAACAAGGACATCATGAATTTCACAGGCAAATGCACTAAATCAGGCAAATGGATGGAACTAGAAAATATCATCCTGAGTGAGACAGGAGCCTAGCATAGCAGCCCTCTGAGAGGCTCTACCCAACAGCTGACTGATACAGACGTAGATACCTACAGCCAAACGTTGGACAGAGGTCTTCGATCCCTCTGGAAGGATCCCTATGGAAGGTTAGGGGAAGGATTGAAGGCCCTCAAGGAGAGGGTAACCCCAGAGGAATACTAGCAGTCAACTCACCTGGTCCCCTGGGAGCTCCCAGAGACTGGGCCACCAACTAAACCCCACATGTACCCACACATTTGTATCAGAGACCTGCCTTGTTTGGAATCAGTAGGAGAGGGTTCTCCTAATCCTGCAGAGACTTGATGCACCAGGATGGAGGAATACCAGGGGGCCTGCCCTCTCAGAGGAAAAGGGGAGAGAAAATGGGGGAGTAACTCTGTGAGGGAGGAGGGGGACGGCCATTGGGATGTAAATATATAATAATAATATAATATAGAATATACTTTGTTTTTAATTTTGTTAATTCCCAGCAGGTTTTGTTTTTTTTGTTTTTTTTTTTAGTAAATCTCACTCTGTAACTCATGTGAGCATATGATTCTCCTACCTCAGCTCTCTAAGTAAATTAGCAGATGTTATGAACCACTAATCACACCTGCCACTGTCTCAGAGGAAGCTGCCATATTCTCCTGTCTTACATGTTGCCTGCTGGAGAAGCAAAAGGCTGCAGAGGACCCTTCATTCCCTCTCTTCCCTTGTGCCATCCGCATCACTACGGACTGGAGTGCTTACTCTATGTAGCTCAGATGCAGAAGATCCCCGATCCCGGGGTGGCACCACGCTCCCATGTGTTCACTTCTTTCCCCTGGGCAGTCAGTATGGTCAGTGTCTTAGATATATGCCATTGTGCATAGTTGTACATTTTATTTTCCCTTTAAAAAATCAGAAAAGAATTTCCTAATGATCTTGAGTTCATGGCTAAGGTCCTATAACAGTAAACAGATGAACAAGAGGAAAGCATACAGGTGGTAAACTCTGTATAATTTGGGAAACTTCCTGAGGAGACAATGACAGATAAGCTGTGTTACCACAGCCTGTTGAGGACTGAATGGTTCCGGCAGTCTGATAAGGCACACAAGGTGTGATCAAGTGAGAGACCTTAGCAAGAACTCCTGTTCAGACCCTTGCAGCCTCTGAGCTTTGGAGACCAGAGCGTTCCTTTCCTCCAGGTAAGGAGAATTCAGTTCTCACATGATGGGCTCATGACCTGCTTCAGAGTAAGTCAGAAAATTCTTCCCAGGTCATATGGCCTCCTTCAGGGGAGATCAGAGAAGCCTTCATGTTTCTGTTCCTTCCTGCATATCTCCCTCATCTTAGAGCAGCTTGTGTGCAGAAGCACCGGATTCTGAAGTCGCGTGCCCTCAACCCCATCTCTGCCCATCTCTGCATACACCACTCTGATCTTTGCATGGCTGGTTCTGCCTGATGTATCTGGGACTTGGTTCCGTATCATTCGTGCCCTAGTTCCTTTTAGTGCATATATGGGAGGTAGAGTAGACAGGCATGGAGAGGGGGTATTGCTTGGTGGCCAGAGACTGATGCATTACAGAGCTGTATCAGTAAGACTGCCAGGAGCTGACTGGAACTGACGTGGCCAACCCAGGCTACTACTAACTGTCTTTTACCTCATTAAAAATGTCATCTCCATACCATTAGCTGTGGGAAATTGCCTGCTCCTCTCAGGTATCTGATATTTTGCCACGTTAAAAAAATCTCATGTAAAAATAGAAAAGAAGAGTGAACTCTGTCTCAAAGAAGACCTCAATTCATTCCTAAGGTTCTTCACCTTAACTCATGAATAATCCCCCTCCATTAAATCTTATCCTGACAGCAACAAGCTGTCCTTCCTACTGTCATCCAGCCACTCATCTCTCCCACTCATTCCCTGAGGACTGTGACTCTGCTCCACTATTAGGCTCCCTAATGCTACCTCTGCTATGGTGGTCTCAGTCTCCATGGAGATGATCTTTTCAAATCCAGATGACTCTTCTCCTCGGTGAACTTGTCATTCACCCACTTCCACTGTCCACAACCTTATTCATATATTAGTCATCATTACCCATAACTCATCTCTCCACACACTCCACTGCAAGCAGGATACATTCTGCTAAGCACTTCTAGTTTTTATTTTATTTTTTTTTTATTTGTTTTGTTTTCTTGAGACAGAATCTCACTATGTAGCCTTGGCTAGTCTATAGCTCACTATGTAAACTGTGAAACTCAAAGAGATCCTTCTGCCTCTGCCTCTTGAGTGCTAGGATTAAAGGTGTGCACCACTACAGCAGGACTCACTGCCGGTTTTTGAGCTTACTTCTTTTAACATCCCAAATCAACAACTCTTCTATTTCACATGTGATTTACAACCATCTGGCTCCATCACTCATTCCTGCATCTTTCTGTGTACTCACTGTGTTTCTTACCATGTGTTGGGGACCAGAGGCCCCTAGGCTGCCAGGGTCAGCCAAAGGACAGAGGCTTTCCAGAAAAGGCTCAACCTTCACAGTTCCAGCAATGTCACAGCCAGACCTCAGAACGTTCCTCAGAATGTGAACGTTCCGACGATGAAGATAAGCAACAGCCTCGAGCCATAGATAACCGGACTAAGGACACTGGGCGGGGATGGGTGTTTTTACTTCCCTGTTTTAATTTTGCTTATATACTGCAAGCCTTGCCTCTAGTAAATGAGACCGTTCTTCACCGCTTGGTCTCCTTCCTCTCTCCCACCCTTGTCTCTTTCAGGTGGTGGCTACTCAGGGACCCTGTAATAACTTTGCCTGCTGGATGGGACAACCATGTGTGGTGGTTTGAATACGTTGGCCCATGGGCAGTAATACTGTTAGGAGGTGTGGCCTCCTTGAAGTAGGTGTGGCCTTGTGGGAGGAAGCATGCCACTGTGGAAGTGAACTTTGAGATCCTATGCTTAAGTTCCACCCAGTGCAAAAAAGAGCCTCCCCTGCTTGCTTTCAGAACAAGATGTAGAACTCTGGCTTCCTCGGCACTAAGTATGCCTGCATGCTGCCATGCTTCCTGCTTTGATGATAATGGACTGAACCTCTGAAACTGTAAGCCAGCCAATTCAATGTTTGCCTTTATAAGAGTTGCCTTGCACATGTTGTCTTTTCACAGCAATGGAAACACAAACTAAGACACCATGTTAAAAGTCCAAGATGGAGTGATACAGTCATTCTCTTGCATACATTTGCACCTCCTTATTTATCTTTTTCTTTCTTTAATTGCTTAGCATAACACCAAGTTTTGCTAAATTTAACACTGGGGAGGCTGAGACATTCAGCCAGAATTCTCAGCCAGGAATCCCAGACAAAGAGTGTCCCCTCTGCCATCTCCATGAATAAGCTTGGCTTCTTATATTCACTGTAGATGCTTCTTCTTATTGGATAAACAATGGTAGCTTCAGTTGGAAATGCATTCCCCCCTACTTGTTCTCAAGCACATAATGTTTTAATATCTTTAACTACTTACTACTTTCTGTTCTTTGTATTAGAGTTATGGGGCCAGCCTACCCCTGGACAGAGAGTTTTGGAAGAGAGGAGGGAGGGCCATCTTAATCCAAAGTCCACTTTTAACAAGCTTAAGTAGCACACGACAAGTTACCAATGTAAGGTACTTTAATCTTAGTTGTCTTAGAAATGTGTGAGTCTTGCTTTTTTTTTTATGATTTGGCAGTCTAAATTGGGATACAACTAAGTCTCAAACACTAATTTGTTGATGTCTCTTTTAGTCTACAGGTTACCAATTGTACCGGCTGGTTTTATGTATCAGCTTGACACAAGTTAGAGTAATCAGGAGCCTCAGTTGAAGAAATGCCTCCATGAGATTCAGCTGTCAGGCATTTTCTTAATTAGTGATCAATGGGGGAGGGACCAGTCCATTGTCCACCCCTGGGCTGGTGGTCCTTGGTTCTATAAGAAAGCAGGCTGAGCAAGCCATATTAAGCCAGCCAGTACCAGCACCCCTCCATGGCCTCTGCATCAGCTCCTGCCTCCGGGTTCCTGCTCTGTTCCAGTTCCTGCTATGACTTCCTTCAGTGATGAACAGTTATATGAAAGTATAAGCCCAAAAAAACCATTTTCCCCCAGCTTGCTCTTTGGTCATGGTGTTTCACCACAGCAATAGAAACCCTAAGACATCAATCTACCATCTCGATTTAAGGTTTGGGTTGAAAAGCAAGCTCTGTAGTTCGGCACAGTATTGGTTTTGTTTGCCTTCATGGATCACTTAACATATTTATTCCCTGTAACACCCATAAACTGATAGTTATACCCAGGCGCTGGATCAATTTCTTATTTTTTTTAATCCTGTTTTTTTTCATGTGGTATTTGTACTTGTGATGAGAGGAATATTTTGTTACTTTGGTAATGGTTATTCTTGGCCACACACACTACTTCAGTAGAACCTGAAAAACAGCCTTTTTCTTTCTTTTCCAAAGCTAAAGTACTTTGATAAGGAAAAGTCCCTCTAACTCCACCTACACCACCATACCATCTCTCTAGCCACTTAGAAAAAAAGAAAAAAAAAGAAAAAAAAGCGTTATTTCATTTACCTGTTTTAAGTTAATCATGTGGGCTGTTGTAGCATCTTTTCAAGAGTCAATGAGTTGCTATGGTTATTTTTGTACGATCATAAATAAACATTTTAATGCATACATGCATACTAATGGACTGCATTGTTTCTACAGTTTTCAGTAAAGGAATAACTCAAATGGCCTGAGTTTCCAAACCCTGCACATTCTGAAGAAAATTCTAACCCTTGACCAACTCATAGGAAAACCTTTAAGTCTTAGGATATCCTTGACAGTAAGCATGTCTTTTATCTGGACAGACTATAATGGGTAGTCTATGCTAACATTATATCTGTGGTAGGAGTCCAGGCCTCACAGTGTGAGCTGACCTGCAGAGGGTTATGCCTATGTGACCAGCCCCCCCCCCCCCCCCCCGTGTCCTGACACCAAACCTTCTGCACTCAGCCATTCTTCATGCATTTTGCCACTCACCATTGTCTGCAAAGCTCAGGGCCTGTGCTGGGAGAGGACACCTGGAGCCTTGCATGTGACTACTGGGCTCTATCCTTCAATGTGTAAACGGTAACCAGGAGGGCAAGAGTTTTCTGAGCTCTGTCTGTGCTCTAGAAGTCACATCAATGTACAAACAGCTCCTCCTCCTTTGGGCAGTGGCCTCGGTCACCTGTGGCCAAGGCACCGCTTCTGAAACTCAGGTCCTGCTGACTCGGCTTGTTACACAGCAGCACTTTGAGTGTCTGTCTGTCTGCATCTGCACATTCTTGCAGATACATCTTTGAGACGGTGTTCCAGCATCTAGGTCCCCAAACAACAAATATCTGCTGTCATTTCTGGATCAAATGGTAAAATTTCTCCACATACTACCAAAATGTCTCTAAATTATGCCGTTTTTCATGTCTGCCAATAAAATCTGGATCAAAGCTCATGCTTTATCATAGCAGCACTACGATATGTGGTCGGATTTTAGAGATTTTCCAACCTCCTTGGTGAGAAATGGTTCAATTTAAATTCCCCTTTCGGTAAGATAAGTGAATGTTAGTGTTATTTCGCAGAAGTAAGGCTAATTTTTGCTTTTTCCTTGTGAATTGTCAGTTTACATCTCATAGGAGGCATTTCCTTATGCTTCAAATTATCTTTGTATAAATTAAGACAGGCTCAAATTATAGCTAGTATAGAATATGTCAAAGTGGCCTCAGGTCCTATTGAAATTGGGTTAAGGGGTGGGGTGGGGGGAGCATGGAGTGTCACAGGGCTCTAACAGACGCACAAAAGCAAAAGTAGCTTTCAATGATTATAGTTGAATTATAAGACAAATACTGGAAGCCAGGCATGATGATGCATGCATGTAGTCTCAACACTGGTGGACGAAGACAAGAGAATCAAACAAGGCCAGCCTGAGCTACACAGTGAGACCCTATCTCAAGACAGTAACAACCAAAGTTAGGTATCTTAGGTGCTCAGGTTCATGCCATACAATAATCCATCTAATAACTACTGTGAGCATCCTACGTCCAAGCACTTTTTTGGGCACTAGAAATACAATAAATGTTCTCTCCTTTCTTGAGGACCAATAAAGAAGAAAGCGGCATTCTTGCAATCTGAGCTAAAACATTAAGCCTAAAGAATATGATCACATTTTGTCCCCTACGTTTGTATTTTCCTCAGAAGGGCTAGCCACTCATTGCTGTAACACTTGGCACGAACCGGTTAAAAGCAGCAATAACCAACCTGGCTTCCACCACAAAGATGACCGATTGCCCTGGAAGAGGCTCTCCAGCCTCACTTTCTCATCACCAATGAAAGGAAAGAAATTCCAGAGATTTTAACACTTTTCCAAGTCTGAAGACCTCTAGTGTTCAGGTCTTCCTGAGCTATTTCAACAGGTTCAGCCTCTGAAGCATAACTGGGACCCCAGCTCACCCTGGACCCCAGCCCAGCCTGGTGAATGCATCCTAAGCAGTGTTTGGTGGCATTGTTCAGCTTGATTGTTCCTGGGCCAAGCCGCAGAACTCTGCAGGGTCATGGAACAGGTTCAAAGGGACCACAGGATGTTTTCAATGTGACAACAAAAGTGACTCCCAGAAAAGTGGGAGAAAGAAGACAAAAGTGTCGTGCTGGGGGGCAGGAAGGCTGCTCTGAGCTGATAAATTATGTAAAGTGTTCCTTACTAAGGGGAGTGCTAAGGCTTGTGGTAAGAAAAAGCATATGTAAGCAACTAACATTTATAGAAGGCTTCCGCCCCAACCCCTGTCCCCAGAAAGAAGGTTTCTATAGTGAACCCCAGAACTTAGTTAGACCTGTCACTGGCCCCTTCATGGCCCTGAGAAGTTATTTCAGTGTCCTGAGCCTCAGCTTATCTAGAAATTGGGAAGAAAGTGGTGTTCTTAGAAGGTTGGGATGGGTCATGGTTTTTGCTCTGCTTTATGGTGTTCCTTAGAGCTACCTCTTTCCTGCGCATTCTCACCTCTGGCAGCATGAAGCAAGCATGCACATGCAAGAGATTTAGGTAAGGAAACAAGCTGAGGTGTTGCTGAGGCTGGTTTCTCCAGAAAATTGCTCATTAGTGTTTCAGGAGGGTGTCTGAAGCTCTTCCTGGATGCCTGGTGAGATGAGACACTCAGAATCTATTCCACAAAGCCCTGCTCCAAGGCAGCTGCTGCCTCTGCTCCTTCAGGAGTGACAGGAAGTGGCTGTCCATCAGCCCAAAGAGCTCGCCTCCTTTCTGGCAGAGAATGCAAAGCTTCTTGCTTCTCGGGTTTTGATTGCTAAGTGAGGCAGGCAGAGTAAGCAGCCTAAATTAAGAGTCCAGGTGTCTCCATGCAGAAACTCTCTTCTGCCTCCCTGCTGGGCCAGAGATGCTCAAGTGACAACAGTGTCACTTTGGGACTCCAGTGCTTTGAGCAATGGGTCCTATCTCATTGGAAGGTCATCTACCTGCAGTCCAGGGCATACTCTCAGTCTGAAAGTGCTGAAGGCTTGCCTCAACAGGGCAAAACGGACACACAAAACGGACAGAGGTGTGTCAAGGCTGGTGGGAAGTTGGGGAGTGGACTTCCCCTGAGCATAGAAGAGCTTACTGCTGTGAGTAGACTGACACTGACTTGGGGGACTCAGACTGCCACACTCCAAATAAGCTGTGCTTGGTTAAGTCTTTCCATCCTTCTGGTGTGTTTTATAGAATAGAAACATGAAGACTTAAAAAAAACAAAGAGAAAGAGTACTATATTCTATTTCCTTGTGGACCATCTTGCCTTGGGCTTTCCTCAATTCTTTCTGCAGGTCTTTCCCATCTCTGCTGAACTAACTTCCTCCATCCACTGTTAACTGTCCTCAGAATGGATTCTCAGCACTTGCTCACCACACACCCTACTCCAAGAGGCTTCATCTATACCAGGACTATATCACCCTGGTTTGGGTTTGTTTTCATTCTGTCTTGGCCTGAGAGGAGTCTGCTTTCTTTTTCTGAAACAATGTCTCAACCTGTAGTCTGGGCTACTCTATGCCAGCCAGGGTGGCGTTGAACTTCTGGCCACCTGCTTCTGCCTCTTGGGTTCTAGATCCCAAGATGCCACCATTCTGACTTCCCCCATCTTTGATGCCTGTGACCCCAAAGCCTCAAATCAGGCACAACTCTCCAGAGTTCTACACAATGAACCTCACTACCCTAAGCTGTAGTTTCTAGTGTTCATCGCTAGTTCAACCCTGCCTTGTTTTACAAAGATTGTGAGGTAGATTTAATAAATGCACAAAAGGCAAAAACTAAGGAAAGATACATCAATGTGAAGCTAAGAGGGACAGGGAAGAAGAGACAAAACTATAGATAAAATTTGTTCACCAGCTCCATTTTGAAAAATTCTATATAGTTCAGCTTTCACTCTGAGTCTCCTAGCAACCATTGCAAAGAAAAAGCAAGTTACAGTGTAAAGTGTCTTTAAATTAAAATAATACATGGCAAACCCGTTGCTTATGTGAGGCAGTGACCTTCTTTCCAGTAAGCAGATTTGAGAGAAAACTCCCCTGGCGATTCTTTTCAACAAATAACTTGCAGTGCACTAAGGCCACGTCTTTGACAACATCCTAACTATAAATACGAAGGCAGAGAGGCTTAATGCTATTTCTGACAACTTCCTACAATGCCTAGTGGAATGATGCCAAGTATTTATGTAAAATAATTCCCGATGGTAAGTCAGGATGGTAAACCAAGTGTATAAATCTGAGTGCTTGCCTCGAGAACAGGGTAAAGTAAGTATTGCCTGTGTCATACTGTTCTTCAACCAGGTTTGGGAATTATCGTTTGGCAGTGAGCCCAAGGTTAGTCTCTTGAAGTCTCAGGACTGCAAATACTCTGTGCCTGGTTTAGATGCAGATGTTCTCTCCGGAAAATCCAGCCAAGGCGGGAAGGAGGTGAGAGCAAATTCTATCCTTTTATGGACGCTAAACTGCCTCCTGTAAATACTGCCCAAGCAGAAGCCACTCTCCATGCTACCGTGTTAAGTTGCCTGAGGGACCACTGATGAACAGAACACAATCCAAGGTTTTCTGCCAAGCAAGGACATCAGCAGGTGATGTCTCAGGTCACTGTGTAAAGGGAGATCTCTGCTGCTGCAGCCAGGAGAGAATGGAGGGGACTCACTATAGAAAACCTGTTGGAAGCTTCAGAACTGGCCACTGGTAGATGGAAGAGACGGAGCTCTAGGCCTCTCAGACTGGAAAAAGGTTTCATTTTGTACCCTTTCTCCTCAGTGGATCACCTCAGGCAAATCATTCCCTATCCAGTCATCACTGAGAAGGGAGGCTACTCTAGCCCAATACTGCAGGCCTATGAGACCCAGCCAAGTCTGCTCTGGGTTATTCTGTGTTGCACTGAATAATTACCCCATTTTATAAAGCAATGGCCTTGACCCAAGTGACACCATTTTGAGCCAAAGTACCATGAAAGAAAGTCTGGACCTTGTTTCCACAAAACAAAAACCCATTAGCCCACATACCAGGAGGCACAAACGGATAGTTATCTGTTGCCGGTAAATGGCGATACCGTAAATAAGCCATGTCAGAAACACCAGACAAATGGGCTTATTGATCACAGATGTAACGTAGGAGCTCCCTCACCTAGAACCACCCCAAGGCTAAATTTGGCAAGCAGACTGACTGGTCACCCAGTCATTTGCCATGAGCCTCTTCCAGGAAAATTGTCACAGGGAATGGACCCTTTGTCCCCAAGCTCCAATTCCAGCTTAGTTACTTTTCCCTGCCCATGACATCCAATGAATGTCAAGCTGACCATAAAATTGGCCTAATATCCCTGGCCTGCTCCTGATGTCTGCACAAGGATCTAAGATTTCTTATCTTGTTCCCTGAAAACTCCTCCCTGCCCTTGTGTCAGCCCTTTGCTCCAACTTCAGGACAGCGTGAGAGCTCTGCCACTAGGTTAATCCTTTCTCCACCATCCTGTAGCCTGCAAGTGTGTATGGAAATCGTGTTACATACAGCATGTGATGTGCTCTGAGAGTTAATATCAGTGCTTGAAATAAAAGAACCTGTGATTGCCAACAGCCAGCTAGCAAGCAAAATCAAGATCAATTGACAAAAGAGCCAGAGAGATGGCCCAGCAGTTGAGAGTGCTGGCTGCTCTTCCAGAGGACCTGAGTTCATTTCCCAGTACCCAAGTGACAGCTCACAACAGTCTGTAACTTCAGTTCCAGGGAACCCAACATCCTCATACAGGCGTACATGCAGGTGACACACCAATGTACATAAAATAAAAACACCTAATTTTAAAAAGATGACTTTTAAAAGAAGATTAATTGACAGGTTGCAGCTAACAAAACTTATAAGCTTGAGATATATTTAATTATTCAGTCCATTCAGACACTCGTCCAGGAAAGACAATCGTCCAGGCTCTTTCTGGGCATGGGTGCATAATATGCCAGCTTCAAGCATCAAAAGGTGCTGAGCCAGAAGAAGTAAGAAAGGGCCCTTCGTTGGTCTAGGAACTCCAGGTTTTTTGCTAGGAAGAGTCTCTCTGGGGGTTCAGCATCTCCTGGAGGCAGGGTAGCCTTGTAGTCTTCGGGACTAGGGCCTGAGCAAACATTTGTGGATTTCTAGACCTCATTCCCTTGGCCACCTGATTTAAGTGCAACTGAGGTGGACAGGTCCAGCTTATTCCTTTATACCTACAATAATGCATACTGCTATCTATCTGTGTATCTAAGTATCTATGCATCTATGCATCTATCTATCTATCTATCTATCTATCTATCTATCTATCTATCTGCCTACCTACCTATCTATCTACCTATCTATCTGCCTGAGGATGCTACCTCCGTACACAGGAGCATATAGAAAGTATTAAAGAAATGATGACCACAAAAAAGCCCTACTAGACAATCACAACAAATCTAGGATTTTATCTGCAATTCTAGAATTAGGCAGGAAAACAGACCTCTGCAACTCAACACACTTGCATATTACATTTCTAGTGAGGGAAAAGGAGCTGACACGGATGGAGACAGACACAAAGAGAGTCAGGTTGGTCACAGTTGTTGGCTTTATCTGTATGTAGTCTAGACAGTTGGCTACCTGTGATTGGCCAAAGCATGTGGCTGTGAATGGCTTGGATCCAGCTATTCCTTGTAAAGACCGATTCTTCTGTCGCTAGGTTTTCTATTTATTTACTTGTTGAGTTAGATTGTAGCTTCTTACATAAGGACCCAGGCCAAGTTTAGTTTAACTTGGTCTGCAACCAATAGAATTCTAGTAGAATCCTTCTTACAGAATGGTGGGTGGTAGATAAATGCACTGTTCATTACAATTTGGATATAAGGTGTCTCCCCCAGAGCCTTGTGTATTAAAGTTTGTATATTAAAAAGCCTTTTCTCTAGCTAAAGACACTGTTCTGGAAGGTGCTGGACACTTCAGGATGTATAGCTCTAGTAGGCCACTGGATGTACGGGTCCACGGGGACCGTAACTTGTCCTGGGCCCCATTCTGTCTTGTATTCTGCCTCCTGATCTGCATATGTGAGTCCCTTGCCTCCCTATATGTTCCCTACAGTGCCGCTCTGCCTCACTATGCATCAGCCTAGAAACAGTGAAGCCCAGTGATAACAGACTGAAACCTAGGAAACCGTGAGCTAAAATAAATTTCCTTTAAATGACTTCTCTCGGGTATTTGGTCAGAGTAAAACTATGACTCACATCGGATCCAAACTCCACAGGCCCCTCGTGTTCTGAAGTATTCGCAATCCTCTCCATGGAGTCTTTGTTATATTAATATGTTCTGCTTCTTTGATAGGAAAAACACAACTGGGCATAACTAATTATAAACTGAGTGCATACTAATACACATACATACATACATACACATATATACACACATGCACACACACATACATACATACATGCACATGTATGGACATACACACACTCACATGCATACACACACCCATGCATTACCTCTAACCCAGCAGAGGAGTCTAAATGTTTTCAAATATCCCGTTAGCACAAAGGAAAGGCATAAAAGAGAATCAAGAAGGAACAAATGACAAAATAACAGGCTTAAAACAAGAGACACTACTCACTTTATTACATGTAAATAAGCCCTCTAGCTGGGTTGGGTGGCACTTTAATCTCAGAGGCAGGTGGGTCTCGGCAAATTCAAGGTCAGCCTGGTACAGATTGAGTTCTAGAGCAGCCAGGGATACAGAGAAATTCTGTCTCAACAAAACAAAAAGTAAATAAATAAAATAAAAAATAAACTTTCAGGAAGGAAAAGCTTGAGTCCAGGCTCTATGGTGCATGTCTCTAATCCCAGCACCCTAGAGGCAGAGGTAGGCAGATCCTCACTCCAAGGCTAGCGTGGGCAGCATAGTGAGACTTTGTCTCTGAATCCAGAGATTGTCAGCACAGATTAGAAAAATCTAATTCAAATACAATGACGCAAATACATTGAATGTAAAATTACAAAAGCAGACGTATCGTACAACAGGGAGCCTGAAGTGTTTTTCTGGGCTGGAAAGATGGCTAAGAGATTAAGGATGCTCCTTGCTCATGCAGAGGGTCTGAGTTCACTTCCCAGCTCCCACTTGGGGAGGCTCACAACCTCTTCTGGCCTCTGCAGACACCTGGGCACATGGGTTAGCACACGTAGACACACACGCACGTACACATACATTTTTAAAAATGTAATTTTTTTGTATTAACTATAGTTCCCACTTTTTTATCATAAGAGTATGTCTTATATATTGATAACATCTTGATATGTGTTGTTAATGTCAAAAATCAATGATAGCAAATTCCTTACTACCTATAAACATATTTTAGTTTATGTTTAACATTTATTAGTTAATATAAACTTCAAGACAGAGTATTGCCATGGCTAATTAAGAACACTTCTTTCTACTGACAATTAAATAGGAAGATATAATTATTTTAAATGTATGTATCTAAGAATAGAGATGCAAAATAAATTAAGCAAAGTAAATTGGATGTAAAAACCAATTCCAATTATTACAGTAGCAAAACCATTAAGCATTTTCAAATGAAACAAAATACCTGCAAAATCTCTACACTGAGAACTGCCTAGTATCTCTGTGAGAAGCTCAAGGGATCTGAACAGCAGAAGAAGCATGCTCCTTCATAAGCTAGGAGCCAGCCTTCCAGACGATCCTTCTCAGTTTGATTCATTAACTAAAATTCCAAGAGCTTATTTCATAGATATAAAAAACTAACTCTCAGATGATACCAAAAGTCAAAGAATCTAGGCTGGTCAGAAACAATCCTTTAAAAGCACTGAAGAAATTTTAACTGATTTATAGCAACCAAGGTGTACTCTAAACAGTAGTGTCCAGCAGTACTGGCCTTAAGACAGACAAACATCTCAAGAGAGAAAAACAGAGAGTCCAGAAATAGACTCACACTTAGATCCTCGATTGATTCCCACCCCCCCCCCAAGATACCAAGGCAGGTCAAGGGGAGAAAGAAACCTTTCAGTAAATGATACCGACACATCTGTATGTATGTGCAGACAGAAGTACCTTCAAGCCATGTTTGAACCTTTCATACTGTGCCCTGAAGTCAATATTAGTAAGCACACATAGAAGCAGAAGCTACATGCTCCTGGAAGTAGAAGTGACTGTCTTCACAAGCCAGGCTCCTCAGCAGGGACGGCAGAGCCCTTGTCACACATAGCAAAGAGAGAAAGACAGAAAGTGGTGTACAATACAGATAAACTGTTCAAATGAGTAAATAGATAAAAGAAAATAGGGATCTGGAGCCTCTTGAGGACAAAAGAGCTCAAATGAACCCTGTGGCTTGTTGGGTGTCAAATAGAGACATTGGGGTGTATTGCAAGTCTTTCACTCACTAAGTCTGTCGGCTCCTGAGGAAGGATGAGAGCAGTTAGCCCTTAGCAGCAGTGAGCAAACCTCACTTTCTGAAAAGCGTTCTCCTAAACTGGACAGATGGTCCATGGAGAAGCAGCCGATGTCAGAGCTGGGACAGAAATGGTACAAAACAAGCTGACAGTAAGAAGGCACTCAGTACACACAGAACGGTAGGGACATGTCAGAGGCCAAGTTACTCCCTAGCCAACCTGATTCAAATATCGGGGGTTGGGGGGAGGGAGTCAGTGATGGATCACAACCTGCAGAATGAAACAGAAGCACAGAACTCTGCAGAGACTTTATAAATATGTAAATCAAGTAGGAGAAGAAGATGTTTACCTTCCAATGGGAAGACCAGGTGAACGATGTTCCAGCAACGGGGAAGTTGAAATCCTGTCAGGCCTGCCCCAACCGGTAGGATGCAGGGACACAAGAGCATAGCTTCACTTCAGTGGTTTCCTCGTCAGAGATGCACAGATTTAATCAGGACAAGCCATCAGGCAGCTTGGAGATGTTCTCCAAAGCTGGCTTGTAGCCATCAGAAGTGTCAAAGTCACAGAAATCTAGAAAAAGAAAAACAAAGAATTGGTCTAGCCTAAAGGAGACTGCACATATATGTGATCGTGATTGCAGTAAGCGAATCTAACCTGGGTCTTCTTGCTCCCGTGGGCATTCCCAGGAGCTTGTGGAACGTGGACGGGTTCTAAGGATGGCACTGTAATGAGAGGGTGATGATGCCCTTCCTGGTTGGGTGGATACACGTAGCTCTGTGGGACAACACCTTTATTTGAAGTAACACGCTGACGTGTTCATTGGGTCACAGTGTGTCAACAACTGAGTTCACACCACTCAGTTCCTCCTTCTGTACCTAGACCTGGGTTTAAGTTTGAGATAGAAAAGGTGCAGGGCAGACGTCCTGCAGAGCTGTGTCACTTCCCTGCATGCTGTGCTTATCTGTCAGCGCCCCTCCCACAGCCTTTCTGACCCCTAGATGTCCTGCTGTAGGAGTGGCTAGCTGAGGAATCCCTCCCTCCCTCACCTTCTTCTGCATCTTAAAAGGAAATGAACGACACTTATCCCCTCAGAATAGGATCTGAATATTTCTGAGACCCATTTTTGAGGAGACTTAGACTGTGGTAAGTGAAAATCTTAATGAATAAGCTTTGGCTTTTTCACAAAGCTTAGTGAGTCACCCCGTTCCTTCAAACGGTATAAGGGGGTGAAGTGTGCCTGACAAAATGGAAAACAGCTTATCACACAAGTCAATTACTTCCTGAACAGGGTCTCATTATGATATATATATACATATATTATACGTATCAACTTAAAGCTAGCATCCCTAATTTATCCTCTGTTCCCGTTTATCCAGTGCATAACCTCTGGATGTGCACAGGGCCAGGAGAAGATGTGACCAGATGACAAGGGCAAGGCATTCATCATCAGATCTGAGTCTTCCGCTCATTCTACTGGCATTGTCTCCTCTAATGACATCCCAGCCTCCTCTGTAAAATGGAGAACTCTCTGAGACTGGAATGAGGCAACAGTGGCAGAGACCAAAAGCCAATTCATCTTCTCCCATGTCGAGGTCACAGGCTGACATCTTGCCACCTTATGACATGCTGTGTTACATGGTGATTCATCTGTGGCCTAAGCAGAGTCCCGGTGGTCACCTCAGAAACAAAGCTGAAAGAGGTCACTGGACCTTTCTTGTGTGTCCTGTCTCCTCTGACGGTTGGTGGCAAACACCATCCTGAGGTGATTATCCACCCATTAGACAGACAGGGGGGTTCAGTGGCTAACTCAGTGGGAACCCCCAGTATGGAAGGAGAGAAACAACCCAGAAACTTGTCCTCTAACCTCCACATATACACCCACCTGTATAAAAAGAATAAATAAATAAATAAATAAATAAATAAATAAATAAATAAATAACAAAAAGATAAAGTAGCGGTGGGAACTGAGTGTGTGAGAAAGCAACATCTGCTGGTTTTTCAGTCATTATGATTTTTAAGTCCATCTCTGCAGCAGTTTGATTTATCCTAATTGAAACAAAAATCCACTCAACAGCCTGGCAATCAGGGGGAAACGTGCCCACTTGAGATGAGTGTGAAAACCAACACATCCCAGATCACAGCAGAAAGCTGATAAGTTACAGCTCCCAGGCTAAGCTTACCTCATTAGAATCGGAGGAAGGTTTTCTCCAATCTGAAGAAAGTGTGTGGATAGGAAGAAAGGGAGAAGGAAGGGAATGTGGTTGGCTGAGGTTGCACAGCAAGAAAGGGCCATCAGAGACACCAGTTAAGGGCCTCTGGAAATGTACCTGAAACCAGAAAAGAAAAAACACCAGTATGCAAATATAGGGGCATGGTCAAAGAGGCCCCGCCCACAGGACCGTGATTCCCAGCAAGATCACCGGTGAAGATGACCAGAGCCTTGAAACACATACAGGGATAGAACCAAGACCCGAGAAGCTTCTAGACAATCCACAGGCGATATAATGCCTGCTTTTAATCATTGCTATAGACGATGAGGGTTACTGGAAGGCAGCCAACTTCTCTTATTCTGATTCCGTACTGATAAGCAAGTGAGAACATGGTCCCCAGTCAGGGGGACAAAAAGACTTTATAGCTGGAAATAGTAACTTGGCATCCTGTGTTTTAAGGGCTTGACTTTCCATGCTTCAACTTGTGCTCTGTAAAATGGGAATACTAAAAGCATCTGTGGTGGTTTGGATAGGAACAGGCCCCATAGGCTCATAGATTTGAAGTCTTAGCCATTAGGGAGTGGCCTTACTTAAGACAAGTTAGTGGGTGTGGCCTTGAGGAAGTAGGTGTGGCTTTGTTGTAGGAATTGTGTCGCTGGGAGTGGACTTAGCACAAGCCAGGTCCAGTGTCTCTCTCTTCCTGCTGCCTGCGGATCCTGATGCAGAACTCTCAGTCACCTCTTCACCATCATCTCTGCCTGCATGCTCCCATGTTCCCTGCCACGATGATAATGGATTAAGCCTCTGAACCTGTAAACCAGCCCCAATTAAATGTTTTCCTTTATAAGAATTGCCTCGGTCATGGCTGTCTCTCCCCAATAATAGAACACTGTCAAGAGCCTCATACTGGTCCTGTGAAGATGGTGAGAGGAGCCGTGGAAAATGGCTAGAACAGTAGCTGGTCCACAGTAAGTACATTGTTTGTCGTTGGTATATGCCTCTGCCTTTGAGACCTGATACTTTGTCACTGTGACACAAAAGCAACTTCATCAGAAGCCCGAAGAGTAGCTAATTTCTAAGCTACATCTCATCTTTCAGGGAGCTGTCTGAGTGCCCACCCAGAGCCTCTGAGCATCTGTGCTGGGCTAGCTGCGCTGGGCCAGCTGAAGCCGTATGGGAACCTACAACAATCTACCTGCCACAGCTTCTGGACTGTAATAAATTCAGCAGGAATCTGTAATATTGCCAACTGATAATGAGAGTTGACACCCAGATAATAGAGCCCTGCACTAGAGGACAAGTGAGCGTCCTCAGCACCTGCTCTGTTTTGTCAAGATGCAGCCAAGTGTCACCCATTTGAATCATCCCCAGGCGCTTGCCTGTGATATCTCTCTCTCTCTCTCTCTCTCTCTCTCTCTCTCTCTCTCTCTCTCTCACACACACACACACACACACACACACACACACCTTGCCCCAGTACTTCTGTCTCATGCACCTGTTTCTGTGTCTGCTCCCTGCCCAGTACCACTGTGAGCAGCACAGAGCTAGCAGGTACTCAGAAAAACAAACAAACCCTGCTGAAGTGTAGCCTGCTTTCTCCTGTGCTCTTCCCTAAACCCAAGCTAAGATGGGAGCCAACAAGGATGGAGTAGCCTCCAGACATGCCTGTGGAGCTGTGAACCATGGGGGATAGTGGCATCTCAAAGTAGCCAGGGGGCTAGGTGCTAGCCCTTGAGCAAGACACTGTGACAGTTAACATTACCTATGCAATCTTAACCCTTACCAAATAGCTATGAGCCAGTTCTGATGCTCCTGCATCTTGTAGGCAGAGGCAAAGGTGAGTGTATACACCCGGGTCATAGCAGAATCGGATGGCAGACGCTGAGGCAGGAGAAATAGCCCCACGGGAATGGACATGAAGGAGATGACCTTGAAAATGTCTCACGAGTCTGTGTTCAAGCTGGGCACCGACCATGGATCCAAGGTGCTTTGGGGGAGAGGTGCCATAGTTCTCTGTAACAGAATGACCTGTTTGTCTCCTCAGAAGGGGCACTGTAGGGTATCACAGGTGAGAGAGTCTCTGTCACTGTCCTGGAGGCATACGGATGACTCCCAGGTCTACCAGGTCTTCTGACACTGCAGGCTTTCCACTCCACCACCAGGCTGAGTTATGTCCCGTCCCCAACAACCTTGAGACTTACTGCCTGTCCTTACCTTGGCCACAAGTAATAGAACCCCAAGATTCTCTACCTGGTCGCCTTGCCTCACAGACCAGTGGCAGCAGGTGTAGGCAGGTGTACTCAGCATATACGAAAAACAGGTGAACAAGGAAGAGTGAGTTTCCACCAGTAACTTTATTAATAAAGAAGCATTTTGATTGAAACAAAGAGTTTAGCAAAGTATATACAAAAAAAAAAAAAAATAAATAACATGTCCATAAAATCAGGGGGGAAGGGATTGATTCAGTTGCTTTTCTGGTGCTCCAGAAAAGTTTATCCAATAGTCAAACACATTTGGAGCAGCCCATCTGGCCTGAGTCCTGGAGAGTAACAGAAAGTGAAGGCTGTGGGCAAGGCAGCTGGCATTCAGAGGCCGATGACTGGGCAGAGGAAGGAGGTAAGTAAGCTTGTGTCTGTGCTCATTTTAAATTAGTGTGTCCACCTTATCAGACTAACGGAGAGCTCGGGTGGAGTTACCAGGTGTCTCAAGTCACACGCAGGAGACAAAGCCCTGGCTATGAGGGAAGTCCCCAGTTGAGGCTGCCAGGCTCCAAGATCCAGACCCTGCCGCAGGGCACCCATTCCAATAGAGCGGGAAGTATAGCTCTGATGGCCTTGCATGCAGCTCAGGTCTAGGTGTGGGACAAAGTGACTTCACTGTCTCCCTGCATGTTAGCAGTCAGGACAGGATTAAGAAAGATTTGGGGGGTCTAAGACTGGTGGGTTCTAAGGACAGGCAGGCTTCTGACAGGCAGAGATGGAACTGTGTTTGGGGATATCCTAAGATGGTATATGTCTAGGAACAGAAACACTGGTGGGAGATAAAGCTGAGGGAGAAGCTGGAGGCCACCGTGGTCCCCCCACCATGGAGGGCACAATTAAGCTCAGTAAATCACAGAGACTACATCTTATCATTGATTTCTTCCCTTCATTCAACAAAATATTGAGTGCAAGCTTATCACTGGCTCTCTCCTGAGTGCCGGGCATGGTTGGGCAGGGCAGACTCCCACCTTCTAAAACTGGTGCTGAAGCTGGCTCTTGCCTGTGTGAGGAGGTTTGAACAGAAGCAGTCCTGGATCATGCTGAGCTTCTAGAAGCCCCTGCCAGCCATAAGGGAGGCAGAGGACACTGTCTGGTCTAGGGTGAAGGCCAGACCCTGAGTCAGATTATCAATGAGGAAGGGTCCTTTCAGCGGTCATCAGGTAGGACCGCAGTAGCCAGTGATGCTCCCAGAGGCAGATACGCAGGAAGAAGTACTCCACGAATGCCTGGGGAAGGGGCAGCACTATAGGGCTTCGGAGAAAGGCAGCCAGAGCAGGAGCCTAGGCCCTAGCCCTCCCTCCTCTAGGCAGAAGGCCCCTTTCACTGGAAAGGCTGCTCTGGAGTGCTGCGCCCTGAGCTCCTCTGATCCTCACGCCTGTAGTCATCCTCATCTTCTCGCCCTCTGGAAACTTCTATCTGTCGCTTTTTAGGCTCTTGGTAATCTGCTCGGTTCCTACAGGGCAATGAAGAAAGAAAAGAAAGTTAGCCCTCCCCCTTTGAGGGTGGGGTGTGGGGGCGGAAACTGTTCCTAGTCTCATCAGCACTGTGAGCTGCTAAGGGACTCCATGCTGCAGGCTGGTTACCCAGCGCACAGTGAGATCTCCCAACTCCTGAGCTGAGGAGATCCTTGTGGAAAGAGTGTGCGCGTGTTCCAGCCTCTATCTGACCCTCGGCTTGCCGTAAGAAAGCCTGCCCCAGAAGAGAGGCTGCAAACCACAGACCCAGAGGACAAGTGTGGGACCTCAGTCCACCCTTGACTTGGGTGATTCGCTCATTCCTTAACTGAAACTGGGAAAGACTAAAATGCTTTGGTGTCTCCCAAGGTGCTAATGGGCCTGCCCGAGGAGCTGGGATGTGAATCTCCAGCTGCTGCCTTCCAAGAGGCAACCGACCCAGCACACTTACGGCCGCACATCCTCCATGTCTTGGGCTTTGTCGTCCTTTTCCCGACAGCAGCAGCAGTAGACAATGACACCGATGATGATGAGGGCCACAAATGTACCTCCCGCAATGCCCGCATACAGTGCAATGTTCATGGAGGCTGAAAGAGGATGGAGCAGCAGTACTTCCGGCCCCCAGCCCTACCTTCCCGCCAACTCTACCGCCACGCCCCGAGTCAGTAACCGGGTACAGAATAGAAAGTCAGGCTGGAGGTTAGTACTGGCACAGCAGGCTAGTCCCTCCCCAGCCTCTGGGCAACTCTAGTTCTTCTGCCTGACCAGGAAGCCATGGCTAGAAGCTTCTGGTAACACAGTTATGGTCTTGGAGCATCTCAGATCAGACAGATCTGAGGGCATTCTCTAGGTTAGAAGTACAAACAAGAAGAGACAGATCCAGAGCATCCTGATACAAGGCTCCCTAGGCTCTCCAAAAACCCTGAGTGTTAGCTTTGCCTGCTTCTGGCTTATGCTTGAGGTAGCTGTGGTCTCCCTTCTCCCCACAAAAAGAGAATAAACCAAGACATCTGGTTCAAGAAACTTCTCTCACACTCTGAGTGACCACAAGGCAGGCATGGCTGAAGAAGTCTCCAGAAATGTGTCCCAGGTTCTATTTCCAAAGAACCGGAAAAGCTGGGCTAGCCTCAGGGTGAGAAAAGCCTGGGCCAGGCATCTCTCCAGGGTCACAGCGACCACCTGGTCCACCTCCAATGGCCTCAAACAGCCACCTCTAGACCTTGTAGCCTTCCCTCCCTCCCTCCCCACCCTGCTCTTACGAGGTCTGGGTGCCACGGTGATGTTGCAGGACTCTGTCCCCACCTCATTGCTAGAGGTACATATGTAGTAACCCGCGGTCTCCGTGGAGATGTTCTTCAGAAGCAAGGGCTCGCCTGAGACTGAACGAGAACAGCATGGTGAACAGGCAGCATTTGGTGGTGTGTGCACAGCTGGTGATGATGAGGGCCACAAAATGCCCGCATACAGTGCAATTGGAGGAGGGAAAATCACCTCTAAGAAGCTGGGGGAATCAACACGGCAGGTGGGACAACAGTGGAGGGCTTCAAATCCAGTCAAAACTCTGGGTGCTAACTCTGGCTTTGCCTACTTATTTGATATATTTTGCAAGTAACTTGTCCTAGCGAATCTATTTCTTCGTCTATAATTAGAAATGATGGAACCTATGGGACAAGGTACTTGTGAGTGTAAGATGAGCTAATAATAAATATAAGTGCCCAGTAGAATGCCTGACTGCAGTGGCTCTGACAGGCCTTGCTCTTCTCCCCAGCTAGCCATCAGTCTGTTCCTTTCTTTGGCCACTTCCTCCTCCTGAGGCTGATTCCCAAGGTTCAGCTATCAAAGCACTGAAGTCCAGCAATCAAAAGTCTTTTGGTTCACCTAACCCTCCCAGTTAAAATTAAACACTGCATCCTAACACAGGGTTTCCCTTTTACCTTTATAAACCGCATTTGCCTGTGTGCCACGTCTGTCTCCTCTATCCAGAGGCAGTCTTAGTTCCCTTCCAGGACAGGTACCACTTTTCCCTCTCCCTTATTCCCTTCCCCTTCTCCCTCATCCCCTATCTCCTGTTTCTGGTCCCTTATCGCTGCCCTCTGTCCCTCTGGGGCAGATATATCTCCTTTGTGCTGAGAACTTGTTCTTGGTGGTCCTGGGCTGATACTTTTACTACATACATAACAGGAAATGTACATGTGTGATGTGTGTGCTGTAGGGTATGGACGCGCTCTGGGAGGGTGTTGTGTGAGCTGAGAGACAGTGTCAGTTTAAACTCTTCCTCCATGGAGTTTTTCAGCAGTGGCCGCCTCATGTGGAAACAAGAGTGAAAACAGGCAATGTCAAGCCCGGAGACGTGGACCAGAGAGATGTCCTCACAAGAGAGCTCTCCCTGAACCCATGACAGCTTGTGTGTTTGTCCTGTTCTCAGAGATGCTTCGTCATCACTGCCATTTCAAGAGAAGAAACCCTAACTACAGTGCCAGCTTCATCAGAACCTTGTACCACCAGGTGTCACAGTCTGTCCCCAGGACACGCTCTAAGTCTCCAAGAGGGACCTTTTGCAGCCTTTAGACATTTCAGAAGCTATCTCTAATTTTCAATAGCCAACTCAGCGTGTGTGTGCACGCGTGTGTGTGTGTGTGTGTGTGTGTGCACGCGTGTGTGTGTGTCTGTGTGTGCATACATGCGCATGTGTATACACATGTGGAAACCAGAGGTTAACCTCAGATGTCTCCATCTCTTTTCTATTTTGCTTTTTGAGATAGAGTCTCCCAATGAATCTGGAGCTCACTGTTTCAGCAAAGGATACTCAGGGAGCCCTGGGGGCCTCCTGTCTCTGCCCATCCCCCACTCTCAGTGCTGGCTTACAGGCAGGTGCTGCCATGCCCCGCTTCTGTGTGGGTTGCAGTTGATCAAACCAAGGTCCTCACAATCTCACATCAAGCAGTTTGCCGACTGAACCACCTCCCTAGGCCCTGTATTCTGGGCTTTTAATGCAGTGACAAAACTACAGTCTGGACCTGCAGTCATGCCAACCTTATGTCCAGCTGCTTCCCCAAACCGGGAGACAGCCCACACAAGGTCCTACCTCCACACTCTGGGATTGTTGTTATCTCAATATCCTCGATGGTGTTTCATCCTTCCAACGTTCTTGTCTGGAAGGTGGACCACATATCCTCAACTCCAGTTCCACAGGAGAGCCCCCTGAGTTTTATAGTTGGTATGTGTACATGTGCACACACACTTACACACTAATAATTAGTAAATAAATGTTTAAAAAGCAAAACACCTTTGCACTATGAAAGCAACATATGCCTATGATAAGAATTTATGTATGACATAAAGCTATCACGTCAACTCGCTTCAAACCAAAAACATGTACATTCCAGTGACAGCTACAAATGGAATGAGGAGAGCGCCTGTCCTCCTGGCATTTCCAATCTCTGAAGGAAGGCACACGGGAATCCATGGTGACTTTATGACTGGTTGTGGTTCAAAGTGGGGGTTGTATCTGAACTAGTGGTAAAAGGGTTTACCTTGTCTGGGGGGCCAGAGGAAACTTCTAAAAGAAGAGGAAATAAGATAAAAATAAGCTTAGTCACATTGATTTTCTTCTCATCATAAGTATGCTACTTTCTTCATATTCTTTCCTTAAAACTCAAAGCACGTTTTTTCTATAAAACGTGACAGCCTTGGAATCTAGAACCCTACACCTGAGTGTTTTCTGGTATACCATTTACACGTGATATTCATCTATGGTACTGAAAAGGGGCCCATAAGCAAGGCAAGTATGTAAATCAGTATGGTTTTGAAGCTTTGTGGGCGTGGTCTACTTTGTGGGCGTGGCCTGCGGGTGTTTTGATATCCCAGGGAGCAGTGGAAACCACTACAGAGATTCAGAATCCCATTTTCTAACCCAATTGGATTTGATACTCTTAAGAGGATTTTAAAGGAACACACTTTACAGAATACTCTGCATCTCCGGGCACAGGTGTGTTTAAGAGGCCTAGCGCTGGCATCAGAATCCCCACCCGAGAGTGTACTGCTCAACAAGTCAGGTGTCCACAGCACCCCAGGGCAGCTCCTAGGCCTCCTTTAGGGGTGGGATCATGGGGGATCCTGTTGCATGAGCCAGTATCATCCTTCTAGTCTCTGAAGCAAACAATATGTTCCAGAAACTTCCTCGGGTAAAATTGGGCTCATCCCATGCCACTGATTGGCTTTGATTGAACTGGGAACTCAGCTGGGCGGTGGTGGCGCATGCCTTTAATCCCAGCACTTGGGAGGCAGAGGCAGGTGGATTTCTGAGTTCGAGGCCAGCCTGGTCTACAGAGTGAGTTCCAGGACAGCCAGGCCTACACAGAGTAAATCCTGTCTCGAAAAAACAAACAAACAAACAAAAACAAAAAAAACAAAAAACAAAACAAAACAAAACAAAAAAACCAACAGAAAAAAAAGCTGGGAACTCTTGAGAGTCCTTTCTTTTCCTTCTGGAAGAGCCCACAACTGTCAGAAACCCGGTTTCCCCGTTGTTGTGGCGCCATCTTGTGGTCAGGACAGGGGATGCATATGGCCGTCATCTGTCGGCAGAAGCACCTAAGAAGCCCTGAATAACCCCAAGATACTGATGTTGAATGAACCGATCTGCTCTTTCTGTCCCCTCCCACCAACGCCGGTCAGTAAACTTTGGCTGCCACGTCTCATCCCAGGCTCTGGGGCGGAGCCCTGAAGGATTCCTGTTCCTTCCACTCTTGAGCTCGCCAGCATTTTCAGAGGTCTCCTATGAGAAACCGCCTCTTGCTCCAAAGACCTAAACATTAGCACCATCTCAGTCTTGGTTGTGTTTTTTGAAGGACCAGGGAGCTTGTAAGTGACTTACAGCCACAAAGTTAAAACAGGGCTCCAGGGCTCTGCAGGACCTCTGGGAGCAAGAAGCTTTGAGAACAGCACCCCTACCTCCATCACAACATCCAGACACAAAACTGGGTGGTAACCATCACTCCCACAGTTAAACTGTCCATCTGAATCAAAATCACCCAGAGAAGCCTCTGGGCCTGCCTATGAGGAACCCCAGGTCAAATCCGCCTTTGGATGTGGCTGTGTGGAGCAGTCTAGATTAAGTTAATTAAGATGGGAAGACACACCTTCCCCACAATCCCTTGGGCTGGAATACTGGATTGAAAGGAAAGTAGAAAGTAAACCTAGCACCAGAATTTCTCCCTCTGTGCCTGCCCTCCCCGTGTGTGTGTGTGTGTGTGTGTGTGTGTGTGTGTGTGTGTGTGTCTGTCTGTCTGTCTGTCTGTCTGTCTGTGTGTTGTCTGTTTGTCTGTCTCTGTCTCTCCCTCCCTCTGTGTCTATCTGTGTCTCCTTCTTTCCTCTCTCTCTCCCTCCCTCCCTCCCTCTCTCTTTCTTCCAGTGGCCAGGGGCATCGCAAGCTGCAGCTGCCACGGCTTCCCCACCTTGGAGGACATGCTCTTAAACTGTGAGACAAGACACGTCCTTTGTCCCTTATGCTGTTGACGTAAGGCATCTTACCACCGCAGCCACCCTCTCTGCTGTCACTCCAGGCCTGAGTTCTGACTGGATAAAGCAGAGAAGCAAATGTCGCTTTAACCTCCTCCCCTGCCCTCAGGAGTCACCCACTTTTAGTTAGCAAAGAGCTAAGTTTTGACCCCTAACAACTTTTTATGATGAAACCGGGGTGCCCATTTGTGAGCTCCTAGGAGGAGCCCAGTGCTTACAGGGAAAAGTCCAACCTTCTAGGCTGGCACACGGGCCCCTCTCCATCTTCCCTCACTCTTTCCCATGAACAACATCGGCCATCATTTCTACATGGACATGTATCCTTCCCCTCAGCCACACTGACGCCATGACTCCCATGCTGTTTTCCACTCTGAAGGGTCTGCTGAACATAGCTAATAACACCTAGAACTGATTGTGCCCTTTGCCGTCTACCAGGCATCAATCTCCATGCTTTACGAAAACTACTTTGGTTCACCCTCCACAGTGACAGCAAGAGATGAACACTGGTGTTGTGCCCATTCTACAGATGTACAGACGAAGGCAGAGACAGGCTAAGTATCTTGCTTCACTTGCTAGCAAGGAACACAGCCAGGATTAAAGCCCATAGCTGCTCTGCAGCACCGGTCACAGTACAACTCCAACATCCCCTTTGTGAAGAAAACGTCCAGGATTCCTCACAGTGTCTGCATCACACCCCCATGTCAACCCCTGCAGCTCATGACCTCATGACCTTCAGCCCAGGACCCCACAGTGTACACTTTGCAACAGGAAACTCACACATCGCTGTGCTGTTAGACCATGAGCAGGCAACGAAGAGTAGGCGGGACACTGCAGAGTTTAAGGACAGCTGCCAGGTGATTTCAACAGAAATCCCAGACACTCAAAAACTGGCAATCTGGGAGCTGGTGAGATGACCGTGTGGGTAAAGGCACTTGGCGCCAAGCCTGATAACATGAGTTCAAGCCCTGGGACTCACGTGGTGGGAGAGAAGAGGCTCCCACAAGCTGTCCTCTGGCCTCTCACTGTGCTGTTCTCTCCACACACAGCACACAAATGCAGTTATAGAAATGTGTCTAAAACTGGCAAACCGGGCTGGATAGATGGCTCAGCGGTTAAGGGCACTGACTGCTCTTCCAGAGGCCCTGAGTTCAATTCCCAGCAACCACATGGTGGCTCACAACCATCTGTAAGGGGATCCGATGCCCTCTTCTGGTGTGACTGAAGAGAGCAACAGTGTACTCACATACATATAATATAAATGATTAAATCTTTAAAAACAAATTGACCAACCAGAAACCTACCAGCAAAACTGCGAGTTTGTGGTAATCCATATCGCACCTATTACTATCTAGTGCACCATCCCTTTTATCTTAAGTCCAGTGAATTCTACTAACGTTTTTGTCTTTTTACGAAGTTATTGTTTGGCCTCCAGATAACTAAGAGTGATGATCCACTTGGCTTTGATGGAAACCCAGGGCGTACGGAGTGTTCATCCACGGGGCTTCCCCGGGGCACTGGATGTTTCACAGGGCTTCCCGGGGCTCCCGATGTTCCTCCCTCGCCCAGAGCAGCTCCACTCGCAGGCTTTGCTCACACCTCCTTATCCCATTTCCACACACGCGGGACTGAACGACCTCAAAGCTAAAACTGAGGGACATCCTCGGTTCACTGGTGCGGCTACGGCAGCTGGTGGGCAACTGAGAGCCCACGCGATTGCCACTCCACGGCCGTAATGACAGCAGAGTGTTATCATGGTCCCAGCTCTGCCCCTCTCTCCTCTTCCTCCTCCCCTGACCCCTCCTGTATCTTGTTTGTTTCCTGATCAAAGGTCAAATATTGGGTGACCAGTATAAAATGGGTCTGTTGGCAGCTACAGGTAAATCCGCCATAGTCTGAGGATGAGGATCCTAACAGCCCATGTTCTGTTTGTGGTGGTGTCTGGGGCGGACAGGTGTGGGTGGGACACCGGGCTAGGAAATTCACCACTCAAAAGTGGGCTTGAGGCCATAACAACGCTTAAAAGAATAAGTCCCGGTGTTTCTGCACAGAATGCTAAGCGAGACTCACTTCCTCCAGAGAATGGAAGGGGGGGGGGGGAGGAGAACAAAGATCACGTGACCTCTACCATAGTCCGAGCTGAGCTTCTTGGGAGCCACTGCTCTCTTTCACAGCTGTGAGGTGCATAGGTTTTTTTTTTTGTTTGTTTTTTGTTTGTTTGTTTTTTGGGGTTTTTGTTTTGTTTTGTTTTTGTATAGAAAACCATTGCTTTGAGGGATGGTCCAAGGTAGCTCAAGGGCAGGGCTTGGTTAAAAGGACTTCGGTTGGTCAGCCTCTGTCTCCGCTGGCAGAGGACACGTGGCCCTCCCTGCTGCCCCCTCACCTGGCTGGGAGAGCGGCCGCTGCTGGTTCAGAGCGTTGTAACTCTTCCAGCTGTATTGTGGGCTCGGAGAGCCCTCTGCAGAACGGCATGTCAGCTGGATGTTGTTCCCGATCACGGTCTCCCCTTCGATGCCGCAGTCTGGCTTGGAAGGTGCGACTGTACAAGAAAGAGACCGAAAGAGAGACCTGAGTCGCATGGAGACAACTCCTGCCCATCCCAATATCTACTAACCTATGTCTCCTTCCACACACAGAGGAATGCTCGCAGACAAACTCAGAGCTTAGTGCTGACATTTAATATTATAAAGGTAATTCATCCCCAAAATACCCACTGTCACAGCACCCTCTCGCAGGGGCGGCACCACAGGTTGTGCTATCCAGCCCGCTCCTCCCAGCCTAACAGCAACAACTTCGTCAGAAAAGCTGTGACTCTCAAGGCTGGTCTCATTGGCTGCTGACATACCCTCCTAACAGGAGGGACTGGGGAGGGTATTGAACTCTCTCTCTCTCACCTGAGATTCCAGCCACTCTGTCATATAGTAATCCTGTCCTAATTTTTTCATGGTCTTGTCTCAGAAGATGCTAGAGTATATAGGCTGTGGGATGCATTTGAAGTGTGGGTTGCCCATCTATACAGCCACGGAGAATTGTCTGAGATTCCAGCACTGCAGCAAGCTGTGGGCTTGCCCAGGGTTTGCATAGGAACACAGTAACTCCGGAGTTCTCCATGCTCGGCTTCAGTAGAAACATTTTGCTTTGTCTTTGGTGTCCTGTAGAGTTTGTTTGCATCTCCCCAGGGAAAGAGTCCCCACAGGCTGGTTGATAGTGGCTTCTTGTGCTCTCTGGACTCTTGAGAGTTTAAATATAATCAACGTAGCTGTTATACAGATGGGGGCCACCGGAGCACACAGAAGGGACACTTGTTCTTGGGTTCTGGAACATGTGGGACTAGAACCAAGGTTTCCTGACTCCAGACCCAGTGCTCACACTATTGTTCCAGGTGGGCTCTTTTCTGCTCCTAACTCAGCCAGGATCACTGAGTTCCTGATCCGTTAAGTCAGGGGACAGCAAACCCCTGTAGGGGGCCATATGGGATTTGTAGGCACAATATTATCTCCAATGCTGGGATTTTTTTTCCCTTGGAGTCATTTAAAATATATTTTTATTCTTTGAAATCTTCGTACATGTATGCAATGAATTCTGATCATGTTTTCTACCCTACCCCTATCCCAGTTGCTCCCTCTGGACACCTCCTTCTTCCCTTCTGGTTTTAATAATGCCTTAGAACCAACCATAAGGGCAGGGCAGGTCGTAGGCTGATGCTAGCCAGGGTCTCCTCAACGTAGATTAGATGGTCTCTGTAGCTCTTCAGCTTCGTTCAGGGACTGTTCTCTGTGGATCTACCATTGCCCTCTCCCCCTACTTTGCTAATAAAATGCAATCAGTACTAGTAGCTAGACAGCAGGAGGGACTCCAGGCAGTGCAAAGCTTCCTGCTGGGTGAAGAATGTGACTGAAGACATGGAAGTGGACTGAGGTGACCAAGAAATGCCAAAGAAAGGAGTTTGTAAGTCCCAGCAGCCATTGCAAACCATCCACACTGGCTTCTTCAGACTCCAAGCCTGTGACTTTCCCTCAGCTTTGTTAATGTCACGTTGGGTGGAGTGGGTAGTTCTGTAGATGTTATCAGGTACCCAGGTTCTGCCTAACAATGCTGGTCACTGCGGTGGCACTCTAAATGAGTCACGGAATCTAGTGGGGGACAAAACAACGGCAGGGCAGGGAACAGGACTGCTGGGCAGAGAAAGGTAACCCAACACATAGTATGGGCTGTGACCTGAAGGGCACCATGAAGTGACAGGAATCAGAGCAGAGATGAGCATGCCAACAGGAGATCAGCATACCCAAAGGCGCAGAGGCAAGAAGCAGGAAGTACCCATGAGATGGGTGAGGAAGGGAGAGCACACTGTGGAGGAAGATGTACCTGATGTCCTTGGACCCTTCTACCTTTGTCATAAACCATCCTGGACGGCCTGCATCCCCGGGTCAGGCACATGGCCACCCATCTTGAGGGTTAATGCCAGTCTTAGCCCACCTGGAAGTTGCTGGAGGAACTGTGCCTGACTCTTCTCTTCCAGTCCAGCAGCTGCATAATTTCTTGGAAACAGGCAGGCTATGATTAGGGGTGCCTCACATCTGCTGACACAGCTGGGCCAGCCAGGTATGGTGGAAACCACCAATGTCATCAGGAGTGGCACATTAGAGGCACTCAAATCGCCAAACAAAACCCAAGCTTCTGAGGATCAAAGACAAGCCGGCATGAGCAGGTGAGCAAAACACCTGCCAGAAGTTGGCCACTTATCAGCCTCCTTGCATCCTGCTAGCCCTGGGGGCGGGCGACTCTGGAGGTGCAGAGGAGGCGAACCTACCCTCTAGGTATTTATTCCTGCTGTGGTTCTCTCTCCCTCCTGGGCCCCACAGCAGAACCTTGCAGGACCCTTACCTAGCCAACCTCACCCTCAGGCGTTCCTTTATCAAGAGATGCAGTGACAAACTCCCCCATCAGACTAAGTAGTGAAGTAGCCGGGACTCCTGAGCTAGTGTTTGTTTGTTTGTTTGTTTGTTCAGTCGGAGTGGGGGTGGGGTTGTCGGGTACAGACAGAAGTGGAAAGGAAAGTGCCAGACACCAACTGCTGAAGCATAAAAGGCAAATGTGCATAATTGAAAACCAGCACCTACTCCATTCCTTGGGTGTGGCCTGAGCAGGAACTCCAGAAACTGCCTGAAAGGTGATGGCCAGCAAGGGAGATCTGCTTTCAAGGAGACTGTGTCGAGACCTTTGGCTCCTGGCCCTTGATCACGGGCTCTAAACTTCCCGTGGACCCTGTGCCAGGCACGCCCCTATCCTCTTTCCCCAGATCTCCAGCCCCGAAGTCACAAACAGCTGGGACCTCAAATTAGATCTAGTTTAAAGAGCCCCACGCGCGGGAGCCAAGAATACTGTCGAGGGAGCGGGTACTCTCAAGGGAGAGGGTCTTTTTCTCACGTGGCCTATTTTACAAACAGATGTTACCTGAGAAATTACTGAGGGAGAGGCCAAGAAGGGTGGGAAGGGGTGTGTTAGGCTTCAAAGCCTCTCGGATGCCGGCTGTTCCCTTTGAAGACGCCAGAGGGCGCCAGAGGCCAGAGCAAGGATTCTCCACCTGACGCACAAACTGCTAAGGCTTCGGGGCTTCCTGGAGGTGAGCTAGACAAGGCTAGCTCCCAGGGGCTAAGGTCGGGGTTAGGGGCTTCCTTCTAGCCTCCCCAGAATGATTAAAACCTTTCAGTATAATTAAGGTCTTTCTCCTTTAAAAATCACCCAGTTATCAGAGACACTGAGAAAACTTTTCACAAAGAATATCGGTGGATTTATTAACAGGTAGGATAAAACGTGCTTTTTTTAAATCAAAAGACTAGTTTCAACGAATTCCATATTCTCAGATTAAAAGTGTATTCTTCACTCTTCAGGTTAATCTATTTGTCTTTTAAAGTAGGTGTTCCTTGACGTAAGGGCAGGAGTTTGGTTGGAGGACCAGCAGAATCAGGTTTCAGATTTATACTGATTCTTGCCATGTGTTTGAAATTCTCTGCCAAAAAAGACAGGCCATGTACTTCAGGAACCCAAATTTTATACAAGTCTGTGTGTATATAATCCTTATATGTATATATAATGTGCGTATGATTTTTATACATACCTATGCAAGTGAGGTGAAGGGGTGTTCAAACAAGAGCTAACAAAAAGCGTTGAAACCTGAGGTGTCCACGGATTGTTGTCAAGCGGCAACTTGCTAAGTGCTTTATAATATCCCACATCTTCACAGGAAAGAGGAAAGTGTATGAGTGTGTGGTGCGCACTGGGAGAACATGAGGCGAAGTCGAAGACTCTTGCCTGCATTACCACTGGCTGCCACATGGTGGCGGGATAGGAAGAGGTGTTGCCTATTCTTCATGCAGCATTAGTTGACGCCACAGTGTAGTCTGACACACTATAATACTTTCTATGAGTCCGACAACTAACATATACAATTTAAAAAGAAATTCTGCCAAGTAGTGTAAAGGAAAAAGAGGAGAAAGGATCCACTGTTTTGATGCACAGAGTTGCTACCTCCCAGGAGTGGGGCCATTGCTTATAGCGCACATAGACCAGGTGCTCATTTAAGTGTCCCCAGTAACTAGTTTTGAGGCAATTACTTCCTTCCTTTGGGCCTCATCTACCCAGAAACTAAAGCAAGTGAGTTTCCTCATCTTTCCAAAACTATAAATTCCAACAAATTCTCCCATGAAAAGGATGTTGTCCTGGGACATACTTCCGTTGATTGGAGGTCTGCGACCATGCCTTTGTTAGAGAAAGGGTAGAGAGACTGTGGTGTGGAGCTGAATTGCAACCAGGGAAAGGTGTGTCACCTATGGGAGTCACGATCAGCCCTGTGAGTGCCACGCATTGGTTAAGGCAAGATGAGAACCAATGTATTGCTTGGGGATGCTATTCCCTTCTCTTTAGTAATGAGTTTGAAGGGGGAAGAAGAGTTGGTGTGGAGAGAGACAAGCAATGGGAGCAAGGGATGACTCCAAAACCATCACCTTTGCCCTCAGAAACAGCCCACTATTCACTGAGAACCCAGAGAGCATTTGGCTCCAGAGGGAGAGATGGAACCACGGCTCTGCTGCTGACAGCGCTCCTCGGCCCACCCTCCTCCCACAGGAAAAGACAGAGACACTCACCGAGGACCGTGAGGCTGACTCGAGACCCGGAGGTGACATCCTGGTCTGACATCAGTGAGACAGAACACTCATAGGTGCCATTGTCATCCATGGTCAGCTGGTCGATTGTGATGGAGGCGTCTGACAGCTCCACGTCATTAGATACTGTCACACGGTTCTCGTAACGGTTCCCATAGATGTATTTCTTTGTCACAAAATTCCAGGTGACCACTCTTTCCTGAGAGACAGAGGAAATGTCTGCCAGGTTGTCACAAAATTCCAGATGACCACTCTTTTCTGAGAGACAGAGGAAATGTCTGCCAGGCCCTGGCATGGTCCTGCCCTGACTCAATCTTCTTCCTCCAGAGCCAACCAACAGTATGTCAAACAGAAGGGCAGTACCTATTGGTAGATTCCTCTTATTACCTAACTAGATAACTCTAGACTTTAAAGATTTGCTTTTAAATGAAACTTTTAGGGGCCGGGATTGTAGTTTAGTTGGTAGTACTTGCCTACCATACACAAAGGCCTTATGCTTGTAACCAGGCTCTCTCTCCTTGGTTCCCTCTCAGCCCATGGTTTATTCTCATTCGTTCCTTCATTCATCCAACACAGAGCAACCACCGTAAGCCACATACCATGCTTGGTAACCACTGAGTTCCAAGCTCACTTGATTTTGACTGTTGTCCTTGCAATTGGTTTATGTATTTATTCGTTGGTGTTGACGAAGTAGCACATTAGTGGCTTAGACCACAGACACAGACCAGGCTGCCTCCGTCAAATTCTCACCCTGCCGCTAGCTGACTGCCCTTGAGCTGCTCTGAGATTCTCGACTACAAAAACGGAGATGTTGGTGATAACACATCTCCTAGGACTGTGCTGAGAGCTACTGCTGACAATAATGCAGAGCCGTTGCAATCAGCCTGGCGTGGTGTCTACCGTGACTAGCCATTATGACAGTCTACCATGTCCTCGGCATACAACCCAGGAGTTCTTCCCTCAAAAATGAGTTTGAAATCCAACCAAGCAGGGTATCTCATGATTACAACATAGACTGGCCACTTGGGGGAGGAGTCCTACAAAGGGTGATATCTGCCTTGAGTCTTGAAAAGTAGCTGTGAATTAACCAGGTAAATAGCTAGAAGGCTGTGTAATATGTTAGGCATTGGAGGCAAAGGAAAATAAAAAAAAAAAACAAAGAGCAGAAAGCAACAGTGTCAACCTCAAGGGGCACAGTGTGAGTGAGTGACAGACAAACAATAGCTGAGCCTGGGCAATAAAGGTATAACTGCTACTTATGATATGTGTGTTATTATGCTGTACACTGTTCCAGGTACCGGGTCTGTATTATCTCATTTAACCAACACACAGGAGGAAACAGACACCACGAGGCAGATTAAGTGTGCTCCCCAAGTGGATATGTTTAAGTGACTAGCAGGGCTGAGGTGATCCTGGGAATTCTGGCTCAGAGCCTGAACGCTGCAGATTCTACTGAGTCACATCTGAGACACAATGTAACACTAAGTAGTTCACAGTTTATCTTCAAAGCAGTAACGTATGTTAGCTTTTTGCTGATGCTTGGTTTGGTTTGGTTTCCAATGTGGATGTGGAGTGAACCTCCATCCTTCCATATGCTAGGCAAGAGCTCTGCTGTCCAGCAGCAATACCTAGCTCCAGAATTCTTTATTTTGTGGGGGTTGGGGGGGGGTTAGCTCTTTTTTCAGAGCACAAATGAAAAAGGTCAAGTTAAGAGGTAACCAGGAGGGGCTAGAGAGATGGCTCAGTGGGTAAAGACACTTGCCACCAAACCTGACAATCTGAGTTCAAGTCCCAGGAAAGAGGGACCCAATTCCCACAAATCTGCCATCTGACTTCTACAAACTCACCCTAATAATAATTAAATGAAATCTTTTAAAAAAGAAAGAGAGAGAGAGAGAGAGAGAGAGAGAGAGAGAGGAGAGAGAGAGAGAGAGAGAGACCATAATTGTTGTCAAATCAGGTTGTGGCAACATGGAGTAAAATGAATTGGAGGGGCGAGAAGATGGGGACACACAAAATTGGGGTGTGGGACCAAGATGCAGAATTAGAGAGCAGCCAATCCCAGATTTAGGGTTTAGCATGTTTGTTGGTATCCTTCCCAACAGAATTAACACATGAGGAGAGCGCTTTAAACAAAATGTATGTGTTCTGTTTACATGACAGATTCCTGAAGTGTCTGTGGGACACCTAGGTGGAGGAATTCAGCATGGCCAGATGGGACAGCTGAATCTCACTGAGACAGGACAGGCAAGGAGTTCGGCAAGAGAAAGCAAGGAGATCACATGATCTCATGGTAGCCATGTCTCCCACTGTTAGACTGCCTCTTTGTGGTTAAACACTGGGAGATGCAGTTAGCTCTTTCTGCTGTATCAGAGATGAAGGCACTAGAGAAATCTCTCTCATTGTCATCCAGGAACACCTATAAAGGGGTGGGTCCTCCTCCAAAGCCCCAGCTTCCTTATATTATTTTCATGGTGGCCTTGACCCCTCCCCCACTTTGGGGGTTTTTCAAGACCATAAGAAAAAATATTCTAAAAGCAAAATCTAGTCCACCGTGATTTAAGAGGGAAAGGGGGCCACATTGTCCCAATGAATAGGTGGCCCACTTCATAAATATTCATAAAACTGCTGTATTTCTATATACAGAACCTGTGGGCGGCTACCCTCTTGACATTCAGGAACCCCCCCCCCCAGTCTCTTCTTTGGGATTTATGCTTTGCCTGGATAAATTAGCTTCTGTTGTAACTGTAGGTGTCACTTGGTTGAATTCTTTCTTTTGAAGACAGAACTAAGAAGAAACTTTCAGCTGGTAATATATCTGGGGATGAAAGTTTGGAAGCCAGTGGCATACAGGTGTTCACTGAGATGTGGACTAGGCATGGCTAGAAGCAAATGCCAAGTACCCAAGTTATTCAAAGGATCCAGTGAAGGTCAGAGAGACAAGGGAGAAAGCCAAGCCAGTGACCCAAAAGGCAAGAAGGGCTCTGAGAAGGAGAAGTAGTTGCTAGTGGGAAATGCTAGTCATTTCAAGAGTGTTAGGGAAAACAGGTGAACTGGGCAGAGGACATGGAGATGCTGTGCCAGGTCTGAGTCCTGAGCCTGCAGAGCCCGTCTGGTGTGGGTTGCTCTGGTGCTGTTTGTATTTTGATGTTAATTCTGCTTCCTCAAGGGCTGTCCCTGATGAGATCACATACTCAGGGGATCTCACTGAACCTTCTCCCCAGTCTAACCAGTCAAATAAAGGCTAGAGCCGATGACTGGGTAGTGGAAGGGAAAGATGGGATGGGTGGTCTCAGAGAAGGGGAGGAGAGAGAGAAAGAGAGAGAGAGAGAGAGAGAGAGAGAGAGAGACAGAGAGACAGAGAGACAGAGAGACAGAGAGACAGAGAGACAGAGAGACAGAGGAAGAAGAGGCGAAAGGAGGATGGAGCCGAACCACATGGTCTGGAGAAGCTGCAAGTAGCAAGGGGTCTCATAGCTGGGGAAAATTGGTATAGTGATAAATTCCAATCTAGGCATAGAGCTTATAAATATAATAACTGGTTGTGTTTTTTTTTAATGTGGACTTATTGAGGTAAGAAATTACCACAATACCTTTCCAGTTAGAACAAGGCATTCCAGTTTTCCAACAGACATGGTCTAAGTTAGGGCACATGACAGGGCTATTGGAGCCTATATGCCTTACATAAGCTGTCCAACCACACCGATAGCCCTGATAGGGTGGACAACCTACTGAGACTGTCTGGCTGATTCAGGAAGACAAGGCTGAGGTGGTGTCTAGGCCTAGAAACAATCCATGGATACCCAACTCTTTCCTGATCCTTGGCTGGCTCTACCTGGGTCTCCCATTCCATAATACCCTTTTATCAAAGATATTCTAAGATTGTTCCTGGGTCTCTCTCTCTCTCTCTCTCTCTCTTCCTGACCACACCACCTCCTAGGACTCACAGAAAACAATGCCTTTTTCTGCATTTGTTTTTGGTCTCAAGGACGCTGCCTCAGATCCTTCTGGAAGCAGAGTACCCAGCAGTCAATAAATAGCTGTAGAGTCTGTGTGGGCACTCTGCAAAGTCAGGGGCAGATGTTACACCTGGCCTGCATCTGGAGGGAGGTGCAGGGTCCTTCAGTTCCTGCAGGCTGAAGCTCAAGACAGCAGGGAGGAGTTTGTGTTTTTCCCTCTGGGAGCAGACAGAATGGGCGTTTATGGCCCATCAGGGCCCTCAGTACATAAAGATAAGACTGAGTCCTTTGTCAGACCTGTCACCCAGGAGGCAGGTGTCCTACGATTCTCTGTCAGAGAAAAGGCTAAAAGCCTCTTTCTCTCTGTAGGGCCAGGGACCTGATGATTATCTCTGGCAGATATGTTATTAAAAGCTTCTTTCCCTAAAGGTTATACTATGGAAAGGAGACCAAGGGCGAGTCGCAGTTCCAAGAGAATATGGAGCTATTGTTTTTCCTAATTTCAACTCTATCATATATATATATATATACATATATATATTATCTGTGGTGGATAGATGTGCTGGTCAGTTTTATGTCAACTTGACACAAGCTAGCATCCTTGGGAAGAGGGGTTTTCAACAGAGAAAATGCCTCCATAAGATTGGCTTCCAGGCAACTCTGTAGTGCATTTTCTTGACTGAGGATGAGTGCAGGAAGGCCCCCTCACTGTGTGTGATCTCACCCCGGGGTTGCTAGTCCTCAGTGCTGTAAGAAAGCAGGCTGGGCAAGCCCGGAGAGCAAGCTGCAAGCAGCTCTCCACAGCCTCTGCTTCAGCCCCTGTACCCAGGTTCCTGTCTGAAGTCACTGCCCTGACTTCCTTTGACGATGGCTTGCAGTGCAGAAGTGTAAGCAAGATAAAATTTTCCTCTCTAAAATTTCTTTTTGGTTATGGTGTTTTATCAGAGCAATAGAATCCTAACTAAGATAATTTCTAAAGATACAAATATAACTGATAGTTAAAGTGTAAGACTTTAAGCCGAGTTCATAGCTTCTGTATGACCATGTTAACTGTATACAAGTTCACTGAGATGTATAGAGTTTGGGACTGGGATTTAACTAGCCGTGTGATGGCTTTGTTTGTAAATTCATTAGAATAAATCAATTTTATTTTAAAAAGAATTTGGGGGTGTGTGGGTGCTGGAATCAAACTAGAGCTCTTTCTGGCTTTTACCCCCACCCTGCCCCCTGCCCCGAGACCCCACCTTCTGCCCCCCAAGTATGCAGGCCCTCTACCACCTCTGTAGAGCATATTAGCATTTTAAAAGAAGACCTGACTTAAATGTACAGACGGATGCTCCATGTATAGTTACACAGATGTGCTTTTGATCCCTAATGAGATACATTTTTCACTTATCAAATCACTGGTTATCAGACAGTTTGAGCATATGCTGAGAAAACGGTGGACATTATCTATTGTGGCTGAAAATGAAGACTGGTAAGATATCTAATGAAATTAACCAAGAAGTTTCATTCATTCATTCATTCATTCATTCATTTCAGGACCTTGTAAATGTTAGGCAAGTAGGTTTTACTTTTAATAATCTATCATATATATCATATATATATATGATATATATGATATATATGATATATATGATATATATGGTGATGATATATATGATGTGTGTATATATATTATATATCATATATAATAATTTTTGTGTTTATTGTGGCAGCAAAATATAGAAAACAAACCAATAATGTATATGTCTATACATATATATACATATATATTTTCATAAAATATATTTTAAATAAGATATGGAGTTCACAGCTCAGCACTAGAATGCAAGATCAAATCACAAGGCCCTGGGTTTGAACCTCAACCTGTAGAGAGGATAGAGGAAGTGACGCAGAGAAAGTTTTAAGGTACGTGCCTGTCAAGAGATCAGTCAGGAGACGATCATGACCCATGACGCCCCATTCACCCTGGAGTCCTACCGTTTGACTTCTGAGAAGTTTAGCCCACTGAATGAATCCGTCTCGGTCTGAAACAGAGGTCCTGTAGGTGCATGGGAGGGTGACACTCCCTCCTCGGGCAGCCCGAAGAACCTCCTGTGTAGTTTCCACAGTGAGAGCATCAGCGGCCACCCAGACTGGAAAGAAAGAAGAAAATAAATGGCGCGCACACACCCACGCTCTGTCTTCAGACCATTGCAAGAATGCTCAGAGGAGCTTTGTAGCCACGGGAAGGCTTCCACAGCAGCAACCTTGTCAGGGCATGCTAGCAGCGGTCTCCAAGACCAGGACAGGAAGTCAAGTGCCTTGGTCCGCTGTCTTCCTGACGTCTCCTGAAGAAGTTACCTGCCTTTGGTGGCTACCCGGTTTTCAGTCTCAGCTGTGCAGACTGCTCTGAGCCCCAGTGTTCCCATCAGTTACTGGGGAGATGAAGCTTTACTTCATACCAAGCACAGAAAGCGCTTGGTAAATGTCTTTCTGTTGTAATCATGATTTATGTATTTACTTACTTAACAAATGTTAATGGGACACTTGAATATTCTAAAGAATTGTATGAGCAATATTAAATCAAGGTAAAAGAATATTCCTGGGGAGCATTATATTTATCAGAAGTAATTATCAGAAAAGAGGTTTTTATAAAAAAACAAACAAACAGCCAGTTCCACCATTCCCTCACACCTTCTCCTTCCTTAGTGTTAGTGCGGCTGTGACTCTGGGTGGTCTGTGATTATGGTGTGAGGATATTCTATGGCTCCCAAGCTAACTCATGTGACAGAATATGCTTTGCCTCGTCCTTTTTGGATGTCACTCTGGGGTCCTGGCTGATACTTGGTGAGCAAGCTCAGCAGACACACACACACACACACACACACACACACACACACAGGAAAACTAAGAAGAAAATGAAGAGAAAGTTTCTGAGAGGCCAAAGTGTCTCATGAAAGGAACTGTGATGCTTTGGATAAGAATGGCCCCATAGGTTCCTACATTTGAATATTTAGTCACCAGGCAGTGGAACTCTTTGATAGAATTAGAAAAACTTGGGAGGTGTGGCCTTGTTGGAGGAAGTGTGCCACTGGGGGTGGGCTGTAAGGTTTCAAAAAGCCCATGCCAGGCCCAGGTTTTCTCTCTCTCTCTCTCTCTCTTTCTCTCCCCAACCCCTGGCAATTGCTCTAGTGCCTACTCTCATGACATCATGTTACCATGACAGCATGTTACCAGAAACCATGCTCCCAGCCGTGAGAATAATGAACTAATTCTCTGAAACTGTAAGCCAGCCCCCAATTTCATAGGACTTGCCTTGGTCACGGTATCTTCTCTTCACAGCAATACAGTGACTAAGACAGGGATCAACTGCTCAGAAGTCAATGATCTGTCTATACAGGGGCTCAGGACCCAGAGACTGACAGCTGGATGTAGCAAGGTGGAGAGGATCTTGACGTGAGCAGACAGAGTGGAGAGGTGAGGATGGAGCTTAAATGGAAGACGTTCAAGAACAAACTGAGCAAGAAGAAGGAATAAGTAGACAACCTTCCTGGAAAAGACGTGAGCATGTTATAGCTAAAGTAAGCATTAGGACCAAGACAGGTTTGTGTCCTTAGGGGGCTTGATGGTATATTTGATGATTTAAAAGTATTTTGAGGCTGTTTATTGAAAAGAATGAATCAGAAGAGAATAGAGTGAGCAGGGTGATAGGAGGAGAAAGACTTAGAAAGGACCCCAAGCCACCCATCTATTGTGACAAGATGTGGTTAAAGGCACAGATAGGTTGGTAGGCTTTGGAGTAACAGTATAAACAAAGTTTGCTCTGAGGGTCCCTGTGATGAGGTTATGTCATAAGGAATGAAAGCATCCTGCTAAAGGTAGCCTTCCATCACCTAGCTCTGAAGCCACCACTGTAAAACATGGTTCTCGGTCAGATTAACAAAGTGTGCTGGTTAGTTTTAACTGTCAATTTGACATAACCTAGACTCACTGGGGAAGAGTCATCACTGAGAAATTATCTACATTCATTTTGACTCTGGTATATCTGTGAGGAACTGTCTTGATTGTTCTTTGAGGTTTGGAAGACCAAGTCCATTGTGAGCAAGACCATTCCCTAGGCTGGAGGGCGGGGCTTGAACTGTGTAAAAGCAGAGGGGTAAGCTGTACAAGCTAGCAAGAGCACACCGATTCTCACTTAGCTTGTGAATGTTGATACATTGTGACCAGTTGCTTGAGTCCTGCCTTGACCTCTCCAGAATGATGGGATGGAACTTGATACTACAGCCCTTCCTTTGTTGCTTTTTGTCAGGCTATCGGTTAGAGTAACAGAAATAAGACAAGAACACAAGATTCTTTTGAAAATGCAAATTCCTAGGAATGGAACTATTGATGCTCTGATGTGCAGTGAAAGCCAACTGCCTTTACAGAGTGGGCACTGCCCAGCAAGGGAGCTGGGTGACAAGAGCTCCTGGGGCCTCTTTGCGAAACCAGAGAAGTAGGTACTGGGGGAGGGAATAAAAAAATAAGCTTCCAAAAGCCATATTTCTCCTCAGCATTTGTAAATTCCTGACATAGTTGGAGCAGGAGACACCAGTGCCCCAGTGCCAGATGCCACTCTGAAGTCATCCACTGTCTTCCTGGGCATCTGAAGCCTGCTCCTGGGCTGTCTCCTACATGGCCATGGCTCACCAAATGCTCCTCCATGTCACCAGAAGTCTCTCCTTCAATTTAGTGTGTTTAATCAAAAAACACATTTATTGTCATTACTAGCAAGGCATCCTTCACTAGGAGGCGGGGTTCTGGAAAGGGCCTCTGATTCTATCCACTGGGTTCCAGCTGCAGCTTACATCCTGCTCAGAGAGCATGATTATATGCTGTTCCCTGGATGCCTCGTAGTTGTCATGGCAGCTGCCACCGATTTTCACGTCACCTCTTGCCTAGGCCCATTTCCCTGGAACCTTGTCCTCAAAGTGACCATTCTCTGGCCTCTCCGTGGCCTGAATAAAGATTCTTTCCTGTCATACGTAAGCGGCCTGTTTCAGTGGCTGCCGTGGTGGAGTGCAGGTAATGTAGTCCCTCTCAACCAGTTCTCACCACCAAATCAAAGAGAACCAACTCATGAAGCCGTTCCTTCCGAATTCAGTTGTCCACTAACCAACTCATGACTAAGGAACAGGAACCAGATAGTAGGTATCAGGGAAAGGAGAACAAGCTAGTACACGGAGTTGGTAATCCCCAATTCCTATCGGTCTCTCTTACATTACATTAACTACAGCTCAATGGCGCACGTCTTTTTCCATGTATTCCCATTCTCTCCTTGATGTTATCCCTAGTTTTCAGACTACAGAATTGAGGCTCAGTCTTCACTTGCCTTAGCATGTACCTCGGAGGGGTTAAGCAATGTGGTCTACGTAGACGTGGTTGACAGTCCAGAGCAGCTACCCAACGGTCAGTGCAAGGATCACATTGTCCACTGGGCCAGAGATGGCAGGGATGGTGTTTGTCCTGACTGCCAACAGAGTCCATGTCTTCCACCCCTTTCCTTGTAAATGAAACTCTTACATCTTTTCTTCAGTCCCTGGTCAAGTATTTAACGTGTGTCTACCAAGGTAAGATGAAAATGCATGGAGCTTTCTTCTTACTGGGACAGGGTTTATGGATACAGACTAAGCTCCAGCATGTCCTTAGTTCTTTCTGTATGTCACAGGGGTACTGTGCACAAGAATACATGCCCACAGATGCTACAGTAGGTGTTGAATCCCCTGAAGCTAGCGTCATAGGCCACTGTGAGCCACCCTATGTGGGTGGTAGGATTTGAACTCAAGTCCTGTGGGAGAGCAGACAGCATCCTCAACAGCTAAGCCATCTCTCTGCCCCCTTGCAATCCTCCTAATCAAACTCCAAGTAGACTACTTCCCAGCAGAAGAGAAACAAACTTGAGACTTTTATAGAAGAACCAGGCCTGGAGAGTGCCTGGGAACCAAACCTGCTGTTGGAGAACACCCGACACCTCTGAGGTAGGTATTCCACATCCTTACCAGAGGTGAAGCCTGGCAATCAGAACGGGCCACCCTGGCTAGATCAGGGGCTCTGTGCATCCCCTCCCCAGTAAGACGAAACAGTCCTTCTACCTGCCCCTTTCCTCTCCCAACTCCCTCTTTTAAAGTCAAAAACACCCCTGATCCCTCCTGGTCATTCAGTACTGCTTCCGCAGCACCTCTCACTGCATCCATTCTAGGAAGCGGCAGGTGGCTTAAATGCACAGATCCCAACTGTCTTATTGTAATAATGCCTCCGTTAGAATTCCTTCATCCACCCAGTGTGAAACTCCAAGTGGTTTACCGAAGCTGCCTGTGCCGGAGCCCTCAGCTGAAAAGCAGGTCTGGTGAGCGGTAAGTGACGAGAAAGCAATGTGTCCTTTGTTTAATGGCTCCCAACTCATAGCCGGAGCTCCCCGAGTGATTGTCACCATTATATACCCTTTCCCTTATTGAGCCACTTGCACTTTGTCATCTCATATTCAGCTGTTGAGATGCATCTCAGTTAGAAGTTGATCACGAGAGACAACCACTTACCCTCAACAAGTTAGCCAACAGAAGGCAGGGGGAACCGCTAATGACTGACGCTAAAGAATGGATCAGTTTTAGCAATTGTTCTAACAGCGAGTTAAAATCATTGTGTGCTAATAGATTAATGAGGAAAGAGACAGAAATGAAGGGAGGCTCACAAAGAATAAAAAATAAATAAACGAAACCCATTGACTGGTGCACAGAGCAATTTGGATGTTAGCTGTAAATCTGAGAGGGGTTTTGAAAGACTGACTGTGTGCCCTGGGGCATGCTTACAAGTTCCGTGATGTGATGCTCTCCTGTGTTTCGGGACTTTGGGGCATCCATCCTAACCAGCTTCAGTCCTTTCTGCTGATACAGTCAGAGTTCTCCCATTCTGACGTAACAGCAGTAAAACACCTGACTGGCTTCTTCATAACTTAATAAGTGCTGTCCCTTTCTGTCCTTTCTGTTGATCTTACACTATTTGGTTCTTCGGTCTTTTATCTCTATGGGTCTTTGTATCCCTGCTAAGGAATTAAACAAAACAAAACAAAATAAAACAAAACAAAACAAAACAAAACAAAATGGCAGGTAAGACATCTAACCCTTGACTAGAATATGAGGAAAGAAGTCATTTCTAGACGCCTCCAACCCCCTCCTTGACATTAACATCGCCTTTTCAGTTCCCACAAAGCCGCAGCTCCTCACCGATTCCTGCTTCCAGAAGTTTGCTCCCTTCCCTCCTTCCTCTTCTGCTCGCCTTTCCCCCTCAGAGCTCGAGGAAAGCTCCTCTCTGGTACAGAAGGTTGCCATCATGGGTCAGATTTGAAATGTCCCGCATAGACTCACACATTGAAAGCTTGGTGTTCAATTCAGCCATGTTCAGAGGTGAGACCTTGGGGAAGGTATTGGACAGTAGGGCTCTGACCTCATTGATGGACTGATTACTTTATTGATAGGGTCAGCATTTGATGGGCTACTGGGAGATGGTAGGAAATGTTGAAGGTGGGAGTGTGTGTCCTTGAGGCCATGTTTCTGTAAATGATATCGTGTCCCTCTTGTCCTGTTTCTCCACTTCTTCCCTCGTTTTCTCCCTTCCTCCATCCTGTCATCTAACTTGAGGTCAGCTACTTTGCAGTACGGGTGAGTACCTACCCTCTGCCTTATTTTGAGACCAGAGGCAATGGATTAAAAATCTTGAACCAAAATAAATCTTTCCTTCATTTTAGTGGGGTTTTTTTCCAGCTGTTTTGTTACACTGACGAGGCTGACTAACACAGTTGTTCTAGGGTTTTAGAGCTAATGATACATTGATGTGTTAACCCCTGGGGGCATTCAAATTGACAGGAAAAAGAAAGTGTTTTTATGTGCAAGGGGTGGCGGTGATCACAGAAATCTTCCTGCGTCACAGTAGCTTGTTTGGAAACAGCCACTATGTTACATGTCCCAAGCAGATGTTGCCTTTTGTGTCACCTGCTACAGGTGAGTACCTGCCAGTTCTCAGGAGGTACACAAGAGGGCTGCCAAAGCAGCCTGGAGTTTAGAAGCATTGTAAGAATTCCACTGTCTGGGATCCTCTTCACTTCAGATCCCCAGGGCTCAGCTGAGGCCCCAAGGCACCAGCAAAGCTCTGTTAAGTGTTCTCTGACAGCCTGGCAGAGTCAGAGATAACTTTCACATAAGAAGGGTGGGTTGGTAACTCAAGACACTTGGTGGAGAACCTATCCCCAAGTTACTAGAAAATGTCCCCACATACAACTAGGGACACACCCCAGTGGTAAATCTTACCCATCATGCAAAAAGCCACGGGCCAGGGCAGGATCTTTAGCCTACACAATGCTAAGTACGTGAGTGGAAATTCATGCTACCATTAAAGGTTTTTGATATGCATATTAATAAAAATTAAAAAGGCATAAATTTAAAGGAAAAGAAACTGCCTGAATATAAAATAAAGGACTCAGTGAACCCCTCCAAAAGAAGGGAAGCCTGGCCAGCAAGAAGCCCTAAGTGGTAATGAGAGAGGCCATTTAAGACCCCTGCAGAGCTAGGGTGTGGAGACCCAGCTTGAGGCCTCAATGATTGTTTGTAAATAATTAAGGTTTGTTAAGAAGATAACAAGCTGTCTCCAGAGAGCCAAACGGAAAGTAATACATCCCAGGAAGATAATGAAATGCTTCGTGGAGCTGGCTGCCTGAGGCGCTTAGAGCACATTATGGGAGCCCTGGGGAAACTGGCAGGAACGTGGCCACTTAGAAAAATCCATTTTCTCAGACAAACCACGTATCCTTGCTTAGGGAGGAGATGCTGAAGGCCAGAAGGGACTCAGCCTGGGCCAGGCAGACACTTTCTGGTGAGGAGAGTGAGCGTGTCTCTAAGGAGAAAGTGGCAATTCCTATGGGCAGGTAGGTTTCTCTTCCCTCCTAGGTAGAGCAGCCCCTTGCTTAGCTTGGGACAAAGAACGGAGAAGCCAAAGCTACAGGGAGGCTTTTTTAGAAATCTATCCACACTTGTTGAACTGAACTGTCAGGTCAACATAGATTTTTTTTTCTTGGTTTTTTCAAGACAGGGTTTCTCTGTGTAGTCCTGGCTGTCCTGGAACTCACTCTGTAGACCAGGCTGGCCTCGAACTCAGAAATCTGCCTGCCTCTGCCTCCCAAGTGCTGGGATTAAAGGCGTGCGCCACCATCGCCCAGCAACATAGATCTTTAGAAACCTATAAATTCAGGTCAACTCAATACATTTCTTCTATAACTCTAGACCAGTGCCAGGCCTAGCAGAACTTTCAGGGTTTGTTCATAGTCTATACTCTCTGGAGCCCACCCCCAACTCCCACCTCCCGCCCGCCCCCAGCCAGTCCTTATTGGTCTACCTTTCTGAGTATAATCTGCATGTTGACTGAGTCTCTGTGTGTAGGCTCCTTCTTTTGCCAGCTGGTGTTCTCTAAGAGGACTCCGCGCTTCAGACTATTCTAGTAAGTGCCACTCACTGGCTCAGTGCCCAAGAGACCTGCCTCTTGGCTGGGTACTAATTAGGACTTTGTTGATTGAGTGGCTTGTGGCACAATCCCTAATAATAAGCAGGTAGATGTCACTGTCAACCAGCACTCTAATGGAGCCTAATGGAGTATTAGGAGTGAGTGTGAGAAGAGAGAGATGGGGGGAGGGGGCAATCAGGACAAGGATTTTAACAGGAAAGGTTATTGAGGGGGTGAAATTGGATCTAGCCCTCAAGGGATGCCATTCATTGTGTTGAATTTGTGTGCATAAGGGAAAGAGGCAGGGGGCAGGGGTTGTGCCTACACAGCCCACAATCCCACGTGACCACAGACACAGGGTGAATTCTAAAAGACAACAGAGCAGAAAGACAGCATCAATAACAGCTATCTTTGGACTCTGGGTGTCAAAGGACAGTTTAGGGATGTGCCTCCTGGTCCATTCGTCTAAGTCCCCCTGGCCCCCCAATGGTGTGCCTCGCTGTTCCAGCTGCAAAGCCAAGAGGTGGAGGTGGCGCAGGCAACCTACTGTGTCCCGGAGCTAACCTGACATAGTATGATGAGGGAGCTGAAGTCAGACAAGACTCTGGGGAAGGTTTCTCTAGTCCCCATCAGACAGGATGGAGAGGCTTGGGAAGCTTACGGGTTACAGAAAATGAGCTTGTAGAAAGGAAGAGATTGAAGACAGAGGAGAGACCAGAGGAAGCAGAGCATCTCGGGAAGGAGCAGGAACATGGGAGCAGGAAGCTCCTTCTCACTGTGTTCTCTCGCAAGGCAGCAGGGCACGTATTTGCAAGCTGGTGGGCAAGTGAAGGCCAGCAAGCTCTGGGACACCAAGCCACACTTTTTACTTCTCCAATGTCCTGGGTGACTGTCCTAACCAGAAGTGTCTGTCTAAAATCGTGTCTGCGCCTGCCCGCATCAGATGTCTGTGGCATGCCTGACTCACCAGCGCAGAAGACAAGGAAGTGGCCCAAAGGTCAGTGGGTGGCAAAAAGGGGGCATCTCAGAGGGAGGCCATTTCTAAGGCTAGTAGTTGGTGCCCTGGGCATGAGGTTGCTCTGAGGGCAAAGGGAGCTGGGAACATGGCCCTGCAGGCAGGGAGAAGACAGCAGGGGAACAGAGTTGAGTGTTGCCAATGCAAGACAGCTTGAGGGCCAATTGCCCTCACTCCAAGTCCAATGTCTCTGTAAACCACGTGTCTGAAAACCGGAATCCTACCCTGGGTGGAGGGATGAGACTCGTGCTAAAGTGCAGGTGCTGAGGGAGGGACAGACCCCAGGCACTCTTCAGCTGCAAGATGAGCCAGGTAGTCCATCTCACACATCAGACAGGTAGAGTCAGCTGTGGAGAGGACAGAGTGAACTTAGGAAAGCCAAGCTTGGAGAGACACAGGAGACAGTGAAGGCTAGCAGGCTTGTTGCCTGGAAAGGGGCAAGAGGGCAGGCATGCATTCATTAACACCACCCAGCAGGGCTCCAGGCTCCCTGCCAGAGGGGGAGAAGACCAATGGTGGCACAGTTCTGCTCTCTCAGAGTTCAGTCCTCTGGATGACTCAGAGGGCAATAAATAAATAATCTCAGAACAAATGTGAAACCACCAAGGTATCAAGGGCCCCCTCCCCCACACACATACCACACAAGGTGAGAGAATGGAGCAAGTGCCTCAGGAGGAGGATCTCTCTCTCTCTCTCTCTCTCTCTCTCTCTCTCTCTCTCTCTCTGTCTCTTTCATGAAGGCAGCTTCGGACAGACCTGCTACTTGGCTCCGTTTCAGCCAGATTACCTATGGCCACCCCAGCAGTACCTCCCTATAAAGCAACTCTAGGATTACACCATGGACATAAGCATGAGTTGAGTCTAAGCCCAAGAGACCATGACAACAAGAGGTCAAGCAAAATGAGCAGATTCAAACTGTGGTGGAAGAGAGCTAGTTTCATCAGCATAGAAGGCTGACCTGGCTTTAGGTAAGAAAGCAGAGGCCATCAATGGTGGCTTGGCAAGTTATGATAGGCCCGCCATTCTTTGAAACTATTCTCATCAAAAATCAAAGTTTGAGGGCGTGGCAAGAGTGGTGAACACCTTTAATCCCAGCACTTGAGAGGCAGAGACAGGAGGATCTCTAAAGTTCAAGGCCAGCCTGATCTACAGAGAGAGAGTTCCAGGATAGCTGGGGGCTACACATTGAAACCTTGTCTGGAAAAAAACTGAAAGAAGAAAGAATCAAGGTTTGGCTGAAGGGTTAGCTCAGTGGTAGAACACTTGTTAGCATTCACAAAGCCCTCCACAACCACAAAAGAAAGAGAAAGGGAGGGAGGAGAGGAGAAGGAAGGACGGAGGGAAAAAGGAAAAGAGGGAGGAAGGGTGGGTGAGTGGAGAAAATAAAACTATTTCCTAGGTGTGGTGGCACCTATCTATGGTCCCAGCCAGCATTTATGGACAGAGATCAATATTCCAGGTCAGCCTGGGATACACAATAACAAAAAGAAACGGGGCTCCTCTCTCCTCCCTTAAGGTGCAGCCTATGGCGCCCTGAACAGTAGAATGCCACAGATTTGCTGTGGGCTCCATTTTGGGGCTGGACACTCCCACTTTCTGGCTCTAGGTGTTTGCCCTTGGCTTCCCACTGAAGCTTTGAGGGAGCTAAGGCTGTATACTGTGGAAGGCCACAGGAAGCAAAGCCAGAGCCAGCACCAGCTTGCCTGGTGCAGACAGTACCACCACGAGAAGAGGTTTTTCCACCCCTAGCAAAGTCACCCCAGCTAAGCAGACTTGCTAAGACCCCCTCAACTCCAGATCTGTGAGCAAACTAAATATTAACATTGTAATTTTGAGTAAGCAGTAAATTTGAAATGGCTTTTTACATTGCAATAGAAACATAGTAGATCACTGCTAGGTCTTTGCCTTCTGTCCCTAGATAGACAGAGCATCAGATATGGGCACAGAGAGGTCACTGAGGACTTAGGCTAGAAGGCCCTCCATGTGAGTCAGGCTATAGCCTGTGAGTTGGAAATCTTTAGAGATATATATGAGTTGAAAGTACCCTATTGGTTTTATGGGACTCTAGCTTGTAGAGAAGCAGGGTTCAAGACAGGCATTTTGGAGTTTTGAGGTTAGCTAGGAGTGAAGAACATCGAAAGCTTTCAGTGCAGATACAATCACAGAAGGATGCTGGGAGAACTGAGTGTCAGGAGCCCTGATAGTGGACGGCAAAAAAAGGATGAGGATACAAAAGCATGAGAGGGCTGAGGCCCCATGGAGGAAAACAGGAGAGCATGTGGCTTGAACCATATCTTCATCCTCTTAGGAAGGAGGGAGAGATTAGCAGGATGGCACACTGCCAAGGGTACGGGCATGCACAGGGCCTTCTGGTGACTAACATCACTATAAACATCACAGCTCGCTTTCTTGGAGCCCTGGGCTGGGATCTAAAAGGTTTCACGTCTCAAAGTGTGGTCCGTGAACAGCTTCCTACCCATCCCCCACTTGGGAGGTAGTTAGAAATACGTAAATCCATACCCCACCCTTGACCTTCCATCAGTATGCATCTGATAAGGCCCCAGGTTCGCTGTGTGCACACTGGAGTGTAAGAATGCAGGCAGCGGGCTTTCCTGAGTCAAGACACCCAGGCAGAGACTAGGCAGCAACTCTCAGGGATGATGCCAGATGTTGCAAAACTGAGAGTAAATTCACACTCGGGGTACCAGGGCATTGATGAAAAGTACCCGACACTCTGCATTTTGTAAGTGTAATCCCAGGCTGCTTCTCAGAACCATGTGGGTGATTTTTCAACAGAGAAGCACACAGTTTGTTTGTCTGGATTCTGATTGAGAAAATAGGAAGGAATCTAGTGGATGTAAATGAGCCAGGGTAGATGGCCATCGCCCTGCCACGCTCCACCTTGGAACACATCCCTCTGAGGCTGGCCAGTCCTCACATTGTTTCCCCTCTGGGGCTGAGACTGATGTTAGCAGTGGCATTGTAATTCCAACTGCATCTCTGACAGGCAGCATTGCGCTTCATCTGTGAGCATTGGCTTCTGCCTTGTGCCAGCCAGTGATGCCTATGCATCAGGTGGGAAGTGGACCTTAAGGATTATACCCAGGGCCCTGAGCAGGCGGGAGAACAGGATTAGGCTTGCATTTCACTACCCCAGCTCTGGCCTAAATGCATCTTCTTGAGGTGGAGAGTTTCTGGACACAAAAAAGGCATTTGCAGATCTGACTGTTATCAGATAGATAGATCCATGCCTGAGGCTGTGCCCTCTCACTGCCCAGCCTGCTACAGGAAACTGTACAGAGCTTAGACTCTGAGCCCCCCACAGAGCAGATACCAGGGGGTCCCCAGCCTGGGAAGACAGCTTCAGAGGGGCCGGTGGTGAGCAGCACTTTTAGGAGAGCTCACCCTGCGGGGAACTGTGTGTCTGCTGATGGCCGCCCCTAAAGATTCTGACATGGAGAACAGCCTCAACAGACCAGCAACTTGAAAATAGACATCCTAAAATCCCACTATGGCCCAGCACCCCGAGGGGTATCGAAGCCTTTTAATGTCTGGGGAAAAAGAGAGAAAAAAAAATTTCTCATCTTATTTCTCTATGAAAAACAACATTTTCCTAATTTAGCATAGAAGCAACAAAGAAATTCCCTGTTCTTCTAGAAAGGTGTGTATATGCGTGTCTGTCTGTTCGTCTGGTGTGTGTGTGTGTAGTCTATGTATGTGTCTTGGTGTGTCTATGTTTGTCAGTGTGTATATCTATGTGTGTCTTTATGTGTGGCATATTTGCCTGTGTATGTGGTCTATATGTGGGTCTGTGTGTGTTAGTGTGCTTGTGTCTGGGTATCTGTATGTGTGTCTGTACAGAGTGTATCTGTATGAGTGTGGGGTATATCTGAGTGTATCTGTATTGTATGCTTGTCTCTGTGTGTTCATGTGTGTGTGTTGAGTGTGTCTGTGAGTGTATTTGTGTCTATGTATGTGTCAGCATGATGTGTATGTGAGAGTGTGTGACTGTGTGTGGTATATGTGTGCATCTATGCATGTCAGTGTCTCTGTGTCTGTGTGTCTGTGTGTCTGTCTGTGGGGGAGGTGCCTGGGTACATGTGTGTTTATCTATTTGTGTGTTTGTGTCTCTGTGTGTGTTCATATATATCATTGTCTCTCTGTGTGTATGCATACACATGCACACGTGCATGCCTCTGTTTTTATATTGTCAGGTCTTGGCTCCTGGCAGAACTGATCATGGACTCTCCCTCTGGAACTTTCCTGGTGGAATTCTTTTTGCACATCTCTTCATCTTTCAGAAGATTTAGTGGCTGACATTTTTCTTGACTAGAAGAGCCTTGATTTTGTGCACAAACTGGAGGGTTTTTCTAGCAGCCTTTGAGGGGAGCAGGCAGGTCCATATTGGCTGTTTGGGTGATAACTGGGACTTGTCCACAATGATTTCCGTGCCATTTCCTGGCTCATTTTGGTCAGATCAGAGCTGTTAGATGATGGGTCACTAGTGTGTCATTGACTTCTGGTGCCTGCATTTGCTCACTCTAATAATAGCAGCAATAATAGCAATAATAGCACACAGGGCTCAGGTCTAAGGTCTGTGCTTGTAGAAACTCTGTGACAGGTACAGTGGGCATTGGATGTATTGTAAATTAGCCTCTTGGTTTTACAGACCAAGGCACCGAGCTTTCATGAGGTGAATTTGCCCGTGCTCCAGTCAGATGGAAGAGGTTCTCAGTGTGAGAGCTTTAAAATAGGCAGGGCATCTGCCTGATGGGCAAGTGTGTTTTGTCAATTACTCTATTTAGAAATGACAACTATGATAATGAAAGCAGACCAACTTTAGTAGTGTGTGTGTGTGTGTGTGTGTGTGTGTGTATGTGTGTGTGTGTGTGTGTGTGTAGAGGCCAGAGGAGGATATTAAATGTCTTCTCCATCTCTCTTGATTTCATTTTTTGGAATCACTTACTGAATCTCCCTGTCTCAGCCAGGCTGGCTGCCCATTAAGTTCTGCCTGTCTCTGCTCCTCAGGACTGGAGTTTTGGCACACATAGCTATCCCAGCTTTTTTTTTTTTTTTTTTAAATGTGGGTGCTAAGGATTTGAACTCAGGTCCTCTAGTCTTCACAAGCAAGCACTCTGACCCACTGAGCCATTGTTTCAGCCTCTCTTGTCATTAAAAATAATTCTGGGGCTGGGGTTGAGAGCACTTGTTGCTCTTGCAGAGGACCCAAGTTAGATTCCCAGCACCTACGTGGTGGCTCACAGCCACTCATATCCCCAGTTCTAGAGCTCCAACAGCCATGCATGTGGTACACATACATGCATGCTAGCAGAAACATTCGCATGCAGTGAAGTAAAATAAATCAAAAAAAAGAAATTCTACCACCTCTGTATAATCTTATATAATACCTTCCACTTCCCCAAAGCTCAGCGAGCCTGGGCTACCTCATCAGGTCAGTGTCTCTCTCCCAAACATCAGCACAATCTATGATGGGCACAGTCAGGTAGGGAAGGGGACCTTCTGTGATTCCTGCCTAGGCTCCCCCTCATACAAAGCAGAATGTGATGTCTGCCCTTGAGGCCCAGGGGAGAGCACTGCCCAGAGGCTTTTTGGGTTGATCTGTGATGGTGCCCAGGATTGGCAGTGACTATGCCACCACTTGGCAGAGTGGTTTCCTCTGCCCCAGCATTCCAGCCCTTCCAATCAGAGCAGGGGGAGTCATGGAGGAAAAAAGGTGGGGGGTATGCGGTTCTGAGCAGAGCTGGCAGGGGAGAAGGGGAAGGGAGGGGTAGAAGACCCACTTTATCAGTGTGTCAGCACACACACACACACACACACACACACACACACACACACACACCATGCTCCCAACCCCCACTAGTCCTGCTGGCTGGGTTCACCCAGAGGTCACATGCCTCACACTCCAGAAGGCCACCAGCCTGCTCCAGGCAGTTCAGAATTAAGGACATTTCTCATTCTAAGCTGGGCAAGTGACTGTGTTCTCAGTTTTTGGTATTTCCCTGAGAGCCAGTATTACTTCTTTTATGCATACATATGTTAGTGTACCAGGCTGTAGAACACAGGGTTATACTGGTGTGCGTGTGCATGTGTGTGGGTGTGCATGTGCGAGTGTGTGTAATACACACACACACACACACACACACACACACACACACACACACACGCACGCAGCATAGAGAAAAGTCCTAGCTCAGGAGAGGGTCACAGAATCCCTGAGCTGAGTAGGGGAGAGTGGCCATGTCCTTCCAGCCCCCCTCCCCTGAGGCAAGCATCCTCCTTTCAGATAATCCTCCATTTAGGTATGGCAGCTGAGGTTGATGAATACCCACTTTCCATCCCTAGGGCACCCACACAAAACATGTTCCCAGTGGGGAGCTGGGTAGATGAAGGAGTGAATGGACAGACCATCTAGGCTGATGACCAGGGGACGAGGGTGTCTGCCTCAGGAAAACGAACCTGCCCAGAGAACTTGAACCAGCTAGGCTAATTAACTCTCCCTCAAAGCCTTGAAATGATCAGGCAGGTTGTCCTTCACTCCAAAGCCAAGGTTCAGAGGTAGGCTGGAGAAAAAGCCCAGAGACCTGAAGGAACTGTGCCGGGTGGTGGCCAAGGTGGTTTTGGGCTTGCCAGGATGTATTAAACAGCATGCTAACCAAAACCCCCTTGGGCTATGCTTCCCAGGGGTACCTGAGCTTCCTGTTCAGCTCTCACTTCCTCCCAGTGGTTCCCAGATCCTGGAAGCAAGCCGCTGGACAAACACACAGGACTAGGGTCTCTGAACTAAGCTTGTCTCAGCCTCTGCGTCCCTGGGTGTGCAGACACCCTCATCCCCCCTGCCCATCTCCACACAACTGCTTTGCTACCCATCACCTGCCGATTTGGGAAGGGGGTGTTCTCTTCTTCAGAGCTGTCAGTGCTCACATCCGGCCAGGTAGGAAGCACTGGCTCTTGGGAGCGTGCTTTCCAGCTTGTGGCTCTATGCAGGATATTGAGGAAGTTTTTCCCTCTTTAAGTTTTCTGTGGGTGATGTAGGTAATGACATGTCTACAACTGTGTCTTTTCCTGGTTTTAAAGAGACAGGAAAAAATCCAAAACCACCACCACAACAAAACTAGACCAATGGTTCTCAACCTGAGGGTCGCGACCCCCTTGGTGATGGAATGACCTTTTCACAGGGGTCACTTAAGATCGTTGGCAAACACAGATACTTACAATATGAGTCTTAACAGTAGCAAATTTGCAGTTATGAAGCAGCACTGGCAATTTTATGGTTGGGGGGTCACCATGACATGTGGTGACTATATTAAAGGCTCGGCACATTAGGAAGGTTGAAAACCACTGCCCTAGACAGTAAATCTATCTAGATCCACACCCTGGCTTCCTGAGAACAAGCCTTGATTTCTTTGAGTTTCTTGTTCCAGCAGCGGGCTGGGGGTAGTTTAGGAGCTAATGGAGATGAGGACCATTTTGATTTAGGAATAGGCCTGGAAACTGCCTCTCCAAACAGTAGAGTGTATAGCTTTGCTCAGTGGGACACAGCACTGCTGAGATCAGGGGAGGTGAGGGATGCTAGGACAGCCTCCCTTTCAGATCGTACACCTCACCCATTCCCCGGGGCTGACAGAAGAGAGGCTTACTCACTTGTACAGAGCGTCCACAGCACAGATCCCACCTTCCCCAACATGGTCTTGTTTCTTTTCCGACACAAACCCAGTCTGGAACTGGCAGGGCACTGGACAGGTCTGAGCTGTCTGGTTAAAGCTCTGGCCTCTGGCCTGGTTCAGCCTGTAGTCCCTGTGACTCTCCTCCTGTTCACCTGTGACAGACTGGGCTCACATGCCCCACCCAGTCAACGGACAGGCAGGTGAGCTCACCTATGGGGTGAGGCACCTGCTGCACTTACTCTATGAAAGGCCTCAACAAGAGTCTTCCTTCCTGGAGCCAGCCATCTTCCTGCCTTCTTCCTCTTTACCAGGAGTGCAAAGTCCTGTACTCCTCAGAAGGTGTGGGCCTCTCGTAACTGATGGGGTGTTGTTGCCTTGTAATAAAAAGGGAGCAATCTCAGAAGTAAAAGCTAGTAAAAGCAGGGCGTTGTCCACATTTGCAGAGGCACGTTAAGACCCATCGTCATCTTTTTCTTTGCCTTTCCTCTCTTCTCTGACACCCACACTTGGACATGTGGTGGTGGAGGACACAGGAAGTTCCTGCGTTCAGAGATGGTACTCTGCCTGGGAAAGTAGGAAATACACAAGAAACCAAGGCGATGGTATGTCTTAGCTCTCCTGCCTTCATTTTTAACACCAAAGTCTTGTATCCTAGAAACCCTGAAATCTCACAGTCCCAAAACAATTAAGATGTGTGTTACCTTCAGATGTAAGAGATGAACCGTAGCACCTTTTATCCCAGCACTCAGGAGGCAGAGGCAGGCAGATCTCTGTGGGTTTGAGGTCAGCCTGGTCTGCAGAGTGAGTTCCAGGACAGCCAAGGATATCTCTAGAGCATAGCTCTCCAGGAGAGCTATCTGATCAGGCTCTGCCACAGATACTCTATTCATAATAGAGAATATATGCAAATGATATTATGTCATTTAAATATTTTCCATTTAATAAAATACCCTAAAGAGGTTTTTTTTTTTTTTTTTTTTTTGCATTCATACATACAGCACTACTGAGTTCTGTTTAATGGGTAATAAATAATACCACACTGGGTGTTACATCTTCCAAGTTTGTTTATATTTCTACGAAGTTATTGGTCTTGGGCTTCCTGGTCTCGAGAGGGTCTTTGTGTTCTTGAGAGACTCACTTTTGATGAGGTGATTACTACAGATGCTTTCCCAGGTGTTGTCTTGTATTAGAAATCCCCTGTGTAACTTACTTTCAACATTCTTTTCTGGCTACCAGGCTTAGTTGGCTTACAAAGTTATTGTTTTCCATTTATTACACTTTGCTTACTCGTGGTATAGCATTCTCTTACCATATATGATAATTTTCCACTTCCGACATTTCTGGACACCGTTGTCAGATTATTTTTCTCAAGACAGACCCTCTGATGCTGGGTCTCTACTCTGGCCCTATTGCTGACTCTGCAGACCTTAAGAAATGAACAAACATCTATCTGCAATTTAAACTGTCCTTTAAGGTGTGGTAGGATTCATTCTCCAATGTCCCCTCCCCTTTAAGAGTTATCTTCTGGCGTGTGTAACCTCTGCTCTGACTGTTCTTAGACATCTAGCTGCGGCTCATTCTTTCCTGCTGCAGAACTGTGCACTGTGCTCTCCGAAGCCCCTCCCCACCTCTCTACTATTATACCAGCTACATTTCATTCAGCTTATCCTTTAAAGGCCAGCTCCTACATCATTTCTCCCACGAAGCTTTCCCTGGCTTTCCAGCTCAGAACTTGCTCCTTCCTGTGATTCAGTGCAGCACTTTGAGTCTCTTCTAGGGCAAAAACGCCACTCTTACACTTCAGCTATATTTAGTCTCTGTCTCATGCCTCCTAATAAACCGTGAGCTCATCCATTCATTCAGCCAATCTCTGATGCTACTACTCTGGGCACGGTTCCATCTAGCTAGGAAGTCAGGATACTTTGGGCTATGAGACTGATTAACTTAGTCAGGTTGCATAGGAGGTAACTAGTAAATATTTACAAACATGGAGGCAGATGGAAAGACGGATGGGTGAGAAGGGATCACAATGTGGAGAGGGTGAAGGAGAAGGCACTGGAAACATGGAGGCAGGTAGATGGAAGGATGCACAAACTCTCAGGACATCGAGAACGAGAGGGTGAACTGTGGATAACTGGGGACTGCAGGGACGGTGGCAGAATGTCATGCGTTCCACCATAGGGCAGGTCATGAGTTCTTTGGAGTTTATCAAGTCTTCCGAATTTTTATGTTACCCGCTAGTTGCAACTGGCCATTGCCAGGGCCATGGATGGTGAGGCAGAGAGATGAAAGGGAGGTACAACTCGCCCGATGTATGGTCCTCAGACATTTCTGTTAAAAATGTCAGGCTGGTCGAAAGCCATGACTTCTCTTTAATCAAAACATGGTGCTCTCCTCACACCTGGCTGAGGGCCAAGCTATTCTGTATAACTGGTATTTTTCTTTCCTCAGCTTCTCCAAGACACTATCGGGCAAAGTTCAGTTTGTTTGTTACAAATGTGCTTATTTGGATTATTTTCAAAAAGTGCTTTGAACAGGCGGCCTCCCGCTGGAGGACATGACTGTTTACGGGTCCTTTCCTCCACAGCGCGAGACTGTTCTAAACCCACTGCTAAACATCAGTGAATCAGCCAGAAGGGAAAGGGTTAAGTGAAGCCTGCATTCCTTCCTCCCAGAGAGCTGCCATCCTATGGGGCCAGACGCTAAATTTAGAGACTGGCTAAGGTTTCTTGTTAACAGCTGTCCCACAGAGAAGAAGCACACCAGAAAGGAGAAAGCTTGGTCCCTCTCTAGCCTGAACTTCTGGTCATTTTCCTGGGGTCCTTGGCCCTTAGTGAGGACACATCAGCTCAAGGTGAGTATTTGTTCCCCTCAAGTCTTCTGTGGTGAGCTGGGACTTATACTTAAGTGGGTGGCAGTCTGCCCTGAGTGTCAGGCCACAGCCATAGTTGGGACTAGCTATCAGAGACTTCTGTGTCTTAATAGGTTATGGGGTGACTCCTCAGCCCAAAGCCCTGATTGACACAGAGTCAATAAATATCACTGAAGGGAGCCCGTTGTCCCTTCCAGTAAGATAAAAGGTGTGTACATTAGTGCAGTTGGAAGGGGGCCTTCAAGTGTTCTTTTTAGTCTGGAGAATCCACCGTCTTTTACAAACCTCCTGTACTACAGTTAAGATAAACCTTTGCTTTCCCTCTCTGCTTCCCTGCTACTCTCCATGAAAGGAGTCAAGATGTCACTTCTTACATATTGTGCCACCTCATGGTGTCCTGCTAATGACAGCTGGGCTCCATCTTATTGGTTTCCCTATGGGTTCTTTACCCACTCGGATATTAGCATGCTGTACCCTCCTCATTCTCTGTCCACCAAGGTGACATTGGTGACACGTCCCCCTCCCCCTTGCAAAGCCTATGGAATCCAATTCCCTAAACAACCTTTTCCTGCCAGGCAGACAGAGGCTGACAGGCTGTCATGGCTACTGGTGGTGACACAGAGGAGGAGCAGGTAGTTCCAAACAAGGAGGATGAAGCTGACGTGAGAGCCGTACAGGCCCGCTACCTCCGGAGTCCCTCCCCAAGCCAGTAAGTGGGTCACTGTGAGTGTTAGACATGCCAATCAGCATAACCCTGGGCTCTATTCTCCATGATGGTGGACTGAGGTGTGGTGGTGAGAGCTGGACATGGGTGTCTCTAGAATGTGTGGTGCTGTGGGCTGGTGGGGTGGGGGACGGGTGACAAGCACACAGGGGAAGACCAAAGGCTTCTGGGAGGTGCTGCTGCTGGCCTGAACCTGGAAGTAGGAATCTACCTACAGGGTGTGCTTGATTCATAGTACCAGGGCTGGATAAGGGGTTGAGATGCCAGAAAATATAAAATGAGATTAAGAAGGAATGAGGACCAAGGCCCATGACCTTGTACTAAAATTATTTTGCATCCACAATGGAGGTGTTGATTTCCAAGGGATAGAAACACTCCCAGGAGGAAGGGGCAGGACGCCAATGGGAGAAAAAGAACACATCTTCCAGAAGAGTCCTCTGTACTCTGTGACAAGTCATTTCTGTTCCCTTAAGAGCGGTGATGATTTAAGGCGACGTAGGTTGACAAATCTGAGTGAATTTTTAAGAAGATACACAGGACTAAATAAATGCTATTGAGCTGTAGAGATGATTCACTGGGTAAAGGCGCTTGCGGCCAAGACAGGCAGCCTGAGTTTGATCCCCATAGTCCACACAGCAGAAGGACAAAACTGACTCCTGCAACTTGTCCTCTGACCTCCACTTATGATCTATAGTGTATGTACCCCTCTTTCACCACACAGAAATAAACACATGCAATTTTAATAATCAAAGATAACGAACCTGAGTTCACATGTCTTTTATCCCAGCACTTGGGAGGCAGAGGGAAGTGGGTTTCTGAGTTCGAGGCTGACCTGATTTCAGGATGGCCAGGGATACACAGAGAAGAGATGTCTCATAAGAAGAAGAAATAAGAAAAAAATGCCTGTGAAAATGATAGCATATACGCCTGTTTTCTTCTGCCATGACTGAGAATGGAGACTTGCTTCTGTTCTATGATAGCTCTGTCACCAATGGTGTGAAGAATCACTAAGGTCTGTCTCCCTGTCAATCAAAAGAGAAGCTCAACTGAGGTATTTCAGGGAACTCTCACTTTTCTCCCCCATTTCTCACCTGACAGGGGACTGAAGAACATTCTGGCCTTCCCGCTACCCTGAGTTGCAACCCTCCCCTAAGCCCCAGAACCTTGACTTCTGAGCATCTATGGCTGTTCTTGGCCCAGTGTTCTTGAGTTCCCCTGGAGTCTCCCTCACTGGCTTTTGCTTCTTAGTGTTCAAAAACTCTCTGGTGAAAGAAGACAGCTCATCAAAATGTGCTATGAGCTTTGGGGTGGTCTAAGCTCTATGAACTCATCACTCATGGGTCAAGCACTCAGCCCAGATGGAATGTAGAGATTTCACCTTTAAAGTTCAGCGTCGTGTGATAGGCCTAGAAAAGCCATCAGAGTTAAAGATCTAAGATGTCATACTCTTCCACACTTCCTGTATTAGTCAGTATCCTACTGCTTTGAAGAGACACCATGACCAGGGCAGCTCTTATCAAGGAAGCATTTAACTGAGGGGCTTGCTTACAGGTTCAAGATAGTTACCTGTAAGCATCAAGATAAAAAGAATAAAACAGAACAGTTCCCTGGCTAGAGTTTCCTTAAAAAAAAAGCCACTTCCCTTTGTGTTCATAGTTCACCAGCTGGAACTCAGCAAGGTCATACTTCCTTGCAGATGATAGGTCCCAGGTTCCTGGGTCCAGGGAGAAGGGGAAGTGAGAGACAGACCGTGTACTCCGAGGAGTCTGCGTGCGTCAACTTTTGTGTCCACACAGAACATTTTATCCTCAGGCCTGAATGTAGCCGCTCATTGTTTCACCAGGATGATGGGTAGGAAAGTTTCCATCCTACGAAAGGAGAGGAAGATGTAGCCGTCCTGTTAGTGATGAACACAGCTACTCCAAAACTGAGGAATTCTAGTCTAACCAGGGCAAGTCTCTTACCTGTCACTCCCGCTGGTCTCTGGATCTGTGGAGGCCTGTGTTCATTGTCTTCTACTGCCACAGAGAAAGTGGGACTTCCCTGAAGGCTGAATGGCTTCTGCAGGTTGTATCTTGATTAGAGCACATACCACCCCAAAGTTCATAGTTTCTTTGAAAATAGGATCCTTTCAAAAGCTCAGTAGACTGCGACCTATGTTTGCTGGACAGCCAGCCCTGTGTTAGCCCTCGTTTGTGTCTTCCTTCCTTGTCAACCTAAAGACCGTTGTCTGAATGACTGCCTGAAACTAGACGTTAAAGCAGGAGGTCTAGACCACGTTGCACTTTGCAGGGTAACTGCTGGAAACGGCTGCAAAAGAGTCTGTAACTAGTGTATCGCTATCAAGGGAAAAATGCAAGAGTCAAACATAGTCAACAGGGCAGGGAGAAAGCAAAAGAGGAAAGAAAGAGCCAGAAAATACAGGAAAGGTACAACAAAAAAGAAGGAAAAGTAGAATGTGGGTTTGAATATATACATAGTTGCATTACATTTGAATAGATCAAATATTCCAATTAAAGGAGCAAAATTATCAGACTCTCTTATAAAAAGCCGGCATGCTGTTTATAACATAAGGATATACGGAGGCTAACAAGAGAAAATTATATTTTAACTGACTGTTCAGGAATCAGTGACATAAAACAACAGTGAATTATGTTGATAACTAGGAGCCTGGGAAGGCACAAGGGGATGAGAGTGCCTTTGGTTAGCAGTGTCTGAAGTCTGAGCTGGAAGAGTTAGAAGATTAGGGATGATTTTTAAGGCTAAAAGAACCTCAACAACTGGGGCTGGGTGTCAGGAATAGATCTCATGATTGTCCGTTTATATTGTGACTAACTGGACAGTTGTTCAGAACTTCTAAGATTATCTTTCTGTGCAATTTCTTCATGTGGGCCACTTCAGGGTTTAGCAAAATAGAGCTGCTAAATTCCAAGAATTCTGTTCTTAAAAAAAAAAAAAAGATGAAATGTACTAGTTTCTTTATACTTAGACTAGTTTCTTTATACCTAGACTATAGTGGTATACTTTGCACAGACAGACAGACAGACACGTACGTGTACACACACACACACACACACACACACACACACAGAGAGAGAGAGAGAGAGAGAGAGAGAGAGAGAGTTAGTTTCAAAGGGGAAACAATATAGACTCAATAACTCAATTAAAAGAGTTTCAAGGTTGCATTATAAAGAGAAAAATTAGGATAGGAAATATTGTAGTCACCTCTGGATGATAAACAGAGGCCGCCACAAATGTAAACACAAACAGAAAAGACACCAGTGAAACCCATTGATATCAGACAAGTCAGAGTTTATGATAAGCATGCTAGGAAAAAAAAAAGCAAGAAATTTCATAGTGATTGAAGGTTCAATTCACCAAGCAAACATAATCATTTTAAATATATGGCCTAACAAGATAGCCTTGAAATACATAAAGTAAAAACACAAGCCGGGCGGTGGTGGCACACACCTTTAGTCCCAGCACTTGGGAGGCAGAGGCAGGCGGATTTCTGAGTTTGAGGCCAGCCTGGTTTATAGAGTGAGTTCCAGGACAGCCAGGGCTACACAGAGAAACCCTGTCTCTAAATAAATAAATAAATAAATAAATAAATAAATAAATAAAAACATAAAACAAAAACCCAGGGAGGAAGGATGGCTCTGCAGTTAAAAGCATTTGGGTGTTTTCCCAGAGGTCTAGGATTCAATTTCCAGCATCCACATAGCTGCTCACTGAGGTCTGTAATTCCAGTCCCAGATGACACAGCGCCTTCTTCTGGCCTCTGTGGGCACTACATACGTCTGTGGGCACATACACTCATACACATAAATTAATTGATTTAAAAAACTGACAGAAGTGAAAAACTTAAACTTCAAAATTTTAATCAAATGTTTTTAAAACTTATTAGATGATAGAATGAGGTAAATAAATCATAAAGAATATAGAAAATTCAAACAAAATGAACCTAATCGGTATTTATAGAATGTGTGTGTGTGTGTGTGTGTATGTGTGTGTGGTGTGTGTGTGTGTGTGTGTGTGTGTGTGTGTGTGCCTAATCACTTCAAAATACTCATTTTTATCATGAGCATATAGAATATTTACTAAAATAAGTCAGTTAGTGGGCTACACATATACTAACAAATTTTTCTGACCATAGTAAACTGTGGTTTAAAAAAAAAAAACAGAATTAAATTAAACCACAATTTACCACTAACTACATTATGCTCACCAGAATATCTAAAATGAAAGTCTCTAGTGACAACATTAAGGAAGGTGTGAAGGAATCAGAACTCCCCCGCCTTGCTGTGGAGAGTGTGAACTGGTAGAGTCAGCTATCAGAGCTTTTCCACTGTATCTACAAAAGTTAAATGCATTGGCTCTCCTCTGACACAGCAGGCTGGCTCTTGCTACATCCAAACAAAACTGAGTAAAATGTGCACCAGGAAATATAGACTCAAATACGACTAGCCGTCCAGTTAACACCGGGCTGGATAAATGAAGTCGGGTGTATATAAATGCTGCCCTGGAGAACATGTTTTATTAACTGTCCCCTGATGTGGTTCTCATGCTTACACAGCAGGCACCCCACTTATTGAAAAGACAACTCCCTGACTAGGAGAAAACATCTGCAGGTTACACATCTGACAAAGTATTTCGTGCAGAATATAGCTCTTTAAACCCTCAAAATTCAATGAATGTATTATAGCTCTCAAAATTCAACTTAAAAAATGGACAAAAGATTTGAAAATGTGCTTTGCCAAACATGATGTACATACCATCCATAAGCATTTGAAATTATGCTCAAAACTCCTTAGTCATTGGGAGAATTGGAACTAAGCCCATAATGAGTTACCATTACATACCTACTGAATTATCTGAAATGAAAAACAAAACAAACAAACAAAAAACAAAACAAACAGAAACTTAACTGTCGAAGCTGTTCATGGAGACACAGCAACAGGAACCAGCTTAGGCTGGAAATACAGAGTACAGCCCTTTCACAAACTGTCATTTGTTACAAAATTGCACGTATACTTACTCCTATCCATGTATAGTCCAACCATTCTAGATGCAAACTAAGAAATGATGGCTGAGTTTCATGTAAGGAATTGTACACTGATGGTAGTGGCAGCTTTTCCCAAGAACCCAGAAGTTAGAAATAGTCCAAATGTCTATCAACAAATGAGTGCATAGTCACACTGGTACACTCATACACAAGAAGACTGTACAGCATTAAGAGGGTTTGAAGCATAAACCCACACAATTGTGGATGGATCTCCAAGTAATTATACTGAGCGAAAGCTGTCAGACAAAACTGAGTGCATGCCTCATATTCTATTCTTATAAATTTATAGAAATTTGAACTCATCTCTCTAGTGACAGAGAGTGGATCAATGGTTCCCTGAAGAACACAGGGTAGGGAGATGTAAGATGGAAAGCTTGCAAAAGAGCATGCTACAGCAACTTGGGAGAGTTGATAGGACAAACCTTGATGGTGGTCATGGTCTTCTACTGTAGTAAATATTAAAAACAAACAAACAAACAAACAAACAAAAACCCAGCCACCAATCAAGCTGACTGTCTAGGCTGCAGTGTCTCTGCCTAGCTCAGCCACATGGCCAGAGGCCACATGCACACTGTAGCTAGAAACGGCCAGCCAGAGACACCAGCCCTGCCACCCATGAGACGCCAGCATGGGAGAGAGCTCTTCCACACTGTCTCTGCAAGGCTGGGCAGAGCCCAGACCATCCTGACAACCACGCAGGCTCAGTACAGATGAGATTTTAATGCTTAGATTATCCAAAGGCTTATATATTTAGTAATGATCAATAACAAGATACTCTTAAAATTAGAGGTGTAACCTAATACCCAACCTAGATATACCAACTACCTTTGACTGCTACAGACAAGTGAACATCAGCCTCCATGTCCACTTCTCTCCTCTCCGTCTCTCCTAGCTCCTCTTCTTCCTTCTCCTCTTCCTTTTCTTACTCCTCCTCCTCCTCTCCTTATCCTTCTCTTCCTCTCCTTATTCCTCCCACCTTAGCTCCTCCTACAATCTTCCAAATGGAAACATATGCCAAACTCACTACACCAATGTATACATTTTAAGGGTATGCAATTTGTACATAAATTCTATGTCGATAAAATGTATATTTTTTAAGTCATGGAGGCAAGGAGGGGCCATTGTAGGAGGCAAGATAGCACCATAGAAAGAACTTGAATGTTCTTTCTATGGGACCAAAACTGAGGTTAGGTCTACTCTTCTGCACATTAGTCATGAGAATGTGCTATATAGTAACAATCAGAAATAGCAGTTTTTCTTGGTGGTTGAAAATAGACAATACAGCATATATGAACACATTTGATATTTGATAAATGTTGTAGTTCATTTTTTTTCCAAAGAAGGATCTCTTTCAGTAATTCACAATGTTGATTCATTTTTCTTTAAGGAGACTTGCGCACACGCGCGCGCGCGCAAACACACACACACACACACACACACACACACACACACACACACCAGTGAGGACATCACATTTGTTTGATTCTACTGTAGGCAAATATTGGGTTCTCAGCAGCAGAACACAGTTTCTGACTCTGGGTCCCAATACTGAACAGTTCTCCCTGAGACTCAGTTCCTCTGGGTCTCCATGATGAAAGGTCCTCCCTGAAAATATGTCCCTCTTACTTTCTTGATTTAGCTGAAGGTTTGACTCTCTCTAAAACCAATGTTAGCAGCTCGCCAACTGACTCTTCATTGCTTGTCTGTCAAGATAGAACCTCACTATGTAGCCCAAAGTGGCCTCCAGCTTGCTCTTCTCCTGCTCCAGATTCCCAAATGCTGAGATTACAAGAATGGACCACCATGCCCAACTCAATAATTCTTTAGTTTTTGTATTTGTTTTCCAGGATTGGAACAAATTACAGCAATATGTTTGGCTAAAAAAATGATAAATGTACTATCTCATAGTTTAGAAGGCCACAGGCCTTACATAAAGGTCACTTTGAGTCTTGTTCCCTCTGAGGCTTTAGAGGACCCCTCCCTCGTTTCCTCCTAGCTTTAGTTGGCTGTGGCCACCCTTGCCTTGTGGTAGCATTATTCCAAGGTTCCTCTCCTTTTTGTCTTCAAGGTCACTTACCACTGGCTTTGAGTATAATCCTAATCTGGGGTGCTTTTATCTTAGTATATTTCAGTTACTTAGATCACCATGGTCCTTTATTTTTTTAAAATTCATTTTTCAGGCTCTGGGAGATACATCTCTGAAGGAGAGGGCACCATCAATCAACCTATTATAGTCTTAGATCCTGCCCTAGCAGACTTTCCTGTAAGATAAGGACAATGCTTTGATCACTTCAGCACATGGCCCAAATGGCCACTATTAACACAGCAGTTGTAACTGTGGTTCTGATGTGAAGTGTGCTGTCATCCTGGAAGGAAGGCTTTACATTTTAAGCCTCATCCGAATCATTTCCCATGACATAAGAACCTGACAAGAGGATGTAGACAATAGCTAGGCATGGAAACTTCCATTTCTAACTGAGGTTGGCCCAGGTTTCAAGCACCTCAGATGCAAAGCTAACCACTGGAAACCATGCTCCCTGGGAGAAAGCCTGCAGTTAGAGCATCTGTCTTCCAGACAGACAGAGTTTCCCAGGACTTCACAAGTTAACAGTGAAATGCAAACTCCTGTCCAATGCTCAATGAGGGATCTTCTCCCTCACCTATAATCTCCATTTTTACCTCCTAACAACCTGAAGAAATCGGGGGGTGGGGGGTGCACATGGACCTCTGCCCACCTCTCTCTCCAGTCAGTGCTTATCTAGTGTTTTCCACAAAGGCTAAATCAAAAGGGCACCCCCTCTTGAGACTCCACCCCTATTTCATCTGCAAGGGACTAAAGCGATTAGCCAAAAGTCACAGCTCCATTCTGTCACTAGGCTGCCTGGCAATCAGTTTAGTGCACTGGCTTTCAGACTTCACTGATTATAATCTGCCACAGAACAAACCATTTATCTCACAACTCAGAGTTTATGCACTATACACACAAATTTTTAAATTTTTCTCAAGCTTCCCTTATCCTGTACGCTGAATGGTGGTTTCCTCCTTCCCTCCTGCCCTCTTCCCTCTCTCCCTACCTCCATCCTTCCTTTTTTTCTATTCCTAGACACAGGGTATAACCCACTGAATTGATTTTATGATGCACAAATGGGCCACAGTCTGCAATTTTGAAAAACACAGGTTTAAAGAAAGCTGCACCGTCGCTGCTCCTGGTTAGGAAGTCCATCAAATCCCCTTTATTGTGCTCTTTCAATTCACCCTCAAGGCTTCTTTAGCCGCTGCTTTCCTTCTCCTGTGATGAGGTATGTATCGATCCTAGATCCTCTTCTTTCTGCCTGTCCTTCTGGAAGAGCTAGCCTTGCTGCTTTCTAATCAGGGTGTGCGTGTCGCCTCGCCCCATCTCAGGAATACTGGTTGAGACACAGATGTGGTCATAAATCAAAACCTCAAGGCTGCCAGCTCACTGACCTTGCAAATATCAACAGGACCACCGTTCTCTCTCTCTCTCTCTCTCTCTCTCTCTCTCTCTCTCTCTCTCTCTCCTTCCTTCTTCTTCTACAGTCCTTATTCTCTGCAGAATATAACTTATTTTCAGTTTTATACACCCCTCATTATTAGACTCCATAAACTGTACCTGTGGCAGAACAATATTAGGACTGTTAGGTTTATATCTCCTCACAGCAGCAGACTCAGAAAAAATATTGGTGTCTACATCCCACACTCTACACTGGATAATACCGAGCAGCCTAGAGCAGACATACTGTGGAGCTAGGGAGGAAATCTACATTTGCTCTCCTTGTTTCCCTGTTATAAAGCTGACAATTCCCCCAAAGTATAGATCTTCCTGATACCTTCTTATGGTCTTTGACTCAGTATCTTTATTTCCAGGAGCAGGAATAACTCTTAGGCATATCTATTCTTAAATTTTAATTATAAATCTTTCTTCAGAGTCTCAGAGTTTAGGCACATTTAGGACAGAGCCTCAATTTCTGCATTAGTCATTTGAAACTAACTCTGAAAACTGGCTCTGACGGCACATACCTGTAATCCCAGCTCAGGATGTGGAAGCAGGAGAATTCTGAATTTGAGGCTAGCCTAGGCTATGCAGAGAGTTCAAGTCAGCCTGAGTTACACGTCATGTGTCAAAATAAAACAACAACAACAAACAAACAAACAACACAGACAGTTAATGCCAGACTGAGTTCCCTAGTGAGACCAGGTGTCACAAAAACAAATAAAGCCAGACAAAAACACCAGTCTTCAGGATTTGAAGTGACCATAGTTTAGAGGAAATGGCATGATCAAGGCCCCTCAAAAAAAGTGAACCAGACCAAGCTCCCATCAACACCACAAGCTAAACTACTTGTGGGGCATCTTTCCACAGCAGACAATTAAGGGCACATCTTGTGTTAATTTCTATCAGTTTCAGACTATAGATGTGAGAAAAACCTTTTGGGGGTCTACCATGGATGACAGCTTGTGAAAAATGCTCCCTGGGAGCTCTCTGCACAGAGTGCAGACTGGCTTTCTCTATAGTTTGGAGAAATTCTTCTTGGGAAGTTTATTATTTATATAACCCTGAAGAGAGGCATACACATCTTTCAAGTTTCAGGAACTTCCTGAGACTTGTGAGTTATATACTTCCTGAGTGGTAAGGAGCCTTCTTCCTTCCTCCAGAAAAAAGTGTTTCAATGCAAAGGAAATTGCTATGCAATATATGACAGCTCAAGACTCCCAGGGAAAATGCCCTACTCCAGGAAGGGGAAGCTGCCTCAAGACCTGGGCTCATAGTCCAGCAAGGTGGCTAGAGGAACTAGATGAACCACCACCTTGCCCCCAAGAAAGATCAAAACCAAAGAATAAATAGCTGCTATGTTACTGCAATACTTGGGGGAGGGGGTTGCTGGCACTCTCCTATCTAGAATGGAGAAAGGCACAGTGACTAGAGACAGCTTTGTTTAAAAAAAAAATGGACTAAAATGTCTTATAGAAAGTCAGCTGCTGCCCAGTCTAACCCAAATGACCTGAGGATAATCTTTCCTGATGGGTAAAGAAGAGCTAGCTGTTGATGTAAGCCTTAGAGACTGTGTACAGCTTGGCCTCAGGAGGGTGGAGTGCACACTGGGACAGTGCACAGCCATAATGTAGGTTTTGCATTTGGTTTGCTGTTGGGGCCTCACTTGTAGCAAATACAGATCAGATGCAGATCTTGTTGCTGGCTGTCGTAACTGCCATGTTCCCTTAAATGCAGTGCCACTGTGGACAAATTCAGTCTGCGAGTCAGCTAATACCTGTTACGCGTGTGCTGGGTGCCAAGCCAAACATTGCCTAGGTTTTGGAACACAACGCTCAACAGAATACCCAACCACACTCCTTCCCTCATACAGAGCAAAGACTAGCATAGGAGACAGATACTTAGGAACACGTCTCACAAGTAAGTCTGAAGTTTCCTTTAGTAGAGTGACACAAAGGAAAAGAGTGTGATGTAAGACTAGACAGGACATCTCTAAAGAAGAGATGGCTGAATTCAGACCTGAAAGAAGACTAAGCATCCATGTTGCCAAAATGAACTTCTGCCAAGATCCATGGCAGAAGGAAACTTCGTGAAGACTTGAGTTCTAGACAAGAGTAGAATATGGAGAACCTAGTTCAAGGACTTGGGCTGGAGAGAAGGTCAAAGAGCAGAACTTAGAGACCATGGGGTTTGATTCCCATGATGAGATGCAGACAGTTTGCCTGAGAATAATCCAGCTAGACAGGCAGTTTTATCAGTTTTTATCCATTTGTCAGGTACCACCTACTTACCTATTCGCTACTCATCTATTCCCACAGGCTGGAGACAGGCGTGAGACAGCTACCTAAGCTGTCCTTATGTCACTGGATACTCAATATTTTCATTGCGTTTACCAAGCAATGAGATTTCTAAAGCTGTCTCTAGTTCTTTCATGGGACACTAATATGTACAATCATTTCTCCCATATTAGATACTTTGCACTTTGCTGATACAGAATTCCCAATGAAAGAGTTAAAGGGAAAGAAAGGTTGGTTTGGGCACACAGTTTCAGAGAGATTATAGTACACCAAGACAGGGGAGATGGTGATGGGAATGGCTTTATCTTTGGCAGTAAGGGCATGTGATAGTGGTCCCCACCCCCTTGTAGCCAACTAGGATACAGAGAGAGTCAGGTCTAAGCTGGAGGCAAGTTGTAACCTTCAAGGTCAACTAGTGACTCACTTCTGCCACACACCCCAAAAGTTCCGAAAACAGCGCCACCAGCTAAGGAGCAAATATTCAAATACATGAGCCTGTAGGGGACATTTCATATTCAAATTGTCCATTTCATATTCTGTCCCTGTCCCTCACAAGATCATGGTCATTTCATGATGCATTTTAAAATGCATTGGGACAACTTTAAGAGTCCCCACAGTCTTAATAGTTCCAACAGTGTTGACTAGTTCAAAGTCTGTTCAGAAACTCAAGGTAAAGTTTTAGTTGTGACCTCTAATTAAAACAAACAAACAAACACCAAACACTCATTCATTATTTTTTAAAGAATTATTTATTTTATGTATATGAATACACTGTTGCTGTCTTCAGACATAGCAGAAGAGGGCATCCTATTACAAATGGTTATGAGCCACCATGTTGTTGCTGGGAATTGAACTCAGGACCTCTGGAAGAGCAGTCATGCTCTTAACTGCTGAGCCATCTCTCCAGCCCCAAATACTCACTTATTATATAAAATAGCAAAGAGTAAACATTACCGTTATGAAAAGGAAGAAAACACAAAGAAAGGAGAACTGTCATCAAAGCAAGTTTACTCTCAACTCAGTGTGTGGCATCCAGGGCGTGCGGTGGCATCATTTATGTTCCAATGGGTTCAGGCAACCCTGTCTCTAGTCTCTGCCCATCTTCAGCTTTCAGGGGCTCTGTCTCGAGCCAGATCTACTGGGCCCTGCAGCTTTCCTCAGTAAATGTTAAGGGTTCCTGGTATCTCTGGGGTCTCTATTCGAGCTTAGGCTTCACCTCACAGCTCGACACCAGGCCACACCAGAACTTCCTTCGGGGAGTCTGACCCTGCTGCCCCTGGCCTGGCCTCTCAGGTTTTCTCTAGAACCTTGGTATAAGCCTCAGTGACTCTAGTTCTAATGTTCTGCATGCTGACAATTTCAACATGGTTGACATCAAGTTCTGCCATGAATGGCTGCAATAGGGGAAAATACTTTCCTGTTGAAGGAAACCTAAAGGCGCTCTCCGTTTGGATCTCTTTCGTTACTCTTGCTTAAATGAAATTTAAGTATCTGAAATTAGTTTTCTTCATCAAGAAGGGTCTCATTCTCATGGCACCTAGCCTACCACCCATCCCAGTGTGAAGCCAGTGCTTTTCCTTACGTTGTCCTAGGCTCTTTAACAGCTCTACCACTTAGTCCACAGCATTTGCCTTATCTTAAACTTTATCTTAAGCCTTTCACTTATTCACACTTCTTTCTTCATCAAGTTGCATGTTTTTTTGCATCTTGCTGCCCCAACCTCTGCTCTGGATTTTCACTGTAAATCTGGCCAAAGTCAGTCAATAATAACCATGCCATAACCTACACGTTCTGCTGTCTCAAAATTACCATGCCAGATTAATTAGCCCATTATTTTTTTACCTCGAATGTTCAGGACCTGGACAAAAAGCCTCCAGATTCTTTTCTGGAGTGTAGCATGAATGTACCTCTAACTCAGTCCTCAACAGTCTCTGTTCCCATCTGAAACTCATGAGCAGAGTTTCTGTTGTCCTCAATTTGCTCGGTATTCTAGTGCTCTGAGCTTGGACTGGAGCAGCCCATTAAGCCCTTACAGCACTGCAGTTTTGTTCACTCATAATATACATCGTAAGTCAGTTGCAAAGTCTAATCACAGAAATAATGTAATTTAATTGATACCAATTTTCTTTTCTTTTTTTAAAAAACTTTTTATTTATTTTATGTATTTGAGTGTTCTATCTGCATGTACCCCTGTAAGCCCAGAGACCACATCAGAACTCATTATAGATGGTTGTAAACCACTATGTGGTTGCTGGGAACTGAACTCTGGGGCCTTTGGGAAATCAGCCAGTGCTCTTAACCGCTGAGCCATCTCTCCAGCCCCAACACCAATTTTCTACATGACTTACTTTTTCATCGTTGTGCCTGAATAACTGACAGGATGACAGAGAGAAAGGTTTTATTTTGGCTTACAGTTTTGGAGAGATGACAGTCTGTCACTATAGGAAAAGCATTAGCCGAAGGACTGGCTCTATCCTTGTTCATGGAAACATACAGAGACGGCACCTCCATACACCAGAAGACAGAGGGACTAGATTTGAACCAAGGACTAGATCTGAACCTGAGATATGTAAAGCTTTCAAGGTACTTTCACCAGGTAGGACCCATGTCCCAAAAGTTCCATGACCTTCCAAAACAGCATCATCAACTGGGGGCCAGCTATTCAAACATGGGCGCTTCTGGGGACATCTAACTTCTACATAGTAACTCTGAAGCCATATTTATATTTGGAAATGCACTTTCTGCTCATAAGGAGTACTTGAGGCTAAGATAGGAATGCCCCCAATGATCCATTGCTATTGGGAACTTTGGTTGGAAAGCCCTCAGGAACTATGGGTTATTAAGCCACGGGGTGATGGTTTTTGGGCCGCATAGGCAGATCTGGCCATGCTCTGAGCAGAGTCACAGGCTACCTCTTTCCTTTAGGAGGCCTTTTTCCCCCTTGCCTAGTTGACAGTGAGCACACTAGCCTTCCAAGAGTATACTCAGGTCTCACAGATACCTATAAGAGAGGTTTTCTGGTAATCAATTCATTCCATTCCAGCTTACCTTAAATTTTCTCTATTCAGTGCAACTAGATTTTTTTTTCTCAGCTCAACTTTATTCAGCTCAAATCCATCCTTCAATGCATGATTTCATTTTCTTGACCTGCTTTCCTATGTCTGCATCTGTATTGAGCCTGGGAACCTGGCTGGCATTGCCTTCTCTGACGAACTCATCCTCACTGTGGCAACCTAAATGGTACTGGTGTATTGTGCTGAAGACAAGGCTAGACCTCGAAGACAAGGCTGGACCTCGATTACTACTGCCCTGTTTGCATCTTCACTTCACCATCTGGAGCACAGTCTTCAGCTCCCTGATTATACTTCTTCATCTGTGACAGAAGAGTAACTGTCACTCTACCTAGTGGGACATTTGTCAGGATAACATTCCCAGAAGGCACTTGCTCTCCACTAAGTCATCCACCCCACTTTTTAAAATCACTGCTTCTAGAGGCAAGACTAGATGACTGAGGAAACTCAATGGCCTCTAGTACCCAGAAAACAGAACTCAAGCAGGGTGCAATAGATTCACCGGTGAACTTCACAGGGTCCTAACCTTTGACCTGCCCTAAATCCCCATGCTCCTCAGTGCTCCCTTTCATATACCCACTGAATTACTTCCCAGAAATATTTTTACCCACATTTCTTTATTGATCCCTTGGACTCAATTTGGTTCTTGATCCTTTGAGCTCAAAATCAGGGCTTGGGAATTGAGCAGTCCTGTGGCTGCTATGAGCAGGGAGAAGGTATTGGGGATGGAAGGAACAATGACAGCCTGTCCAGCCTTCCAATCCCTCAGAACCCTATAGAGGCACAGTTGGTGACATTCTCAATCATACTGATGGCAGAAGGGAAAAGGAGGAGGGAGATGAACATTAGCACGTGGAAGAGAGTGAAACCCTAGGGCCAGCCCTCCAGCCTAGCATATAGACATATGCTCTTCTTTCTACAGCCCAGACCACCACATCATTCCATGCCAACCCAGACTCAGGTGACGTTTCAGACAGGAAAATCAACGGGTACGCAAGGATACCAGTGGGTACCAAACTACAGCACACCCATCACCCAGCATTCCCAGGTTCTCCAAACATAGTGCCAGCTTCCCAGACATCTCTCATTGTTTTCCACACATAGCTAAAATCAGCTTTCTACTGTCAGAATGCCTTCATGCAGATGCTTCCGGGCTGATCTCCCACATGTATTCTTTTCTCCTAGGTACTCAGTGGTCTCAGATGCAGAAACTGAAAGCATTTTCATGGAGCCCATCCATCTCTCCTCAGGTGTAGCTGCCAAACAGATCATCAGTGAAGGTAACACAACTAAGACCTGAGTGAGCAGAGGGAGGGCCCGATAGCCAGCAGAAGACCTTTGTAGGGGGCCCGATGGAAGGGGAAGGCTTTTCTGTTCAGTGCCACCCATCACAATGAGGAGAGCAGATATCACAGAGACAAGTGTGCCAAAGCCATCTCAATAACGTTCATGGGAAAGGTAAACTAATCAGATGCCATATGAATGGCCCTCTGGCCCACAGTCGTGGAGGAGAACGGCTCCACTCTGACCCCAGAGCTGTTCACTTTGACTTTCCTTAACTTCAGGGGTTGGGAATAGAGGTGGGTGTAGAGGGGCTTGTGGTCAGCACAACCCCCAAAGCCCAAGAAATTGATAGGAATAAGGAACACCCAGAGAGTTCTGTTCACAGCGATGCTTACATTTAGATCTCTATCCATTCTGCTTAGAATGGTTTTTAAATCTATCTTTAAAAGCTGATAAAATGGGGCCAGGGAAATGTCTCATAGGTTAAGGGTACTCGTCACGAAGGCTGGTGACCTGAATTTGATCTTCTGATCTTACATAGTGGAAGGAAAGAACCAACTCCTACAAGCTGTCCTTTATCTACACACGTACACTGTGGTGTGTGTGGCCCCCCTCACACACAAACTAATTTTTTTTTTTTTTAAATTTTAAATTGAGCCGGGCGGTGGTGGCGCACACCTTTAATCCCAGCACTTGGGAGGCAGAGGCAGGCGGATTTCTGAGTTTGAGGCCAGCCTGGTCTACAGAGTGAGTTCCAGGACAGCCAGGGCTACACAGAGAAACCCTGTCTCGAAAAACCAAAAAAAAAAAAATAAATAAAAAAATAAATTGATAAGATAGGTTGACATGAGGAAAATTATGGGAAAGCAGGGTGGGTTGCAACGGTCGGATTTACTCTTCAAATTTCGATGGCAAACTACATTTCATTCATGGCTACTCATCATGATTGAAAAGAGCCAGGTTCAGAACTAAGTGTTTTAGTTAAGAGAGATGACAGAGGTTCTGGTTAGCCAACAAAATGATGGACTGGGTATTAGGACTACCTTGTACCTCACTGGTGCAAATAGGCATAATTATGCTCTAATTATATTTTGAGAGAAAGTTTTATTTTAACAGGAAGGGTGATATGTAGGAGGAGCTAAGGTGGGAGGAGTATGGAGAGGAAGAGAAGGAGTAAGGAGAGGAGAAGAAAAAGGAGAGGAAAAGCTAGGAGATAAGAGAGAAAGAGAGAAGGGGGGCATGGAGGCAGTTGTTCACGTGTCTCCACCAGTCAAAGATAGTTGATATATCTAGGTTGGGTATTGGGTTACACTTCTGATTGAGCATTACCAAACTTATAAAGCCTTTGATTAACATTCAAAAAAAAAACAGTATAAAAGCAAAAAAGAAAAGGAGACATGGGATAGGGCTTTTCTAGGGAGGGGAAATGGGGAAAGGGAATGGCATCTGAAATGTAAATAAAATATCCAAAAAAAGTTGAAAAAAAAAAAAAGAAATGTGTAGGGGTTTGGTTTTGTTTGTTCCCTAGGAAGTTTGGGCCAGCTATCTTTCACAGTTCTACTCTTTCCTGCTCTCCTATAACTTCTCTAAGTGGTCAGCCTCGCCTCTGATGCGGTTGAGCCAGAGCAAGGCAGCAAGCTGGTGATAGACGGCTCAGGTAGTTGGAACTTGAGCTCATTTAGAATTTGAGTCTTCTGACATCTTGTCCGAATGACCCTGGGTCATGGGGTGAGATCAAACTTCCCACCCTCCTGTGAGCAAGCCATCGAGGGCTGCAGAGAGACAAGAACTGCAGGCAGAGAGGCGGGAACCTCAGGAATGTGGGTTTCGGTGCTGGGGAAGCAATGAATAAAACACAGGAGCAAACACTGTCTCTCAGAAGGCAACGCCTCACAGACGACTGATAAATTTTAACTTTTCCCAGGAGTATGTGCATTCTAGATGTGATAGGGTGGACTATGTTAGAAAGAGCACCATTCATTCATTAGTGAATCCTTTTGACCATCCACGTGGTGCTGAGCATTATGTGATTTAAGACAGGAGTCAGACATACTGTGAATAGTCAGACACCGATGTCTAAGAAGTTATCAGCCAGCTATACAAAGAAGTGAATAGCAGAAACTAGGTTGGTTCCCCTCCCCCACACCCACCTGCAGTGGATCCTGATAACAAGTGTCTAAAGTCAATGCCACTGTCCCCCTGAGTCCTAATGAACCCCTTCCTGGCAGATCCTCCCAGCATTCCATCTGTGCCAGTGTCCTGGCAGCAAACTAACCAAGAGAGGCTCACTCAAAGGACAGGGAAAGCTGTTGTGTTCCTAACTCTTCGATACAAGTGTCACTGTGTCCCCTTTAGAACTTAAGCCTCGGGGTCTCAGAACAGACACTGAGTGTCCGGGCATGCTGGAGTCTGCTGAACAGCTGCTGGTGGAAGACCTGTACAACCGTGTCCGAGAGAAGATGGATGATAAAAGCCTGTTCAACACCCCCTGTGTACTGGACCTGCAGCGGGCACTGATCCAGGACCGGCAAGAGGCCCCTCGGAATGAGGTGGATGAGGTCTGGCCCAACGTCTTTATAGCTGAGAAGTGAGTGTGGTCCCTGGGGGACGTGACCCTCAGTCCTTCTCCTTGGTTAATCCCTGAGGCAAAACTCCTCTAGCTCATCAAAGGCTCCCATACTTCTGCCATCAAATGGAGCCTGCCTGACCACTTACCCAGGCCTAACTCTGGAGAGAGTCTTCCTACTGACCTGCAGGCAGAGATCCCCAGACGAAATGAGCACCTATATTCCTCCTTCCCATGAATGCCCTCCAGCACAGCCTTGCCCTTCTTGGTGTCCTCCTGACATAGGTGCTTGCTGGCTCCATCATTTCTACCACCCCATCACATCTCTACTAACCAGACAAGAGAACACCAGGAGTTACTGACAGTGCCCATGTGCATGCGCATACAAGGCTAACAAGAATGAAAATGTATACAATACAATAAAAAAAAAATAGTGTGTGTATACAGTGTGGTGCTGGTTAGGTTCTCTCTCTCTCTCTCTCTCTCTCTCTCTCTCTCTCTCTCTCTGTATGTGTGAGTGTGCATGTGTATGTGCGCGCGTGTGCATGCATGTATACATTCTCATAAACTTCACATTAAAAAGAAGTGTGATAAAATGTTAACAGTACCCAAGAGGTGGTTTTGTTCTCTCCTTTGGATTCCTTTTACGTGTCTCCCAGACATTGTTCTTATAACCACAAAACTTGATTTTAAGTTATCCAGTGCCTGCTGAAGTGAAAACAAAAAAGCCGTCACATTCCATCTCTTCAGGGTCTTCTCGGTGCATAATTGGTACCAGTAGGCTATTTCGAGAAACTAATTTTTGCTGATTCATTGGCTACTTAATGAGACATCTTCCTGATGCAATTACCCTTAGATCCAGAATCGAGAGATGGAGGTTAGGGCCCCAGGGCAGGCAGTGTGGAGACAGCTTTGGATACTGGGTCTTATACTCTGTCACAGAGTCATTCAGTTGCTCAGAACCTGATTTTCAGATCATCAAGACCTAAGTGACTTCCAACTAGATGTCCAGGTCCAGAAGCATTTATTCCGCGGTCACCAGACATCTCCAGAGATCCTTAGCTAAAGGCCTCTGCAGTTCTTTGAGCAAAGCAGTCCTCAGGGGCTCTTCAAATTGAGCTCCACTTCCAAAAGAAAGAGCCCTGAACACTAGACCTTGTTTGGTCTTTTTCTCTTTTCAAGCCTTGGGTAAAAGCTCTTGAATTCATTTTTATAATCTTCAAACAGATATAAAAGTAAGTGCCCTTTCTACCGCTTCAGTTTATGATAAGGATAAAATAAAATAATGTGTGTGCAGGGTCTGGGAAAATGCAGCATGTAATGCCAAGCACAAGACTCTATTTATTTATATTTATTTATTTTATTTATTTAATATATCGTATGCATGTTTTGTCTGCATGCACATCTATACACCATATACGTGTCTGAGGCCAGAAGAGGATAGTCAGAATGCAAGACTTCTTTCTATCTATCTATCTATCTATCTATCTATCTATCTATCTATCTATCATCTATTTAACTATCTATCTATCTATCTATCTATCACTTTAAATATATCATATGCATGTTTTGTCTGAATGCATATCTATACACCATATATGTGTCTGAGGCCAGAAGAGGGTGGTCAGAATGCAAGACTTCTATCTATCTATCTATCTATCTATCTATCTATCTATCTATCTATCATCTATCTATCTATCACTTTAAATATATCATATGCATGTTTTGTCTGAATGCATATCTATACACCATATACGTGTCTGAGGCCAGAAGAGGGTGGTCAGAATGTAAGACTTCTATCTATCTATCTATCTATCTATCTATCTATCTATCTATCAATCTATTATCTATCTATCTATCTATCTATCTATCTATCTATCTATCCATCCATCCATCTATCACTTTAAATATATTGTATGCATGTTTTGTCTGCATGCATATCTATACACCATATACATGCTTGATGCTAGAAGAGGATGTTGGATCTCCTGGGACTGTAGTTGCAGATGGTTGTGAACCACCATGAGGATGCTAGGAATAGAACCTGGGTCCTCTGGAAGAGCAGCCAGTGCTCTTAACCACTGAATCATCTCTCTGGCCCCCTAATTTTACTTTTTATGCCACCTTTATGCTTTGATGCATGTACATTCCCAATATATATTAGTCTTAGCCTCCTTTTCCCCTGCCCTTCCCCAACCAATGCCCTGTCTTTTTTCTATCTTGCTGTAGCCCAAAGCATTGGCCCCTCTTTTATTAAAGGTGTTAACAGTGAGCCCCAGACCACAAGGGGCATAACAGGGAGCACTAGCCCAGCTATGTGCTCCCATCATACTGGTAATATATCTTTCTAGTTCTGACTCTGGCGACCACACCCTGCCTCTTGTTCCAGAAGTGTGGCTGTGAACAAGGGGCGACTCAAGAGGCTGGGAATCACCCACATCCTGAACGCTGCACACGGCACAGGTGTTTACACTGGTTCTGAATTCTACACTGGCCTGGAGATCCAATACCTGGGGATAGAAGTGGATGACTTCCCGGAGGTGGACATCTCCCAGCATTTCCAGAAGGCAGCTGAGTTCCTTGATGAAGCCCTGCTGACTTACAGAGGTGAGCAGGTCCTGCAGGTTCCAGGCTGTTGGAAATCCCCCAGAGGGGGGGATGTTATAAAAACTTCCTGATTGCCTGGGGATGTCTGTCTTCATGTGGTTGCTTTCTCTGAGAAGGGAAAGAACGACCATTCATCCTGTGGGTGACTATTAAGGGCCGAACATGCAGAGAGTACTGTTCTCCCACTGTCCTGAGGCTCAGTAGGCATTACGCTAGGCAATAAGGGGAGGGGAAATTAAAGCAGGAAGGACAGAGGTGGGGAAGGGGGAAGAGAAGGTAGGAAGAGGAAGGAAGGGGGTGAATGCAAGGCAGAAAGTAACTAGAGTGACACCCTGGAGTGGCAGGCTCTCTCCTTGAGGGCACTGGGGAAGACCTGACTAAGAACAGGACGTTTAAGCTCCATGGGGAAGAGAGGAGTTAATCAGGGGAAAGTAGAGGCGCACTCTTGGCTAAGGGAATAGCTAGTGCAAAAGCCCCAAGTTGGATGTGTTCAAGAATCAAAAGACTGGGCAGAATTAGCAGAGCACAGAGGGCTGAGTGTCGGGGACAGAGTCAATGGGAAAGCGAGAGTGCCCATGGGGATGACAGGACTCTGAGGTGACTGATGGCCTAGGAGTCATTCCTCCACCTTAGAAATGGCCAGGTAGGAAGGAGTGAAGCAGGGCCATGGCTGCTGAGTGAGGTGTTGTGGGACTAGACGAGACCATAGAAGTGCCCAGGGTTCTATACACTTCTCCACGGCAGGTTTGTGCCCCTTCCATGTGGGATACATGCATCAGAAAGCGGGGCATGGGCTGTGGATGCCATGTGGCCATCATAAAGGAGAACATGAATTCCGTAGCAGGAAGGGAGCTTTGGCAGAAGTTAGATCACAGCTGGAGCAGGCCTGTGTAGGAAGAAGATGCTGCACGGAAGCGGGAAGTTCCCTGCCTTTGGCTTATGGAGGGCACCCACCTAGCCTCTAGAATTCATGCACCCCTGCAAATCTGCTTAGGTCAGCGGTTCTCACCCTTCCTAATGCTGCGGCCCTTTAATACAGTTCCTCATGTCGTGGTGACCCCCAACCATAAAATTATTTTGTTGCTACTTCATAACTGTAATTTTACTACTCATATGAATCGTAATGTAAATATCTGATATGCAACCCCAAAGGGGTTCTCAACCCACTTAGACTAAACCTTGGCCATTGTGCAAGGAGCCCCAGTCCCACCTTGCTGGGGCTTCTCCTCTCCCTATTCTGGAATTGAGCCAACGCCTCCCGCAATCTTCAGAACAATCTCCCCTTTACTCTAGGATGTACTGGTGGAAGGAACACCAGTTTCCATCACAATGGTCCCATGATGGGTGTTGCTGTTTTCATTTTACACACTGGGAAGCGTAGACAGGTCCTTGACAGGTCCTCTGGCTTTGCCTCTGTGCGATAATAAAATCCTCTTATCCCAAAGAGATGGCACATGTGTGTAGTACAAGCACATGGGAGGATGAGGATAAAGGATTGTCATGACTTCCAAGCCAACCTTAGCTGTATAGCAAGTATCAGGCCAGGCGCCACTACATACCAAGACCCTGCATCAAAAAATAATAAGTACAATAAACACATACAGGGCCAGGGGGCATAGATTTTGCTAGCAAGTGCAAAAATAGCTCCAAGTCCTCAGAAAAGCATATGCTAAAGGAAGCCATGCTACCAAGAGACACAGGAAAGAATTTAAAGACAGGACCCCAACATGGTCTGAGGAAACAACAGACAATCACAGGGCTCCTGGTTTCTGGTTTCTTTCTCCCTCTATGTCAGATAAGAAGGTTGCTGTTAGCTAGTCATCTGCTTCAGGCCTGTTTCCAAACCCTGGAGAGTTTATCTGGCAGACTCTGGTGGTCTGGCTATCTACCGTGAGTCCTACCGTTGAGTTGAATGGCCTCTGGGCAAGCACTTTTTCCTGGGGTGTGGAGAGGTATGTTCTGAAGAAAGGGAGGGAAATGAGCTGGGAGGATACAGTACAAATACACAATTTAATGGGAAATAAGGCAGACTAAGGGGTTGGTAAGGTGTAGACACAGTCTTATTCAAGCCCAATGCTGCTTCCGGTGGCGCTCTGTAATCTTTGAAACAGGGCCCTTATCCAGATGGGCCTTCCACCCACCAATCATCCCAGTTGCTAAACAAAGCAACGACTGTGTATGTTGGCCATCTTCCTGGAGCCATTTTATTGATAGAAAGGTTTCATCTTTGTCAGTGGTGACGGTGACAGAGGCACAGCTCCATACCATTACCCACAACAGCCTGAGGTGCTCCCTTAATCTTTTGGGGACCTCCACTGAGGTAAAAACCAGATCCTTGACACAAAAGAATTTTAGAATGAGCCAGGATGAGGCAGGCTTGGTATTTATTAAAAGACATTTTTAACACATTTCAAAACAGGGGTTGATAGAAAGAGAGGAGCTTAAGAAGAAGGCAAGGCACCCCCAGGAGCCAGCGTTGGCTGCTCCAACAGTGCCACTTGGCTGCCTTTACAGTAGACACACACACACACACACACACACACACACACACACACACACACAGTTCTGGTAGGGCTCCAAAGCTATTATCTTTAAAGGGTTTCGAGTTTAAATGAGACCACAGGGTGGTTCCTGAGGGGCACCGGACAGGATTGCTGTTGATAAGGTAAAATTCTAGATCCCTGGGGATGCAGGAGGTTAAGAGTCTTCACTATAAACAAAGTTAATAGACTTGTTTGAGATCCCCAGAAAATGTCTGGGAGAGGAATGAAGCCTGTCCCAGGTTATATACATCCAGGCCTTAAATCTATGTCACTGCTACTTTTAATGCTATGCCCATATATGAAAGGAATGCTATAATTGTTCTTGCTTGGATGAGGTGAGTGGAAACCCTAAGGCCCAGCTCACCCTGCCTCTCCTTGTCCTTCTGGCTGCTTCCCTGAGGTTCTGCAGAGGAATCCCAGGAGCCAAGAACACAGCAGAGGAAGACTTGTCCCCACTCCAGACCTGCTTTCTGCTAGATTGTGTCTAAGTAGGACTCAATACCCTTATGACGAAGACTAGGCAGTACTGTCCTGAAAGTGAGCTGGCCTGTCAAAGGACAAGTGCAAGCTCCTGATCCTAAGGGCAAGAGGTTGTGAGCTGGCCAGAAGGTTAAGAAAAAGGCCCTCGGTGAGGCCCAGGAGTGGTAGGAAGGGCTAGAATGGGAAACAGAGGCCTTTATTATTTTTGCTCTGCTCACTTACCTCCCTCTAGTGGCTGCTGACTCGTGGCAATAGCAGCCTCACTGGGCCCTGGGTCCTTTCAGGTTTCAGTCTCTGACCTCTGTGACAAAGACATGGCCTTTCTGGTGCAAGAATACAATAATAAAAGAATCATCCCCAGTTCCTATTATCAGATAGGACTCCTGCCGATTTAGCAAACATCTCCAAAGGCTGTTGGCAAATAGATTGATGGCAGCCAGGAAGAAGGTCTCTAGGGGTCTCAGGCTGCATCTTAAACAGCCATTAGAATGAAGGTACTGACAGAGTGTCTGTCACATTTATGAAAGATGCAAAGCAGAAGGGGAGTCCGGGGGACAACATGTCTGCTGAATGGTACAGCTGAGACTTCCGGAAGCTTCTGTAGGCTGGAAGAACAGACCACATAGACCAAAAGTATCCATAGGGATTTGTGATGTTATCCTTATGCTTAAAACATACTACAAGATGAGAGACATGACTTAGTGGCAGGTGGAATTTTTTTTTCAAGTTTTATAGATTTCAGTTGATACAGAAGAATTTAAGATCACTGTTTGACCTGTTGTCTGCACTGCAAGCAATGCTATGGCTTAGATGGCTGAGTACCCCCTCCCAGGGCTTCCTGACCTGAAAATTAACCCCAGCTGCTTTTTAGACAATAAGGTGGAAACTGGTCCAACATGAGAGTCTGAAGATGCAGCCTTTGGGAAAGGATGAGGATCAGATAAGGTCGTTAGGGTGGAGGTCTCATGACTTAATCCTGGTAGCTTTTTAAGAGGCAGACATGAGGAGGGCACACACACACACACACACACACACACACACACTCAGAGAGAGAGAGAGAGAGAGAGAGAGAGAGAGAGAGAGAGACTTGCTATCTTTTACCGTCTGATGCTACTGCCTCAGGACTCCACCAGCAGAAAGGCTGTTATTAGATACAACCTCTAGATGATGTACCTCAGAATCATAATAAAATAAATAAAGAAAGAAACAAACAAAAAACCAAAAAACTTACTTTCTTTATAAAGTAACCTGCCCCAGGCATTTCATTATAGTAGTAAAAAAAACTGACCAGTACAGGTAGCATGAGCAAAGGCTAGGTGTCCAGGACAAGTGACAAGGGAACCTACTCTATGTGAGTTGTCTAAACTGGAAATACCTTGTTCTGTCCTGGAAACAATTCCTCATGAAAATAAACAACTAACTAATAGTTCAATGGTTTGATTTAATGTTTGTGAGAGAGCAACTATAGTCAAGAAGGAAATGCTTAAAAGACTCAGATTAGCCAGAATGAAAACCAAAGCATATATGATAGTAATGTCTGTAAGGCCCTTTGTACAAAGGGTCTGATCCATGCAAACGTGTTTGTGGTTGATCCCAGAACATCAGCACAGAAGCGCTGGAGGCAGTAGGTTATACTTTACCCTAATATATGACAAATTCTCCAAAAATTAGGTGGGCCCCCGTGGAAGGAGGAGTGTATGTCTGCGGAGCTGTGAGCCAATGAGTTTAGGGCCCAGATGGCAGGGATGTGGCTTGCAGGATGCTGTAAAGGGAAGTTTCCCCAATAGTTACCAATGCTGTCAGCATCCTGCAGGACCCACATGGTGGGGATGTGGTTTGCAGGATGCTGTAAAGGGAAGTTTCCAGCTTTGTGCTCCTGTCTTCTGCCTCCCAACTTCCTCAATCTCTCCTCTCTAAGACAAGGACGAGTTTGTGGGGAGAAGGTAGAAATGAACCCCAGTGTTTCAGAAGTGACAACAGTGGGGACGGGGTACTCTCTCTGATGTCCATGGGGCATGTCCCCATGTGACTTAAGCACAGATGAACAGTCAAAGCAAACATACCAAGTTCAACACATCGAGACAGCACACTAGAAAAAGACCATGAGGAAACCCAGACGTTGTATCGTTGTCTCTTGTGTTCGTTTTGTTTTTTAGGGAAAGTCCTGGTCAGCAGTGAAATGGGGATCAGCAGGTCAGCGGTGCTGGTGGTCGCCTACCTGATGATCTTCCACAGCATGGCCATCCTGGAGGCCTTGATGACTGTGCGCAGGAAGAGGGCTATCTGCCCCAATGACGGCTTCCTAAAACAGCTGCGGGAGCTTAACGAGAAATTGATGGAGGAAAGGGAAGAGGAGGATGGTGAAGAGGAGCCTGAGGAGGATGCAGGGAGCACGCTGGGTGCTAGAGTAAACTCATTGATGGTGGAAGAAGAAGATGATGCCACCAGCCACCTGAGTGGTTCCTCCTTGGGGAAAGCCAGCCAGCTCTCCAAGCCAGTCACCCTCATTGATGAAGAGGAGGAAGAGAAGCTCTATGAGAGGTGGAGGAAGGGGCAGGGCTTCCCCAAGGGGGAGGCTGCTCAAGGTAGAAAAGGTAGCTGTTTTACGTCCTCGGCACAGGATGGGGACGACTATGAGGGTGAGGATGAGAATGTGGAAAGGATAATCCAGGAGTGGCAGAGCCGAAATGAGAGGTACCAAGCCAAAGGGCGCAAGCAGTGGAATCGGGAGGAAGAAGAGGAGGATGAGAAGTCCTGTACCAGCAGAAGGCGCAGACACAGGCTAAGCGAGAGCAGTGTCTCTGAGAGTGTGAGCAGCCATGACATCCAGGTCCTGAAGCAGCAACTGGAGAGGAGCAGCCAAAGTCACCGTGGAAGACACCGATCTGACTCCGAGTCCACGGAGAGCACCTGGGACATGTGGAATGAGAGGCTGGCAGAGATCGAGAAGGAGGCTGCCCGGAAGTACCACTCCAAGAACAAGAGGGAGGAGCTGGATGCCGATTATTCAGAGACAGGGAGCAGGGTCCGAGAGGACGATGAGGAGAGCCTGTTGTCCGAGGCTAGCTCCTTCTACAACTTCTGCAGTAGGAACAAGGACAAGCTCACTGCCCTGGAAAGGTGGAAGGTTAAGAGAATCCAATTTGGATTTCACAAAAAAGACTCAGAGGCGGGAGACGGGAACAGTGAACATGATACAGAAGAGGCCGCAGGAGAGAAGAACCTTTCTGATGTCAACCTGACAGCCTACCAGGCCTGGAAGCTGAAGCACCAGAAAAAGGTGGGCAGTGAGAACAAGGAGGAGGTGGTTGAGATGAGCAAAGGAGAGGACACAGCCTTAGCTAAGAAGAGACAACGGAGACTAGAGTTACTAGAGAGAAGCAGGCAGACACTGGAGGAGAGCCAGTCCATGGGAAGCTGGGAAGCAGATAGCTCAACCGCCAGCAGGAGCATCCCCCTGTCTGCATTCTGGTCCGCAGCCCCCTCTGTCAGTGCAGATGGGGACACAGCGTCAGTACTCAGCACCCAGAGTCGTCATTCTCATCTGTCTCAGCCTTCAAGTAACATGCCCACCACACCCCTGCCTAACCTGCCAGTGGGGCCTGGAGACACCATTTCCATTGCCAGTATCCAGAACTGGATTGCCAGTGTCGTCAATGAAACCCTCGCCCAAAAGCAAAATGAAATGCTCTTGTTGTCCCGATCGCCCTCTGCTGCAAGCATGAAGGCAGCTCCAGCAGCCAGCTGCCTTGGGGAAGACCAACTCTCTGTGCTCAGCACCTCCCTGAGTGGCTGCTTCCCGCCTCAGAGCCAGGGGAGACCCAGCTCCGACGTGCAGTCTGTGCTGTCCTCCACCAGCTCACTGACCTCCAGGGCTGAAGGCGGTGGGAACAGAGTGCAGGGGACCAGCAAGCCCATCTACAGCCTCTTTGCTGACAATGTGGACCTGAAGGAGCTCGGCCGGAAGGAGAGAGAGATGCAAATGGAGCTGCAGGAGAAGATGTCCGAGTATAAAATGGAGAAGCTGGCCTCTGATAACAAGCGTAGCTCTCTCTTCAAGAAGAAGAAGGCCAAGGATGATGAGGACATCAGCATGGTTGACAGAGATGAGGACACAGACAGTGCCATTGGAAGCTTCCGGTATTCCTCCCGCAGTAATTCCCAGAAGCCTGAGACAGATGCCTCCTCTTTGGCCATCTCCGATCACTATAGAAATGGCCGCAGTGTGAGCAACGAGATGGATAGTAATATTAATACGTGGCTCAGTGGCCTCAGGATGGAAGAAAAATCTCCTCCTCAAAGTGATTGGTCTGGAAGCTCCAGGGGGAGGTACACCAGGTCTTCACTGCTCCGGGAAACAGAGTCTAAATCCTGCAGTTACAGGTTCTCCAAATCTAGGTCGCAGGAACAGGACACCTCCTTCCACGAAGCCGATGGCGACACTGTGCGAAACACCTCACGGTTCTCATCTTCCACCACCAAGGAGGCCAGAGAGACGCACAAGTTCTCCAGGTCCACATTCAGCGAGACCTCCAGCTCCCGAGAGGAAAGCCCAGAACCCTATTTCTTCCGTCGGACCCCTGAACCCTCCGATGGGGAGGAGTCCCCAGAACCAAGCCGTCCAAACTGGACCAGGCCCAGGGACTGGGAAGATGTAGAAGAGTCATCTAAATCAGACTTCGCTGAGTTTGGGGCCAAGCGGAAATTCACCCAGAGCTTCATGAGGTCTGAAGAGGAGGGAGAGAAAGAAAGGACAGAAAACCAAGAGGAAGGGAGGTTTGCATCTGGGCGTCAGTCCCAGTATCGGAGAAGCACAAACCGGCAAGAAGAGGAAGAAATGGATGATGAAGCCATCATTGCCGCTTGGAGAAAGCGGCAAGAAGAAACCAGAACCAAGCTGCAAAGGAGGAGGGAGGACTGAGCTGAATGAGGCCCACCTTGGAGACATTGGGAACACAGGAAAAAGCCATTCAGCCTTACACGGGGCTTGAGGACAGCTTACCATGACCTGCCAAGGCTTGTCCAGATGTGCAAAAATGAAAGTATCCAAGTAGAAAGGGCCTGGACATACAGTAGGGTGGAGAAGAGAGAAGAGCCATGTGAGGCCCAAATTCTGGACCAGCTGACACTTTCCATTACCCAGGCCCTCTAAGCTTTCGTCTTTCCCTTCTGTATTTGTTAGTGTCCATCACAGAGTAGAGAAGTGAGTCTACAAAGCCACTGAGAAAGACTTACTTACAGACTGTGGTTCTCTTTGTTGAGGTTTTGTAATGAGACCCAGGCAATCTATTCTGTAGCCGTTCTGGCCTCTCCCTGCCAATGCTTGGCTGTGATGGCTTTTTTTCAATGTTCTGGATCGGCATTAAATTGATACACTGTCAAATATTTCTCCATTCTAGTCATTTCTAACTCTTGAGACTCATGGGGCATGGTGCTTACACATCCCTCCTGTGTATTAATTCAGCATCATACATCACAGTAGACACACAAGACATGACAACAAGGCAGAGGGGAGCCAACCTGAGCAGCTCCAACCCAGCAGGGCACAACATGCCACCTATGCAGCTTGATCAACTTGGCAGCCTCCACACCCTTGCCCTTGGTTTATCTCCCTCCACTGACCACAGGAGAAAGAAGCCTTGAGAAAAATGCCCAGCCCCTCCCCCATTTGCCCCTTCCCTTCTTTGCCTACCTTCACTTAGTCAGCCTAGTTTCTGAGGCTTAGTGTGTCTCTTTATCATTCATAAGATGCTACTCTAATCCATCCCCTGCAAGAAGGCTGGCACTATACATGCTATACATTCTGTCTGTGTGAGAATTCAATGTCCCTCCTACTTCATTCATATAGGAAGGCATCTGATATATGCACAATCAACTGGGTATCTACCTTTGAATTTCAGTTTTCTGAAAGGAGAAATTAGAGCATCATTGAGTGGGGTCCCTTTGCCTTTCCACCAAGAGTCAGCTATTTTGCATGTCTCTTTATATCTCGCCCTTTTTCTTGATCTCTCTCCAAAATATATAAATTAATCTCACTCACGTCAAGATAGGCAAGGCCTTTTGAAATCAAAACTATTCCTAGTCAATTCCAATTCATATCTTACTGAATGAATGCTAGGCAGACATTTATGGTGTATTGATTTCTAAGTTGCCTATTTTTCTCCAGCCCTGAATGTAAGCCTGAGACAAACAGACCAAGGGACAACCTATACACCTTCGGTTGAGCCCTAGATTACAGGGACAATAATGGCCAACAAGAAGACCAACACAACTCACTGGAACAGTCCACCAGAAAAAGATCAGTGACCAGCCCCAAGGAAATGCCTCTGCCTGCAGTGACTGCAGGCATAGCTGCTAAGGATCCTGTACTCAAAATTCTGAGAATTCAGCTTATTCCTGGAGTTCAGAATACATTTTTTTAAGAAATTAAATCAATGAAAATTACATTCGGTTTATGATGAGCTTGAAGAAATATCTGTGAAGTAAGACTCTAACTGATGCTGATAAGCAGTGACAGTATGCTTTAGTTCCTAAATAAAATTAAATGGTAGAGGTTAGTGGAAGCCTCCCCAAGAAGCAGATGGCGAGCATAGAGAGCCAACAAGCTGGGAACCAAAAAGTTATCGGCTCTTCTGGTGCAGAAACGAGTTCATAGGCATGGATGAGGGTTACGGGAGCAAAAGAGTACCAGATACTAACGACCACAAGAAACCAATACTACCTCAGGGCTGAGGAACAGAGTGAAGAAGCTGGATCCAATATCTGGGAGGATTCATAAATATGGATGGGGTACCTGTGGTGATTTGAATAGCAGTGGCCCCCATAGACTCAAGTGTTCGAATGCTTGCCACGTAGGGAGTGGCGCTATTAGAGGGTGTGGCCTTGTTGGAGGAAGTGCGTCACTGTGGGGCGGGTTTTGAGGTCTATATATGCTCAAGCTACACTCAGTGGGATACATTGTCTCTCCCGGCTGCCTGTGGACCAAGGTGTAGAACTCTCTTCTCATTCTCCAGCACCATGTCTGCCTACACACTGCCATCTTCCCACCATGATGACAAAGGACTAGATCTCTGAAACTGTAAGCCAGCCTCAATTAAATCTTTGCCTATAAGAGTTGCCATGGTTATGGTGTCTCTTCACAGCAATGAAACCCTAACCAAGACAGTGGCCTAACAAGATGAGTATCCTCTGTCTTAGCTCATGCTGGTAACATCCAGCAGGATGGTCTAGTTGTCTGTGGATCGATGAACAGTGAGCCAGCTGTCTTAGGGTTTTACTGCTATGAACAGACACCGTGACCATGGCAACTCTTATAAGGACAAGATCTAATTGGGGCTGGCTTACAAGTTCAGAACTTCAGACCATTATCAAGGCAGGAACATGGTGGCATCCAGGCAATCATGGTGCAGGAGGAGCTGAGAGTTCTATATCTTCATCTGCAGGCTGGTTGCAGAATACTGACTTCCAGGCAGCTAGGATAAGGGTCTTAAAGCCCACACCCACAGTGACACACCCACTCCAACAAGGCTACATCTACTCCAACAGGGCCACACCTTCTAATAGTGCCACTCCCTGGACCAAGCAAATACAAACCATCACACCAAGACAGACAGAAAGCTATGACACAAGGGACTTGTTAAAGTAGGGAAGCTTCTCCACAGTAGTGCCATTCCATGGATGTGGACTGGCTTCAGTGAAGGCGACACAGGCACAGAACACATCAGCCTGCTGTCAGGAAATAATATTCAGAATAAAATTTTGGCTACATAGAATCAACTGTCAGAGAGGGCAAGGACTTTGTTTTACAGGAAAGAGATGAGGAGATGCTTTGAATCTATGGCTTTTGTCCACCCTGAGTATCCTAGAATACACCAAGAGAAAGCTCCTAAGATAAGGGGACAGAAAGACTACCCACAAGAGTACACTTCTGCACAAGACTTTGAAGTGGGATGGGGGTGAGGTGGGAGAGGGGTGTGATTTTTTTTCCCCCAAGCTGAAGCCCAGCAAATAAAATAAGAACATGGCAGCTGGGACTCTAGAGACAAGGGATATCGCCCAGGACCGTCCCAGCGGGAAACAAAAGCCACACCCAAATAGGGAAGTTCAAAAGGAAATTCTCTTAAGGGACTATTTACAAAGGTGCAGCAAGGTGTGGAAACCACAGGGCACCTGTGCACCCAGGGACAAGGCTGCACCTGTGAGTCAGGAGAGGGAGCTACCTAGAGAAAGAGCTAGGTGGAGGGTCAATTGGAACAACCAGCCTGACAAGACCCTTCCTTACTCTAACCTGCTTTCCCTGTCCCCACAGAACAGATACAATCAAAGTCCAGGGGAGGGAACCAGGTAGACATAGTGCATCATCATGGAGCCTGGTCCAGGATGGAGAGGAGAGAGGGTGTGGTTCCGAAGACAAGCGACAGAACTGGGACATTTGGGTCCATGCATTTGTTAGGACAAGCTTGATAATGCATTGTGCAGACCCTGCTTTTAGTGTTTAGGTGAGCTCCATAATCAAGAATATGAATTTCTCTGGATTCCCTGAAACTTTCAGCTTTGGAAGCATTGTTAACCAATGAAAAGTAACATCAAAATCTTGCCACAGTCAGTTGTAAAATAATCTATGTGAGAGGACTCTTAAACACAGATATATGCCTGATCGTGGGATCACCTCCTCTTCCAGCTTGTGATTTCAAGTTTGTTTTAAAGGAATACCAATTTTGTTTTCCCTGTAGCAAGTTATCCTTCAGCCCCATGAGCTCGGCAGGGTGCCTTGCATCTGCTTTGGGTACCAACTAGAAACACACCATCCTCCATTCACATGAATTCCTTGTAAAATCTATATTTTAAACCATCCCATGGTCCTAAATACCTACCAAATTCAGTATGAATCCGTCTAGCCATTTGTTCTTGTGAGGGTTAAAAAAAAACAACATAATTTTTTCCCCACAGGTCCTGCACATGCTAACAGTCATCTTCAGACATGTTTGTCCTTGTGACAACTGTGAACTGGTGTGTATAAGGACCAGCTGATGCAGGAGCCAGGCCTTCCCACTATCACCCATTCAGCCACCTGTACAATAAGTTGACACACCCCTCAAGCCAGGAGCAAACCCCCTTGAACTCCTTTACTCTATTGTTAGATTCCTGAAGGCAAAATCTGAGAGCTAGTAAGATGTCTTAGTTTGTAATGTCCTTTCCATGCAGGCATGAGAACCCAAGTTCAGATCTCCAGAGCCCACATAAAAAGGTAGGCGCAGAGACACAACACCTCTAAACCTAGTGCCGGGGGTATGAAGACAGGAGGTGCCTAGGGCTTGCTTAGCCAACCAGTCTAGTTGAACTAGTGAACTCCAGAATCAGAGGAGTTCAATCAATCAACCAATCAATCATCAATCAGTCAATCAATCAATAAGGTGGAGAGGAAGTGAGAAAGGTATCTGACATCATCTGTGACCTCCACCGACACAGACATGTGCAAGCACAATTGCACTCAAATTGTACATACACATGCATATCACACACACACAGAGGGGGGAGGTGTGGGAGGGAGGGAGGGAGAGAGACAGAGACAGAGACAGAGACAGAGACAGAGACAGAGACAGAGA